>OZ053310.1:2783581-3990588 GCA_964056655.1 Arabis hirsuta | reverse complement strand
TTAAAACCGTAAAAAACTGTTATAAATGTGATTGTCTGGTGTTGTATTTGCGGTATAAATATGTGATTGGTGTTGTATTTGCGGTATTAATAAAAACGTACTGAAATCCGCATTGGAGTTATAGCATATCTAGATGAATCACGAATCTTTTTGTTAAGTTCTCATTTTTTCCCAATGAAATAAGTGAAAATTACTGTTTTCATAAATAGAATAATCAGATCTCGTGAGATACTAAGGGCATCTCTATTGGGGTATATTAGGGGGTTTTTAAAATATAAAATTATTAAAATTTGAGTAAAAAGAAGAAAGAGAGTGTTTTTTATTGAAATAGTGGAGTGTATTGAAATATAAAATTAATAAAATTTGAGTAAAAAGAGGAGATAGTAGAGAGAGTGTATGTTTAGATTGTATGTTAAGAAACTTTTGGAGAAGGTTTTTAGGTGTGTTTAAATATAAAATTAATAAAAATTGAGTAAAAATATGAAAGAGAATGTATAAAGTTGAGTAAAAAGAAGAGAGAGTGTGTGTTTTAATAATTTTATATTTTAAGAACCGCCTAAAAACCGTTTAAAAACCATGGATGGAGATGGCCTAATACAACAACCTTACCATTAGATAGTAAATACTATAACACGGCCATTTTTTTTAACAATGTATAATTTGGCTGGAAACTCAGCTAATAGTCGTCGATCAATGTTTACCCGATTTATTAATGATTTTAAAACATGATATACCATTTTCAACTAATCAAACAAAAATGATAAAAATTCGATTGGCCAAACCACATATCTATAAATATTATTGTCTTAAATTCAGAATCAAAAAATATATATATATATATATATATAAAATAAGCTAACAACACACGTCAATATGTCATAGGTGAAAGTAGTCGTGACTATGACAATTTTAATATCCGTTACAAAATAAACCTAAGAGATCAATCACATCAAAACACTAATCTTCTTCGACACACGTCGAGCGGAAGTGAGTTGGTACTGCCACGTCGGACATGTCGGCGTCCACTTCCTCCGCCGTAACAAACCGCCGATGATTTAAAACACTCGCCGTCGTTGTCGTCGTCGTAACCGGAGAATATAAACTCCCGAACGGTCTCCGCTATCAAATCCCGACATATGTGATCATGAAGAGCCAAACCAATCTTAGCGACCTCTCTACGTTGACCAGATGCCACGTCATCACAAACCTGGTTCACACTCTCCATCAAGCTCCGTCTTACTCTCCGAGCCGCCACGATAGGCGCCGTGTTGTCGCGGCCACGTGTCTCTCTCTTGGCAATGACGTCATGTAGGTCGTAATTTGGATCGGGTCTAGTCGTGATTAGATTGATGTCGTTGACTTTGTAGGTTTTGTTGTCTTTGAAGTACTCGTGGTGATGGTTCATCATCGTCGACAATGTTTCTGTGTCTTTGTTTTCGTGTAGTGTCGTCTTCGTGTTCTTATTCGTTTCTGTCCCCACCACGACATCTCCTGTAAATGTTTAAGAAAATAAAGATTTATTTATTTGACAAGTTGTGCTTAGGTATAATAATCATCGTTGTCAAAAATAAAAATATATTCATGTCGAAATCATCTACATGTATATCAATTGTTATTAGACCAAAGCATATACCAATCTTACAAAGTTGGATTTCATCCATGATCACTACTAGCATATGATAAAAAGGACATTCTTAAGAAACACCATTTTAACAAAAAAATTTAGTAAGGTGTACAAAACTTTTACTTATAACAATCTTGTTTATAGATGTTAGAAAGAAAAAAAACAATCTTGTTTATTCAAATGAATTGCTATGAAGAATCATTTTTTCTTTTCTTAAAAAGTGGTGTTCTTGATTTGGTACCATTAAACAGTTGGTGGGTCATAATCAGGAATAAATTAAAATAATGGGTGAGGGCCCAAATAATGAGAAAGTAAAAGTGGGCTTCATGACTAAAGAAATAAAGGCCCCTTAAAAGCTGTTTCTTCCTTCATCATTTGTCTAACATGCCTCTTTTTACTCTCAATTTCATTAGTCCCATTTGCACTTTAGTTAAGATTACATCATAATTAGACTAAACCCCACTATTAACTAGTTTACTACAATTTTGACTTAATATTTATTTGAACATTATCTTGAATGCCAACAACTTTGTAGTGAACTCAAATGTGACATCAAATAAAAAAAACACAGTTTATGCATGCATGAAATTGTTAGAGAAAATTAGATGTCTTTATCAATATATATTACTTTTATATAAAAAAAAATGATGAGACTGTCTTCCACTATTGGACATACTCATGATTTCACCACCACCAAAGAGACAAACGCTTTGGCCTTCACATTCTATCTTCACCTTTATTTATTGTTGCTTAATTTACACACTGTTCTCCTAATTTCACTACTTTTGTTAACACTAATCAATTTCTTTATGTTGACCAACAAAAGATTAAAAACATTCCCCTGATAATCTTCTATATTACACTAACCAAATCAATTGTCCCACACATTTTAATTTGTATTTTTCTTGCTTAATTACTATTAATTTAATTGTTCGTCCATAAGATAAAAGATCGAAATATGTAATCTAGTTGTTTGTACTAATGTTGATGTATCGGATTTGAAGGGTCCAAAATGGTTGCTATTTTGGAGGAATACAAATCGTGTTACTCCATATTCTTCCAAAAAAAAATAACCATTGTTGCACAGTAGTAGATGATGAGCAAAAGATAAAAACGTCGAAACGTACCGTTGTCGGAGAATTTGAAACTATCACGCGCCGTCGCCGGAGAAACCTCAAGTTTCTTGTGAAGAAGGTAAGTGGTTTTGATGACATCAATGGTTCTCCGGAGCTCCTCTAAGTCCCGATCACATTTCTCTAATGCTCCGACTAGACTCACCCTCGCCGCTTCTCCCTCTCCTTCATTGCTCGGAAGCGGCGGTGGTGCGACGGTTCCTCCGCCGTCTCCGTTTGATGAATCTGCCGGAGGAGAAGCGTAGACGACGGTTCTATCTTCTCGCTTCTTGGATCCCGAAGTAATGGATTTGCGGCGGTTGGATGAGAAGTTGAAGGTGGAGAGGAAGAGGTTGAAGAATCCGGGAAGGCAACCGGAAGATACGGCGGAGGAGTTTGAGTTTCTCCGGTGAGGATTATGGTTTTCCCGCCATGAAGATGAAGGAGAAAGCAAGTTCTCTCGTTTACAACTCTTCTTCATCTTTCTTTGTTTTTGTGACCTCTTTTTTTTTGTTTTTTTGTTCTCTCTATCTAAAACCTTAAAATTCCCATTTAGTCAATATTGTGTTTTTGTTATTCGTTTCAACGGTAAAATTATAATACTATACTTTATTTATTTTCTTTTCACTTTTCTTTTATGTTTTTTTACTTTAAGGTTGGTCCATTGGCACATGGCAAATACCAATGCATTTTACAAAATGCGATATATCATTACCTATAGACATTATAATTGTCTTTTGTTTGATTTTTGGTGCTTTTTTTAGGTTTTTAATTACAGTATTAGTGGTTTACTAAAGTTCATTTTCTCCCTAACCCTAATCAAAGTAGGCATTAGGAGTTTTAGCACAACGCTCTATGAGAAACAAATTAAAGGGCATTGTTTATGAGTGTTCTTTAAGATTCATGTCCTTGTGCATGCTGGACAGAGAGAAAACTTTAAATCCTTTTTATATCCATTCAATAGGAATCATGTATTCTTACAACCAAAGTAATAATAACATTACATGGAAAACTAATTTGAGACCATAAATCAATTTCCACATTTAAAGAAATCAGTAGTTGCAAAGTAGAAAATCCAACATTGTTAATAAAGAAAGAAAATCAATTTCCACATTCTCACAGATATCAAATTAATCTATATCCACACCTGTAATAGACTCTGCAAGCTATGTTTACATGAAGAATATCAATGTTAAACATTGGGGGGGCATAACGACAATGTTTTTAAAACCGGATCGGAAACCGAATCGGAAAAACTTTTGAATCATGGGTTAATGTAGTCCGACCCGATCGAACCGGATTTAATAGTTTTTAAAAAAAAAATAATATAAATAGTTTTTGTATAACTATAATATCCAAATATATAATATAGTCTTTGAATAAATATATTTTTAAAAATTAATCATGAAAAAAATCATTTTAATAACAAAAAAACTATTCAAATATAAAATTTAATGAGAAATAGTTAAAGTTTATATGTAAAAAAAAAAAAGTAAAAACATTAAACCATAACAAAAATTAACTAAATTCAAAACTAGTATTTGTTTCTATAAATTTTAATCATAAAAAAAAAATTAAATATGAAAAAATAGAAATTTAAAAAAAAAAAAAAAAACTTAAACCCGGATCAACCTAACCCGGCTGGTTCGCGGTCGAACCCGGTCCGACCCCCGGTACGGTCCAGTTTTCAAAACATTGGTCAACGGTTATAATCTCAGTTACTCAGTAACAATATTACCAAAAAAACAAAAAAAAAGAAGCAAAGCCTATTTCTATAACAAATAAAAGCTCGAAGGAAAGAAACCAGTGAAGCTGATTACATACGAAGAGGTGAAAAAGAAAGGTCAATGAAAATCTGAATGAAGAGGAGAAAACTAAACTAAAGTAACCCACTTTGGTTTTATAGATCTTTCCATACTTTGTAGTCACTGGTTGAGCTGTTGTTCGGCATATCACTGTCTTGGCAGCCTATGAAGAAAGTAGAACGCACAGGATCAACATTTACTAGAGCATGAGCCGTGCCACTCGGACTAACCGCTACAGCTACATCATCCTCTCCAATTATAACTTCGGCGTAACCTTTTTCGACCTTGTGGTTCTCCAGCTGCACGCATTCATATAGATATATCCAAAAACAATGTTAGATGTTTGGTTTATTTTGACCCAAGAGAAGGAAGTGGAAAACCGTCACAACAATAAGCAAGACAATCTCTTAGGAAGCCCATTACCCACATCAATAAACATTTACAGGACGTAATTCGTTTTATTCAAACTAAAACGCTGATTGGTGGTGGTTTCAGCGATCTGTGAGCATTTGACTGACGATATTAGTCCAATTGTCAAGATACAAAAACATGTTTATGATAGATTCAGAAGTGATGCTCTTGCTCTCCATTATTTCTCAATGAAAACAGATACATAGCAGCATCAAAGACAAATACAGCGAACCAAATCGAAACTGTTATCGAGGGTTTGTTCTAGATACCCTAAACAATCTCAAATACCAGCCTGCTCCAGCATTTGTTCAATCCTCAAACTTGTACTCATCAAACGACCATCTAACATGTTAACACATTGTTAGCTAAACTGGCATGGGATTAGCCAAATCTCTGAACTATCTTATATCGTCGTTACCAAGACTTAGCACTTTACCATTCGATGAAGCATTGGATACTTCAATAAACAAAAATAGATATTCCTTCTTACTAAAAGTTTCAACAGAATATAATTCTTCGATTATGTTCTAGCAATGAGGTGGATGATGAGACTTACCCTGAATTTTGTCTTGGCTCCCCATATGACGAAGGTCTCATTACAGGTATGGTGTCTGTGGTTCCCCCTCAATCCACCAGGGCGGATTTCACCAACATGAATGGAAAGACACGAGGCAGCTCCACCTGCAGACAATCGAAAAGAGAGAACCTTTGGATTACACAATAATCTCTTCCAAGGTTTAGGCTGGTCACTCCTAAGATAATCACTCACAGAGTGAGCAAAGTCGTGAAGTTTTCATGACCAAAAATTGGTGAACACCAAATCAATCACTCTTTTCTTCTAAAACAGCATGTAAAGCTGAAACTAACCCACCATCTTCATCAACCTACATGCTTCTAAAACCCACTTCATCTATGCTTCTGTTCCTTCAACACATTTACCTGAGAAATCTATCGACAATGTCTATTTCCCCTAGGTCTCACGGATGCTGATACTCGATAATGATGATTAAGCTAAGAATTTTCTCAGTTGCATCATAATCAAGAACATTTCGGTTCAGCGAATTCGTGAATAACAATTGCAAAAACGAAATCAGAAGCGGAATCAATCAGACCCAGGCAAGAACACGAACCTTTGAGCCGAGAATCACGAGCAAGGACAACGGGATCAAGCAACCATCCACGGTCGTCTTTTCGGACAGGGGAAAGAGACGCTGAACTGACCCGGACCAGATTAACCTTACCGTCGCCGTCAAGGATTCCCGAATCGGGATTACTTCTCTCTTGTGCTGATTTCGGATGTGAAGAAGACGAAGAGAAGTGAGACGAGTGCTGCAACCTGAGAGAGATCCATGTGAGGAAGACGAAGAAACCGAGAAGCAAAGGAAACGCTAAAGGCTTCTTCAGTAGATTGATCAATCTCCTCTGGTTCTCAATCACTATCCTCCTAGTGTTCACCATCTTGTCTTCCTCTGTCTCTGTTATGTGATTTACTTGATAATTAATTTTTTCCTTTACAGATATTTAATTTTGGATTAATCGAAATTAATAATGGGTTAAAAAATTGGACTATATATTTGGTGGGTTGAGCCAGGCCCGTGCAGTAGTGCAACGCATGGGCGACTCGTGAAAGCCCAGATAGCAAGCTATCTTAGTGGGCCTTCTCCCTCAAAAAATAGAGTTAATATCGTGTGGCCCGATGGACCACATATCAGATATTAAACTGATAAGAACAGATACTACACTTGATCTTAGCCAAAAGGCCGAGAAAGGTATGAGTTGTTGGAAGTGCTTAGCGTCCTATTTATACTAACAAGGTATGACCAACGCTTCTCTTTATTATCGATGTGGGACTTTAGACAAATAGACTTTTTGTACAACAATCAATACGACGTAGCTTTCATCTCCTGATGAAGAAAGATGGAAAATTTCGAAACTTTTATTCCAGAAAAAAGGAAGAATGGAAGAAGATGTTCCAGTGAATCAATCGTATTATTAACTTTTATCGATCTGCAATTCAAATACAAGGCTTTACAGACAAGAGTCACAAGACTGGAGCATTGTTTGCTAGTAGATTTGAAGGTTTGGTTCTTTCTCTTCGAGTTCGTGATTTGTAAAGTTGAGACCTGAGCTTTTGTCTTCAATGACGCTAAAGTCTTCACAACCTTCATGTATTGGTTTCACAGGCATAAAGGGGACACAGCTTGTCAAATTTTGCTGACCACTGTACATTCTTGAGCCAGGTTTCGCCCGTGTTTGTTGTTGCTTTCCGAGGTCTGAGCTAAAACCTGTGTCCAGCCAAAAGAGTTTTTCACAAGAGCGTAAAGATTTGCATAAAATGAATGATAATTTGTCTAAACTTCATACTTGAATGAGTCTAGGAACAGTCCGAGGGCGAGTCCTGTCTTCCAATAGTTAAACATGGTGATTGTGCTCCGCATCTTGTTGATTAATGGAATGGATGCTCTGTACATTAAAGCTCCGATGCATTCAACTACAATAACAGCCAATGCAGCTGATAGAACATCCCAGTCTCCTGTTTGTCCTATAAATGTAGAGAACGCTGTTGCAGAGTAGAAACCAACCAAAAGAAAGAATAGTTTCATGGGGAGATCTTTCTTTATCTCCTGAATTTTCACCAGAAGCTTAGTTCTGAGATCTTGTATGGCTTTGATTAATCTTGGACGTCTGGCGCTTTTATTATTTGAAGAACCGGATGGTGGATCGACTCTGCCCCCACCAACCGAGCTCCTGATCATTGTCCACGACATTCTCCTGGAAAATGCAAAATACACACTTAAAAATTGGATATTGGAAAGAGGAGTTCATCAATAGATCTTCTTTAAGATAAAGTATAATCTCACAAGAATCAACAAGCCTAAGAGTGCGTGGTGAAAAAGGTAATTAGATACAAGTTATTGACTTGGAGGCCTAAGGGCTTCACTACTCCATACTAAATACAATAAAGCACAAAAACATGATTTATATATATGGTTGCTTTTTATGTAACCATAGATTATAGTGGTCTGGTTATGGTCTTCTTCATAGAACATTTACAGAGAATTGCACAAGAGATTCAAGTTATACCAAAATCCTCCATCTCTTTGTGTTTCAAGCAAATCATCACATAAACAGCCACAGTTACTATAATTTGATCATATCAGGAATTCTATAACTTGAAAGCCACAAAGCACTGATGCTTCCAAAGTTAAAAACTCGCCTTCGATGTCTGACCAACAAAGGTTGTGCAGGATGAAGGAAATGACAGAGAGAACACAACCCCAAGCAAATGGTAAGAGACGAAGCACCTTTGTCTCTGAAACTACTCTTTCGTAAATAGAAGTTACTTCCACAGTTAGGTAATGACACCGTGATGGCTAATCCCATGAAACAGCTAGAAGAAATGTTGGTCTTCTGACCCAGATGCAGCTACTTCCTAGACCACAAAGTTCAAGCATATCAATTTCACAATCCAATCAAACATCAAAATAGCAACTCTTCTTGACAAAACCAATGTGTCTTGTTTCAACAACAAGCTGGTAAACAAAGAGCTAGCTTTACAGTTCAAGAAATTGGAGTTCCATTAATAAACTCGCAGAAAGAAAGTTGAAGTCATAAACGGAGAGGTACAAGTAACCAGAAACTGGATTCAAGAACCACACAAGCCCAACATATTAAAAGGTGAAATCAAATACTTGTACAATTCAGCAAGGCATTACCACAAATACCTTGTAGACAACTCAAGAAAACACTAACTTTACCCAAATTCCTAAGTTCCTCCACGCCCATTACTCTAAAATCAATCCCAAAATCAATCCTTGCGGCTGTCTACTGATAAAAGAGTTGAAATTGAAATTCAAAACGGTGAGAAAAATGGTACCAGCCGGCCATATCAATGGCTGAAGGAGAGAAGAGTAAAACGAAAAAGAAGACGAAGAAGAAGAGGTGCCTCAACACTGAACCTGAAACGGCGTCGTTTATCTGCGCGTTTCAGCTACTTGGGCTACAAAATGCAAAGCCTGTAAATGTCGATAAGAAGCAAAAAAAAAAAAAAAAAAAAATCAAAAACCCATCAACATTTATCTCTGTTTATGTGGCACTGAGCAAGCAAGTTGAAATTTTTACTTCATCTTTGTCTTTGATTTAAAGAAGAAGAAGATGCTTCCTTATCTGGGTAGAAAATGGACGAGATTGTCAACGAAGAATCTAAAACAGACCTGGAAATTGGTCAACGGAGACGCAATTAGCAGTAGAAGAAGTCCGGTGAGAGGATTAAGCGGTGGAGCGGAAACGATAGCTAAAGAGAGAGTTGACACAGTCGTGATCGGTGCCGGAGTCGTGGGTTTAGCGGTGGCGCGTGAGATCAGTCGCAGAGGAAGAGAAGTTCTGATACTCGACGCCGCCTCAACGTTTGGTACCGTGACGAGCTCCCGCAACAGTGAGGTCGTCCACGCCGGAATCTATTATCCACCAAACTCTCTAAAGGTACAATCTTTCTCTAGTGTGTCGAGTCAAAATCGATGAAACAGTGCTAAAATTGCTATGATTCAGTGTGTCTCAGGCTAAGTTTTGTGTAAGAGGAAGGGAATTGCTGTATAGTTATTGCTCTGAACATGAAATCCCTCACAGGAAGATTGGTAAGCTTATCGTTGCCACGGGATCCTCTGAGATACCAAAGCTTGATCTACTGATGCATCTTGGAACTCAGAATGGAGTCTCGGGTCTAAGGATGTTGGAAGGTTTTGAAGCAATGAGAATGGAACCGCAGCTTCGATGTGTTAAAGCATTGTTATCTCCTGAATCTGGGATTCTTGATACACATTCCTTCATGCTATCTTTAGTGGTATTGTATAAGACTTGTCTCTTCTCTAATAGTATCTTCGGGGTTTTCGTTGTTCTTTCTTTAGGAAAGGAGGTTTGATTTCATGGTTTACAGGGATATAACTACAGGGAGAAGCAGAGAACAGACAGGCTATCTTCTCATACAACACGGTGGTCTTAAGTGGTTTTGTTGAAGGGAAGAAGTTGCATTTGGTTGTTGCTGAAACTGGATCCCTTGAATCACGGTTTGAGCTGATCCCCAATCTTGTTGTTAACGCTGCGGGTTTAGGTGCTCAAGCTCTAGCAAAGAGATTCCATGGCTTAGATCATCGATTCATTCCATCGTCTCACTATGCTCGTGGATGCTACTTTACGCTATCGGGCACAAAGTCTCCGCCGTTCAACAAACTTGTGTATCCTATACCTGAGGAAGGAGGTCTCGGTGTCCATGTCACTGTAGATTTGAACGGACTTGTCAAGTTTGGTCCCGATGTAGAATGGATTGAATGCACAGACGATAATTCAAGCTTCCTCAACAAGTAATACTCTTGCATCTGTTCTTGAAATTTGCTTCCTCTCGTCCATTTTGAAGTTACTTAAGATCTTAATAAGGTCATTTGAATCCAGATTTGATTATCGTGTAAATCCACAACGAGCGGAGAAATTCTACCCAGAGATCAGAAAGTACTATCCGGATCTCAAAGATGGATCGTTGGAACCTGGTTATTCAGGCATCCGCCCCAAGCTTTCCGGACCAAAACAGCCTCCTGCAGATTTTGTCATACAGGTAATCTTTTTGTTTTCGAAAGCTTCTGACATTAAACACAAAACATTGTTTCCTATGAAATCTTCAGTTTTGTGATGAATGCATTTGTTTTCTCAAGTCTCTTATGTGTTCTTTAAGCAGGGAGAGGAGACTCATGGGGTTCCTGGTCTTGTGAATCTCTTTGGCATTGAATCACCTGGTTTAACTTCAAGCTTAGCTATTGCGGAACATATAGCAAACAAGTTCTTGAGATGAATTTGAGATTCAAGTATACATTCGAGAACAAAGCTACCACAAAAGAAGGCTTGGCAAGTTTAAACAGTTTTCCTTTCTGAGTGATCCATTTTACAGTCTGTCTATAACTTTTGACACTCTCACTGAAGTATTGTTGTATTCAAAATGTTATAAGGTTTTTTTCTTCTGCACAACCTGCAAATTTGATACTCATGAAAACGATTACTGTTGCTACTAAAATAACTCGGAATGTTTTAAAGAAAGTTAACAGAATAGCTCCAAGTCAAGAAACTCTACGGAATGTACAAAGAAACAAAGCTGTTTTCCTCTCTTTTTTATAAACGAACCGACACCGAAGCAAAAAGAAAAGAGTTTTGAGATCAGAAAGGAGCTGAGCTTGTTCGCCGAAGCTGCCGCTTGGGATCAGGCGGTGGTGCACTTGGAAGGATCTTCTCCACCTCCTGGAAAGTATATAAACAACACCAAACAATGTAAGATTTTGCTATAAAGTTCATGGCGATTGTAAAACAGCAAAACCAGAAAACGTTATGTCTCTTATATGTTCTTTCTAATGAGCCAAACAACCATTACAACGAAGAGTGAAACAACAAACGCTTAACCTTCTAGAGGTTGAGTCTAAACCTATTGATCCTCTCTCTTGTTCCTGGTTTCAAGTTTCAACTTCTATCATCTTTTGTCTACGATGCTTGTGCCCAGTTCTATTATCTATCGTTCCCTCTAATATGAATCCACAACTTGATACATGACAATTCTCACTACTAATGACCATTCATTCGAAATTTCAATAGCCACAATCAATAACCAAAAAGGCCAAGGATGCCAAGACATTACCTTTTGCCTCCTGAGTCTTTCGTTTTCTTCTTCTAACCGCGAAACCTTGATCTCTAGCTCATGAGTATAAGCCTGCTCATTACAACCAATGTTGAAAACCATAAGAGTAAAAAAAACGAGGCATCACTTGACAAGACTAATAACAACAACACATTTGCAATTACAAAAAGTTGTTCTCACCTGTTTCCTAGCTCGTGAACGAGCTGCAGACTCTCTGTTCTTTATCATTCTCTTCTGCCTCCTCTCTACAGTCTTCTCTACAATTTCTCCTGAAGCTACCCTTTTCCTTCCTGGAGTCTGTGTATCTGACAAACCACCCATCAAAGAAGACTGAGACACCATTACTTGCATGTCTGAAACTGGATACGGCATGAATGCTTGAGGCTGTGGCATTGATGGAAGCTGATGATACTGAACCCATGGACCGACCTGAGTCATGTTTTGCCCTAAAACAGCACCTGAACCAGCACTACCAACACCTCCAACACCAGGATCACCATCATGGTTCGAACCAGGGATAGTTTCAGTCACCACTCCTGCTTTCAACAACAAGTCCTCAAGCGTCATTTCGCCTAGTGTAGGCTGCTTATCTCTCCTCTCATGAGCATTATTACCACCATTCTTGTTCTGCTGAATGTCTTTCCAGACCTCATCAACAGTCTTTTTGCTAAGATCTTGTGGCAAAGTCAAACTCCCCTGCCGAGAAAGACCTTCCTGAGGAGCACCACCATTGACAGCCATGGACGTTGGCTGATTAGCTTCAACAGAGCAGACACTCTTGAGTAGCTCGTCAAGATTCATGCTTCCTAATGCTTTACCAGAACTCCCCAAGTGGTTTTGAACCTCATCGAGTGTTAAGCTATAAAGAGAACCTTGCCTATTCAAGGACTGAGATTTAGGTTCTTCAACAATACCCCTCTGAGAATCCATAAGCTTAAAGCTTTTGTAAGGAAACAAACAAACAACAATTCCGAGCCTACAAATCAGAAACCCTAATCTCAACAAACAAACCCAGAAACGCTCAATTTGATAAACGGCTACACCAGGAAGGAATTCATCAAATCGAGGCTAAATCCGAGGTAAAGGTAACACCTTTTCTCTAATCGTCAAACATGCAGCAGAGAGACAACAAAACCCAGATGTCAAATCGGAAGGAAATGGCCGAGAAATCACCGCGTTGTAGCAATCGGAAAGAGTATCGGGAATTGCATGCAGCATCGAGAGGTATCAAATGCAGATACTAATCATGGGAATCGAAACAGCATCGAGACGGGGAGAGAGAGAGAGAGAGAGAGAGAGAACAAACGCTTGAAAGGAAGAAGAAGGGGAATCAAAAAACAAAGCCGAAAAAGCAAGAATTTTTGCGATAAAGGGTAAACAAAATCGAAGCTTTAAAAAGGAAGGACCAGATCTAAAACAAAGGGGAGAGGTTTGGGTTTTTGTTTATAGAAGTGGTGGGTGTGAGAGAGAAAACGAAATGAAACTATGATAAGTGCGTAAAGAAAGAGAGATTTACAAAGCAAAAACCTAAACTCTGTGTTTGTTTCTCTCTCTCTCTTTTGTTTCGCGCAGGAGAGAAAAAGGAGAAGAAGAGAGAGAAAACCTTTTGATTTAGAAAGTGACACTCAACACTGTGGCATTACCCCCAAGCTGTGGAATTTTCAATGCGTTTAATTTTTTGAAATGATGGTCTAAAGAGAGATTTCATTTAATAGTTTACTTAATTACACTGATTAGTGATTACTTAAATGAAACTGGAACGAGTTTATTCCATGGGAATAATAAAACACTACATGTGCTCGGAAACACTGCAATCAATTTGGCTACTAAGATATTGTTGGCATTTAGATTGGTTATTAAACTTTATTTTGTGCTGACTGAATCTAATAAAAACGTTTAATCCATGTTTAAGTCAGTGAAATCTTCAAAAATGGTGGTGATAGTGATTATTACTCTGCAACTGTATTAAACAGTTTTCCAGTCAATATTCACAAGTTCTGCTTGGATCGTTTTGATTATTTCTTTCTTTTCATTGATAACAGTTTTCTGCCAAGTAGCAAGTTTTTTCCCAAGTACGTAACAAATTTCAATTATGAGTGCATCGTGGCATGTGTGCCTGATTCAGAGAAGGCCGGCTCCATGTCAAAACCTGCTTATGTTCCCCCACAGCTACGCAGCACGCAATCAGATCCTGTGGTCAACCGGATGGGATCTCAATGGGCTCTAGGCGTGCAGACAGTACGGTGGTGATGGCGCGGATAAGGTTATGGAGGACAAGGAGATGGTGGCTGGAACAACAGAAGTGAAGGGTGGTACCGTAAGGGACGCCAAAGTATTATCCATTTGGAGATGATGAGATTTAGAGAGCGTCTTTTACCATTCCAAGCAGGAGATTGCAGGCATTAAACTTTGATGCCTATGAAGATATCCCAATCGAGGCGTGCCTCCTCCTGGTAACACATGTGCAGACATAAATCTTGGGGATGCGTTAAATCTGAACATCCGAAGGTGCAAATACATGTACAGCGTCATGCGGAGAGAGGGATTTGAATCTATACAATTTGATGGCATGTACTCAGACCAGAAAGTATGTTTCTGAGACATTTAAAAAAAAACTAATGAGATTAATTGAGGTTAGTAAATGTTTACTGTTGACCATTTGTTGTTCGCTAAGGTATATAAACTGGCTGTTCAACCCGCAGTCAACACTACCTGCAAGATGAATACGGATTGAGCATAATATCAGGATAGTATGCATATACACATAAAGCAAATTACAAAACAATGGAGACTGATAATACTGCAGGCAGAAAAATCAATGAAACCGTGAAGCAGAGAGATCGAATAAAAAATATTTGGAAAAACTAGAATTTGATAAACACCCACAAGGAGCATAGTTGCGTTTTGAGTTTTACAAATGAAAGTTCTAGGGCGATGTTTCAGAAAACTTGAAAATAGAGAAATAAACTCTGAAAATAGTACAAAGATTTTACGAATAGCATAAAGAGAGTTGGTAGAAAAAAAAACAAGTAGATGAAAACTAAAACTCCTTAAAATGTTTTATGAGTTCTGGCCATACGCGACCAAAAGAGTAACATTTCATAAAGACTTCATTTGCATCAGAGCTCCTTTATAAACTTCAGAAGAATCACCAGGCCAATATTAAAACACTGATATCGGATATCTGCACAATGAATTTAAGAAAATAAGAGAGAAGGCTTTTCACGATCTAAATCGGTGCAAAACTGAAAACCTTTCATCAGAAAACACTTTAAAAGTAACAAGCTGTTACAAAAGAATTGCAATTGTAACTCTTTTTTATCCCCAAAACTCCAATGCAAACCAAAACCGACAGGAAGTAAACCGTGTGGGTCTTGACACAGACATAGTAAGTCAGTTCCAGGTAAAGTCAGTACATAAGTGAAGAGACGAAATTCTTCGGTTTACCTGAGTCTAAACAAGATACATCTAGTGGCCCATGTAAGGAGTGTATTGCCCAACACCATGTTGCCCTCTGCCTGTACCGCCTTGACCAGGTTGCGGAGTTTGATAGCCACCTTGCAAACCAGGTTGCGTACCGTAACCAGGAATCGTCCCGGGTGCCATACCTTGAGTACTGTAACCAGTTGGCATTCCAGCTCCAGCCCCAGGGTTTACACCTGGAGCTGTCCCCAAGGAACCCAACAAAGCCTGTCCAATTGCTGGGTTAAAAGCTAAACCAGCTCCTTGCGATGCCAGTAAAGCTAATGCCTGTCCAATTGCCGGGTTTATCGCCTGCGCCGCTGGACCACCCATACCGACTTGGTTACCAGCCATTAGATGTCCATGACCACCAGGCACACCGTAACCATTGTTATCATTCCTCTGGTAACGAGGATTGTTGTGTGTGAGAGGGTTATGGTGTTGCTGCTGCTTTCCCGGTTTAGGACCATCGATTGCTTTCTGGCAATGCAAAACATGACCTTCGAAAGTCTTGTGTGGTTCCTCTAAAGCCCTCTTGGCACTTTCAGGTGACTTATATACAAAGAGACAGAAACCTTTAGGTCTCCCAGTAAACTTATCAAGACCCAATGGACCTTCTTCAATCTCTCCGAATCTTGAGAAATACGCAAGCAATTTCTGAGGATCAAGCTCAGCTCCAACATTGCTAACATAGATCTTCTTCTGCGTGTGTTCCGAGTTCGAATGTTGAGCAGGCACCACCGAAGCAGAAGCAGAAGCAGGAGCAGCAGCTACAGGGTTACCTCCAAAGACAGGACCTTTAGAAGCTAACTGACATGCAGTCATACGACTACCAATCTTCTTTTGAGGCTGCTTAAGTGCGTTACGAGCACCTGACCTAGACTTGAACAGAATAAACCCATACCCTTTAGATTTCCCTGAGATCTTATCAAAAACAGCTTTGCAATCTTCGATTTCTCCGTACTGTTTAAAAGCTTCGATAAGCGTCTCTGTTTTAGTATCCCAACCAAGACCATGAACGAAGATCTTCCGATGAACAGGATCTTCATCTGCAACTTCACGGATTCGATTCGCTACATTGAGATTCTTCTCCGCTGCTTCTTTAAGAAGACTCAGAAGCTGTTCCTTCGAAAATGGCTCTAATAGATCCTGAATCGGCTCATCGTCATCTTCATCTCCTTGATTCCCAGATCCAGACGTCGCCGCCGCCGACTCTGTACGATTACCAGCCGTTTGATTCTCACCTCCTACATCATCGTCATCGTCTTCGTCATCATCATCATCTTCTACTTCTTCTTCATGCTCTTCCTCTACTTCCTCGTATTCAACTTCTTCATCGCCGCCTTCTTGATTTTTAATTTCGAGCTTCTCCTCCTCCTCCGTCTGCTTCTGCTTCTGCTTCTGCGGCGGTTCTGAAGCCTCGCTGGATTCAGTCTCGAGCTTTCTCTTCTTTGCCATGGCGGAAAATCGGCGGATTCAAGGTTTCGACAAGAAGCGAAGTCTATGGAGATTTAGGGTTTCGATCGAAAAATGACTTTGGGTTTCTTGTAAACAAAAAAAGAAAAGCTTTTGATTCTCTTTCTTATCTACAAAACGCAGCTACACGATATGATTATGAACCTCAGGTCCTAGCTATTGAATTTACATATTTACCCTTTCTCATTAACAAAATTTAGGCCCATTAATAATTATAATTGGGCTTTACATTTTAAAACCCAAAAAGATGCTTAAGAAAGGTAAAAAGAGACAAAAAAAGGTAACAAAGAATAACGTCAAAGTTCCCGCCAAGTATTTCCCGCGGAATCTCACGGCTCTTAAAGTATAGTCTTCTCTCTGACATGTGTAATCTCTCTCTCTCTCTCTGTGACATGCGTAAACCCTAGATCGACAAGTTGCGATTTTGAAGCCCAGAATTCGACATTCTTCATTCTTAATCTAATTAAGCGCCGATTAAGATTTTAAGGTAAACTCATGTTCTAATCTCACAGTTCTAGATTCAATTTCTCTCTTGTTGCATGTTCATCTACTTTACCATTCACGAATTGATGCAGCTACAAGATTTCGGTGTAGCGAATTAGGGTTTTTTCGCCTTGCCCATGTATGAATTTACCCAAAATTTTAATTGCATGCATTTCTTTAACAGCTTCAAAATTAGATTTTTTTTTTTCCGGGTTTCTGCAATTGATTAACGAATTTCTGCTTCCTGGAACTTAAATTTTGTTACTTTTAGCCTTTTTTTTATAATCAGATTAAACACATTTCTGTATATTGTTTAGCTACCATTTGCGTAGTAGCTAGTTTTTTATGTTCGTTGAAATTTGGGATTTTGGTATTGGTTTCATTCGTTGATGTAATGATTTTGGATATACTTATCAGCAATTTCTTTGTTTGTTCCAATTCAGGAGCTCGATTTTGGCGTAGATTTTGGGTTTTTTCGAGCTTAATCAGTTTGTTAGGAAGTATTGTCTGTTAGTTACAATGGTGGAGTTAAGAACTCGAACTCATCTGCATTCCCAATCGCATTCTATCCGGGCCATTAAAGACGGATCGGTCAAACTAGTGTTGAATGTGGCTGCAAGAGGGAAATCAAAGCTCAAATTTAGACAGTTGGTGGATGTATACGATCTAGAAAACACCAAAGATGATACGTCGATCCGGACAGTAGTCAGGGATTTGGACAATGTTTCTGGCATGACACAAGGTTCGTGTAAGGTTGGTGCTGAGGTGAATATCAAACCTGTTCCAGATGGTTTTAACATGACGCTCGAGAAGATTCGGAAACAATGCAGAGAAAATAAAAGGAAGCTTAGAAACCGCGGCGATGCTGAGACGGCCTCACAAGTTAAAGTTAAACAGGAGTCCTTTACTCTTCAAACTGAAGGTGAAGGATGTGATCTTGAGGAGACTCTTATCAGTTGGAATACGAAATTCTCCAAGAGAAGAAAGAGAAGGCAAGAGCTTAAAACAAAGTGTGGTTCTACTTCTTCTCCATCTGCAAAACAAGTTGATTTGCCTGTGTTATGTGATGTCAAGTCTGAGGCTTGTGATGATAGCTATTCAGTTTCTGAAGCCATGGATTTCGTTCCCACTGATCCTTTGCTAGATCGTAACAAAGAGTCAGAATCTACTACAAGTGTAGAGTTGGTGGAAGAGATTATGCATGAATTGTCCAAGGACACAAGAATAGTTCTTTATCGCAGTCCAGAGCCGAATTCTTCCGGAATGGTAGCCATTGAAGAGCTTATTACTACAGGGACTGTGGATAAAACTTTGGAAGATGCATCAGACGAGTTTAACGATGCAAGGAAAGCGGGAGGCTGCGTCGCTGATGATATTGATATTCAAAACCAGGCAAATGTTTTGTACAGTAGTGTGTCCAGAGAGGAAATGGAATTGGTGGTTCCACAAAGTTCAGAATCTCAGACCATTGGTTGTGTCAAGAACCTCAATTATTCTAATACAATCCCGGGGAGCGAAGAAGCTAAAGAGGATGAGCAAAGCAACGATTCAAAGCCTAAGTCAGACATGACCATAACTGGTTTGGAGATTGTGAAGATAGAAGCTCCAGAAATACTTGCTAACTTGTACATGCCCATAACTGGTTTGGAGATTGTGAAGACAGAAGCTCCAGAAATACTTGCTACTGATTCCTCGGATTTCAAGGTAGGAAATACCGAGATTGTGTGGGAAACTGAAGACATTGTTAAGGCTGAGCTTCCTGAAACAATTGATGTTATCCAGCTGACCAGCTGTTGTAACTTACTGGCTAATTTGCATTTAGTTCCTGATGATTGCGCAATTCCATTAGAAGAAGATCAAGTTCCAGAAAGATTACAACACCAACAACCTGATGCATCCTCAGGGAATGTAGATGAACCAGAAGACCACAAAAGACCACAATTCTATAAGGCTCCTGACGAGATTACAACAGGTGCAGAGACTGACAGTATCGAGCAACAAAAGCTACACAATCAACCTGAAAAACTACTCTCAGGAAGAAAGGTTTGTCTTGTCGTCTGAATCATTTTCTCTAACCACATTCTATCTTAAAGCAGTTTCTCACTAGATGCATTTGTTGTTTTTAGGCTTTATCTCCCACCTCTCAAGCAAAACTTCGTAAGGCGATGGAGCACCCCGATTCACCTGAGAAGAAGAGTAAAAGTAAGTCACTGATTAAATCTCTAATGTCTTTTCGTATTCTATTTTGACATTTGGATTCTAATCTATTGTACAAAAACCAAAATTGCAGAATCCAAAGGGAAACTCTACTTCAGTAGCCAAAGTTCACATAGGATACTCAAGGCTGAAGGACTAGACAACATCGACCGAGTGGAAGTCATTTCAAATTCAAAGCAAGCCATTCAGAAAGCAAATAATAATACTCAGCAAACGCAGTATCATAGAGCCACACGCAAGTTTCATCGACGAGATACTCGAGCAGCAAAACGACCACCTTTTAGCACTGGATGCACCTCTATACAAGGATGCTCACAGAAAGCTATTGCCTTCACTCAAGGGCAAGTGCGTGATTTCCAGTTTGTCGCAACTAGGCTCACAAAAGAGCTGAAATCGATGAGACAGATTACAAAGAGATGCCTCCTAGCTGAAAGCAACACTTCCAACATGCCTGACTCTAACTTAGATGAGGTACTTCTGTTCTCTATGAAAGCAGTTGAAACTTTGGTTTTAAATGTCTTAATTCTTCATTTTCTCTTCTTGAGTTAATCTGTGTTTCTCTGGATGTCTCTTTTCAGGTGAAAACTTTGATTAGAAATGCAGAAAAAACCGAAGAGAGTAGCAAGAAATGGCTTTCGATAATTGAACGAGACTGTAATCGGTTTTGCAAACTCATGGTTAGTGTTACACTCTTTACTACATTCACAACACACAAAACTTAACCTGAGATTTTTTGTCTCAATCTTTTCTGCATTCTCTTCATTTTTTATAGGGTATGGTCAGAGAAGACTCTCCAGTTACTGAAAACATTGTTCAGAAGGAAAAGAAGATCAAATTTGCAGATGACGCAGGAGGAGATTTGTGTCATGTCAAGGTTTTTGAGATTGATTTGGAATCTGAATCATAAATTTAACAAAGTCTGTATAATTAGTGTAGTGAACTCTTCACAGCATTTTGTAAATATTTGTCTTGGAATTTCACTAAGATATAAAATATTTTAATTCATAATCGAAATATACTTAATAGTTAATTGTTCTAACAAGGTTTATTGCAACCTCGTTAGATTGGTCTGGTGATTAACAGAATCAATTAACTAACTCTTGTTCCAGTTCCAACCTTGAGATAAAACCCAGAAGATGGTTAAGTACTGAAGTTTATGTGATGAGTTTAACTTTGATAATTGGGCCCATAATTTAGTAGGCCCATCCATTTGGAGGATTTTCAAATCTAGTGGTCCTTTTGTCCATAACTAGACGACAATAATTTCATCACTTATCAGTTATTATCACAAAATATACAAGAAAATAATTTCATCACTTATTATTATTTATCACATTTGTCACAAAGTATACCAAAAAAAAAAAAAATCAGCCATATTCACTATACAGATTTTTTTTTTGTTGGTCACATCACTATACAGATTAAAATATAACTTTAATCCACTGAAGTTTTTTTTTTCAAAATCGTCTTTAAGTGTGAACAACACTAATCAACTAAAATTTTTCCATTAACACATAGATGTGTTTTTACTTTTTAGAGATTAACAGTTGGATAATGTTTTTAGTCATTATAGTGGATGGATCAGTTATTATTCTTAAAAATTTTATATTGATAAATAATTAAATATTAGGCCCAAAAAACTATTAACAAATTATGGAATCTTTTTTTTTAAATGGATTGGGAAGCTTGGGCAACAAGAATGGGCAGTGTCTTGGGAATGATGAAGAAACTTTGGGGCTCAATGCATTTGACACGACTGCTTCTTCAAGTCAACATTCTCACGTGCTTCTTTTTTTTTCTTTTTTTTTGAACTTTACATTTACTTTTTTATGTATTGTTTTACTCACTTTAATTATCTTATTAGTAATATAAACGTATCGTCATGATAACGTCATGATTTCATCGTCCAAAAAAAGGTGACGCCATCGCTGGCGTCTCTTGACTTTTGTTACTCCGATAATATCAATACTGCATTTAATGAATAATCAGAAAGACTTTTCGTTTTTTTTTTAATTCTTGTGTGTGTTGCATTGCATGCCCAATTAATGGTACAAATTTAAAAATTCTGGCATTTAAAAATAAATACTAGTACAAATAATACTCATGATCTTTATTTTTTTATTTTTTTTGTCAACCTAAAGATCATTATTACTAACATTAGATGTTTTAGGATTTTTATTTTATTCCATATTATTAGATTTTTTTTAGTTTTTATGTAAATTTAATGTGTTTTACGGCCATTAATATTCTGCAGAATGTTTTTTAATTGGTTGATTTATTTGTAATTAGATATTAAATAATGATTTTAATGTAAAAAAATAAAACAAAAACTAACATTTATATCATTCTTAAACTCCGTGTTTTTATCTAAAAAATCTTATATAATATGACAGAGGGAGTAGTATTTAATATTTATGTTGATATAAAAAAAAATTACTGATCTTTAGATTTTGTACAATCATTCAACGTTGAATGGAAGCTTCGATTCTTTTTAAGAAAAAAAGGGAAGCTTCAGATTCCAAATTTAGTTAAACCTCAATCTGAATAATGTTAGAGTGGTTGGTTAACACAAATGTAAGCTGTTTCATGGATTATTGACACTACAAGTTTTAAAGCAAACTTTAGACCATAGTTTTCGCCAAGGAACAAATATATGCAATATTGTAGAAGTTGCTTGTAAGTTATAGCGGTTTTAGGTCTGAACTTTGCACCTCTTGAACGCACGTGATCTCGTCTCACTAATCGATCTGCTAGATAATGCTTCAAATCGAATTAGACCGTAAATTGTAATAATAGTGGGGTATAATACTATATATATCTTTGACCCAAAAAAGAAGTACAGTACTATATATATATACTTGACAACATGCAACCTGATTAATGGAAGGTCACACAAATAAATTAATTTCATTTATCTGTATTCAACTGTGATATTGATATGTTCTTCTTAGATTCTCATAACTGTTTATTGTCAATGATCGAGACTTCCATAAGTGTTGTACAACTCTACAACTACAATAATATGTACTATACAAAATACTGTGTGCTAAGTCGTTTGTTTTTTATGAAATTTTACTAAATGTCACTTTTTAGACAAATCAAATGCTGTTTCTTTAGTTTTCAAATATAAAATTCGGTTTTTTAAATTTACAATTATTAATGTGTTAAGAAATTATATTTTTGCAGGAGAAAAAAATGAATGTAAAATGAAATACCTTAAAAACCTATATATGTTTATGGTGCTATTTATCAAATTATGTATTTTTTATAATTGATTCTAGCAAACTAAACCTTAATCAAGCATGTTAAAGCAAACAATGCGGACGTCATCGGAAATTCATGACTCCAATAATTGACCACTAAAATCAAAGGAATAATGAGGAGAGTTTATGTAAGTGATTGGTCCATCTGTTTCTTTATGGGTCCTTCTTCGCTTTATATCATAAACACAAAATTAATTATTTGGTTTATATTTTTCGTGTAAAAAAAAAAATATATATACCAATTGGAAGTGGAGGATTGAATCTTCTAATCAATATCATATTTCATATATAAAGATAGTTTTCTTCACGCAATCAGATTCATCCTATATATATATTCATCACACAAATATTATGCATATAATTGCTCCATCGTAAAAATATTCATTTTCGTGGGCGTAATAACCACGGCTCGCCTAAGTTAGGATAGGACTCTTCTTACATCTACTTTTTTTTTTTTAGGAAAATTATGGATGACAATTACAAGTTGTACTGGTCGCCTAGTTCGTTTGTTTGCTTGCGTTAAAATAACATGACTCGTATAGTCGTATTCATTTCAATTGAAATATATCAAGGGAGAAAAACTATATATAAAAAAAGGGAAAAAAGAAAAAAAGAGATTCGAACTACTTGTCGATATATAAAAATTCTTGAATTTATTGATATCCGTAAACGAATTAAAGTACTACTGTTTTTTATTTAACATCGCAAGACCAAGATTCTACGCTTGATAGCACTGGGAACTTGCGCTGAAAGAGGCACTCGACAATATTGAAAATCACGATAGATGCTTTTTTCTAGTAATTGACAGTAATAAACATTATGAGGACATACGAAAATTCAATGCTTTATTATTTATGCGAAACTCATTGGTGAATAAATAAACAACAAGCTGATAAGTTGCATTAAGAAAATACGGAACTTTAGTTCCCATTAAAGTGTCTTATAATTATCCGTTAGTGGCTTCTATTTTAGTGAACTTGACATATAATAAGAAATTAACGAAATTTAATATATTAAAAAAAACAAAGACATGTGCAAGTGCAAATGAATTACTTAGTTTTTTTATAAAAAGCAAACAAAAAAAAGAGAAAAAAGCAGAAATGGGTCGAAGGGGACAGTGCAAGCCTGCAAGGGAAGTGAAGTGGAAAAAATACATTGGGAGACGTGAAAACGCGTTTTCTACAAAAATAAAAATAATAATAATTTCAGATCGGCCATGCATGCATGGTTCATGCAAAAGTCTAAACTATACTCATAAACTTGTCGCTTTTTAACACGCTTGTTAGTGTCAGTTACATAGTAATTAAGTAAATTTCTCATTATTAAATGTTGTCGAGATTAAGTTTATAAACTTTCGCATGGTATCAAATAGCATTCACATTGGAGGATCATTTTACAGAGCCCAATCTGATCCAAAAAACAATCCATAAAAAATAATCACTTTTTTGTGTCTGTGATTTTAAGTATGATAGGATCAAAATTTCTCATTTTAAGAACTCGAGTTCTAATTGATATTTTAAATAGACATAATTATCTTACTAATACTACATGCCTATTGATCTCAAGAGACATTCACCTTAACTAGTAGGCAGGTTGGGAATCAACATATGTATCGGTCTATTTCTCAGTTGAAGTTGAAATAATAAAAAAAGTCCATGCATTTGTCCAATAAGTATCACTATATAACAAAAAAGATCACTAGAATTAAGATATATTGTTCGGGATCAATCGAGAAAAGCTAAAAGTTTAGAAGTTAAAATAGTATTGCGGTAGACAAAAACATTATAAATAGTGAGCCCTATTTGGTGTTATCGATTTTTTTTTGAAACGGTGCGTAACCATACCTTAAAAACTATATATTGTTCTGGAAGAATTTTTTTCCGGTTATTCAAAAAAAAAAAAACTATATATTATATTAAGGGGTTTTTGGTGAATAACCAAAACAAAAAAAAAATTAAAAAATTAGAAAAAATGGGGAATGCGGCAAATTGTAGACCATTGAATTTAAAATTCTTTTGTTAATTTTTAAATTATAATTTTTTGTTGTATTTTTGAAAAATTTCCCTTGTATTAATGTACTCAAGTATTTCTTTATAAAAATAATGTACCCAAGTATTACTAGTTTTTATTTTTATTTGTATTCATTGACAAATAGTAGTTTTTATTTACCCATTAAATAAACGAAATGCAGAGAAAAAGGATTCAGCATGCGTCAAACTATTGACACGATGCAATCCACAGTAAAATGACTTAGTAACTAGTATAGTTTTATGAAATGAAGAAAAAAGCATTCAATATGGGTCAGTAAAAAAACATAAACTATTGACATGTAAATAGTAAAATGACATAATAACTATAGTTTTTATTTACTCTTTGACAAAACGAAATTTAGAATTTAAAATGAATACAATTGGGAAAAAAACATTCAATGGGTCAAACTATTGACATATATATATACCCACAAGAAAATGACTTGATAAAAAAATGATTACGTATATAGTTGGTGAATCGGTCAACCATAGTTGGATTTATTACCAGCTATCTTTCTTTTAATGTTTTTCCTTCCAATTTACGATATACTATATGAAATTTGTTTCATTTTTTGTAGGTTGGTATAGTTTTTGTACGATCCCTACTATAATGTCAAAGATAACAAAAATTTAATACGATCATGCATCTCAGCGCTCACTGACCCATAAATTCCAAGTTTTGCAAAATTCAACGCAAAAATGGAATCACTTAGTATAAATACTGTCATTAATGAACACTAAATAAGATGACTACAAGAAGCAACATCATGTATTTGAGCATCATTAATGCTAAACCAATTAAAGGATCTTAAATAATTTTTGAGATAATTACAAAAATATCATTTTTTATGCACATTTATAAGAATGCCACTTAAAAATGTTCATTTGCAAAAATACCACTAATTATAGATTTATAAAATCTATATCTTAACATTTTAAATCCTAAAAAATGTTTTGACCCCTAAAACCTCCTAAACCCTTATACTAAATTCTAAAAGAATATAATTAATCCAAACATAAATGATATAAAAAAAATAATTTTGAAAAAGTGGTATTTTTATAAAGATTTCAAAAATATGGTATTTTTGTAAAATGACATTTTTAAAAATTTCTCATAATTTTTTAATATTCAATTTATCAAAAAAACAAGTTTGACACTTCAAAATCAGTTTCATTGTGTTCCTCCTACCAAATTTTTCTATGGAAAGTTCATTTAACTAAATAATTTTTAATCACTTTTATGGGAAGACACTTTTAAAGGGTATGTGCGTCAATGATGCTCTTAGTACTACTATAGTACTAAGTAAAATTAACGAATTTTATTTTTTCATAACTTGTTTTCAAAACTGAATCGAACTTAACATCGGATTTTACATTTTACAAAATTCAAGAAAAACCGAAAAGAGTTAGAACTAACGTAAATAGAGAAATTTTTAAAAATGTCACTTGAGCCATTTTACAAAAATATCATACTTTTAAAATTTTTACAAAATGGCATTTTCCAAAATTATTTTTTCTTTATATTACTTAGGTTAATTATGTTATATTAGGGTTTAGTTACGAGGGTTTATGGGGGTTTAGAGATCAAAATAATTTTTAGTATTTAGAATTTTAAGATATAGGGTTTAAAAGTTTATAATTAGTGGCATTTTTGCAAATATACACCTCAAAATAATATTTTTGTAAATATGCATATAAAAATTGGTATTTTTTGCAATTTTCCCATGTAAATAATACATAAATTTTTGTCCATTCTCAAATCCATTTTTTTATGTAATAGGTTCTAAATCAATTTCAATAAAATAAAGGGACAATTACAAAATGCCATTTTTTGTGTGCATATTTACAAAAATACCATTTAGAGGTGTCAATTTACAAAAATGCCACTAATTATAGATTTATAAAACTTATATCTTAAAATTCTAAATCCTAAAAAATATTTTGACACTTAAAATCTCCTAAACACTCAAAACTAAACCCTAACAGAACATAATTAACCCAAATATAAATAATATAAAATTTTTTTTTTGAAAAAATGGTATTTTTGTAAAGATTTCAAAAGTGTAGCATTTTTGTAAATTAACACTTGAAAAATGAGATTTTTTGAAATTTCTCTAAAACAAATCTTAAAAAAAAATTAGCGACGTCATTATCCTTAATTAATACGGGATAACTAAATTTTGAGTCATGGGAAGAACATTGGGTTCAAAATAGCAGAGCTGAGTCAGACTTCCGTACAATTATGCTGACGCGTGTCTTTTCTCTCTCTCCTCTCCACGCGTTTTCTCTCTCTCTCTCTTCGCCGTCCTATTTATTATCTCTCCTCTTTCACACATTTCTCCTTCATTATTATTATTTCACTCTCACAAAAAATGATCCCACTGAGAGAGAAAGAAATTCTCTAATAAATATTTTTTTACTTTCTTCTCCGATTTCGATTTCAAATTTTTTCCCTGGTCATGGCTTCGTCGGAGGGGTTAACGAGCGTTGAGCCATGGTCATTCCGTCAAAGCTTCAACATCGACTCATGGTTACTTCCTGATCCTTTCTCTCACGATACTGATTTACTCGCTAAAGCTCTTCACAGATCTATCTCCTCCACTTGTACAACAACCACCGATCCTCTTTCTCCTTCTGCTTTCTTCGATTCCGCCGCCGTCTTCTCCGATCTTTCTCCTCCTCAAACTCTCTCTAATGTCTCCTTCGGATCAGATCCGGAGATCGCCGCCGCTTGTGGTGTTGGCATGAAGCGGAAGCGTAACGGTACCGGTGGTAAACCAGCGAAACGCCGATCTAGAGTTTCTACGAAGAAATCTCAGACTACGTTTATAACGGCGGATGCGGCTAATTTCCGGCAGATGGTTCAGCAAGTCACCGGAGCTAAGTTTATCGGTTCTTCTCACGGCATTTTCTCTCCGATTGTGAAGCCGGAGCCTCATAGGCTCGCTAGTCGGATACCTCCGAGTGGTACCATGGATCGACTTCCGACGCTAGATACGTCGTCGTTTTTATCGAATCATCGCCAGGAGAATCTCGTAACGGATTTGGGATCTGTTTCAGTTCCGGTGAGTTCGTTTCATCAGTCAAGCGCCGCGGCGAAGACGACTGTGGACGTTGGTGGTGGATCGGCCGTGGAATTGGATAGTTACCCGAGCTTCCCGACGCTTGAATCGTGGAAAGTTATGTGATCGGATCTGATTTTTATTTTAGTGTTTGTAGATGTAATGTAATCCCTTTTTTTTTTTTCTCTTTTTTAGATCCTTTTATTTTTCCTTTTGTATTTCTCTTTTTTTTTTTAATGGATATCTTGTTTTAATCCTTTATCTTTGGGCTATGGAGTCTCTTTTTGTTCATACTTTTGGGGGAATCAAATGGTTTTTTTTTCTTTCTAATTTTTTAGTGGATAAATTTCACCATTAGCAAAGCGTCTTTCATATATAATAAAGTAGTAGTATTATTTTCAAATACCATCTCTGTAATTTTAGAAGGATGAACTAAGGATTTAAATATCCTTATTTTCTTCAACGATTAACTAAATTTTGTGCAAATCAACTCCGGTAAATTTAAACATTTATACGGTTTTAATGTTAATTCTCTTTTTCGACTAGCAAAATGTTAAAATCTTACTTTTTAACCGTCGCTAAGGATAAACACAGGAAAAGAGAAGATGATTTTTTTTCTTTTCCTCAGCAGCTAAAAGAGAATATCTTGATGGTCCCACGTAAATATGTTGTCAATATCACCACATAAGACAAATTATAGACGTTACCACCACCACAATGTCTCCATTACTGATACAAATCCATGTAATTTTTCAATTTCCTAGTTCCCCAATCCAACCAAAAAAAAAAATGTATAGTGTAACAGCAACAACAATTTACACAAAAGAGAAGATTACCTTCCAACAACTATCATAAGAACATGTCAAAGTAAACGATAGTGCTGCCTATAACCCCAAGTCAAAAAGATTACATCGAAAAAAGAAAAGTTAATATACTCTCTTTAATGGGTTTGGTGATCAGAAAAATAAATAAAAAAAGTTAAAAGAAAATAGACAATTTTATTTCTTAATATATTCATTAAAATATGAGAAAAGTCGCAAGAATTTGAAGTTGTTCCGATATTTTTCCAATACCACCTTAAGGTCAGTTTTAAAGCGAGTCAACGTCAATGCCACAAAATTAGGAAGCATTGATCATCATCATCATCATCATCAGTCGTGTTCTTAGTTTGACAGTAAAACGTCATTTACGTTGTTGATTCTTGACTCCGAAATTACACGACACCAATACTGGTCTCCTTGAGATTAAACCTAAAACATTAGAAACAACACTAAGTTACAAATTAACGTTTTACACCACTGTGGATGCTAGATTTGGATGTGAAAGTCTTTCACATTTTGTTGGATCTATTCACTTAACTTTCAATTTTGTATGAGAACAGGAAAAAAAAAGCAAAATAAAATAAAAATTGGTAACATACTAACATGTGGACGGTGGAAGAGAACTAACTAAGCAATAAATATGAGGGACCATAGATTGACCAAAGGATCATATAATATAAGTCAGAACAAAGACTAACGCAATGCAACGGCGACAAATATAGGTGGTTGGTGGTTGCACCTGAGAGATGGGTTTATGAGGGAAACATACAATCTACTTTCTCTGAATCAGATTTGAGACACTTATCTACCATCTCATGTGTCGTCAGTCTCTTTGGACTAGTTCTAAACATATGAGGACGACATGAATGAGTATTTTAGTGTGTGTTTGGTTTGGTTCGATAAGGGTATGATGTCGATACCTTTGGTTTAAACTCATCATCCTCGGTGTGCCTTTGCTTTCGTGACAGATTACATCGGTTCTTTGAATGATATCTGAAATATTTTACAAAGGGTTATCAGATTATAACCAGATGACAGAAAATACTGCCATGATGAAACAAGAGAGATTAACGTTGAATTTCTTTCTACCATATATATACATTAGTGAAGCAGCTAGAAATGTGTTATAAGACGTGCAGATACTTGAAAATATATGAGATCTATCCCTACCAGCTAACCTATGTTTCTCTATTTCTCATACTCAATCAAGAACCCCTCCAAAGGTTCTGCATATGTTTCAAACGGCTGGATCTCATATATGTAACCAATCTACAAGTTCCAAGCGCAGATCACAACAACTCAGTGTCAGTAGTCTTGCTACACAATCCTACAACTCCAAACTTATGATTCCTATCTCTTCTTTCTACACATTGCTAATCTGAATTGGTAGGATCAATTAGGTTTACGGCATTACAGGTCCCTTAAGTCCAAACTACATCTCGAGGTGCAGTAGCTATAACTCTCTAACAGTCTGATTCTAATCACAGCTACAAGCCTAGAAACTATGAGAACTTCAAACTGATACATTTACAGACTTCAGGTACTAAAGATGGATCCAACCAACAGAAATTGATAAAACGAGCAGCAATATTCAACACTTGACATCAAATCACAAATAGCAGAGTATAAACAAGATCATCAAAACAAGTCAATACAGGCCGACAAATCTGGTCATGGAAAATTCCCTATATAAGAAACCTAAATGGCTGATTCAGTGATTCTCCAACTATATCAGAGTGATGAATATTAGCATTTACACAGCAAAAGGAGAGAGACTAAGAAGAAACGCTCGCGTCTTCGGATTAACCAAATCACCGACTCAAACGCGCCGCTGAAATCGGAGAGCTGCGATTCTTCATAGAAATTGGAATCAATTGAAGCGTTATTAAAATCGCGTTTCAATTCTCGTCTTCTAGCACCTCGTGATGATCCAAGCTTTTTTCAGGAGTCACTTTCACTCACACCTGAGATCGATATGCGCTTGAAATATGTATATAAACAACGATGGTTGTATATATCTGCGCCTGTGATGGTGCTTCATTGAAGCAAAGTGGTGGAATCTTCTCTCTGTTTGATCTTTGAAGAAAGGAGAGAGAGAATTTTCGTGGCGCTTCAATGGCCGTTCTTCCAGAACAAACGTTAATCGTCTCTCTCTCACCTGGAAAATCGCGAGGAAGACTTATATTGGGCCTATTCTCCTAACATTTTAGGCCCAATAAAATAGTTATTTTGCGTTCGAAATCTGAAAGGCCTTTTGTTATTAATTTGCTCTTAAAAAAATATATATATATATCAAACAACTTGACCAAATTTGATATGCTTGCTCAGATTGATATGCTTCGGCCTTGGGGTATGGTCTGATTCTCGCTTGTTTGAGGCTGAGTCGGTAGGTGCAAATTGATTGCTCGAGAAATATCGAAGAGTGTTACGCGGGATGGATGATTTAATTTATGTTTAGTCCTTGGTGATCTAGTTTGGTTGCATGATAGAATTGCTCGTGAAGCTATGTTACAACACTTTTAAGTTCTTGTGTTTAGGAGTTGATGTTATTCTTTGTTTTATGCTTCTGGCTTTTGTTTATTGTAATCTATGTTTTGATTCTAATAATATCTCTCAGAAGATTAAAAAAAAAAAAAAATAATAATATATATATATATATATCAAACAAACTTACAACTATTGGGAAAGAAAGAATTTATTTTCTCAAAAATTACAAAATGAATTAAATGAATAAACGAATGAAAAGTTGACAAAAATAAAAGAATAAACGAATGATTTTTTTTTGTTTTAATACAAATCACATGATAACACAAGCATGTGCATTATCATCGCTAAAGAGATGAAGAGCATTTTCATCTACTTTTTGAGACGGACGAGGGTAATAATAACCACTATGAGATTCGTCGTTGTCATAATCGTACTTCCTGCCATTGTATGAAAATGTATTTTCTGAATGATTTATTATCTTCTGATGATGATCATATTGTTCCAAGTATTGAACGGGATATGTATAATAGTCTCCATAATATCCGTTATAAGGAAATGGCCAGAATTCCGTTGTTCGTCCCGTTCTTTTCACCATCTTGAGTACCTCGTCGCGATCAACGTACCCTGTGACCGTCACTTTTTGTCTATCCACGTCTATCTCTATCGTATCCACTCCTATACAAGATACAATATATGTTTAAGGTTTGCATTAAGACTAATTACTAATGTTTGTAAACGACAATGATACGAATAAAAATCATATATCTTGTTTTTATAGAGTTTTCTTACCATCGAGTTTGGATATGGCTTTTCGAACCTTCTTTTCACATCCTTGGCAATCCATATCTACCAAGAGCTCCACAACCTTTAAACAAAATAAGAAAATATGCGTTAGAAAAAAATGAAGTACATTAGCAGAAAAATATCGAGCAACAAAGATATAGATATCAACGTACAGATAACGCGAGTGGTAATCGAGAGTTTCCATGTATCCAATCAAACATATTGTCTTAATTTTTTTGTTTTTGTCCGAGCCTTATACGTTTTGTCTTAAGATTTTTTTGCTTTCAATATGATATTTTGGTTTTGTGTAATGTAATGTGTGTGTTTATAGATATAGATATATATATAGGTATAAATGTCTGCGCGTCTTAGAAACACTTGGTGTATGATTCCAAGTAACCGCGTTTGCGTCTTGTGAGATGCAAAAAGCTTGTGTCTTAAGTTTTCACATTATCTTGTGTTTCGGTGTTGCCAGGGTTTATATATATTTTTATTTTATTTCAACTATTGTCTCTTATTACTAGAGTAAGGGTTTACCATTTTTAATTTCTGGTTTAGGTTGGTTATTATCTTTGGTTTATTTATGTTTTGTTCTGTAGAAAATAAAACCGAGTAATCTAGTTTTTTATGATTAGTTTTGAATTTTCGGACAAACCAAACCGAATTTTGTGGCACTCATATTCAAAAGTCAAGATCTTAATTCTGCCTAGCTAGCTACTAAATGGCGGCGAATATATACAAAATTACAGATATATATTAGCCTGATTGATTTTACATATGTTTACAGAAATTTATGTGTGAATAGCCAGAAATTGTATAGGTGTAAAGCTGGAATTAGGCAAAAGGATTTCTAAAATCATTTGGTTTATGTGAGGTTTCAAAATCTAAACAAGGAAACAAATATAACTCGCTTTACCACTTATAAAAACAAAATCAAAAGCGCAATATAGCAGCACATTACGATGTGTTGCAACTTGTGTACACTATAAGTTACAATCAAATATTTGGTTAACAACCCTTTTAAATTTGTGTTACGTAAATTGTAGGGAAGAAGCATATATGATATATATACGCATATACCCTTCAATTTGTGTTACGTAAATTACCGTGAAGAAGCACAATAAGCAAAAACAATTTCTTTTCTTGACCCTAAATTTTGCTTGGTTTCCTTCTTAGTCTTTTGTGACTAGAATAATACAAGATATTAAAAATGTTGCAATGGACTAATTAATCCGGTCCTGGTCGGCTTTTAAGTTAACTTATCCTTAAAATGGTTAGACCTTTTGATTTATAAAGTTTATGCCCGGTTAAGATCCCGTCTAGCAAATGGGATCAATCAGCAATTAACCTCCATCAAAAATCTCTACAAACTTCATAGCTCAATCTTCTTTCCAGGAAAAATTGCAAATACAATTTACTGTTGTCTATATTTATATACGCAAAACCATTAATATTGGAAATGGAACCGAATAAACGAAGACAAACTCTGGTTAAAACCTAAGCAAACAATTCTCGAAGTGATGATGCACCAAACGTACATGATGTGATCAACAATACGATTATCGAAAGACTTTTTTTTGCTTTGCAATCTCTTCTTCAATATTATGTAACACCTATAAATGTGTAAAAGTTTTTTTGTTTCATCATCATCAAAATTATTTTTGCGATTTCGTACATTTTTGTAAGCTAATTGTATATTATTTGCTCGTTAATTGTAAGCTAATTAGTTTAACATTAGACAAGACAAAAATTGTTCGTTAATCAGACGTTTTTCTTAAGAGAGATCGCTAATTTATAGTATATTTTTTCGCAAGTATGTCGCTTAATTTTTAGATATTTGAACAAATTTTAAAAATTTTCATATTTATTTTACGTTTTTTTTCTCTCTTCAATATTCAATTTATACTTAAGCAAATTGTTGAAAATCAAAACCCCTAATTCTTCACTTTCCCGGTTTGTCACCACTTGCTCCAATCCTCTCTCCCTTTCTCCGGCGAAAATCCATCGCCGCGTTTCCGGTCACAGTCTACACTCATCGTCTGATTTCATAGTCGAACCTTTGGCAGATAAGTGATTTGCTGCAAATTCACTGTTCCTAATTCAGAGTTGGGATTCTACAACACCCGAGAAAAGCGACAATGGCATCTTTTCCTCATCCCGGTTCCGTCACCGTCTGCGAGATCAACAGAGACTTGAGTAAGTAAAGCTTTCCTTCCCCTTCCCCTTCCGATTTCTCTACCCATCTTCTGTAATCTGCTCGAAAAATTTAGGGATTTCGAATCTTCTGAGCTAATGGTTTCGTTTCCGGGTTTTATGAAATGCAGTTACGGCTCAGAGCTTGTCTGATGATCGAGCTCATGAGAGTTATGGAAAACTTCTCGTACGTTTTTCAATTCCAATTTTCGTATAGCTTGAAACCATATTCTTGTAGGTAGCAACCAAAGGCTTGTCTTGACAAATTCCTTGTGTTTCTGGATTTGGGTTTTTTTTTTATTACAGGGAATGGTGTTTAGCCCTGTTTCGTTCGATTTTGGACCTAGCTCTGTGCAGGAAAATGAAGGGGAAGAGAATGGAAGTGTTGAGAGAAAAGGACTGGTGGCGGCACTGCAGACGAAAGTTGCTGACTCTCTGAAACAGATTTTACGACCCATCGATGTAAGAATTAACTCTCTCTCAAATGTTGATCTCTATGTGTTGTTTATTTGATGGACTGAAGGAAGGCCTAGCTAGCATTTTGTGATGGATAGTGTTACATTACTTATCTTTTTGTATATAGGGGGAATGGATATGTTACCTACCTTTAAGGTGTTTAGTATGTTATCGATTCTGTCTTCGCTGCAATTTCAGATTGGCATCATCGTAGATAAACGGTCGCCTGTTCTTACATACACAAAACATTTGTCTAGGTTACTCTTCTGTCAGAGAGTGATTTTCAAGGAGTGAGTTGGCATCAAGGGAAGCATATTATTGCCTTTATATCTGGTGCAAGTCAAGTTACAATTCGTGATTATGAGGACAAAGGTCTGTTTTTTCTATTTCCATACCAGCTTCGTAGTGGACATGTTGTGGAAAATTGTGTGCATACAGTTTCATTTTCTTCTTTTGAACAGATGAGAAGGAACCTTGTATTTTGACAAGTGACTCGCAGAGAAGTGTTAAAGCCATAGAGTGGAGGCCAAATGGTGGAAAATCCCTATCCGTAGCCTGTCGGTATGTATTATGGCCTCCTGATAATGTTTACTTTCTTCAATAGCTAGTTTCAGAGATGACTAAGGTACTAACAATGGTTCCATTGAGACAGGGGAGGGATATGCATATGGGCTGCTTCCTATCCAGGTAACATGGCATTGGTGAGATCTGGTGGTTCCTCTTTGAGGGGAAGTCTTTCTCGGGGATCTGGAACTCGCTGGATTTTGGTGGACTTTCTTCGGTGTCAAAATGATGAGCAAATTAGCGCTCTCTCATGGAGCCCCTGTGGAAGATATCCTAAAAAAATTCCGCTATATTTGTTTTGCTTTACTTCATTTTGGTGTTGTTCTTCTGCACACGTTTTCAACCATAGTTGTTTATCAAGTTGTTTCTCCTGATAGGCATTTGTTGGGTAAGTATTTGGATTTGTTGGATCTTTTTCTAGCCTTTGCATCACATGGGCCCCTAGCTTTGTCCAACCTGTTATTCCTTGACCTATTTTCACATATTTAGCATCAGCCTCATATGACAGCTCATCTTTCACCATATGGGATGTTTCTCAAGGTAATAGAAAACCATTTCTTAATGTTTCACCTCCACTTTGCCACTAATTAGTTTGGTCTGGAAGTGCTACCCACTAAGGGTCATCAGTTTATCAACGGTGATGAGATTCAAAACAGTATGCAAATATTTGAACATTTATTGTGGTTGCGATATATCAGTAAATCAAGTCTAAATCGTTGATCAGACAGAATTTGTTGTCTTGCTTGTATCTAAACACCCTATTTCTTCACTTGAGATGACAAAATGCTTCTTGCTTAACTGGATTGAGATCCATGTTTCTGAAAGTGATTTGTATGCATGTTCCAGGGGTGGGGACACCTATCCGACGGGGACTAGGTGGCATATCAATGCTTAGATGGTCACCCACAGGGGACTACTTCTTTGCAGCAAGATTGTAGGACAACTTATCCCTGTCTTGTTTACAAATGTGGAAAGTAGCTTCCTGTTTATGTTTTGGCTAATAAGATGTTTTTTTTATCACAGTGATGGGACCTTTTGCCTTTGGGAAACAAACACATGGACATCTGAGCCCTGGTCTTTGTCTGCTGGCTCTGGATCTGTCACGGTAAATTCAATCGTGTCCCAATACATAGGACAGTGAGATATGCAATTGACTTTTGTTAAAGCCAATTTTGTTGGATAAGGTCAATGTCGCGAGTGTTTTATGCATATAATATTTACATGACTTGCCATTCTATTTACCAAGCATTCCTTTTTCGTCTTTGACAATATGAAATTGGAACTATATTCCATTTCCTCTTAAAAGGACTAAAACTAACCATTTTTTACAGGGAGCAATATGGGACCCTGAAGGACGGCTTATCCTGATTTCATTTTCGAAATCTTCAACTCTGGGTTCTGTTCATTTTTCATCCAAGCCACCATCCTTGGGTATGCAGAAACGTTGAAGTCGTTTTTCATATGCTACTTGATATACTTAATCAGTTACTTGATGCAATTGTTTGGTTTACTTTCAGATGCCCATCTATTACCAGTTGGATTGCCAGAGATTGCTTCTTTGACGGGCAGGTAAACTATCTGATTGCTGTTAAACTAAACCCGCTCAAAGACTTTCTTTAATGGTTTGCTCATATTGGGGTTTTCGTAACTGAACAAACCAGCGAGGGAATCGAGAAGATAGCATGGGATGCGTCTGGGGAACGATTGGCTGTGTCATACAAAGGAGGCGATGAAAATTACAAAGGATTGATTGCCATCTACGACACGCGAAGGACACCTATCGTATCAACATCGCTTGTGTAAGTAATTTCTACAATTATCCATCCATCGGTCTTGACCTTCTTTTGTGTATCTTCGCATTGTCTAAATCGTGACAAATCTTTGCTTTTCTTATTACAGAGGTTTCATCAGAGGACCTGGAGAAAACCCGAAAGCTCTCTCCTTTTCATTCCATGACAAGTTCAAGCAAGGTCCACTCCTTTCTGTGGTAAGCCATATATGCGTAATTAAAGTATCTTATCATGCACAGTATTTGAGTCAACCAAATCAGTTTGTTAATCAATCTTTCAAATAAACCTTGTTGCAGTGTTGGAGCACTGGATTCTGTTGCACCTATCCGCTCATCTTCCGCGCACATGTTCTTCCTTAATAAACAATTGGCTCGATGCAAGTTCCAAACTTTTTGGTTCTTTTTATAGACTGGTCACTACTCTTTGTATTACGAATGGCTCGTTTAAAGAACTCAGGTCGAGGGTTAAACCAAAAATCAATTGTTGCATTTGAAAATCCAATACATGGTTTCCATGAAAACCAAAAACAACATTACAAAGTGAATAAAAACAAAGCAGCAGATCTCTCTAAACATTCTTGAGCTTCTTCATCTTAGAAGGTGGCCATCGACCCTTCTTCCTCATCTTACGCTTACGAACAAGCCGTTTCCTGCGTAGCCTAATCTTCTTAGCCAGCTTCATCTTCATCCTCAGTTCCAACAACAGTTTCTCTTTAGCTTCTTTTGATTCCAATGGTAGTTTATCCACCGGAACAGCAGCAACGCCAGTCTTTGGTTCCTCGTTGCTCTCGGGCTCGGTACCGTCCACACCAGAAGCAGAAGCCTTCACAATCGCTGCTCTTCCATGGCTATTTCTCAAGTTGAAAGCACTGAGAGAGACTTTGTTCTTGTACTCTACGACATTGGGCTTAACCCTGAAAACTAAAATCACATACGATTGGAAGAAACCAAAAAGATCAGAGCCATTTACTAGTAAACCAAGTGCTCGATACAATGCCTCAATGAAAGCCTACTACGTTACTTCAGCTTAGAACCCAGTGCCCAAAAACAAAAAAAACGTTTCTTGTTTTCAATAACCAAGAAATTGAATCAGCCCAGGAACTGGAATTTGGTTTCTTAGGTCTCTAATGGAGTTTTTTTTCCCGATACAATTCCTCGACAAAACGGAAGCTAAAGCGATACGTGTAAGAGTAGAAAACGCGTGTACCTGGTGAAGCGAAAGGCGAAGGTTGAAGAAGACGCGAGGAAGATGAAGAAGATAGAGAAGAGAGAGAATTGAAGCAGAGAAGAGCCATCTTCTTCGAATTGAAGATTTCCTCTTCAGACTTTCATTTGATGGTTAGTTTCTGGATAAGCTTTTTTTTTTTTTTTTACTTTCTGCGTCTTCTTAACGAACGGACTAGATTTGATCCGGATCAATCCGGTTTTCAGTTTGGTTGCAGATTGGTTTATTTATGAAAACCGATATAAATTAAATTAGATTGGTTGCTCAAATCAAACCGATTTTTTTAAAAATTCCTAGTATATTTTTTTGTTTGCGGGGTTGGTTATGCCCAATTCGATTCGGTTTGGAGATTAAACCGGAATGGATAAGGTGAGTCATGACACGTGGCTCTGTGAGATGGCGAGAATGCTATGTTAAGGTGGTTGGTTCCAGAGAATGATGTTGAAGAAATTCCAATGGCGGAGGACAAATCTATGGAGGAAGAGAGAGAGAAACAGATCCCTCAAGCAGAAACCATTTTTCAGAAGAAGAAGAAGAAGAAGAAGAAGAAAGAAGGATAGGATCGGAGGGAAAAAAATAAACCGAACAATCGGCGGTAAGGTTTTTGAAATCGCCGGTTTCATTAGTTGGCCGCGAGATCGAGATTACGGATAAGAGAAAAATTGGAGATGAAGATTTGTTGGGTGTTTGGTGGTACATTCTGAGATTTTGAATCAGCGAAGAACATTTTGTCAGTTTCACTCGTCGACCCAAAAAAACGCAATGTCTTCTCAGAATCATGAAGGAAAAAGGATCTATCAAGTCTGGCCCGGTAACAACGTAAGCCTTTAGATTTCTTTTGGGTTTTTTTTTTTTTTTTGTCCCCAGAATTTACAAAAACAGAAGTTTTTCTTGATGATCTGACATGAATCATGAATGATGAAAGATGCTAGGAATTGATTGCTACTTATTCATATACCCTGATGGTTTCTCTGTGCAAGACTTGGGATTACATTTCATAAAAATTTATAGCCTTTGGCTTTGAATTAGTCTTTAAGAGTCATGTGTAATGTTTCACTTATAATTGGAGCAAATGCAAGATCCTAATTGCTGAAATGGTTTTGACTTGGTTTCTCTATTGTGGTGTTTCAGAGATTTTATTGTGGAGGAAGACTGGTGTTTGGTCCAGACGCATCTTCGCTTCTTTTGACCGCATCTATGATAGGAGGACCAGCTATCACTTTCTGCGTTAGGATGGTTTATTTGATCGGACATCGCTACCCTGCATTCCATTCTCTGCTTTTGATGGGTGCAGTTATGATCACAATCTTGGTACTATAAATCACTGCTATTTAGTTACTTTTGTAAGCCAGGCCATACCTACACCATCCAAATTCCTGCATCTCTAACTTCCATCTTTTTATTCCGCAGGATTTCGTATTTCTCTTCTTGACATCATCGAGAGACCCCGGGATTATCCCAAGGAACAAAGAAGCGCCTCAAGCAGAAACTCCCCAGGCTATCAGCCAATCGTTGGAATGGGTGAGTAACAAAGCAGGGAAGGCGAAACTACCACGAACAAAAGATATAACGGTGAATGGCTTCTCTGTGAAAGTTAAATTCTGCGATACCTGTCAGCTATACCGTCCTCCTCGTGCTTCTCACTGCTCAATCTGCAACAACTGTGTCCAAAGGTTTGATCATCACTGTCCATGGGTAGGGCAGTGCATCGCCTTGGTAAGTATTACTGGAAATCATTTCCCATCTCTAAAACAAAGAACTAAGTTGGATCTTGTGATATAATATGTTATTTACGGGATTTTTTTGCAGCGTAACTATCCATTCTTCGTCTGTTTCTTGTCATGTTCAACCCTCCTCTGCATCTACGTCTTTGTGTTCTCATGTATCTGCATGCTTGAAGTCCATGGCCAATTCTATCTTGTCCTCGCTGATGACTTAATATTAGGTGCTCTTGTTCTATACTGCTTTGTTTCCGTCTGGTTTGTTGGTGGACTTACCGTCTTCCACTTCTACCTAATCTGCACCAACCAGGCAAGTTTCTGTAGCTTTTTAGCAAGAAGTGAACGGATTTCGTAGTTTCCAATCAGCTATTACCGTTGGTCTGAGTCTTTTGTTATGTTTTTCAGACGACATGTGAGAATTTCCGGTACCATTACGATAAGAATGAAAACCCTTACCGAAAGGGGATCTTACAGAACCTTAAAGAGCTGTTCTTCACAAAGATCCCACCATCTTTGATCAATTTCAGAGATTGGGCGCCAGAAGAAGAAGACGATGTGGAGGTCGGGTCCATCGCCTCTGAGCGAGGCAGAGCCTATAGTCCCCGAGACACGGATATGAGCAGTGGCAAGCCCGATCATAATAACATTGATTTGCGCCTTCAGAACCAGGAGTATGGTAACAAAAGTGACGCAGCTGTCCAGGAGATAAGTGTCGATGAAGGCGCCGCAGCGATTGGTTCGGTTGACCAAGAACCCGCGAATTTGAGGAGAAACTCGAGCGTAGATGTGAGATCAAGATAGGGCAAAGAACAGGCCAAACAGGTGTAAATTTACTTCTGTAATGCAAAGCCATGTCGCTCTCTCTCTCTCTCACTGTGATTATTCGTCGAATGACTGTTTTAACTTTACCGCAATTAGAATAGTAGTAGGAGAATCAGTGTATATAGCTGTCAATTGCGTTAAGGGCAACTCAATTTAAGATTTCGTTGTCTCCAAATCTCCAATCTTCCAATTAGGGTTTATATAAGTGTTGTTTCTTGGATCTTAAGGTAAGGTAAGGTATCATAAGGTGTTATAAGAAGGCAGGCTTTTGACTCAAATGAATGTCAATCCGTTGCAAGAAAAAAAACCCAAAACATATTGCCGAAAAAAAGAAAGAAAAAAAAAGGAGTAACGGAGAGTGTTTTTCTAATCAGGATGAATAAATATCTTACTATATGTGATTCTCTCTATAATCAAATTGACATGTATTTTATTTTTGGCTGTGAATGTTGAAAAGTTTTAGATGTAGACATGCTTAAAGAGTCTAGAAAGCATTCATAGAACAACTATTACAAAGTACACAATATTTTAATTTTGCAGAAGGATTATAAAAACAAGAGAGAAGAAGAAAAAACACAAACGATTGATAGAAATCTATGTGTGAAGCACGTTTAATTTTGGAGATGATTTGACTTGCTTTCCCAGCTCATTTTATTTAATATATTTAGATATAGTTGGCCGACCATAAAATAAAACAATATTTTAAATAATAAAATCTAAGTTAAACAAGAAAATTATTCCCTTACTTACAAACATCCCTACATATTCGCATAATTACTTTATCCTAATTACATATTATCATGTCTAATTATTCGACAATGAGAAGCGAATAAAAAAAGATTTTTTTGTTTTTTAATCAAAAAGGAAAGTGAAAAGAGAAAAAGGGAAAAAGGGATCGCAATTTGCAAAACAAAACATCGAAATATTTTCTTGTGATTCGAGTGAGAGAGAAGACAGCTTCAATTTTCCTGTCTCTCTCCCTCTCGAACTACAAATCTAATTGGTCGGAATCTTTTTATCGTCGGAAAGAAGAGATTTGTTTGTATCTGGGTTTTTCCTTATTTTCTTTGATCTGATCATCATCATCCTCGTCTATGGATTCTCCGATGAGTTTCTGATTCTGGGTTCTTCGAAATTTCTTCACTTTGGGTTTGTTCTTCTTGTTTTACCCCCTTTTAGCTATGCCTTGGAATGAGACCAAACTCAAGAGACTATATCAAGTTTGGAGAGGAAGCAATGTGAGTTCTAAAATTTCCACCTTTTTTTTTTGGTTTCGTTTCCAATTTCTTGTCTTGATCACATAAGTTTTGGGCATGAAAATGCACTTTCAATTAGATTCCTTTGAGTCATAAGTTTAGATCGTTTTCTAGATTTATTCATTCATTCTCTGTTTAGTTCTTGTTCTCTGGACATGGTTAGTGGTGGTTACTCCAACTATGTCTAAGCTTTTTCATGCTCCTTGGATTTTTGATATTGACTTTTGCTTTTGTCAGAAATTTCTATGTGGCGGGAGATTAATCTTTGGTCCAGATGCATCATCTCTGTATCTATCAACCATCTTGATACTTGGTCCTGCAGTGATGTTCTTTGTGAAAATGTACTTGAAAATGGCTGATCCTCGTACCAAGCATCCACATCTCTGTGTTCCAATTCTCGTCGTGTCTTGGATACTCACCATTTTCGTATGTCTTCTGCTTTTCAAACTCATATGGTAGATGGAAATTGATTTTTGACTTTTATTGTGTGAAACTAAAGTTTCAGTAGTTTTCTTCAGGATGTATTTTTCCTTTTAATGACATCTGGTAGAGATCCAGGGATTGTGCCAAGAAGTTTAAATCCTCCTGAATCAGATGATGCACCGGATTCTACTACTCCATCGATGGAATGGGTTAGCGGTAAAACACCTAATATAAGATTACCAAGGGTCAAAGATGTAACTGTTAATGGCCATACCATCAAAGTGAAATTCTGTGAGACTTGTTTGCTTTATCGTCCACCTCGAGCTTCTCATTGTTCCATTTGCAACAACTGTGTCCAAAGATTCGATCATCACTGCCCTTGGGTTGGCCAGTGCATTGGAGTTGTAAGTTTACTTAATGACTTTGCTCTAAATTCCCGAAAGTTATACACGCTCTGCGTGTTTTTGAAATTTGTGTTTGATTTCTATTGCAGCGAAATTACCGTTTCTTCTTCATGTTTATATCAACATCAACTACTCTCTGCATATATGTGTTTGTGTTCTCTTGGTTGAACATATTTCAAAGACATGTAGATGAGAAGATTAGCATCTGGAAAGCTATATCCAAAGATGTTCTATCCGATATTCTCATAGTTTACTGCTTCATTACCGTTTGGTTTGTCGGTGGACTCACAATATTTCATTCCTATCTCATCTGCACTAACCAGGTGATTAGAAAGATCTATCATTTACTTCAATCTTTCGGTTTTGTTTTCCTTTCTCTGTTTCTTTAAACGGTGAATCTGTTTTGTGCAGACGACTTATGAGAATTTCAGATACCGATACGATAAGAAGGAGAATCCATACAACAAGGGAGTTTTGGGGAACATATGGGAAACATTTCTTTCTAAGATTCCTCCATCAATGAACAAGTTTAGATCATTTGTGAAGGAAGAAGATTATATGATGGTTGAAACTCCAACTTCAAATCTAGGCGAAAGTCTAGTTAGCTCGAAAGAGAAGATCGATATCGAAATGGGAGGAGGAAGGATTGTTGATGAGAGTGGTAAAAGCTACTCACTCCCTGAGATTCTCCGCAACCTAAACTATGAAGATCTTGAGGATGATTGCGATGAAGATGACTTGAAAGCTAAGGATCATCATAACCATCATCATCAACACCACAATGAAGGAATCATCCCTTCTTTTGATCCCTTTTTTACCAATGAGAATGTTTGTACCAAGGATGAGAGAAATAGAGAAGACTCGAGAAGATCTTCAAGCGATGATAATGAAGGTGGAGATGCAGAGAAACGCGTTCGAGTCTCCAGTGATGATGAAGAGAAAGTTGAAGGGTATGGAAGAAATTGGGATACCGATAAAGGTATGAATGTAAATACAGGATCTGAAGATGGAACAAGCTCTCCTCAATCTACTTCACCAATGCTTCGTAAATAGAGGTAATTAATTAAACCCTTATTGCTAAAGCTTGTTGCTTGCTTTAGAAGATACCTTTTTTTACTAAGCCCTAAAACTATTCTTTTTGTTTAACTTGCTTAGAGAAAGGCTTGGAAGCTGGAGAAGTGGAGATTGTGTTTTGTCATTCTTTTAAATGTGTTTCATATAATTGTGGGAAAGATCCAGAGAAATAATAATTCATTTTTAGTTGTGAGCTATAGATTTTATTTTATTTTATTTCACTTTTTTTTTTCTTTCCTTTTTTTAGTTGTATCTGGAAATCACCACCATCACATATTTTCTCCTTTTTTTGTTATACAAAAGATTTGGACCACGAATTGTAATGTATACTATTGTGTTTTCGGAATTATTTTCTCATTATTTATTGGTTGATTGATTTTCATTTCCATTTGTTTCTTTTTCATCTATCTAGGGCCAGTCCTCAGATATTCGGGGTCCTAAACAAAAATTTTAAAAATATATAAGAGGGTGTATTCAATCTTATATTTGTGAGGATTTCAAGTGATTTATATTAAAATGACAAATCGTATGTTATTGAAACATGAATTTTAAAAAGTATGTGGAAGCCCTTTTACCCCGATGGTTGATTAAGGGTTCATTAATACTTCTAAACCAGGAGATATGGAGTTCGAACCCCAGAAGATGCGATTTATTATTATATTTGCAGATTATTGGAGAAAATGTTGCAGGAGATCTTCAACGTGGGGCAAGGTAGAATCGTTTGGCGTGGATCAAAGCGGTAGACTTGTCCGTAGTAGAATTGTTGATGTACTAGTTTTCATAATTTGTAATAGAATAATAATAAAAATGCAGTGTTAAAAAAAAATCTTTCAAAATCCAGTATTATTGGAAATATTTTAAGTAGTGGATTTAGGAGATTTGTTGTCATTTTAAGGTATTTTGGTGGAGTTTCTTAGTTAAAACTATAGGAAAACAAATCACATGATTTTAGATGAGATTCTAGAACATTTTAACTAAAATCACTTAAATCATCCAAAATCATCTAAAAATTCATCTAAAATCAAATCATTTCAAATTCTCACAAATACTATATTGAATACACCCCCATATATATATATAAAACATATTTTAAATTAAGTTTTACCTTTGCAATCAAAGTTATATATTTGTTTAGAAAAACAGACAATTTATATAACTTTTGCTATATTTTGTTTTAAATTTATATATGTCTTTCAATTTTATTTCTTTATATTTCTAACACTCATAATTTTTTTTTTATGAATTTTAACTAATTTCAAATTATTTTGGTTTTTTTTTCTAGGAAAAATGGCTTTTTTCTAAATAGTGGTTCCTACAAAATTGGGGGCTTTTGTTTTCTTTTCATAAAGCTATATTACAATAGGATCCGCGTTAATACGCGGATAAATACTATAAAATTAAAAAAAAAATATTTAAATTTTAATTAGTAACTTGTTAAAATTTTAAATACTATTTAACGTGGATCCTAAAACCAGTTGAAGTCAATTTATATCACAGTTCTCATGTCCTAATACTTATTATGCAAATCCAACAATATATATTATTAGAATTTAGATCATATTCTTAATAACAGAGAAAATATATATTTTAACCCATTATGATTATTTATAATTATGTGATAAAAAAAACAACTAAAATACTATTTAGTTAAATTAGAAAAGAGTAAATTTTATGTTTGTGACGTCATAAAAACTATATATAATATTGTTAATCATCACATAAATACATGATTGATAATTGTGTGTTTATTAACATCATCGTTTTATTTCTCATAGAAATTTATACTTGTCAAACTTTATACAGTATTAACTTAATAGTAAATATAATATTATTATTTTTTAACTTATCTAATTTTCAATTTATATACGTGAAGAGTACCAATGGCGCCATAGGTCAAAAATTTCTATTTTTTTTGTGATATTGTGTCACTCTATATTTGATAAAATAAGTTTTCTTATAGATTTTATTTTTGCATGGTTGTGTATTTTTTTATAGGGCAATTGCAAAAATATCATTTTTGGTGTGTACATTTACAAGAATACCACTTAAGGGTGTCTATTTGCAAAAATGTTACTAATTATGGATTTTCAAAATTTAAATCTTAAAATTATAAACCCTAAAAAAATATTTTGACACATAAAACCCTTAAACCCCCAAAACTAAACCCCGATATAAAATATAGTTAACCCAAACATAAATAATATAATAATTTTTTTTTTTGAAAAAGTGGCATTTTTGCAAAAATTTTGAAAAGCGATATTTTTAAATTTTTTTTTAAAAAATAAAATTTTTAAATTGAGGTTTCTCTGATCTTTCTAACTTTTTTTTTTCTAATTTTTATATACCTTCTTTTTTATCATTCGGTTTTTTTATTTATTTTAATTGAGATTTTATTCTATATGTATTTTATTTTATTTTATGGCTCATGTCATATCCATATTTCATCTTAAACTTTATTTATTAATTATTATTGATAATATTAAAAATTTTACTTTTTATTATTTGATTAATAACTTGACCTGACCATTACTTTCTATTTTAAATTTTATTTTTCTTAATTAATTTTAATTTGAACACATTCTTCATGTGATCTGATACATGTCGCGATCTCGTGAGTTATAATTTTGCTTATGTATCATGCTCATATAAAAAAGCATTACAGTAAATATTTTTGATTTTAAAATTTATAACGCCTATAATTGGACAAATTTAATTAGATTCTAAATTACGACTCATATAAATATTTAATATTTATTTTATTATTATATTTTATTAAATAGTAAATTTATTATATTTATTTCATACTAAAATTTTTTCATACGCGTTATTATATTAGCAAAAACGCACTTATACATATGACATTTCTTTTTGTCTTTTAACTAATTAGATAATTTATAATGGAAAGAATGTATTTTGTAATATAAAAAATTAGAAATATTAGTCTATAATATAAAAAATTATTTTAGTAGAACGATTTTGTTTTCTTTTTCTTAATTAGTCTATAATCCTTGTTTAGAATATATTTCTTATTTTAAAAAAAAATTATTTTGTTAATATTGGAAATATTACATATTTTAGGAGAACGGTGTTTTTTTTTCTTTTTCTTAATTTGTCCATAATTCTTGTTTAGAATATACTCCCTCCGTTTCAAAATGTAAGTTGTTTTAGCTAAAAACACGGATATTAAAAAACTACGTTTCTACTAAATATTATCATTTAATAAAAATAATTTGACCAATTACACAAAAGACTGCAAAATATTAGTGGTCATACAATATTCAATAAAGTTAAAAAAGTACCTAGGATTGTCAAAATAACTTATATTTTGAGACAAAAAAAAACCTCCAAAACAACATATATTTTGAAACGGATGGAGTATTTCTTATTTTTTTTTTAATTTTTTTATTAATATCGACACATGTCACAATCTAAATTAACAATTATACATGTCAGGATCTCGTGAGTAAAAATTTTGCTTATATTATGATGACTAATTATTTTCATCTACCGGATATATATTATATACAAGCTTGGCGGAATCTTCGCTCTCACTTCCCAATTCCACTAATACGAGGTTCATGCATGTTGAGCCATCAGATAATACCATTTTAACTTCATATATATACGTTAAATTTCACATACTTTTAATTTTAAATACATAATTAGTAGATTGCTATATATTACTCACATATATAATTTTATGCCTCATATCATATTGGATATGAGATTTCTAGCTAACACCATTCTTCGAAATGCGAATTGATCGTTTTCTACCAATTTAACATATAATCCCAAATCACAGGATTAGATTTGCCATACTATTTTTCGGGTAAAATTTTTTTTTTTTTGTTGGGATCGAAACAATCTCGAACAACAATTCAATTATAATAGCTTATTCCGGACAATAATGATCGATATGTGTAGGAGACGATTTTTTCTATTGTGATCGATAGCGATAATAATTGAGAAAAAAACTACATGCCAACAAGAATGTGAAACCCCGAAATACAATAGTGCATGTATAGCTAAAACTGACCCTTTCCTTTGGTCACATTTCTAAATTCTTAATTATGAATGTAAGAATGTACTTGTTATGTTGATTTGGTGGTTTTGAATCTTGGGCTGATGCAATAATCACTTGAATTTGTTTACACTACGAGGTATTTTGGATCTATCAAAATCAAACCAAATCCGTTGACGAGGTCTTAGACACCTTGCTAGATTCTTCATGTCTAATGGTCTCTTTGTCGAGGCAACATCTCAGTCTGCAACTGAAGAATTCGGCTATCTAGCTAGATATAGCCTTTTTCGAAACCGCTTCGCACATGAAATGCTGGGACCTCATCCTTTTACGGTTTCTAGTTTTCAGGTCTAGTTCTCATTTCCTTTTCATATTCGTTTTCATTTCATTTCAAGACTGTGCTGTTCTCATTTCATTTTTTTATTTCATTTTCGTTTTCATTTTTGATTTCATTTTCATTTTCGTTGTTGGTTTCTGATTTTCAGGTCTAGTTCTCATTTCCTTCTCATTTTCGTTCTCATTTCATTTCAAGACTGTCTTGAGAAATGTTGTTCTCATTTCCTTCTCATAAATGTTGTTCTCATTATTGATAAAGACTGTCTTCATTTCATTTTCATTTTCAGATTCCTTCTCATTTCGTTTTCGTTTTCATTTTTGATTTCGTTTTCATTCATCTCATCTCATTTCATTTTCGTTTTCGTCTTGATAAATGTTGTTCTCATTTCCTTCTCATAAATACTGCTCTCATTTTTTATAAAGATTGTCTTCGTTTCATTTTCATTTTCAAATTCTAGTTCTCATTTTAAGACTGTCTTGATAAATGCTGGGACTGTCTTGATTTCAACTTTTTTTTTTAATCTCTAACCCGTTTTGAAGACTATCTTGTTTCAGATCTTTCAGTACTCAGAATTCTCATCGCGTGTGAAGTTTGAACATTCTCTTCAACTCAACCTAATTTCTGGCCCGATAACCATTGTCATTCCCGTGTTCACCGGCCGGATTGACAGCAGTGCGATATTTGAGATTCCGCCCGGTAATCTTGAGGTGAGCAATGGACACTTGCTCGTTGTGCTTAAGACCAGGGTAAGCAACGGGCGGTTCTACTTTGAACCTCAGGATGTTTACGGTACTGGATGGGGTTAGAATGGGCTCTTTAGGATAGGCTCGAATGTGATTGAATCTTTTGTAGTGATGAGAATCTGATTCTCTAGGGTCTCTCTCTATCATTTCTCACTTTTGTAGACTTAATGATGTAATCGACTTAATTAATTAAGGAAGACTTATTTTGTTTAATTTTCTTTTTGAAAAAGTGTTTGTTAATTAAGGATGCCAATTGCCATTGTTTAAAATGTAGCAATGCTATATCCAAAATAAGCTACTAACTATCTACTACGGTTTATTGACCCGATATAAAAGGGCCTAAGCTTACTTTTTGGGCCAATGTTCATTTGTTCAGCCCAACCAAGAAGACGAGTATACTTTTTCTCCAAACGACACTTGTTATCACTCTTCTCCTGTCGTTTTGCTCACTCGTCCTCTGCGTTAGCTTTCAGCATAGCTCCGACGAAACTAAAACTCGTAAATGCTCTGTTTTGGTTAATCCACGCCGTTACTAACGCCGTTTTAGTACTTCACCTAAAAAGATTCGCATCTTCTTCGAATCATCCGTTAACGTTAAGAATCTATTGAATTCTCAGCATCTTCGTCGCTACTCTCTTCACCGTCCATCTCATCTCCGACGATTCCTCCGCCGCGAGTCTATTACCAGACGACGTCGCTTTGTTCGTCTCTTTCCCTTTAACCGCCGTTATCTTCTTCGGCGAAATCAGAGAACGTCTCTCTCTATACGCATCTGCATCGTTTCTGTCGAAAATTCTCTGGTTACTAAGCAAAGGCTACAATTGAATCTGGACCAAGTACCGACTCTATCTCCAGAACACAGAGCAGAGAAGCTCGCGATTCTCTTGGCCCAAACCGGAAGAGAAATCGAGAAACACAGTCCGTACAACTCGATTCTCGCAATCCTCCGACTCAGTGTCATCTACGTCGGTCCGATTCTTATAATCCAAAGCTTCGTCGATTTCACTTCCGGCAAAGGATCGTCACCATCGGAAGGTTATTACCTCGTTCTGATCCTCCTAATCGCTAAATTTGTCCACGTTTTAGCGACGCATCAATTCAATTTCAGTTTCTGATCCTTCTGGTATGCTTATAAGATCGACTTTGATCACTGCTCTATACAAGAAAGGGTTAAAGCTTACCGGCTCTGTTCACGGCGTTGGGCAAATCGTGAATTACATGGCCGTCGATACACAACAACTTTCCGATATGATGCTTCAGTTACATGCGATTTGGCTTATGCCATTGCAAATAACTGCGGCTCTTGTGCTTCTCTATGGTACCCTTGGACCTTCAGTATGTTATCGGTTTAGCTTGATGATGAATGAGATGCTTAATTACATGAGAGTGATAAAATTTCAAGCTTGGGAAGATCATTTCAGTGAGAGGATTCTCAAGTTTAGAGAGATGGACTTTGGTTGGTTATCCAAGTTTGTTTACTCGATTGCCGGAAACATTATCGTGCTTTGGATTACTCAGGTGTTGATCTCGGCGCTTACTTTCACAACCGCGGTTTTCGTGGGAGTTAAGCTTGATGCAGGCACAGTTTTCACCACCACGACAATTTTCAAGATACTTCAAGAACCAATCAGGACGTTTCCTCAGTCTATGTTCTCGAAGAGTCAAAAATGCGATGGGAGTGTCGCTGTCAAAATCAAAGATGGAAGCTTTAGTTGGGATGACGAAGATGATGAGCCTGCGATTGAAGACATAAATTTCGAGGTTAAGAAAGGAGAGCTCCCGATGATTGTAGGGACCGTTGGAGCAGGGAGCTTCGGTTCGGGTTTGTGGGACAACGGAGCGCACACATCGTGGATTCAGAGAGTTTGGAGATCAGGGAACGAGGAATTAACCTTATTGGAGGTCAGAAGCAGCTTGCTCGAGGGGTTTAACCTTAGTGGATGATCATACTGGTTCAGACATGTTCAAGGTAAGTACTAAAATCTCTCTGTTTGATTAATCGCTAAATCAAAAGCAATAAAAGCTTATGCTTGTTTCTCTGCAGAAATGTTGAAAGGAAAAACTGGCTTGCTAGTAACCCATCAAGTAGACTTCCTACACAAAGTTGATTGCATCTTGGTATGGTTCGATGGAACAAGAGATTGAAACTTGTTGAGTTTAAGATTTTAGGATTTTGCTAATGAGTGGTTCCATTTCACAGGTTATGCGAGAATTTTAGGAATGATTGTGCAATCAGGAAGATACGACGAATTAAACAACTTTCACATTAATTATTCATTAATTAGGTTCTGTAAAAAGTTGTCCACCAAACTGAAACTTGTTCATTTTTTAATATCGTCTAGTTTTTTTTTTTCTTTCATTGTTCGTTCTCTTTTTCTATAATTTACCCAAACCTCTCCATGAAGAACATGACATATTAATTACCAAAAAGAACACCATTATTAAAGAATCAATCATGTATTTCACTCATTTTACCCTACACCAATGTTTCTTCAAAATCCCCTCAGGGTCGGGCCTGCATCTATCACATATTTTGTGTCTATGTGTGTGTTGCTAAATTACGAAAATCACAAAAAATAACGGTGATATTATCAAGAAGACAATGCAATCAAAGAGTAACCAATAGCATTTCGCCACGTGTCAAGCTCCCACTTCAGAGCTCAGATTTTCACTGGATTAGATTTTTCCGATTATAAATCACTTCACAGCCTCATCTTCTTCCTTTATTATTCTTCTTCTCTCACTCTCTTCTCTTGCTTCTGCAACTCGCAAACAATGGCGGCTGAAATGGCGTTAGTGAAACCCATCTCCAAATTCACGTCCCCAAAGCTCTCAAACCCAACCAAATACCTCTCCGGGAGACGTTTCTCTACCGTGATCAGAATGTCAGCCACCGCTTCACCGCCGCCTCCGGCCACCACCACCGCGAAATCCAAGAAAGGTACGAAGAAAGAGATTCAGGAGTCGCTTCTTACTCCGAGGTTCTACACGACGGATTTCGAAGAGATGGAACAGCTTTTCAACACGGAGATCAACAAGAACCTTAACGAGGAAGAGTTCATTGCTCTGCTTCAAGAGTTTAAGACCGATTACAATCAGACACATTTCGTCAGGAACAAGGAGTTTAAAGAAGCTGCAGACAAGTTGCAAGGACCTCTCCGACAGATCTTCGTCGAGTTTCTTGAGCGGTCTTGTACTGCTGAATTCTCTGGTTTCCTTCTCTACAAGGAGCTTGGTAGAAGACTTAAGGTATAAATATGGCTTAAATTGAAAAATGAAATAATATAATCTTCTTTATGATGTAGATATAATAATAATTCTAGCTAAATTAGACATTTTTGTATATTCTTTGGACGAATGTTAGTTACTAATGTAGCTTCTAGTTTCAGTTGTGTTGGAAATTGGAATTGCTCTGTTTTTAAGAGTTGTTCTTGGTGTAGTGTTTCTTGTCTACATAATGATTGAAGCTATATTTATTAGATAAGAACGTATGACACTTGAATGTTGTTTCATTGGATAATTTTGATTGGTTTGATCTTTAATCTTTTGATCTAATGGCATTGCAGAAAACAAACCCTGTTGTGGCTGAGATCTTCTCTCTTATGTCCAGAGATGAAGCAAGACATGCCGGGTAAAATCTCTTTGAACAAGAACCTGTCTTTCGATATTGTGAAACCGCAAGGACTTGTTAAATCTGGTTGTTTGTGTTCTTGAATTTGATGGAAACAACTTTTTTACAGGTTCTTGAACAAGGGTTTGTCTGATTTCAACTTGGCTCTTGATTTGGGTTTCTTGACAAAGGCAAGGAAATACACTTTCTTCAAACCCAAATTCATCTTTTACGCAACTTACTTATCCGAGAAAATCGGGTACTGGAGGTACATCACAATCTACAGACACCTCAAGCAAAACCCTGAGTTCCAATGTTACCCAATCTTCAAGTACTTTGAGAACTGGTGCCAAGACGAAAACCGTCATGGAGATTTCTTCTCTGCTTTGATGAAAGCTCAGCCTCAGTTCCTCAATGATTGGCAAGCCAAGCTCTGGTCTCGCTTCTTCTGCCTCTCGGTGAGTAAACTAAACTCTCTCTTCAATTCTCTACTTCCAAATGTGTTTTGCTCATTGGCCTAACCATAAGAGGACTGATTTTGCAGGTTTATGTGACTATGTACCTCAATGATTGTCAAAGAACTGATTTCTACGAGGGTATCGGGTTAAACACAAAGGAGTTCGATATGCACGTCATCATCGAGGTAAACGAACTTGAAACCATAAGATTAATAGTATTAAGCTGTGTTATGCCCATTTTTTCTGAAAATGTTGAGATTTGGTTTCAGACAAACCGGACAACGGCAAGAATATTCCCGGCCGTGCTGGATGTTGAGAATCCCGAGTTCAAGAGGAAACTCGATAGAATGGTTGTGATCAATGAGAAGCTGATGGCTGTAGGACAAACCGATGATCCTTCCTTCGTCAAGAACCTCAAGCGGATTCCTCTCATAGCTGGTTTAGTCTCTGAGATTTTGGCTGCTTATCTCATGCCTCCTGTTGAGTCTGGCTCTGTTGATTTCGCCGAGTTTGAACCTAATCTTGTCTATTAGTAGCTGCAATGTCAAAGTCTTGAGCTTACGGCTGGTTCTTGATTTCTTGTAATTTAATGATCGAAACTGAGAAACCTCGTTTTTTTATGCAATAAACCAAATACTTTTACTACATCTATTGATCAAATTGCACATTGAATTCACCACAATTCACTTTTTATTGAACTGATTGATACAGTTGAGTTTGCTATATAAAAACACATTACGAAACCTAAGAAATGATCCCCCGGATAAATGAAACCTGACCTCATTCCTCACTCCTCATTCAGATTTAGCCTTAGGTTTCTCTTGTTCTTCGGTCAGAGGCTTAAACACAACATTGAAGAACCAAACAGCGAGCAACGTACCTTTCACAGGTCCAAGCCAATACACAAGTAAATGCTCTTTCGTTATATGTTCACCGCGTGCATAAGCCCATCCCATAACCTGCAAAACATTTCACACAAAACAATCAATCAAACAAACATCGGTTTGGTTTTTGCTGAAAATCACAATCACAAAGACTCTTTGTTTTTGAGAGGTACATACAGCTGCTGGATTCATGCATCCGCCGGTTAAATCAGAGCCAAGAACATGAAGAGTTATCTTAGCAACACTAGCAATCCAAGTCTTCATGAAGAAACTTCCAGGGATCTTCCTTGTTAGTCCCATTGAGAGTATCACTATGAAAAACGTTAGTATCCCTTCGGTTAAAGCACCGTGATGAATCGCTACGTTTAGTCGAGGTCCTTTTCCAATCTCAGGGAAAACTTGAATCACATGCTTAACCGCAAGTACTGATCCAATTACCTGAAACAAAAACAGAACCTTTGATTAGACAACAACACAATGTGAAAATTTTCAGCAAAAGATTCTCAAGATCAAGTCTTTATAAATCATCAAGAGAAAACAAAGATGATATGATCCTTTGAGAAGAACCCAGAAGCTAAATTTTCACATAGTTGATAGATAGATCCATTACAAAAGTTCTCAACTTTTTGCTGTAATTTGACATTTTACAGCAACACACACATGACCCTAATCTTTCATTTCACTGAAAAAGTCAACGAAACTGACCTCGACGGGGATTCGAACGAAGACGACGAAGATGAAATTGCCGAAGCCACCGGAGACACCAGAAGCCAAAGCGGTCAAAGGATTGAAAAGTCCACCTTTTGTGAGTTTCTGAAGGAAAGCGAAAACGAACATGGAGATGACTGAGAAAAGATACCGGACGATCTCACCGGTCGGATCGGTACGGCTGAATCCGAGAACTCCATGGACTAAAATGTTGACCATAACTCCTGCCCATACCCACATGAATGACAATACAAGATCAGAAACCACTAGACCGATTCGACCCATTTTTTGTTTCGATTCCAACGAGGAGGAACAGTTTTCTCAGAAAAGAAGAAGAAAAAGGTAAGCTTTTTAGGATTTTGGATGAAAAATATCAGGTGAATTAAGGACCGTTGAAAGAAAAAGAAAAAAAAAAAGAATCGAGTTTATATGATTGGCTCTAAGTGGCTGGTGAATTTAGCATAGGATTGACGCTAGAGACATTTGTTAATGTTTTTGGCCTTTGTGTTATATGGGTGGTGAGTCAGCTTTCCGACAATAAAGATTCTCGAGATTAACCAATTCTTAGAACATTGATTCCAAATTGCAAATTGGATGACATTGATTCCAAATTGTTAACATTAATGTGTAAATATCATTTTTTATATTGTCTTTAGTTTTCCTATCTTCATGCTATCCTCTGTTTTTTTTTTTCTTTTCAAAATGAGGATACTGTATAAGAAATAATTCTCACCACGAAATAGTGGTTATGTGATGGATCCTATTCTTTGTGAGGATAAGTTATGGAAATTGGTTTTAATGGGGTCTTTGTGAGGATAAGTTATGGAACAGTATAAGCAATGAGCTTAAACTGTTCGACAGAATGCCTCAGTGAGTTGGAGTTTCAGTTATCTCTGTTTCTCATTATAGCTATTAGTAATCAATGTATGAGAAATTGATCAGTTATTACATTAATTTAATTTTGATGGAAAATATGTCTGTTTATGAGAGGAAAGCTCGGAAATGCTAAGAATAGGAGAAGAAAATTGGGTCTTGCTTGTTTCTCTAAATTTGAAGGCTTTCATTGGTTTGAGGAGATGAACGGTTTCTTCTTTGAATTGACAGAATTAGTTAAGAGAAAATTGACAAGAAAAGATGAAATGTCGGAGAGATTTTCTTGATCCCTTAACTCTTTTGGCCATTAGTTTTTCTCTCTTTGATTCTTTGTTTCTCTCAGAGTAGCATTCACGCCGAAAATGTTGCAATCTAAAAGACAAAATAAACTCTCTTTTTCTCATATGATTCAATGACATGAAGACAGGAAGTCACAGAGTTAAGAAACATTGCAGATTTCTTCTTCATGCTGCTTTCGATTGAATGGTTTTAGGTTTTGTAATTTGGTTTTTCTGCATAGAGGTCATGATTTTCTCTTGTGTATGTATACAGCTATAGGATTGTTGTTTAGACAAGAACATATATGTTTTGAGAGGGCATATATATAGGTCTTTAGAAAAAAGTTTGAATAGTTTAACAAAATGAGCAAGGAACAAAGTTGTGTTCTAAAAGCTTGGGAGGTGACGGTGAGAAAGACACAACAAGCGAAGAAGCGAGCAAACAGCATTTTCGGGACGGTATCGGTATCTCCACAGACAGATGATGATACTACTACGACTGAGGAGAATGATGACGAGACCAGCACAAACAGCACAGGGGAATTGTACCAAGCTGAAAGAGTACTTCCTAATGGAGACTATTACACAGGGCAATGGTTTGATAGTTTCCCCCACGGGCACGGGAAGTATCTTTGGACAGATGGTTGTATGTACATTGGTGAGTGGTATAACGGGAAGACTATGGGGAGAGGGAAGTTTGGGTGGCCTTCTGGTGCCACATATGAAGGCGAATTTAAAAGCGGATATATGGATGGTATTGGCACTTACACAGGTCCTAGTGGAGATACTTATAGAGGTCAGTGGGTGATGAACCTGAAACATGGACATGGGATCAAGAGTTTTGCAAACGGAGATGTGTATGATGGTGAATGGAGGAGGGGCTTGCAAGAAGCGCACGGAAAGTATCATTGGAGGAATGGGAGTTATTACATTGGGGAATGGAAGAATGCTATGATTTGTGGCAAAGGTACATTTATTTGGACGGATGGGAATAGATACGATGGGTTTTGGGATGACGGGTTTCCCAAAGGAAACGGGACTTTCAAATGGGAAGATGGGAGTTTCTACGTTGGCCATTGGTCTAAAGATCCTGAAGAAATGAACGGTACTTATTATCCATCGGGGAACGAAGAGAATAATCTTGAATGGGATCCGAAAGACGTGTACAATAGTCTGAGTGAGTACAAGATCTGCAGTGGTGAGAGAGTTCCTGTATTGCCTTCACAGAAGAAGCTCTCTGTTTGGAACTCTTCCAAGCGTGTAGAGAAGCCGAGGAGGATGTCTGTTGATGGGAGGGTAAGTGTGGGTGCAGATAGAGCGTTTGAGAAGATGAATATGTGGGGAAGTGAAAGCGGTGAAGGCGCTGCTGATATTGATTCTACAACGAGGAGGGATTTGGATGCTGAAATGATGAGACTAGAGGCCGAAGGCTTCATTCAAAGCTTAAGACCGACCCCTGCACCAATGAGATTGCCAAGAGCAGGGAGGAAGCAAGGGGAGACAATATCGAAAGGCCACCGGAATTATGAGCTTATGCTCAATCTACAGCTTGGAATCAGGTAAATATCCGAGTTCGCCTCCTCACTATGAAGCTTTGTTGATGTGTAAACTCACATGTTTAATGATTTTGCTTACGCAGACATTCTGTTGGAAAACAAGCTCCGGTTGTGTCTCTTGACCTTAAGCATTCGGCTTTTGATCCAAAGGAGAAGATATGGACAAGGTTTCCACCGGAGGGAACCAAATACACACCTCCTCATCAATCTAGTGAATTCAAATGGAAAGACTATTGTTCATTAGTTTTTAGGAGCTTGAGGAAGCTATTCAAGGTAGACCCGGCTGATTACATGCTATCGATATGCGGGAATGATGCCCTTCGGGAACTATCATCCCCTGGTAAAAGTGGAAGCTTCTTCTACTTAACAAACGATGATCGTTACATGATAAAGACAATGAAGAAGGCTGAAACTAAAGTGAGTTCTTTTTGTTCCAAAAGTTACCAGTTTAAAAGTGTGTGGCTGCTATTAACTTCAGGAATTATATAATGCAGGTGCTTCTGAGAATGCTTGCAGCATATTACAACCATGTTCGAGCATTTGAGAACACTTTGGTGATTAGATTCTACGGTCTGCACTGTGTGAAACTGACTGGACCAATCCAAAAGAAGGTAAAGAGGCGATGCTAACTAAACTAAAATAAAAAGTGTGGCTTGGATTTTGATTGAATTCATCTCGTCTATAACAAAAATTTGCAGGTGCGGTTTGTCATTATGGGAAATCTATTTTGTTCAGAGTACTCCATCCATAGACGTTTTGATTTGAAAGGATCTTCTCTTGGTCGTACAACCGATAAACCTGAATCAGAAATCAATTCAAACACAATCTTGAAAGATCTTGATCTGAATTTCATTTTCAGACTACAAAAAGCTTGGTACCAAGAATTCATCAGGTTAGAGACCATCCATCAATCCATTTCTTTCCGTTAACCTTTTTCCCTTCGCCGTTATTTATTATATCCATTGTTGTTTTATTCAGGCAAGTCGATAAAGACTGCGAGTTTCTAGAACAGGAGAGAATCATGGATTATAGTCTTCTGGTTGGGATTCATTTCAGAGAAGCATCAGTCGCTGGAGAGCTGATTCCTTCTGGAGCTCCCACGCCTATTGGTTCGCACTCTTGAAAAACCGAAAATTTCATTTAGAGTGCATCAACCAACAATAACTTTTTCTCAATTGCAGGTGAATTCGAAGACGAATCCGCCCCTCGTCTCTCAAGAGCAGACGTGGATCAGCTTCTATCTGATCCCACAAGGTAAACACAAACACAAATTAAACTCAAATACTTAGAAAGCAACTTCTCGATTTCGGGTCCAATAATAAATTGGTTTGTTGTTGCAGATGGGCTAGTATCAGACTTGGAGGAAACATGCCGGCTCGAGCAGAGAGGACAATGAGGAGAAACGACTGTGAGTTCCAGCTAGTTGGGGAACCAACAGGAGAATACTACGAGGTTGTAATGATCTTTGGAATCATAGACATTCTTCAAGACTATGACATTAGCAAGAAACTCGAACACGCCTACAAGAGCATTCAATACGATCCTACTTCGATCTCAGCCGTTGACCCGAGGCTATATTCGAGACGTTTCCGTGATTTCATCTTTAAAGTCTTTACTGAGGACAATTGAAACAAGTCTCCTCTGTTTCTGGTCTTCTCATGTTTCTTGTGGCCCAAGATAAAGAGCTTTAGGTTTATATATACACATACTCACATTTCGGCAAATACTTTTTTTTTTTTTTTTTACTTTTAATTTATAAATCGTTCTCATTTTATAATAAACTATGTAACAACAGTTGACATCTATAGCAGTGATTGTTTTGTTCTGATTCGTTATTTCACGAATGATATTGATGATGATGAAAATAACATAAAAAGACAGGACATTTTTATCAACTTTTGCCTATATTATTAGAGTATTAAACAATTTTAAGCATTAATCCATAATTGACTTTTAATTTAATCAAGAAAAAAATAAAACTCGACTACATCAATGATTTGGTCAAGATCAATGTTAGATTTGTAAGAGAAAAGGACACAACTAAAAGGAAAACAAGAACAAATGGATAATAAATACATCATATGAATTAATCACCTAATTAAACGAGTTTTCACATTTCTCATACAAGTACAACATTCTTTCACTTAACTCATCGCAATTCATTTTGTAATAATCATCCATCTTCTCCACTTGAAGATGCAGAGTGTAGAAGAGCCTCTCTCCTTGAGACCTTGAAGATGAAACATCCACAAGAACAAGCCCATCTTCTTCTAATCCACTCAACACATTAGATATCGAAAAGTTATGGATCTTGGACGATGAGATTTGGACCATCACTTCGTTGTCTCCAAGCCTAGTCGCGGAAACCGTCGAGAGATAACTTACGACTGCCTTTGGTTGCGGCTTATTGCAATGTTCAATGTCTCTTTGACCCGATACTAGCACCAAGAGTTCTTGCTTCTTTTGTATTAGTTTCTTCTCTTGCTCTTGCAGATCTGGTATGTACTTCAAGCTCCTCGAAACCGTCTGAGGAATACTTAACTTCTTCTGCAAGAAAGTAAATGAAAGAAAAAAGGGTTAATTCAATATTATTGTTCTAAATGGTATAAATGCATAGACAAGCATCTTAGAGATCCCGAATAAAAAATAACGTAGTTAACCTAATCGAACAAAGAGTTACTTCCAATTGGTTTTGAGATGAAACGGATTCAGAGTCACTACTTACCAATTGATCCGAAGCTGGAAGACATGAACGGAGAGATGAGAACAAAGAGTTGATCTTCTTGCGACGGTCACGCTCACTTGCATTGTGATTAAGTTTCTTGATCACGACCGGATTGTTGTCTATCTCATTTCCCTCAGACGAAACAGATACTCCCAAGAGGTCTTGATGATGAGCCACTCCATAAGTCTCCAGTACCGGAAAATCAAGAAACGTGTTGTTGTTAAGGTTCTCTCCGGCAAGGTAGTAGCTCTCGTACTCTCCCGTCGACGGCCAGCCAAAGTTTGGGAACAATGGAGGTACTAGTGCACACATTTCGTTTTGCTTAATTTAGCTTATAGATTCTGTTTTCTGTTGTTGAAGTTGTTTTGGTTGGAATATTATTGTCTCCCGATTATATATACGCATAAACGATTAAAGTAAATCTACTTGATAAATATTAATTAACAAACTAGATAATAAGTGCTTTTTTATTCGTTAAGACTATATATGATTATAAGTGTTACACGACTTATGTACTATAAGAAGAAATATTTAGGTCGGTCACTAGCATTGTGATTAATATTTAGGTCTCTATAAGAGGACCATAAGTTGACACGAGCTAGGACCCATGTTCCACGCGTGAAGTAGGTCTAGTCACTAGTTGAACATATTGTATAAGAATCAAAAACGTATATTACATGTATTTAAACTATAATAAGATTATTGTTTATGCATTTAAAGATGACTAAGCCGAGTGAGAATGTTGAGAGCTCGTGGAAATCATGTGGAAGATGCGTTAAGCGTCTTTACTTCCTCGTTCCCAAACATTTTTATGTAGTAAGCCTATACATAAGCATTTTCATGGTGTAAGCCTATACATAAGCATTTCAAAATGTATTATCTTTATCTTTAATAAATGCAGCCTTGTTATTTAATACATAGCAGTTATAATACTTAGGTCAACTTGATGCCATCTATGTGTAGACTAAAAATATGTTGTGGTTTAGTTATTGTTTCAAGAACAGGTCAAAAATATTCCAAAATTGTAAATGTGAATCAATGAGGTTTCAAAAGATTCCTGTTGTGACCCACATTTCGTAACTAATATGATAATCTCTGAAAGGTACAGACGTACAGTTACGTCTTGTAAATTATTTTACTTTATATTTTTTTTCAAACCAAGCCAAATAAACAAATACATTTAAAAATTTTACTAAACCAAATCCAAAAATTTATATTTTTTTCAAAACCAATACTTTAAAGTTTTTTCTTTGATGCCTCATAACTATATATATATCACCTTTTTATTGTCACATTTCTTGTTAGCTCGTAATCAATCTACGCTACGATCTATTTTGTGTGGTCGATTTTCTCTCGACTAATAGTCCATTCTTTAAATTAATAATATCTAAGTTATAAAATTCTCCGGTTCCGAGTGGAGCCAATGTAAAAATTTACGAAATTCGATAAGTGATAAGATAATAATCTTTTTGAAATTCCTATGTAAAATATGGTCCCAATAATAATAATATAAATTAATAATTATATATAATTATGCATATATAACTATGACAATGTACTAAAACATGACTTTAATGATTTTTGTTGACATAAAGTTGTATCTTGTTAGAACTTATCTTTATATTTACTTTTTGTTTTTAGAATTATTTTGTAGTTATGTATAAAAAATTTGCGAAAAGTTATTAGACAAAATAATTGATTATTTACACATAATTCTTTATAAATGTATTCATCATGATAATAACCATGATTTTTCTAAATTTTATACGTAAAAACATGTATCATTTTAATTGAATAGTGTATTATGATGTTAACATTAATTCTATTTCGATAATCAAATATTTTAATAATAATTTTAAGTTAATGCATGTCATTTTTGCAAAAAATTCAACTAAATTCTTTGATATAAGATCATTCGACGAAAAAGAATTAAGAGAATTAATATCTAAAAAAGATTTTTCTCTATAAATTAATATTTATTAATTTATCGATTAATTAATATCTCTCTAAAATTAATAAATTTTGAAAGTTCCAACATTATTAACTTATAGAGGTTTTACTGTATTTTATACAAAAATGTGTATAAACATATAAAATTGGATAATTTAAGTGAAGGATGTGAACAAATAGGGAAATAACACTACAAAAGCTCTGCCAAAAAGCACATACTGGTTTTTCTTTTTAATAATTGTAATAATTTTCAAATTTTTTTTGTTGCAGAATTTTAAATTATTTTAAATATATCCAATACAAGCAGTAACAATATTGTAAATATAGAATAAAGCTGTTTTAATGAAAACATGGTTTTACCTTTGCAAAAACATTTGATGAGAATGCTACTTTAATTTTTTTTTTAGTTATGTACTTTGCTAATATATTAATAAAAAATTTATCTAGAATAATCTACTTTTTAAAAAGAATTATTAGGATAACTTCTTAAAATTTTTATTGTTCAAATAACCTACTTTACATTTTGTTTCTTTCATAATACCAAAAATGTCCCTACGAACTAATTAAAATTAGAAATAGATTTAATTTCAAACAAAAACATTTTAAATAAAAAAATAGACACAAAATTTAAAAAGCTATTATCAACAAAATACAAAACACTCAGAAGTGTGTCAATGTTTTCGTAGATTATAACTTTTTTTGTAAATTCTACATTTTTTTGGCAGAGTCTATCAATGCTTCCGCAGAGTCTGCCAATGCCTCGGCAGAGTATGCGTTTTTAGTAGAGTCTACGTCTTTTTGGTAGTGACTACCAATATCTCGGCAGAGTCTACTAATGTTTCGACAGACTCTGCGCTTTTCTAGATATTGGCAGCCTCTGCTAATATCTCGGTAGAGTCTACTAATATCTTGGCAGAATCTGCCAATACTCTGGTAATGTTTTGGCAGAGTCTGCGAATTTTTAGATATTGACATAGCCTGTCAATACATCAGTAGAGTCTGCCAATACATCGGTAGAGTCTGTCAATACATCGGCAGAGTCTACCAATATCTTAGCAGTGTATGCCATTATCTCGGCAGAGTCTGCCATTATCTAGAGTTTACCGATGTTTCGGCAGAGTCTACCAATAGCTCGGCAGAGTCTGCCAATATTTCGGCAGAGTCTACCAATATCTCGGCAGAGTCTACCAATATCTTGGCAGAGTCTGCGGTTTTCTAGTAGACACTTTAATTTTTTTCTAAAATGTTGGTAGACAGTCTGCTAGTCTACCAATGTCTCGGTAGAGTCTGCGAAAGACAATTTTAGTATTATGAAATAAAAAAATCCAGAATAGGTTAGTTTAGCAATAAAAAAATAATAAAGTTATTCTAAAAATTAGGTTATTCTAACTAATCTCCCTATATTAATTCCAAGATCAATGGATAATGTATTCTAATGATTCATAATTAACTCTTTAAATGTCAGGATCATCCATCTATTCATTTATAAGTGCAACTTGCTCACTTGCAACGAATCTTCTAAATTAGAGCCCAAAATTTAGTATGTAATGGAATTTTAGAACTCTTTAATATATAATGTTGCCAACAATTAATGATATAGTACGTAGTTGTAATAAAATACCCTCTTTTTTCTTTTCTCATTTTATTAATATACACCAAAGAACAACTAACTATTAACTTTAAGAGTAGAAGGAGACCTACTTCCCGTAGAAAAAGGTTTTGCCACCAAAAATATATTTATATTAGTAATGTCGAATCGAAGTGTAGACAAAAATAAAATTTAAGTTTATAGCTGTAATATGAATCACATAGTAACCAGTCAATAGCATGTAGTAATCGATCATTGACTTCCATCAAAAAACCGAAACAATTCGAGTACAATGCTTTGGTCAAGAATGTTAGATTTTGAAGAAAAAAGGACGAAAAGAACTAAAAGTAACAACTAACAAGAGAAAATTTATCATCTAAACGAGTTTCCACATTCCTCATACAAGTACAACATTCTCTGACTTAACTCTTCACAATTCAGCTGATAATCATCCATCTTCTCCACTTGAAGATGCAAAGTGTAGAAGAGCCTCTCTCCTTGAGACCTTGAAGATGAAACATCCACAAGAACAAACCCATCTTCTTCTAATCCACTCAACACATCAGATATCGAAAAGTTATGGATCTTGGACGATGAGATTTGGACCATCACTTCGTTGTCTCCAAGCCTAGTCGCGGAAACCGTCGAGAGATAACTTACGACTGCCTTTGGTTGCGGCTTATTGCAATGTTCAATGTCTCTTTGACCCGATACTAGCACCAAGAGTTCTTGCTTCTTTTGTATTAGTTTCTTCACTTGCTCTTGCAGCTCTGGTATGTACTTCAAGCTCCTCGAAACAGTCTGAGGAATACTTAGCTTCTTCTGCAAGAAAATAAATGAAAGAAAAAGGGTTAATTCAATATTCTTGTTCTAAATGGTATAGATGATTAGACAAACGTATTAGAAATCCCACATTAAAATAATGTAATTGACCTAATCGAACAAAGAGTTACTTCCAATTGGTTTTGAGATAAAACGGATTCAGAGTCACTACTTACCAATTGATCCGAAGCTGGAAGACATGAACGGAGAGATGAGAACAAAGAGTTGATCTTCTTGCGACGGTCACGCTCACTTGCATTGTGATTAAGTTTCTTGATCACGACCGGATTGTTGTCTATCTCATTTCCCTCAGACGAAACAGATACTCCCAAGAGGTCTTGATGATGAGCCACTCCATAAGTCTCTAGTACCGGAAAATCAAGAAACGTGTTGTTGTTGAGGTTCTCTCCGGCGAGGTAGTAGCTCTCGTACTCTTCCGTCGATGGCCACCCGAAATTTGGGAACAATGGAGGTACTAATGCACACATTCTTGCTTGATTAGGACACAAGTCTTTAGATTCTGTTTTCTCTTGTAGCTTGTTTTGGTTGGGATTATGGTGGACTTAGGTGGTATATTATTGTCCATTGTAATATATATATATACGGATAATAGGATTAAATAAATAAATCTCTCTTTTGTTGCATATAAACTAACTAACTATATTATAAGTGTTTTTTATTATTTATTTTTATCAAAGTATATAACAATTGTTACACGACTTATAAAATAAAGAGAACATTGGATCTGAAAACGTACGTCGACACATGCCAGAGTCTATATTCCACGCGTGAACTAGGTCTAGTCACCATTACAGTAATCATATAAGGATTAAAGAATAATATAACATGTGTTAAAAAAACACTCAGATATAACAAAGATTATAATTTACATATTGAAAGATGACTCAGACTCGAGAAATTGTCGAAGGCTCGTGGGAATCAGGTGGAAGAAGCTTTTGGCATCTTCTTCGTCCCAAACATTCTCATGTTGTAAGCATATACATAAGCAATTCTCATGTTGTAAGCATATACATAAGCATTTTATTTATTTGTTGACCCACAAAAAAAAAAAAAAAAAAAAAAAAAGCATCTCATATGAATTTTGATTAGTATATGAACCAAATATTTAATTATTGTTAGTTTTATTAATTTTAATTCAATTAACAACTGTCTGTGATATAACATGTTAAGGCACTATTGATCCAAGGTCAACTTTAGGTCACCTCTATCTAATCATTACCTTTAAGTTCAAGTAACCAAAATTATGTTGGTCTGATTCAGACAACAAACTAATACATTTTCAAGAACAGGTCAAAAATATTCCAAAATTGTATATGTGAATCAATGATGTTTCAAAGATTCTCATAAGTGACATACATTTTCCAAAACTAATATAAAAATCCCCTGAAAGCTACATTTATCAATGCCGGCCTCTTCCACCACCACGTCCACCACGCCCCCCACCGCGGCCACCTCTTCCTCGGGAACCACCACCGCCACCTCCTCTTCCCCGGGAACTGCCACCTCCTCTCCCTCTAAAACCGCCACCTCCTCTACCTCTGAAACCGCCTCTAACAGTATCCGACTTCAGTCCAAGAGACTGAACTCCTCTCCTCTTGTTTCTTTGCCCATCATCATCGTCTCTATCTCCTCTGTCTTCTTTGTATTTGGATGACCTTCTCGCCTTGAAAGAAATCTCACGGGATCCTCCAGGACCGAATTTGACATCTTTCGAGGCTCCATAGTTGCCATGCCGTTTCTCTATAGCCTTAACACGCTCGCCCATAGGAAGATTGTCTTCTTTAGCCAGTGAAACGCGGTTGTAGAAAGCTTCTGCGTGCCGCTCGTCTTTCACTTCAAACAACCTGACACCAAATCTTCCACATCAAGAAAGAACAGAAACATAGAGTGTGGTGTCTAGATCTTGGAATGTACTCAAAAGTCACTAACTTTGTGGTTTTCGATTTCTTGCTTGGCCTTGTGCCCCCATCGCCGGCTTCGTCATCAGAAGCTTGTGATGCATCAGAATCGCTGTTCTCATCGTCTGTTACAGCTTCAAAGTGTTCTTCTAACAAAGACGGTTGCTTCTTAGAAGAAGCAATAGGGTGTAGAACACCATATTCATATGATTCTGGATCGATTTGGAAGTCCTGAAAACCAGATAGAGATTCCCAAGAATCAGTTCAATTCGATGTGAAATAGAGTAACAAAAAGAAACAAGCAAAAGCCTCGAAGTATTATTGTTAATACCGGATTTTGGAACAAAGGTGCAAACCGGCCACTTTCGAAATCGTTGCTAGTAAGTACGGATTTCTTCTTCTTTGACACTTTCTTGGCAGCTTCCTCATCCTCGACAGTTTTCTTTTCCTCTTCCGCATCTTCCTCGTTGAGGATGGCATCTGCCAGGTCACGGTTAACCTTTACCTTTGGTAACCTTCTCTTCCTCTGCAGCAAGCACAAGACACACATATGTGCTTGTAAGTAACCAACAAACAAACAAAAATCTCCGAATGCTGCTTAGATTAGAAAAACAAACTGTGATTCTCTGGGCACGGTCCGCTTCTAGCTTCTCTTGCTTCTTCCGTTCTAAGTAATCATCATATGCAAAAGGTTGAGCCACTGCCAAAGCCTGTAAAAGAGAAAGAGAGAAGTTATAAGGAAGAAACATCGCAGAGACTATTTTGAATTTACAAGTGTATGAAAATACCAAGTATTTACCTTTTTGTACAAATTGTGATTCATAAAATATCCATGCATTTGAGCTTTCAAAAGATCTGTCCCAATTAAATGAGTCAGCTGCAACTTCTCTAGATCTTCTTTTGTCACAAATTTGTAATTATCGTAAATAGTTGTTTGTCCAGTTTCCTCCATCTCTTCCTGAGAACAATATTTCAAGAAGACGTGTTTGTAACAATGGCCTCACCACTGGAATGATGGATATTGCAAAAAAAACAAAAAAATGTATCAGATAAATACCGTTAGATTTTCAAGAGGAGAACACCATTTGGGGGCGGGACCAAGTTCAGGTATGAAGTAAGATGGGATTAGGCTAGAGTCTAAAGCCAGAAGCATAAGTCCGCTTCCACGGAACACACAAATGTCGTTTATTCCTCCTCCAGTCGGTTCAATGCTGGTCATACCTTCTCCCTGGAAACAAATTGTCAAAAGCTGTATCTAGCCAAAATCTGCTGTATTTCAATACCACAACCCGTAGGGTTCAAGAAACCGAGAGGTAAACCTGATCTTATTGGAAGCTTACCGTATTCGGATCCCATATTCTAACAATGTGCTTGTCAGTAGTAACCAACTTGGGTTGTTGAGTATTAAGAGTCCGTTGCCACTTAATACTCAAAATCGGGCTCTCGTACCTGCAAATTTTGCAGGAAGGACAATGAACACCAAGGCACCAAAACCTAAGGTTATAGCATATATGATAAATTTTGAGTTGATACAAACAGACTAATACTTACATGTGATCCTTCACTCGTATGGGAGTTGAAGTACGCAAGTCGTATATGAAAACCTGCAGATATAGAACAGCTCATTAGAAAAAACATAGCTATATAGTCAAATTGACATACCGGTTTTTAGAACCTTATTGGTAAAAAAATGAAATATAGAATCAAACCTTTCCCGCACTACTCCCGACAGCTACTTGAAGACCTTCACTGTCATCAAACTCTATAGCAGTAACCTCCTATTAGGCATTAAATAGCACAAGATTAAGACTGATGCAATCAATCACCAATCATGTTTAAGCTACGAAAGTCTGTTTATATGGAGCATAAATTAAGAAGATTTACCGCAGCAGCATCACCACCATGTGTAACCGCATTAATTCTAGCAGCAGATGATTTCATTCTCATATCGAAACATTCTACAGCACCATCCTCACCACCACAAGCAATTAATCCATGAAAATTGCTGGATAACAAAACAAATAGTGCTCAAACGTAAACAACAGTAATTTGAAGCAGTACGATACAACATTCTCTTATTACAAATAATTAGAAAAATGCCAATTACCTTCGAGAAACAACATTCAGCGCTGGGGACTGAGTGCTGAGAGGAGAGAGAAATCTTCCCTAAAGAAAAAGAAGGCACGTCTCAACAATCATCGACTGAGGTAGATCACAAGGCCACAAAGACTAGCTATTACGTTCATCGAAACGTACCTGCTCCAAATTGATTCTGTATAGATCTGGTGAGGAAGCAGCGCAGAGCAGATCACAAGTCCAGGAATCATAAGTCATATCTCTCCCCATCCTGCAAATAAATGGGAGCTTTTAGATCAATGCCAAATCAAACATCACAAAACATATGTCACAGACCAACAAAGCTAAAATACCTTGGAATTCGTAAACTGTGGTGTTTCCCGTATTTGGCGTGTAGATTAATAGAACGATCAGCACATAAGAAGGCAAGCTTTGAGTAGTCATCATCCAATATCTGTGGAGCAAACAAACACATTACTGAATCAGCAACAAGAGAGTAACAAGAAAGGTTCAGACACAACTCATGGAGCAGTAAAGCTACCTCGAAATCAACTATCTCAGAATCCAAATGTCTCTCAAACTTCAAAGCGAGCTGCCTTAGCTCATAAACTTTGACTTGTGGTGGATATATGCCTGATTCAAGAAACAAATCAGTGAAAAGGCGCACGAGAAGTACTTATCGTTAATAACATCTAGCTTATCCAATTCCACCGAGGAACACAAGATGAAAACGCACCTGAAGCAATCAGAAACTCTCCGTCTGGAGTTGCTTTGATTCTAGTAGTAGCAGTCTCAAACTTCAAATCCTGAAGCAGCTCCACTCTTTGCATATAATCTTAGCCACAAAACAATAGTTCATTAACAAAGGCATCAAAACTATGAACATTGAATTTGAGAAATTCTCAAAGATATCATTAAGCTTCAATTAAGTGAAGATTCTAATACTCATAAAGCTAAACTCACATCCCAGAGAACAAAGAAAGGAGGAGTTTTTCAGAAATAGGGTTTATGCAGGGATTTAAACGATTCAGAGCTCACAGAAACCCCAATCAATTAGTTATACTTACGAGGGTTTTTGCGGAGAGCTCGTTGCTTCTTAGGATTAAGCCAAGTCGCAACATTGGGAGCAGAAGAAACATGGTATAACTTAACTCCATTAATGGAGGTCGACTTCAGTTTATCTCCATAAGACGTCATCTTCAAAATAGGTTGAAAAAAAAAAAAAGACCACACAATACTCCTCTCTGCTTAGCTTCCTCTCCTTGACGGCGAGTTACAGAGAAAACCCAAAATCGAAGGAACAATACAAATGGAAGAAACCACCACACTCGTTGCCCCGGCAGAACAAAAGTCGACGATGACCAATAATTTTAGGTTTCTCTGGTCGCTTTTTCTTTATTGGGCCTTTTTTAAAACCCTAAATCCTTGATGGGCCTATTTTCAAGTTTTGTAAATTATTGGTGAAATAAAAAGAGGGGAAAAAAATCCTTTGTCCTCAAATTAGGGTTTATCGAAGATTCAGTCGTCTGCTTCACTTGAAATTTCTTCGCAAGCTCTCAAGAGTTCCGGTAAGCGATAATTTCTTTCTCAATCTCTTTGATTTTTAGCTGTTTTTCACCAAAGGGTTGTGTGTATATTCTGGGTTGGTTTCGAATTTAAGCTATATGAGACTTTGATTGTTTGCATTGATTCGCTGTAGTTTTGAAGCTATGACCCTGAAGGAAATTGATTACTTTCTGTTAGATTTCAGTTTTATGTTTATGATTCCTGCAAAAAAGTTACTCCTTTAGCATCTGATTGTTTGTGATTTACTTAATTTGTGTTGGATTAGCATAAATTTTTGAAGGAAGATGGTGAGGCCGTATGGGATTAAGGTGAACAAGAGAAAGGAGAGACAAGAGAGGTACGATAAAGAAGAAGATGAAGAAGATGAACAACCAAAGTTTGAGCAGAAACAAAAAGCAGAAGAAAGTGTGAAGAAGGCGAGAAAAGAAAGCACCTCAAAAGCAGAGGAAATCAATGAACAGAAGGAAGAGACTGAGGAGGAAGCAGAAGATGATATTGATGAAGGGATACCTATTAACCTTGCCGCTAGTAAACCGGAAAAGCCCGGTGTTGTTTTCGTGCTTGAGAAAGCCTCTCTTGAAGTTGCCAAAGTTGGAAAGGTATTTTTTGCAGGAATGTTTGCATTAAACATAAAAGCCATGGATTTGTTCGAGGTGCCTAGTATTTGAAAGGATATATGTTGTTCTTGTGTGCAGACTTACCAGCTACTGAATTCTGACGATCATGCTAATTTCTTGAGAAAAAATAACAGAAATCCTGCTGATTACAGACCAGACATCACGCATCAGGTAAGGATTTTAGAACTTTAAAAGGCTTCATTATTAAAAAATTGTGACTCATCTCGAGTGAACTTCCCTCTTCAGGCTCTTCTAATGATTTTGGATAGTCCGGTTAATAAGGCTGGGAGGTTGAAAGCAGTTTATGTTAGAACAGAAAAAGGTGTCCTTTTTGAAGTTAAGCCACATGTTCGTATACCAAGAACTTACAAGCGATTTGCCGGAATTATGTGTGAGTTCTCCGACTTTCCTCTCTTCCTCGGAAAATATTTTGCTACTTTTAACCTCTCGGGTTTCTTATCCAATTTTGTTGGTCTTGTAGTGCAATTGCTACAAAAACTTAGCATTACTGCAGTTGGTGGGCGTGAGAAACTTTTACGGGTGATCAAGAACCCTATCGAAAAGTATCATCTACCGGTTAACTCACGAAAAATAGGTTAAAAAGCCTTTAGATTCCTCCTCCATTTGTTATTTTATCTCGCATCAGGATGAGCCAAATAATAGGGGTCGGTCTTTTTTTTTTTCAGGCTTCTCGTATAGCTCTGAAAAGCTGGTCAATATGCAGAAGCACCTAGCTACTGTCTGTAATGATACAGACACTGTTTTTGTGGTTAGTGATCTCCAAACATTTCTTATCTCACTTCTTCACAAAGCCTTGATTCCTCTGCTTTAGTGATAGGCTTTAGCTTTCAACTTCCATATACTCAAACCCGTGCCATTTTTACCATTTCAGCTCGGTGCGATGGCACACGGGAAAATAGAGTGCGACTATATCGACGATTTCGTGGCCAGTAAGTCTTCTTCACTAATCCTTTGTAGACAAGGAGTGTTTTGAATGATGAGAACATATATAATCTGAAAGAGGTTTCTGGTTTCTTGATATCTTCAGTTTCAGGGTATCCTTTGAGCGCAGCCTATTGTATCTCAAGAATCTGCGAGGCATTAGCAACAAATTGGAATATAATTTAAAGAAATGTTTGCAAGAAGGTCCTTGGTTTTTTCTATCTACTGTTTGTAATGGTGGAAACGTTTTAACTTTCTGTTTGCACACAACAATGTTCACCCATTATCCAGTTTTAAAGTTTGTTACTTTCTCCCGAATTTTCAAAGAGATGCCTTTAAATTTTATTATTATGAACTAAAAAGGGGTATCCGTTGTATAGGATACTCGCTTTTACGGATCGAATAAGAATATTGTTTGTTAAATATCCGATAAAATCGGATCGGATAACAGATAGTCCAAATTTTCAGGGTATCCATCTTACCTATGCGCTGCCCTTAGTATCTCTCTTACCGAATTGCGCTATCTTATCATTTAATTCCTCTTGTTATTTAATGTTTTCTCGAACTATTCAGCGCAGCATGTGACAAGGATCGGCACAAAATCATATCGAATCACTTTATTAGTCCACATTAGTTGATCGTATTAAAATAAAGTTTTTTAAACAAATAAATACTCGTACAGCATAAACCAAATCAAATCATACCGAACTCGTGAGCTCTGTACGACAATGTTAACAACAGCAATTGTTGGGAATCTTGTCCCGTGATCATCGAGTTTTTAATAATTTATCTACTCACGAACCCGACTCAATATATACTAGTAGTATTTTTTGTTTTGGTAATAACAATTTTCATATTTAACCACACCAACAATTAGAAATCCAACAAAATTTTATTCAGCCACTCAATTGAAACAAAATTTTGAAGAATCCATGTTCTAAACAAAATCCACTCACACACAACAAGAAGAAGATACAAAACACAAACATGCATTCCCACTAATAAACAAATCACACTACATTTTTGTATTTTTTATTCTTTTGCATTTTGGTTACTCATTTGCGATCATAAACCACCGATGTATCAAGCACCCAAACGGCTGGCCAATACACCGAACCGAACCATATTTTTCCATCATCTCTCTCATAAACTTCACTAACATACTTCATCGTTGTCCCTTCACTGTCCTCGAGCATCTCGATAATCTCTCCCGTCTCCCCGGAGACTTTCACGGCGACTCCATGAGGTTTCCCTCCGTTAATGAGATGAATCATAGTCTCCATTTTCAATGCCTTCATGAAAAACTTCCCAACCAAAGGGTGAATACCAAACACACGAGTGAACAAACTTATTTTGCTATGTAATGCGACCCAAAAATCGCCCGTAGGCGTGCGCCTGATATTGTCCATAGAACCCGGGACCTTCCCGAAAACCTCGTTGGTCCCGGCTTTAGGACCTTTGACCCATATTCTATGTAGAGTGAACGTACCACTTTCGCAGGTGACTACAAACGATCCGTCTTTGCTTAGAGCTAAACCATTGGGTAAATGAAGTTTGTCCATTATAACTTTGGCTTCTTTCTTCTTCATATCGTATCTAATTACTCTTCCCGCCTTCTCCGCGGATATAGACACATAGAATACCTCCCTATCCAACAAAACCAACATAGCAAATGGATAAGTACCATGTCCACAAATATATACAAATGTATAACAAATTAGGAAAGTGTGAACATTTTGATTACCTGAAGTGGTACTTATCGCTGCTATCATTGAAGTAGAAAACATCTTCTTCTTCGTCTATATCCATTTGGTTTGCAAACATTACTTTACGACCATCGACTTCACCAACAACTAACTCGGCCAAACCTCCCTCTGGTCCGACTTTCATGACCCCAAAGTAACCATCACAAATGTACAAATCTCCTGTTTTCTTATGGAAGCTTAGTCCCAATGGCCTCCCACAACTTGGTACAACCTCATCCCTCGAACAGTTCTCTCTTCATTCATCCAAAAAATAAAAACTAATTAGAAACATTAACTAAAATCCTAAGCAAATACAATCCAACATATTTTTCAGAAAGTTCAGAATCTTTAGCCCATAATCTTTTCAAACCAAAGACCAACATTTGGTAATACTATCTCATAAAATAAATCATGATCGAGATAGGGATGCAAAGTTCCATTCGCCACTAAATCACCAACAACTTAATCTAAGTTATCCAAATGTCAAAACTAATACCACCCATTTGATAACAAAAGGGTAATTTAGTAATTTCCCTGGTTACCAGCAAACCTGTGAGGAGAAGTGTATGCGAACTCAACCCAACCGAGTTCTTCACCGCGCCATTTGAGGATGCGACCGTCGGTGACACCAACATAAGGACCTTCACCATTTGGATCAAAGTCTAAGCTCTCTGGTCCAGCTCCGGGAAGAGGAATGGTCTTAGCCAGTTGGAGGATGTGTTTCGAGCCTTTTATCTCCTCCGGTCCGATGATCCATGGCCAGAAGAAGAAAGTTACGACAGCTAAGATAATCGGAACGACCGCGACCGGCGTCAAAACTCTCCGGCTAATCGGCATTCTCTCTTTATCTCTCACGAGAAAATGTTTTCGTGAGTGATTATTGATACTAAAATTAATTCCTTTTTAATTAGGAGATATAAAAGTTTGAGTGTTAGTGCTTGGCTTAAAGTGCCATGTGTCTATCAGATTCAGATCCGACATTCTTTTCCTCTTCCATTCATTTGTGATTTGTCACTACTCTCATTACATATCTCGAGAATAATATAAAACTGTGCAAATAGCATTTGTTTTCTTGTATACTTTTTTTTTTGTATATAAAAGTATCAAATAAAGTATCAAATCATTCTTTTTAATTCTTTAATAATTGGATTTATCGAGATAACAACATATTTCAAAAGACATTTCAGATCTGGCGTTTCAGTCTGGTGGCCGGTGGCTTTCTTAGCACTGCCGCCGAACCTTGGGTTTTCTGGCTTGTTTATCGACTTTTGTTTCTAGGTTCTTTTCGTTCTAGGCCCGGATTCGCAGGCTCGAGCTCGTGGGTCGGAGTGGCGTTGATTCTGTACGGGTAAGTGGTTGTGGGGTTGGGCTCCTCAGCCCCTGTCGATGGTGTCGAGCAGTCCCGAGCGGATGCTCCGCTCTGGCCTCCTCGCTGGTTTCTCTTCTTGTTTTGACTGATGGGTTGCGATTGAGTTCTTTGTCTGTGATGTCCTTCAATCGGAATTTTCTGTTGACAAGGTTAGACCCGGTGAGTTTTGAGCTCTCGCTTTCGATTTTGTGGCCCTGGATCTGGTTCTCGTGTTGGCTTATTTTGAACATTGTGTCCTCCGGAATCGGCCTGTCCATTTAGCTCTTATCCTCTGATATGGTTTGTGGATTTGTCGGTGAAGATGGCTTGAAGTTGATTTGGTATCTGGATGTCTTCTTAGTGGTGAGGTTGATGGTGTTCTTAGGGTTCAGTATACCCGCCCTTTAGCGATGTGTCCCTTCTCCGTGTTTCTGAATAAGTCTTCTTGCTGGGTTGCGATTCAACAGCTTTCCCTCGACGATATTGGGTTGAAGATTGTTCCGCAATGAAGAATCGGAGTTGTTGGATTCTCGCCTTCCTCTCCATGGTCATCCTTCTTTGTGTTTAATCCTTCTTTGTGGCAATCCAAGTGGTTTTTTGTTTCACATCAGTTTGGTCTCGGGGCTGGAGTGGACTATCCGACTTTTGAGGTTTTACTTTGTTCAAAATGTGCCTTTTGTGTTTTAGTGTTTTGGTTTTGATACCGATGTCGTTTCTGTTGACATCGGCTTTCTGCGTCCCGGTACACAATGGGCCTTTTGATCACCCTAAAACATTCGGTCTTCTTTTTGTTTTACTGGTTATAAGTTTGGCTTGTTTTCTAATATATTATCGTTTAGTGGAAAAAAAAAGTGAAATGCTTCGTATTAGAACAAATCTAGTGGGAATCCCATTATTCTAAACAGAGAATTAGGCTCTTACCAAAGGTGAAAACTACTAGAGTCGTATCATCCAAATCCTTACAAATAACTTGATATATTTCACATGTTATATATTTCACATGTTCTTTTTTTTTTTTTTGCTAAAATGATATATTTCACATGTTCACTTTTAAACAATTACCAAAACCGTTTTAATCCCTCGTACGACCTTTTTTTTTCAAGAAAACAATGTACAAACATTTATTTATTTATTTGGAGCCTCGTAAATTATCTGGCGCAAGGAATATATGGAATGTAGTCAAATGCAAATTTGCATCCATCTTGCTTTTTGAAGCGACTTTTTGCATTCTACCAAAATAGTGGATGAGCTGTGACAATCAATACCGACATCATTACATGCCAATAGGCGCCATTAACAGTAAAACTTTTGGAGCCTCGTAAATTATCTGGCGAAAGGAATATATGGAATGTAATTACGGCGAGGACGGTCGTCGTGAATTCGGATGAACAACGATGACGTTTTCAAGTTCTTTTATATATAAGTCTCAAAAATCTATATTACTTTTTTCAACAAAAACAAAAAAAAATTCGATATTACTAGAAAAATTTAAACGTTAACTTTTATTTCTCCTAATTGCACCATCATACCGCTCCTGTCTTCTGGCCAGCAACGTATCTATACTAGTTTTAGTATGATTTTTAAAAATTACTAAAAGTCTTGGTCACTTTGACAACAACGACCAAAAAAAGCCAGAACAATAATCCAAATTAATATTTTCATTGGCTTCCACATCGCTTTCGTCGCACGACGATTCTAGAATGTTTATCGATACTTCCTAGTAACTGTCTCCGGAGAGTCTTGAAGTGTGTGGATGGTTCTTTTGTTTCCATGTTTTTAATATTTTTTTTATCGTGGGACCAAAACTATAGGTATAGCAATTTGTTTATCGAACATTTTATAACCCTAAACTTTCATTTCATAAATGATATTTACAATTTAACAAAAAAAAATTAAGATTTTCTAGCTAATAGTCGTCTTTTTCTTATAGAAAAACTCGGTGCTGTAAAATACGTGTGTACATGGGCGGACCTATATTGTGAGAAGGGGATACAAGTGGCCTCGGTAAATTTTGTTTTAGCCATTGTACAAAGTAGGTTTTTCACATAGCAAGTGTTTCACATTTCTATATTTTGAGATCATGAACTTAGTAACAAACAAATGTTTTTGGATCCGCTAATGCATGTGTGACGGAGTACAGAGGTTTCGTTTTGCTTAGTGGGTGCACATGATACATGTTAGTATTCAGTTTCGCTGTGAATGACATGTTGTCTAATAAGGAACAAATGCCTTAAGATGATCAATTCCCATCGGATTAGTCCACATTTTTTACCAAAATAAAGAAAGAACAAATGCGATATAAACAAAATGGAAGTGCGAAACTAATGAAAGTGACTGCGTTAGGTTTTTAAAAGGATTGAGACTTTTCCTTTTTGGGGACTAAGGTTTGGAACTTGGAAGGAAAGGCCATTAGCGTTCAGGATTGAGACTTTTCTTCTTTTGTGGTCAAAGATTGGTTGAAAGTTGAAAATGTTAAAAATTGATTAATTTAATTAATGTGTTCTTATATTTGTATCATGAGACACATACAATTTTTTTACTAAGTATTTCCTCAGCTAATATATAGAACATTACCCATTACTCATTGCATATTTGGAAAACGCGTCTGCATCATCTAATTATTTACCACTTTTAAAATACTATTTTGTAAAAATATTATCATAGTTTTTAAAATATAACAAATTATATTGAAAAAAAAAAGACTTTAAATCTGAAAATGCTAAACTTTTTCAAAAAAATCATCTTATCAAACCCTAAACTAAACCCTAACTTAATAACCCAAATATAAATGATATTTTGAGCAAATAATTGGTATTCTAAAAAAATTTGAAAAGTGTGGTATTCTTAAAAAAATGAAATTTCAAAAACGAAATTTTTCAAAAATTCTCCACCGACAAAAATCCCACAAAATTTATTTCAACTTATCATCAATTGAAACAAAGTTTTGCCAGAATCCATGTTCTAACCAAAATCCACTCACACAACAACAACAACAACAACAACAACAACAACAACGCACAAAAACAACATGCATTCCCCTTAATAATCAAATCACACTGCTAAATTTGCATTTTTATTCTCTTGCATTTTGGTTACTTATTTGCGATCATAGACCACCGATGTATCAAGAACCCAAACGGCCGGCCAAAAAACAGAACCGAACCATATCTTTCCATCATCTCTCTCATAAACTTCACTAACGTACTTCATTGTTGTCCCTTCACTGTCCTCGAGTATCTCGAGAATCTCTCCCGTCTCCCCGGAGACTTTCACGGCGACTCCTTGAGGTTTCCCTCCGTTACTGAGATAAACTATAGTTTCCATATTTAACGTCTTAATGAAAAACTTCCCGACCCAAGGGTGAATAAAAGCCACATCAGTGAACAAAGTGAGTTTGCAATGTAATGCGACCCAAAAATCGCCAGTAGGCGTGCGCCTGATATTGTCCATTAAACCCTTATGGACCTTCCCAAAAACCTCGTTGGTCCCGGCTTTAGGACCTTTGACCCATATTCTATGTAGAGTGAACGTACCGCTTTCGCAGGTGACTACAAATGATCTGTCTTTGCTTAGAGTTAAACCATTGGGTAAATGAAGTTTGTCCATTATAACTTTGGCTTCTTTCTTCTTCATATCGTATCTAATCACTCTTCCCGTCTTCTCACCGGATAAAGACACATAGAATACGTCCCTATCCAACAAAACCAGCATAACAAATTTACAAGTCAATTCCACAAATACACAACAAATTAGGAAAGTGTGAACATTTCATTACCCGAAGTGGTACTTATCGCTGCTATCATTGAAGTAGAAAGCATCTTCTTCTTCGTCTATATCCATTTGGTTTGCAAACATTATTTTACGACCATCGACTTCACTAACAACTAACTCGGCCAAACCTCCCTCTGGTCCGACTTTCATGACCCCAAAGTAACCATCACAAAAGTACAAATCTCCTGTTTTCTTATGGAAGCTTAGTCCCAACGGCCTCCCACAACTTGGTACAACCTTACGCCTCGAACAGTTTCCTCTTCATTTATCCAAAAAAAGAAAAACCAATTAGAAACATTAACTAAAATCCTAAGCATATACAATCCAATCTATTATCATCTGATAACATAAATCATGATCGATATAGGGATGCAAAGTTCAACCTAGACCGAACAAATCGCCACTAAATCACCAACAACTTCAATCTAAATTATCCAATAAAGGTAACAACAAATAATCAATACTACCCATTTGATTAGAAAGGGTAATTTGGTAATTACTATCAAACCTGTGAGGAGAAGAGTAGGCAAACTCAACCCAACCGAGTTCTTCACCGCGCCATTTGAGGATGCGACCGTCGGTGACACCAACGTAAGGACCTTCACCATTTGGATCGAAGTCTAAGCTCTCTGGTCCAGCTGCTCCGGGAAGAGGAATGGTCTTAGCCAGTTGGAGGATGTGTTTCGAGCCTTTTATCTCCTCCTGTCCGATGATCCATGGCCAGAAGAAGAAGGTAAACACAGCTAAGATAACCGGAACGGCAGCGACCGGCGTCAGAACTCTGCGGCTGATCGGCATATCTCTCTCAGGAAAAAATGTCTTTTTTTTGGAATGAAATTAAGTATATATGAAAATGTGAGTCACGATGTTTATTTCACTTAGAAATGACACCACACACGTAAATATCAGTGTTATTGCTTGGCTTTTAAAGTGCCACGTTTCTATGAGTCTGTCTATCAGATCGAGATACAGACTTGTCCATGTACAATGGTTTTAAAGCCTCCCAATAACAAGGAGTTCTAACCAATTTAAAACAAAATCAAAATCAAAATCAAAATAAAATAAATTAAATTATTTTAATTTAAAATATCATCTATAGTTATTAGAAAATTATTATACGAAATCTAAAATTTATTTATATATATATATAAATTATGCAATTATTTTGTATAGAAATGTATCCCATCCGTGAAACATTTTTGATTCAAATATACAAAATAAAAAATTACAAATATAAATTAAATTTTATATATTTAAAATAATTATAAGAATAAGTAAATTTTTATAGTAAATTTTTTTTATTTTTGATTAAAAAAAAAATTCTAATGATGTTTGGTTGGAAAGATTGTATGATTATGTAGTGTTTGGATAATAAGATAATAGAAAATTAATAGAATTAATGAGTGTTTAGGTAGTAGTATAGTAGAAAATTAATAATATAATTTAATTTTTAGTTAAAAAAATTTGAAATTGACTTCTATTATGTATATCAAAAGCTGTCACCTATTGCTAGTGGAATTCACTTGCTTTGGTTCAACATATTCCATCCGTTTCAAAATATAAATTAAATTGGCTAAAAATTTGAATATTAAAAAACTATTTTTTTAAAAAAATATCATATTATATATAATAAAAATAATTTAATTAATGAAAAAAGCGACTGCAAAATACTATTGATCACACAATAGTCAATAAAATTAAAAAATACTTAGAATTATTAAAACAACTTATATTTTGAAACATAAAAAAAAACTCTAAAATAAGTTATATTTTAAAACGGAAAAAATATAAAAGAAAATAAGTTATTTTTCCAGACTTTCTCTTCCATTCATTTAAGTACTCATTAGTCATTATAATTACATACATGGAGAATAATATAAAAATTTTAAAATAGCATTTGTTAATTATACCAATTTTTTATATATGAAAATGAGTGAAATGTTTCGTATTAAAACAAATTTAATGGGAAGTTTTAATCCTAACATATAAAACTTCAAAGCAGACAAATTAGCGTCTTGTTTATATACCAAAGTGGAAAATTAGCAAGTTAGTTTAGGGAGGTGTATTCAATATAGCTTTTCAAGTGATTTTTTATGATTTGTTAAATCTTATGTTATTGGATCATAGATTTTAAAAACTCTATTAAAATTTAGTGTTATTAAACTAGTGATTTAGAAAAATACATTTAAATCCATTGTTATTGGAAACATATGAAGGATTTGGTTTTTAATGATTTTATGGGATTTGAAAGAAATTTGAAAGGATTTCTTTGTTAAAAATACAAAAAACTAAATCACATGGTTTTAGGTGGGATTGTAAAGAGTTTTATATTAAGTTCTCTAAAATCACTAAAATCATCTAAAATCTCATTAAAACTCAAATCCCTTTAAATACAACTTTGAATACACTCTTCTTAATTTCTTTTGTTTTTAACACACAATTTTTATTATTATTCAATTACAAATTATGAAAATTATTACATCGACGATTCTACAACGGACAAATCTACTACCTTGATCTATACCAAAAAATTCTATATTGTCTCACCCTGAAAATCTTCTGAAAGTCTATCTCTATTAAACTGCAAAATTGCCAATCTTTTCTAACAAAAAGAAGAAGAAAAAAAAAAAGAAGCTAAACCTCTCAAATGATTCAACACATATTGGCATTTTATGTTTGTGTTGTCCACTACATTTTGGCGTTTTTCTAATGTTCTACCAATTACCTTTGCCCATAGGTTTCTTTAAAAGAAAACATATATGAGAAAAAGGGTGAATTATTCGTAGGACCCTTTTTTTCTTTTTTTTCAGAATACAGTATAACCAAATCAAATTGAATATATGAATCCAAATTTGCTTTTTGAAGAGACTTTTATTCATATTACCAAAAATGTGGGTGAGCTGTGAAATTAGTACCGACATCATAATGAGGTGTTCAATTCAATTTTGACATCTCTTGTGGAGCTTTAAAATATCGAGTGGAACGAGTGGAGGGAAAAGCTGGAACAACTATTTGTAAATGCGATCGATAGAAGAATAAACAGGACAAAACGAAACAGATCAACATTAGTTTATACTCCCTTCATTTTAAAATATAAATTTTAACTAAAATCAAGGATATTAAAAAACTACTTTTTTATTAAAAAATATTAATTAATATATTTAATAAAAATAATTTAACTAATTACACAAAAAAACTATAAAATACTAATAATCATACAATATTCAATAAAGTTAAAAAGTTCATAGAATTGTCCAAACAACTTACATTTTGAAACAATAAAAAAATTTCAAAATAACTTGTATTTTGAAAAGGATGGCATAAAAAAAAATAAAAGAGAAAATAAAAGTTTTTATATTCTGTTAACCATTTTGCTAAGTTTATAGATATTCAGTGATTAATCAAGAGATTTCTATTATGGTCTAATAAATTTATATTTTTTAAACAAATCCACTAATTGAAAATACATTATTGGTAATCAAATGTGTGATAGACTACCGGTTAGCACATAGAGTTGGTTTTAATATGTTTTTAGTTCAATCTCTTTCGAAAAAAGATATTCCCAAAATAAATAGATTAAAAACTGATTTAGATCCACAAAATTCATAGTTTAGATCTAAACTTTCAGATTATACAAAAAAAAAAAAAAACTACGGTTAACCAAAAAACACATGCGGTTACTAACTTGAGATCAAGAACCCAAACGGCAAGTGAGAAAACGGATCTGAACCATAACTTTCCATCATCTCTGTGAGGCTCTCTCATAAGTTTGACTTACATATTGAATCGTTTTCCCTTCACATAAGGCCTACTCTACATGAAGATGAATGGTCTAAGGCTTAGCTATCGACAGTATATTTTTGAAGCCTTATAGAATATATGGTGCTAGGAATATTTGGTATGTAATTAAGGCAAAGATGGCAAAAACAACTGCAACGACAATTCAAATCAACTTTGATCAAATGTACGGTGGTTTAGTGGTTAGCATAACAAATTTATTTTTTGTGCTCCAACTTCAAAATTTTTTGGAAATGATGATTTACCCCGTTAAAATATATTTCTCAAACGGAGTATATACCGAGATTTCATTTTCTTTGAGTGGGTGCAGAGAATTCACCTAATGTATTCAGTGAATTCATTAGGCTTTGAAGTGACATGTTGACTAATAAATAAACAAAAGCCGTAAGTAAAATCAAAGAGTGAAACTAATGAAAGTGACTACTTTGTTTTTTTAGGGTTGAGACTTTTCTTTTTTTGGGGGACTAAGATTGGTTGAAAGTTGAATGATAAAAAAAGATTTTTTTTTTTGTTTTGAAAAACTTTGATGCATATATTTAAAGGTAACAAATAACAAGAGTTTTACAATTGTTAGATAAATCTTACAATTGAGAGAATGCATATATTTGGAACAAACATATGAGAAATTGCAAAAAAAAAAACAAATCTATTTCTAGAATTTGGAAGCTGTGAAAAGGTGTTGAACCAATGTCCAAACCAAGACGATCGCGCGTGTTGAAGGAGATCTTTAGATAGCTTTTGAGAGAAACAAAGATGAAGAGTCGTGGCTGCCACGTCATCTAAGTTTCTTTCCTTCCACCAATTCGTCCATTCCATCTCTTGGAGTTTTAGCGTAGGTTTTATTATCCTTCACATGCTACTAAAAACATTATCTTCAAACTCATTAGCCAATGAATCCGACATAGTGGTAGTACAGAGTGTTACCGTATCAAGAGGAGGAATAAACGTTGAAGTAGGGGTTGAAGGTTCTGCCACTACACATGTAGAGGCGAGTGTAGTTACAGTTTGTGCAGCATCAAATGCGATTTTAGTGTCAGTAGCTACTCCAATGGGAGTATCAGTAGGAATTAAGGAAGATCCATATGAGAAGCATCAGTACTTGTAGCTGCAGCAATAACAACTTCACAAGACATGGTTTGAGATTTCTATCAGAGGCCTACCATCTTCTAAGTAAGCCAGGGATGTTCTACGGTGAATATTTCGAAGCTTTGGGTTCATCTTCGCTGCCCAAGGGAATCGAAGTTGTACGTCCTCCTTAGGAGCCGGTGGAGGTATATCTTTGTTCGAATGAACAGGTGGAGGAAGTTGAGTACACGAATCCAACATCGAGATAAGCTTAGGCGGCTTCATCCATGCTCCTCCTAGAGAAGGGACGAAGGGAGGTCAAGGCACTGCAATGGAATCCATATTATCGCCTACGTTGAGAGGAGAACCTCCAGAATTTGGAGCTTCGAGTGGAGCAACGACGCTGACAGGAAGATGAATCATGTACGCTGAATCAAGAGGAGAGGACAACATCATTTGTCGTCGATAAGAGATCCGATGACCGACGCCTGAGGCGGAGCCATCGACAACAACAAGCGGCGGATCTAGCTTTGTGCTTCCTTGGTAAGTGAGCCTAGGCTTTTTTTTTTTTCAATAAGTGTATGATTTGTTAGAAGAAGAAGATGGTACGTTTACAAAAATTTTCGTGAATACTGTACTAAGGTCAAATATGGGATGTCTTTAACCTTTTTTAACTATCCCAATTTTTTTTTTTTTTTTTTTATAACCAACTATCCCAATCTTATTACAAAAAAGAAGTAATAAATGAACATAACTCACGCTCTACAAAGTGGCAAATCCTCTTTGTATTAATTAAAGAGATACTAAGCTAAAAAATCTTATGCATCATTCAAAGAAAATTTTAAAACACAAATTATTTAAATTAATCAATCAAAACATTTTAATTAATTCTATATGCCATATTAAAAACTTTTACATATTTATATTAAATTTTTTAACATGAACTCACAAAAAATATATGTTCCTTGAAATCCAACTAAAATATACTCCATCTGTTTTTAAATAAATGATATTTTAGAATTTTTCACACATATATTAAGAAAACATATTAACTTTTGACTATATGTACATTATTTTTTGTGCCAAACAATTTTCTATAACTTTTAATCAATAGTAATTCAACAAAATCAATTAATATACCTTGAAATTCACATTTCATCATCATTAATTCATAAAAACTACATAGAAAATGTAAAAAATCAATCTTTTAGAAACAAATATTTTTCCATAACATCAATTATTTAGAAATGGAGAGAGTAATATTTTAATATTTTAAACATTATATAACATAATTTTTTAACGATGAATCATTTACCGATCTCAATTAATTTATAAAAATTGTATTTATATCCATTTGGGTACCATATGTGATTGATCATACAATTATTATTTTTTATATCATTTAATTGTATATTTCTCTAATTAAAATTGTGTTTTTGTTATAAACGTATAACTTTACATACCAAACATTAATTCTTGAATTTTAAAAATCATCATTTTCACTTTTAATTATTTTTTGGTTTTTTATTTAAGAAGACTTGCATACTAATGTGATAATAATTTTTTGGCTATGGTGAGCTCAAATAAATTTGAAATAACTCATATTGTCAAACGTATTCAATAATCATTAAAAATGCTTACATTCAATCTAAATATCATGCATATTTTTTTTTTGTCTTGACATACTTCTTTTATTGATTAAACACATACATATGTATTTGATAACTAATAAGGAATAGAAGTACCAATACTTGAAAAAACTGATTTTCTTATTCTAGCACTCCTAGCTAGTACGTCTGCTTTTCCATTCATGTCCCTCGAGCAATGCACCAGTGCAAACTCCAAAAAATATTTTTGTAGTCCTTTGAACTCATCCAATTCTGGTTTAAAACGTGGTCATTCTGCCGTGTTTGACATCATATTAGTCAACCCTTTTGAATGTGTAACGAACAAAGAGCAGTACCGCTGCTTCCTCCGCAGACTATCCATAGCCCAGAGTAGACTATGCATTTCTGTGTGCATAGGGGTCGACGCATTCCTTTAAGACCTGAATTGCAAGGTATGTAGTTCCATCTTGCAATTGCAGGACCCATCCTATCCCAGGGTTCTTTATCCTTCCAAAATCCATCCAGAAAATAAGTGAACGTTGCGATTGGAACCGAAAGAGAGGGTTCCCTGCCGGTAATTAGATATAAAATATATTACCTATATGGAAGATATATTGTTATATATTTTTTATTTCTAATTTTTTCCATACACTATAAAATATAATGTTTTATTTTAAAATATTTTAATTTCGCGTTTGATACGGATCAAAAATCTAGTATATATCAATATAATTTTTCATTTTTTTCTGGTTGTTTTGTATTGACTGGTGTACCTTAATATATTGACCCATTTTCAACTAAAATCGTCTTACGAACAACAAAATAGTCCACAATTACAAAAGCAAACTATATATAATGTCAAACTTAGAAGAACCTTCAAAACATTTGTATTATATTTATAGAAAATAAAATCATCACACATAGTCGCTAGCTAGATAAAAGGTACGATGGATGTAGCTCCTCTAGAAACTGTATGGTCAAATTCATTTTCACACCAAAAAGTATTGATTTAAGACAAAAAGACATTTAATTTATTAATACTTTTAAACACATGACTACGTACAACGAACGAAATTACTCACTTGCGATCAAGAACCCAAACGGCTGGCCAGAAAACAGAACCAAACCATAACTTTCCATCTTCTCTCTCATAAACCTCACTGACATACTTCATTGTCTTCCCTTCTTTGTCCTCAAGTATCTCAAGGATCTCACCCGTCTCGCCGGAGAGTTTCACGGCCATTCCATGCGGCTTGAATTCGTTAATCACATCAATCAACACTCTCAATGGCACTACCTTTGCAACAAATTTCCCGAGCCATTTGTTCCCTGACATCCATCGTCCCATAGGGCTTTTCTTGCTGTGTATGCCAATCCAAAAGTCCCCGTCCGGTGTCAACCGGATGTTGTCCGGGTAACCCGGCACCTTAGCAAAGATATCTCGGGTTCCGGCTTTGGGACCTTTGGTCCAATATCTATGGACAATCCCCGTGGGGGACTCGCATGAGATTAGAAAAGACCGGTCTTTGTTTAGTGCCAAACCGTTGTTACAACGAAGCTTGTCCATGACAACTTTGGCCTCTTTCGTCTTTTTATCGTATTTGATCACTCTTCCAGTCCATTCGCTGATCACTGCCGCGAAAAATACATCCCTGACCGAAGCAAAAAAAATCACATAACATATAAGTTTAGATTGATCTCAAACGCTAATTTTTTCCTTTGCATTTATATATGGCTAACTAATATTTACTTTGTTGTAAAACGTTACAATTTTCTCTCAGTTTATGTTAAATATACCTGAAATGATACTTGTCACTGCTATCATTAAAGTAGAAGACATCTTCTTCTTCGTCGATATCCATTTGGTTTGCAAACATAACCTTCCGACCTTCGGCCTGATCCACAACCAACTCGGCCAAGCCACCTTCTGGTCCAACCTTCATGACACCTAAGTAACCATCACAAATGTACAAATCTCCTGTTTTCTTCTCAAAGCTAAGTCCTAGTGGCCTTCCACAAGTAGGCACTACTTCATGCGTTGAACAATTCCCTCTACACACAACAAGAATAATAGATTATTAATTAAAATGATTTATGATTTATTTTTTCAAGAAATAAATCAAAAATTTTTTTTTAACATTCTATAGCCTCAGCCCCCATCTGAGTAGTTGAGAAACCATAAAGATTTGGCGGACCCAAATCTGTAGCCTTCCGAGTTTGAATCTACTTTGGAGTACTTTTTTAGAGATGAATCAAACTATTTCCATTTGTAAACTATTTACTGAATTGAACCAACGGAAATTTAAGTTATAACTCTTTATACATAAAAAACGTGAGTTTATATACAATAAAAAATATTGGGACTGATCCAAAGGAACGTTTACACAACAATAACATCATACCAAAACCAAACGTAACTACAAAACTCCAAAGGGACATATCCAAAGTCCTCCTAGTATTATATGAATAAATGATAAAGAGTTCTATTTGCATTTCTTTTCCTCAACTTTTTTTTTTTTTTTTTTGGGTCTAAATGTTAAATTCCTCAACTTATTTGTTTATTCATTTATGCATTTGTGGTGTACGGTTATAATTTTTAAAAATTAATAAAGATTTTAATAAAACAAATAATAAAAACCTGTGAGGAGATGTGTATGCGAACTCGACCCAACCAAGCTCATCGCCGCGCCACTTGAGAATACGACCGTCCACGACCGAAGCATACGGACCTTCTCCTTGTGGATCCCACTCAATACTTTCTGGTCCATCGACCGGAATCGGAATGGTCTTAGCCATCGACAGTATGTTTTTGGCGCCCTCTACCTTGTCCGGCAAAATTAGTGTCTGATACAAAATTACGGACAAGACGGCCATACAGGCCGGAACGGCGAACCAAGTCGGAATTTTTTGCATCTTTTCACTGGAGGATATTTTTTTTTTAAGAGACGTGTGTGTTTTTTCTTATGTCTTGTGGACATAGAGTATGTGTATACACTTATATATAAGCGTTATTATGAGCTGCCTAGTTGTCTAATATTAAAAGTCTAAATGATGTGAAATGTAAATGTTTAATCAACAAAAGCCAGCGATGAAAAGTCACTGTTTTAAGACTAAGGACTTTTCAGTTTTTATGTTTTGTCGTTCTCTTGTTGTAGCAACAACAGATGTCTTCTTTTCTTCATGTTTTTAGATTCAACAAATAAATAAACCTCAATCAGAAAGCTTAAAGATTCGAATGGAACACTACAGTCTGAAACATAATATATAAATATATATAGGCTGTGAATGTTAATAATACACATTAAGAGTCTAAATGGTAACCGCAAAATTTTTGCTGAATTTGCTGAATTACTGTTGATTTTTTGTAAAATTTGCTGAATAATATCAAACTTAAATGGTAACAGCATAATTTGCTGAATTTGCTGAATTTTCTTAAAACAGTAATTACTGTTGAATTTTTGCTGAATTACTGTTGAATTGCTGAATTTGTTGAATTTTTAGTGATTTTTTTGTGAAATTTGCTGAATAATTGGTCTAAATGGTAACGTAATTCAGCATATATGTTTTAGGGTTTATAATTTTAAGATTTATGCTTTAAAAATCCATAATTAGTATCATTTTTGCAAATAGACACCTCTCAGTGGCATTTTTGAAAATGTACACACCAAAAATGGTATTTTTACAATTGCCCCTTAAATAAATTAATAGATTGATAAAACAAATTTATATACGTAATTTATGATATAATATTTTGCTATTGAAATTGAATTATTTTTTAGTAAACCTAATTTTTAAAATATTACAATATTATTTTAAAATTATCAAGCAAATTTAGTAAGATTTAATCACACACATATATATTTAGGGGAAAATTGCAAAAATACCACATTTAGTTACGTTTTCAAAAATGCCACTGTGGATTGTCTATTTACAAAAATGCCACTAATTATAATTTTTTAGAGCCTAATTCTTAAAATTCTAAACCCTATGGATGTAAATGATAACCGCATAATTTCTGCTGAATTTATGCTAAATTACAGAATTTGCTGAATTTCTGCTGAATTGCAGAATTTGTTGAATTGCAAAATTTGCTGAATAAATGGTAACTTAAATAGTAACTGCGGAATTTACAGAATTTATTGAATCTGTTGAATTTGTTAAATATGTGTTACTATTTAGTACCTAAGAGTAAATGTTTTAGCTGAAAATCTAATTTATTCTCATTTACTCTACGAAAAGATAGAAAGCATCGAAAAGATAAAGAAATTTTACTCCACTTATGTTAGGAATAAGTGGGCTGAAACAATTTTACTCTAATTTTTTTTTTCCCCTCACTTTTGTTTCCTCTCTCCCACAATTTTATATAATAAAATTTTGTTGCTACTAATATGGAACGTTAATAGACGTTTGTTTAGTAATATATATACTTGTTAGCCATCAACAATGTTTTTAGTTTTAAGATCATTTCCCCACTTGAAGTAATAAAGGTGTTTCGACCAAAAAAAAAAAAAAGTAATAAAGGTGTATTGAATGCATTTCACGTGACATCATTTCCACCGCATAAGTCACAAAGCTGTCCAATTTTGACATATTCATACACGAGTAGGCCTGAGATCAGAAGAAAAAATATAATATATATAATTCGATTTATTTTTGATAAATATATAATTTTACGATTTATTTTGCTTCAAAACATTTTAGATTTCTAAAACGACGGATATCCAAATTTTTCTGAATTCGATAAATTATTAAAAAATAAAAAGTAAAAAATTAAAATAGTAAAAAATAAAATATATATATTTTTATTTAAAAAAATATATTTCAATTAAAATTAGTATTTATTTAGTTTTACTATAAATATATTTAGCTAAATATATTTAAAAATAAAAATGTAAATATACTTTATAAATCTATTATATTATATATATATAAATAATATACGAATTAGATCGGATATTCGAATTTTTAAAATTAGCATATATAATTTGTTTCGGTTTAGATAAATATTAAATTTTACTATTTATTTCGCTTTGATTCAAAACAAATATCTAAATTTTTTGGATTTTATCAAAATAAATATTAAATCATATCGAATTTAATGGATAATTTTTGCAGTTGTAAGTTCGGTTTGCTAAGTGTTTTTATGAACCTCCGGTTGCATTGACATCCGTCCCGTAACATTATTTTAATATCAAATTATTGAAATATTGAGAAATTGCACTCCATGACAAAAGATAAGTCAGTATTTAGGAATATAACAATTGCACTGTTACAAAATTATAGATAATAAATATGATTGGATAAATATATAAATTTTATAATATTAATTATATTAGAATTGATAAAAAAAAAAAGAAATATTATATTATTCCAATAAATATGAATAATATAGATCTTAAAATTAAAAATTCAAATATAAGATAAATAAATATATAAATTTTATAATATTGAAAACTCATTATATTTATCTTTATTACCCACTTATAATCATGTCATTAGAGTTTCGTTATACCGAAATTACCACTTCTTCCTTCTCTCCCTTCCCCTCTCTCCCACGTTTCTCTGGCTCTGCTACGAAAAAAAGAGATTTGCTCTGTCTCTCTTCATCAAATAATATCAGTTTCTTGTGTTATTTTCTTCTTCCTTTTTTCTTTTTAATTATCGAATCTGTCTAAATTCAGTTTTTATACCAGCAAGTTTTGAGATCTCAGTTTAACCGACGAATTTTTTTTTATGGAAGACGAAGAACATCACCACCTCGCGTATTACCAGATCTGTTTTCAATGTCATCCTGGCAATTTGGTGAATTGCATGATTTAATCCTTCATTTAATTTGACAATCTTTACCTCAACCATTGACCCACCAACTGAGATTGAGATTGAGATTGAGATAGGGAGGACAAAAGGGATGATGATTGATGCATTTGAGGTAATGATTTGTACTCCGAAATATGTGGAAATCAAGCTGAGAGGAAGTGACGATGAGCGATTATAAGTTTTCCGGTGACGGAGATGTGACTACTTAGCGATGAAGATCTGAAGATCACTCTCTCGTTGCTGCGCAACAGATCTTCCAGAACCAACTTCGAACATAAACATCGACAATTTCTGTGTTTACGGGAAAACATAATTTTAATATGGTAAACTTATTGTTTTACCACGATATATATTTTAATAACAAGTTACATTTATTTGTATCGTGCTAAATAAATTATTATCACATATCAACTTTAAACTAACATATTCTTTTCCGACGCATATACATATGTTAATCAAATCTATAACAGTTAATAATTTAGTTAACACATTACACAAAAAAATTAACCATACATTTAAATATTTATCTGGTATAATATACTATATATTAGCATGTTACACTGCAAGTTAGACATATATTAAAATATTTATCTCGTATAAAAACATTGTTAGCATGTCACAAAAATAAATAACGTGTTATCTATATATATATTTGTATATTTTTCTATAGCTTGTTTCTGATATATTTGACAGAATAAAATATTAATTTTATTATTTCGTCAACTAACGTTAAAGTAAGGATAAAAACGTCAAAACTCATACTAACACAAATAGTGATTTAAGCATTTTATCAAATCATTGTTACTTTACTAATTATACTCTTTTTCTTTGTTTTCTACCTAATTGATTTTTAAATATTTATTCTATCTATTTTTAATTTTTGGTTTTCTTCCTTTCAATCCTCCAATTTCTTTATTTAATCGACACTTCAAAATTTCATTTTAATTTATTTATATTAATTAAACATATTACATACCAACACTTTGTCGTCGTGTATCAATATGAAAAAACCTGGATTTTGTTTGGATTTAAAGTTTGCTGTTTTGATCTCTTCTTCATGGTTCATATTGGCTCTTCTTACTTTTTATTGAAATTAGATTGGGCTCAGTATTCGGGGACTGTGTCTCGAATGTTGCTGCTATCTCGTCCCTATATCGTTACCTGAATCAAAGCATGGACTACATCGTCTCGAGACTCATTGGAATGATGGCATTCACCTGGTCAGAGATGGATGTGTGAGTCTTTTTTCTTTGACGTTAACTTATTTTTTTAGCATAGTTTGATTATTTGTTTAGGTTTTCGTATTTTAGTCTGAGGATTTTGGTATAGATTTTTTTTCGATAATTCATCCTCGTATTCTACCACTTTATTCCAAAAACGCATTCTAATTGCAGATCTTACTATGTTTAATAAAATATTTCAGACACAAACAAAAAAATTGCATGAGTTACAACTTACAAGTAATTGATGACACTTGGAAAAAATGAAAAGGAATCGAGAAGAGAATAATTAAGAAGAAAATGTTTTTCCCTGTTTTCGGTATATTTTTTTCCCTTTTTTTCCTTTTCCACTTAATTGGTGGAAAAATAGATATTTTCAAGAATTTTTGTTTTTTTCCTTTTCTTTTCTACTATAAATGGTAAACAGTCAGAGCCCTAGTATATTTCTCCTTTTTCTGTAAAAATGTTATTTTTTATAATTACTACCATATGTCTGAAAATTTAAAAGGCAATAATATTATTACGTTAACAAAATACTTGTGTATTCATACATATATAAGTTAGTACAATACTTTTCTAATGTGTCAACTGGAAGTAAAGAGTATAATATTTTTTGATAAAATGTAAATAAAACGTTTTTTTTTTCAAGGTTCGTCAAAAAGGTCCATATTGACACCAAACAAGTCTTGATGTAAAACAAGAGAGATATTTTATTAAGATCGTTTTAACTAACACATGATTACTATACCAAATGGAATTACTTATTTACGATCAATCACCCAAACGGCTGGGCATCCAAACCATAATTTCCCATCTTCTCTCTCATAAGCCTCACTTACATACTTCATCGTCTACCTCAAGGATCTCTCCTGTCTCGCCGGAGATATTTTCACGGCCACTCTATGCGGCTTTAATTCATTAATCACATCAATCAACCACTCCAATGGCATTGTCTTTTCAACAAAATACCCGAGCCATTTGTTCTCAAACATCCATCGCCCTATCGGGCTTTTCTTGCTGTGTATATGCCTATCCAAAAGTCCTCGGACGGTGTCAAACGGATGTTGTCCGAGTAACCCCGGACCTTCGTAAAGATATCACGTGTCCCGGCTTTGGGACCTTTGGTCCAATATCTATGGACAAGCACTGTGGATGACTCGCATACGATTAAAAATGACGACCGGTCTTTGTTTAGCGCCAAACCATTGTTACAACGAAGATTGTCCATGACAACTTTGGCCTCTTTCATCTTTTTACCGTATCTGATCACTTTTCCAGTCCACTCGCTGATTAACGCTGCGAAAAATGCATCTCTGACCGACAAAAAAAATCACATAATATTTTAAGTTTAGATTGTTCTCAAACGGTAATTTTGCCGGCCCGAAAGTTGGAGATGCCTGTGACTAAAAAAATGATGCGTTAAATAATAATGTGATGCCTAAATCATGAGCTTTATCAGCTTCAAGTTAGGGCCGGCCTTACATATGAAAAATAACCAAATATCTACTTTTGTGTAAAACGTTACAATTTTCTCTCCATTTTATGTTTGACCAAATATACCTGAAGTGGTACTTGTCACTACTGTCATTGAAGTAGAAGACATCTCTTCTTCTTCGTCGATATCCATGGTTTGCAAACATAACCTTCCGACCTTCGGCCTGGTCCACGACCAACTCGGCCAAGCCTCCTTCTGGTCCAACCTTCATGACACCTAAGTAACCATCACAAATGTACAAATCTCCTGTTTTCTTCTCAAAGCTAAGTCCCAATGGCCTTCCACAAGTAAGCACTACTTCATGCGTCAGAACAGTTCCCTCTACATACAAGGAAAATATATTACTACTATTCAATTAAAGTCTTTGATTTTTCATAAAGAAAATACCTACACAATCAAATTATATTTTCCATTATATAGCACTACGTGATCAGCCTTTCGAGTATGGATCTAGTTTGGAATATTATTTTCAAGATAAACTAAATTATTTCCATATGTAAAACTATTTATTGATTTTTTTTTTCTTTTTCAGAATAACTATTTACTTATATATTAAGGGGAGGTTATTGGTAGATGGATTTTTAAAGATTTTGAGAATTTGTAGATTCCATTGTTATTGGTTGATGGATTCTTTAATTCTTAATAAAATCCATTGTTATTTGTTGATGGATTCTTACATTCCTTTTAAAATTCCTTGTTATTCAAAAAGTTTATGTTTCATTGATTCTTCAATTCTATTAAAATCTAATGTTATTGGGAGATGGAATCTCTTCAATTCTCCCAATTTTACTCATACACCAAGATTTTCAAAATACTATAGATATACATAAGATTTTTTAAATCCATGTCAACGAAAACATATATTTATAACACAACCAAAACCCAACAAAGAAAACAACTATTATTATTTATACTCCATGTGAACATATATATTCATCAATGTATCAGAAACATTAAAATTTTTAATTTACTATAAGACAAAAAACGAGAAGAACTTACTTGAATATCAAAACCCATATTTTCAAAATATAATAACTAATCTCAAATTATAATTTCGATTAAACAAAACTATCTCAAAACACAAATTTTACAAAACATAAACATAAATATATATATATATATATAATAGAGAAAACGAAAATCATAATTCATATAAAAAAAAGTTATGCTCACATAGTATATAAAAAGGGTTATCTTATATATTACCTTATATAGAAAATGGTTAATATAAATCTATATCAATCTATGACAAATCAATAACAATCCTAAGAATATCTTTTAAGAATCAATGATAATCCATCAAAATTTATAAAATCTCAGAATTTTCAAAATTTACAAAATCCACATAAGTCCATCTACGAATAAGGGCCCTAAGTTCCTTATAAGCACGCAAAAAGAGTTTATATAAATAAACTACAATATATTGGCACTGCTCCAAATGAATGTTTGCACAACAATAATATTAAACATATTATACAATTACCACAAAACTCTTTACTTTTTATTGCACAGTTGTCTAATAAAGAGTAAATGTTGTGAAATGTTAAATGTCAAATGTTGAATAAAGCAAGCTAGCCAAATTAAAATGTTATTAAATTTGCTTTTTTTTGGTCAAACATGTTATTAAACTTACTATTTTACGTTTTAGGACTGATGTCTTTTTTTCTTTTTCTTTTGACTGAGAATTTCCTTTTCTTGGCTAAGAACAGCTTGTATCAAAAGTGGTATCATGTTCTTTTCCATTTCCTTCTAGATTCAGTGAAATAAAAAAGAAGCTTAACCCTATAACATTCAACACATAAATATATTTGAATTATGTGTTAAAAAAAACTATAAAAGAGTCGTTCCCGACAAAATTTTAATTTTAAAATCATACCCCACATAAACAGATAAAGATGTGCTAATTACCTGACTTCATTTTCGGCCACATAAGTCACGAAGCTGTCCAATTTTGACATAGCCACGCACGAGTATTGCTTATCTCCTGACGTCATTCATCAATACTCTAGCAAAACAAATATGTTTTGTTCATCTGTCGAATCATTGATCTTATCCTATTATAAGAATCTGCCATCTATAATGGACTAGTTGAATTTTAATTATTTGCAATGTACGGAATTACTAACTAAAATCAATAATCGATTAGTCTAATAAGATCATTTGCACTTTCTAACAACCGATTCCCATATTTGATATTAAAGCAACCAATCAATTTTTAAAAAAGAATTGTTAATTGTTAGGGGGAGAAGAATTGTTAGACTAGCTCCGAAATTTTCACTGTAATAATACATGTTTAAACATGGTGTAGATAATAATGTCACTGCATCAAATAATACAATTTTCTCTTTAAATATCTATAGCACAGATATGATCATGAGAAAATATATCACAAATTTAATATATACACTATGTAGTCAAAGTTTACATATACTAACTAAAATCAATAATTGATTAGTCTAATAAGATAATTTTAACAACCGAATCTCATATTTGGTATAAAAGCAATCAACAACTAATCAACCATTAGATTAAAATATTTCGTGGAAGCCTCCGCGGTCTAATGGTTTAACTAAGGATTAATTAGCATTTTTATATCCGAGAATCTGGGGTCCGATTCTCAAATAATGCGATTTATTAACAAATATACAGATTAGGGGACAAGTTTACATGAGATTTTTAGCGTTGTGTAATTAGAATCGTTCGCCGTGATTCCACGCATTGAAGGTAGAAGGTGTTCATCATGAGTATGGAGGAGAAAATGTCGTATGTCGTGGATCTAATAGGGTCGGAGTGAATTGACCGTAGTAAGTTCTTATAATTTACAAAAAAATATAATAAATTCAACGAGCTTTTAAAAAATACAAGTTATCTAGGGTTAAAAAAAAGACTAAGAGATTTCCTTTAAAAAAAACATGTCGAAAAATGGTGTAGATAATAATGTTATTGTATCAAATAATGCAATTTTCTCTCTGACTATCTTCATGTGAGCATATTTTTGCAAATATGTGTAGTCGATATTTCTTCTGACAATGGAATCCCATTTTTTTTGTTTTTATTGTTAAAAATATAAGAACATGCACGACCTCTCGCAATCAACGAAAAATGTGCAAAGAGCAGCAGATGCGGAACACTCACAAATCACCATCAAGGCAATGGAAAACCACAAAATATAGATCCCAATACGACGATTAACAAAATCAAAGAATTACAATTGAGAATCGAAACTCCTAACCAACTAATCTTCAACCTAAAGAGTTTAAATCTAGAACTTTACATCCCCACAAGAGATTAGCCTTACAAGAACCGACCAAAGAAGACCACAAGCAAAAACTAATTATTCAACTTAATTAAAGGGTAGTGGAAGGAGACTGAAAACGATTCACCGAAATAAAAAGTGTTAATCGAAGAGAAACCAAACCAAAGAAACGAATACGTACACCCAAACAAATGATTAACGAGAGCAACCCAAACTCTTGAATAATGGAAGACTACATAAATTAGAAAACCAACACCAACAAAAGACTAATGAAACAAAGATCTGAAAATATCTAGACTTAAACAACGAGAAAACCCAGACTACATACACCGCACAATCAACATCAGAGAATCAGAGCCAACTACTAGCATAGGCCAACCAAAAAATCAACCCAAAGCCAAAAGCAGAACCGAAACAGAGATGTTACGGAATAAAACCAAAGACTCGGATCTGACGAACCAGCAACGGATGCGATTGTGAAACCGCCCGTTGACCATCAAGGGAACGGCATCACCGGAAGACGAGGCCTGCTCCTCCGATGGCGGCCAAAAAGGCGGAAACTCTTCACCTGAATCCGCTAAGAAAGATCGAGACATTCAAAGAGATAAAACCGATGAAAACAAGAAAGAAGGAAGACTGACCGGTAAAGAAGCCACCGCACGCGGGTCAAGACTGCATCGCCGGCGAGATCTCCAAGCAAGTGGGCGTGACGGCTAGGGCGACTTCTATGTCGAAAAGTTATTGTTGTTCTTTTGATACATATAGACAACCTAAAACATGTTTCCTTGACAAGAAAAGAAAAAAACAAAGAGAACAAATACATGGGACGAACTACAAATTAACCATTTAAATAAAAAAAAAATTCTACTTATATTTATTTCAATAGGAGCTGGATTACATAAGATGGTTCTTTCATGGTTTTATTTCTATAGAAGCTGGATTACATAAAATTAACCAGTTTTCTCTTTTTATTTTTCTTATACCTTCATGGTTCATGACCGAAGGTTGTATTTCTTTTAATTTATAAATTAACCATATGACATTATACCTCAACCAAAACGACATCAAGTTAACAAACTGACGCCTCTGCCTTCGCGCATTGATGATATTGCGGATGTCTTTGTCAACACACTTGAAGATTGTTTGAGCTGGAATGGATTGGAGATTATGGGGAATGTTGTTTCTTTGCTTCCAAGCATGAAACTCTGTGACAGTAGCTGCAATTTCTGCATATTCGGTATGAAAGCATCAATCACTAATTAATTATTAGACTAAGATATTTTACTATGAAAATAAATGTTTAAAAATGGTGTAATATTAAATAATGCAATTTTCTCTTAGCATAAATATTATCGTATAAAAATATATTCACAAATTTAATATGTATAATCAAAATTTACATTAAATAAAAAAATCCATATTTCCGGATAAGACGGATAAGATAAATTCCCTCTATCATTTGGATAAAATGTCTGAATTAACTAAGAAAAAGATAGTCTTATTAACTTGGTAACAAATATATTTCCGAAAACATAAATATACAGTAAAACCTCTATAAATTAATAATGTTAGGACTTTGAAAATTTATTAATTTAGAGAGATATTAAATAATCGATAAATATTAATTTATAGAGATATATCCGTTTTAGGTAAGGATTTTTAAAAAAAAATTCAAATGATATTCTGTTAAATAATTTAATTAAATTCATTTGTAAAAATAATATATATTAACTTGAGATTATGATTTATACATTTGATTATTGCAATAGAATAAATATTAACATCATAATATACTATCCATATAAATTAATACACATTATTAAGTACAAAATTTAGAAGAAAAAAAACATGCTTATCATTCTTAATATTGATGGTAAAGCCATCAACGATATATATTATGATATATTTGGAAAGAGTTATGTGTATAAAATCGATTATCGTATCTATAACTTTTCATAAGTTTCGAATACCGAAAAACAGTTATAAAATTTTGTTTGATATAGTAAGTAGAATAAAAAGTTATTGAAGTCAAAAATAATATATATGCATAACTATACATAATTATTAATTTATACAATTATTAGGACTATATTTTACATGGGAATTTTAAAAAAATTATTATCTTATCATCTTATCAAATTTTGTTAATTTTTGTATTAGCCCGATTCGGGACCGGCAAAATTTATTAATTTATAGTGATTATTAGTTTATGGAGGTCATACTGTATATAGTTTACCAAACTACAGTAAAACCTCTATAAATTAATAATGTTGGGACTTTGAAAATTTATTAATTTAGAGAGATATTAATTAATCGATAAATTAATAAATATTAATTTATAGAGATATATCTGTTTTAGGTACGAATTTTTTTTTAACAAAATTCAAATGATATTCTGTTCAAGAATTTAATTAAATTCATTTGTAAAAATAATATGTATTAACTTAAAATTATGATTTATACTTTTATTATTGTAATAGAATAAATATTAACATCATAATATAGTATCCATTTAAAATTAATACACATTATTAGTACCAAAATTTAGAAAAAACATGGTTATCGTTCTTAATGTGATGATAAAGTCAGCAACGATATATATTATGATACATTTGGAAAGAATTATGTATACAAAATCAATTATCGTGTCTATAACTTATCATGAGTTTTGGATACCGAAAAACAATCATAAAAGTTTTTTTGATATAGTAAGTAGAATAAAAAGGTACTGAAGGAAAAAAAAAATTATATATATATATATCCATAATTATACATGATTATTAATTTATGATATTATTGGGACTATATTTTTATATGGGAGTTTCAAAAAAATTATTATCTTATCAAATTTCGTAAATTTTTACATTGGCCCGACTCGGAACCGGGATAATTTATTAATTTATGGTGATTATTAATTTATCGAGTATTAAGTTTTACTGTATATGTTTCTGACAAGTTATATTAGATTAGAAGACACTTTTTCAGATGTCACCATAATACGATTAAATATAGCAAACACAATAATACACACTAAATTTTAAATTCAAAGTACACAAGGACGTCAAAACAAAACAAACAAAAAGAGCTAACGTGCATAGATATAACAATGTGATTCACATTTACATTGCAAAGACAATTAAGTCTAAACAATGTAGAAAACTACAAATCATAAACACCAAGAAAAGGCATGAGAACAGAGCCAATCCAGAGCTTACCATCTTTCTCCTCCACTTCACTTATAAACCTCAATCTCTTTCCTTCTTTATCCTCGAGCACCTCCAAAACCTCTCCTGATTCACTCAGCTTCATGGCTGTTGCATGAGGTCTTCCACCGGTGAACACCGAGTGCAGACGCGGGCCACTGATTGGAAGTCTAAGCACCAAATCTCTGAACCATGTCTGAGTGAGCGAGAGTTTCGCGAAAAGACCTTTCTTTGAGTGTAAAGCGACCCAGAATTCTCCATTTGAGTTTTTTCTTATGTTGTCAGGGAAACCCGGAAGCTGAGCAAACACGTCTTGGGTTCCTGCGTTTGGACCAGAGAGCCAAAGCCTGAGGATCTTACAAGTGGTTGTTTCGGCTACCAATACAAAAGACCGGTCTTCGCTTAGCGCAATGCCGTTTGCAAATGCAAGGCCTTGTAATAAGACCGTCACTTCCTTGCTCGATCTGTCATACTTCATTAACCTTCCAGTCTTATCGACGTTCAAAACAGCAGCCAAGAATTGCCTGAACATGACAACTTTCTGGAGTTAATCACTATCCACCAAGCAAAAAGGATAAACGGAGTTTCAGGCATCAGTGTTCTATGTTGAAACAAATTCATTCAGTGAAATATTTCATCTTACGGTGTTTCTATTCATATTACCTTCTCTGGAATCTGGTGCTAGTATCAGTGAAGTAAATCACATCTTCCTGCTCATCAATGTCCAAATCATTAGTGAAACGAAACGGTATCCCTTCAGCTTCTGTAACCAAGGGTTTGGCTAAACCACCAGCAGGACCAACAACAAGAAGGCCAAAGTAAGCATCCGCGATATAAAGATCTCCGGTTTTCGTATCGAACCGCAATCCCAATGGCCGTCCACACACATGCTCCAACTCTGGTGCAAATGGACGAACACAATCCTGCCTAAACCATATTCACAAAGTTGTAAGATACGAGTAATAAACCTAACAAAGAGGAATAAAATGCAGAAATATACATCCATATTACATACTGAATTGCACAAGATACTTAACTGGTTGAGATTCTCCAAAATCTGAGTTTCTGATCTTAGATTCAAGTTACTGTCACAGTAACCTCTGAGGCTAATGTTACTTTATGATCAAATCGAACAAAAATTCTCTACAATTTCGTATCAAATTTGACAAAACCATGAGCAATCACTTAAATTCCACCATCGCTCAAACTACAGATCTCGATATTCAGAATCACTCGATCGAAATTGTCAATTGTTTCACTGAAAATGTGGCTCTGCATATACCTATTAGTCGACGTATGAGCGAAATCAATCCACCCAAGCGATTCTCCGCGCCATTTCAAGACCCGACCGTCGGAGACACCAACGTACGGACCTTCTCCTGCTGGATCGAAAGCTACACTCTCCGGACCTGAAGCTCCGGTGAGGTTTACAACCTTCGCCGACGGGAAAACATCACGCGAGCCGGCGATTTCAGGAGGTGCGAAGATTCCGAAACCGATTTGGCAACTGGAGACGAGAATTGCGATGATGGCTACAATCAGTGTTGTGAATAGTATAGTGAGGTTCTTCGTGTTCATGGTGTCGTTCGGTGGGATTTGGATTATTTTGCACTCACTTTCTGTGTCGTCGCTACAATCACTGTCAAAAGTCAAAACCTTCCTCGTAATTTTTTAATTCGGATTTGGCCCGTTTAGTTGTTTATTGATCAATTATCTCCAGCGAAACTGAAATGATGAATACGAAACATATATTCTTGTTAATGGACTTTTAAATAAGACCATCACATGGCCCAAATTTGATTTATTAACTAGCCCGTTTATCACATAAAAAACCTCAAAATTACTCGCAAGGGAAGAAAGAAATAATGCCAAAAATATTGTTTTATTAACAAATTCTATGAAGAAATAATACGAGGTAAAAGTAAAACCATTATTTGATAGTTAATTTCAGCGCATCTCTAATATATTACTCTATTTTTCATTCTAAAATTGAGTAACTCCAAAATATAGTTGAATTTTACTCCAATGTGTTACTCCATTTCTCACTCCAAAAACAGTATTTTAATTATGTTTCATTTTTTTATTTATTATTAATTATTAATAATACATTTTATTTGTAAAATTTACAAATGAACCCCAATATTTTTATTTTATAAATTAAAGTCGTAACATTATGTTTTGTTATTATTAATTCAAACATACGTACATAATAACTTTAAAATATATATTTTAAAAAGTTAAATTCGTAATAACATCAATTAACTTAGATATATATACACATTTTTAACAAAAAAAAATTTACACATAATCACAATTTCACATATTATAATATAATATAATTATTTTGTTACAAATTCTTGTGACTTTGATAAATTCGTACAAATTTAATTAAAAATAATTTCAGACAAATAGAAAATCATCACCAAAATAATTATTTACCTCTTAAAATTAATTTATTTAAAATTTGAATGACCATTTTATAAATAAAAAAGTTCAACTCCAAAATGAAGTGAAAAATGAGATTACTCCACATTTGGATAATGTTTTTAAAACCGGATCGGCGACCGAACCGAAGAAACTTTTGGGTTATGGATCAATGTGGTCCGACCGGATCGAACTGGATTTAATAGTTTAAAAAAAAATAGTAATATAAATAGTTTTTGTATAACTATAATATCCAAATATATAATATAGCTTTTGAATAAATATATTTTTAAAAATTAATCATGAGTTTAATGAGAAATAGTTAAGTTTATATGTAAAAAAAAAAATTAAAAACATTAAACCATAACAAAAAGAGGCAATTACAAAAATGCTATTTTTGTGTGCATATTTGCAAGAATGCCACTTAGAGGTGTTCATTTACAAAAATGCCACTAATTATAGATTTATAAAACTTATATCTTAAAATTTTAAACCCTAAAAAATGTTTTGACACCTAAAACCCCCTAAACACTTAAAACTAAACCCTAATAGAACATAATTAACCCAAAGATAAATAATATAAAGAAAAAATAATTTTGAAAAAGTGGTATTTTTGTAAAGATTTCAAAAGTGTGACATTTTTGTAAAGTGGCACTTGAAAAATGGCATTTTTAAAAATTTCTCTAACAAAATTAACTAAATTCAAAACTAGTATTTGTTTCTATAAATTTTAATCATAAAAGAAAATTAAATATGAAAAAATGAAAATTTAAGAAAAAAAGAAAAAAAAAAAAAACTCAAACCCGGGTCAATCCATCCCGGCTAGCCGGCCGGTTCGCGGTCGAATCTGGTCCGGTCTGGTTTTCAAAACATTGTATTTGGAAAAAAAATGGAGTTTGAAAATGGAGTGGGGTTGGAGATAATTTTAGAGAAATTTCAAAAAATGTCATTTTTTAAGTGCCACTTTACAAAAATGTCACACTTTTAAAATCTTTACAAAAATGCCACTTTTCAAAATTATTTTTTCTTTATATTATTTATGTTTGGGTTAATTATATTCTATTAGAGTTTAGTTTTGAGTGTTTAGGAGGTTTTACGTGTCAAAACATTTTTTAAGATTTAGAATTTTAAAACATATGCTTTATAAATCTATAATTAGTGGCATTTTTGTAAATGAGTATTCCTAAGTGGTATTTTTGCAAATGTGCACACAAAAAATGGTATTTTTGTAATTGCCCCATAATTTTACTCCAAAATGGAGTTTGGAGTAAGATATGAAGTGGGGTTAGAGATGCCCTCATCAAAGAGAAAAAATTAACTATGATATTTTAAGCTATAGTAAACGACTAAAAAAAAGAAAATTAACACAAAATTTTCTATTTAGTGTACCTGATTTATAAATTATGATTAATATTTTTATAATTTTTTGTATAAAACTATAGTAGAAAAAGGAATAATCCAATGGTATTTACGTAAAAAATTAAGTGAACGTAAACAAATGTAAAAAAATTGATTTTAAATATATAATAATTGGAAAAAAAAATATTTAAAAAATCCAGAAAACAAAAATCATTAAAAAAAATCAGAAAATGACCTTTCTAATATCATAATTGACATTTCTAAAAAATCAAGAAAATGTAAATTAAGGGATTGAAATGAGTTTACTATATTTATAATTAAACGAACTTATAGGAAACACAATCATGCAAACTTTAGGTATTAAATAATATTAATACGTAATATGAAATTTAATCACACGCGGTAAATATAAAATAATAAAAGATTTAGCTGGCAAATATGGCAAAGAAAAAAAGAAGACAAAAGTGATTTGGTGAATCAATAATGTGGCTCTGTGTTCTATTGGAGGGACAATTTCCATATATTGAATGTGCCCTAGCAGACATTGTAAGGGCATTATAAGTTCTAAGTTTATTCATTATTAAAAAAAAAAAGGAAGTTCATTCATTATTAATATTTTTTTATTGTATAATTGAATCCTTAAATTATTGGCACAATCCCGGAAAAAAAATGAACGAATCATCGTTACATTTTCAAGTTAACGCACGATTTTTGTCTTTTGCCCACTCAGACTGTCATACACTTAACTATAGAATATTTTCATCCAATTAATAATTGTATACTTAAGAATGTTGTTTGCTTGGTGAAACGTGTAACATTGATTAAAAATGTTGTATAGTAAGGTAAAATTCAACGATGAGTTTATGCGTAATGTGTTATTTAACACAATATACAGTAAAAAAAATGTATTCACATTTAATCCATATTATATTACCTAAATATTTACCTTTTTGTATAAAGTTGTCCATCAATCTTTTTTTTTATTATTGTTCTTTCACAGGAATGGTAATTGACGACAAGAAAACCAGAAGAATAATCATATGAGAGAACCTATTACCCGATATTATGAGAAGGAAAGTTATAGCTAGAAACCTAGAAGCCTAGCTTTTTCCAAAAATATGCGACAACAATTTGGTCTTCTTATAAATGTGCTGGAAATTAAAAAAAAAAAGTGAAAGATAAAGGATCGAACTCGATTATTGTTAGAATCTCAACCACTCGTGTTCTTCTTTTTTTTGTCATGATCTAATGCATTTGTCTTAACTATAGTGGAAAAATTTGTAGCTCTCCAGTCAGAAAATACCCTATTAATTAAAGTTCCTTATTAGTATAACTGATGTTATCTATATCATTGTGGATATAAACAGACAAAACAAAAGTTCGCAAGGAGCTTACTACATGAAAACATTAAGTCTATGTGATCCAGGATGATGTTTGGATCCAACAGAATTTGAATTTATGGTTTTATTTTAAGTCTGTCGTTATGTTTAGCTAAATACAATGTAAAAGACAAGAGTAATAGAGTTTAGGTTCTCTCATTGTACATATCATCATATTGCAAATGTCTTATAAACATAGTCATACAAAGAGTTAGTTAGGAGAGACTCATAAGTTAATTCACACTTGCATATAAGGATAATGTATTCCATACTTAAAAATATATATAATGAATATTTTTTTTTTGAGAAATTATAATAGATTCTGATATCTCATATCTTCTAATAGTTATCCTCCCTATATGCATGCATATATAAGATAATTAAACAAAAGGTCTCATTTTGATAATGTTTTTCTTCTGTTTTTTCTTTCAAACCTCTATATGGACATAGTGTTAGTGTGTTACTCGATAACATAGTTTCCATTTTTTACTCCCCTTTTTAATTCGATATATACCACTGATTTGAATCTAGATCATCATAACAAAGCAGGATGGTTTTAATACAAACTTACAAACCATTAGATCACAAGACCAATCTAAAACAAATTGGATATATATACGAGCAAAAACGAAAATGATCTCATGTATATATTAATAATTCCCAAAACACGTGAAGTTATATCGCAGCTGTATCTTATATAAAACTAGGGATTGCCCACGCGTTGCGTGGATTTAAAAATAAATATTGTATAATATGCAATAATCTCTAGCTTATTGGCAAATTGTGTATTTAATATTACATAAATTTGATGTTTATATTAAATAATTATCTAGATTAGAAGATTAAACACTTATAGCAAATTATTGGATATATACAATGTTATATGAAAAATAGTCCTTTCATAAAACTACAATTTCATAAAACTACAACATATAGAAGACATCTTCTTTGATACAAATCTATAACTTGTATGTCTTCATCAATATTCACTATGATTCCCTAAAAAATGATTTATTATCTTTTTCTTGCATCAAACATATTTATAAAAAAAAATTATTGATTAGAGAAGTTGTAATATGATTTTGATTTACCTTGACATATGCATCATCTCAACAAAAATGTTGGAATGTATCTTTGTGTTTATTTCAATGAAACTTTGAATCGTATTGAGAGAATAATTGATGTTTTATTGTAATTTTGTCTTATTCTCTTTATCGTTTTGCTATGATTTTTTTTATCTTTAACATCGATTCATTAGTGAAGTGATTCTGTTTTTTCTAGATTCACAATTTGCGGTGGATTAAGATTTTTTCAAGAGTCTTGGATAGAAGTGTTATGTCCACTACAAATTGTATTAATTTCATTAAGGGGTAGTTAGGAAATTGGCTTTAGAAGGTGTGAAAACTAAAAAAAAGTTAATTATAAATATTTCCAATCAGATTTTAACAATCTTAAAATCATATCTTAATTTATTCACAGCTTTTTTTTTGTTTTTGTTCATGTTAGGCTTCTTTTTATCAAAACTTCTCTTTTATGATTTTTTAGAAAACAAAATCACAATTACCTATGTAAAAATAAAAGTAAACATTTTTTATATATTATATTGTTGGATTTAACAAATAAATAACTATTTTTCAAACCATTGAAAATTCACAATAATACATTTAATATTGAAATTAGTTATTAAATTTTTGGAATTAATTGTTAAGTTATTAACACAGTATTTTCATTTTTCTTTTCAATAGATAAATTCGAATGCTAAATGTCAAAAGAATGAGTGCAACATGGCACCCTCTCATAGTTTTGGTTTTGAAGACCTTAAAATATTATATAAGACTGACAAATTGTGTATATAATATTACATAAATTTGATTTTTATAATAAATAATTATCTAGATTAGAAGATTAAATACTTGTAGCAAATTATTGGACATATACAATTTTATATGAAAAGAAAAAAAATAGACCTTTCATAAAACTACAGCATATAGAAGATATTTTCTTTGGCATAAATCTCTAACTTGTATGTCTTCATCAATATTCACTACGATTCTTTAAAAAATGATTTATTGTCTTTTTATTGTATCAAATAAATTTATAAAAAAAATATTGATAAGAAAAGTTGTAATATGATTTTGATTTACCTAGACATATGCATCATCTCAAGAAAGATGTTGGAATGTATCTTTGAATCGTATTGAGAGAATAATTGAAGCTTTATTGTAATTTTTTCTTATTCTCTTTAACGTTTTGCTATGATATTTTTTTTTGTATCTTTAACATCGATTCATTAGTGAAGTGATTATGTTTTTCTAGATTCACAATTTGTGGTGGATTAAAGTTTTTTCAAGAGTCTTGGATAGAGGTGTTATGTCCACTACAAACTGTATCAATTTCATTAAAAGGTAATTAGAAAATTGGCTTTAGAAGGTGTGAAAATTAAAAAAAATTATTTATGAATATCTCCAATCAGATTTTAACAATCTTAAATTCATATCTTAATTTTGTTCACAATATTTTTTTTGTGTTTGTTCATGTTAGGCATTTTTTAATCGAAAATTCTCTTTGTAATTTTTTAGAAAACAAAAACACAATTATCTATGTAAAAATGAAGAGAAATTTTTAAAAATGTCACTTTTCAAGTGCCACTTTACAAAAATGACACACGAAATCTTTACAAAATGCCACTTTTTCAAAATTATTTTTTCTTTATATTATTTATGTTTGGGTTAATTATGTTCTATTAGGGTTTAGTTATGAGAGTTTAGGGGTAAAAAAAATTTTCAGTGTTTAGAATTTTAAGATATAGGGTTTAAAAATCTATAATTAGTGGCATTTTTGCAAATATGCACATAAAAAATGATATTTTTGCAATTTTCCCAAAAAATAAAAGTCTTAAACATTTTTTGTATATTATATTGTTGGATTTAACAAATAAAATAACTATTTTTCAAATCATTAAAAATTCACAATAACACATTTAATATTGAAATTAGTCATTAAATTATTGAAATTAATTGTCCAGTTTTTAACACAAATTTTTCATTTTTCTTATTAATAGATAATTCAAGTGCCAAAAGAATGAATGTCATGGTATCTTCTCGTAACTTTGGTTTTGAAAAATTTTAAAATATTATATAAAATAATGGTTGAGGTTTGGTTCACCGTATTAAGACCATAAAGCTCATTTAGCTTATGTATGGTTTTATCAATATTAATAATACTATTGACCTAACGTAATCGTGTGGTTCGATATTTATAACACACACCAACGATTATAATTCGAGTAATGATACAAACAAAATTTGATTTGTCAAATACAAAACAGATTGGGTACAACCACTCAATGCACGCCGCGGTTTGATTCATATATTAAAATGGTTGGTTGATTTTGATAGAAACAATGATTCATCAAACTGATTACATTTCCTCCAAATAATATTTCATGTTATTGACGAGCAAAAACAAACTAGAGTGTTTCGTCGATCGCATAACAATTCGTTAAGCTTAACCTACCTACTATTCTATAGTTAAACTTACATTTGCAAATTTGACTTACAAAACAAATCAATCATTTTAACTATATATTGACATGATCCAAATATACGTACACCTATTGTGACTTATGAATCTTAATCTAGCTGGTCCGATATAAAAATCTAAACATGCAAATGCAATTATCAAATACTAGGAACTCAATGAAACTCTAGTACTCAAGTTCTAAACATTTGCTTTCTCAACAAAAAAATTTCTAAACATTTATGTGATAACTTTTTTTTATTGCTCAACTATTTCATGAACCAAACCATTTGTCTATAGAAATTCTATTCATATCATAATACAAATTCTATTGAAATGCAACTACTAATTAATTAAACTTTGACACATCTTCCATCAAATAGTATGACTGGTTACATAAAACGGTAAAAAATATATTAAGATATTGCATAATAGTTCAAGGAAATAAAAGAGAGTGTTTAGACATTAATGTGTAGTTTTGATTTTATCCCATGCACTTTAACTTAATGTAATATCAGTTGATCACAATAAATCCGATACACCCGAATTACCAATCACATTAATTGAATCTCAATAACGGGAATGGTTTTTTTTATTTTGCCGGCAAAACAGTATTATTGATATCCAAAACAAGTTTACAAAGTCATTATACAACTTACGAAAACAAATTATTACGTAAGTAGAAATATGTGTCATCTTCTAAAGCCGATATTAAATAACCGGAATGATTTATCTATGTTAGCGGTCAAGGAATTTCGTAAATTTTGGATAACAAAAATTCATGAATTTCATAAACCCCGAATCCAATAAAAAAATGACTCAATTTCAACAACAAAAAAAATCGGTTAAATTAATTTGTGTTTGGTTTTTACTATTGAACGGGGGAAAGCAGAGAACACTAGAAGCGACGATTAAGGAGAAAAGCCTGAAGACAAGGGAAAGAGAGAGGGGGGCCATATTGTGCAAATTTATAAGGCAAAGAGTGCCCCTTCACATCACTTCTATTTCGCTATTTTTTTGTTGACATATTTATTTAATTAAATCATATACATTGATTATAGGGTTTCTTGGGTAGATAGTCTTTTGTAGAGCTAATATTGGTAAAAAAAACAAAAACATACGATGACATTTTATGAATAAGCATGTTAAAATATGATAATATAGCATATCATCGGATAAAACACTCATCTAACAACCGGGTATTCCATATATATTATCATATGGAATATTGGACATTAATTATTATGGAGCAAAACAAATGAATACAAGAAAACATTTACTTTTATGAAAATCGATCACATATCAGAGATATTCTACACCACTTAGCTATCTCAGAGACGGCTCAAAAAAGGTCAAAAAATTTTTGGGCCATGTGCAAAAATTTTAACTTAATAAAAAATATCTATATTTGCTTAAATCTAAAATTTTTTGTGCTTTTTTATATATAATTTTAATAATTTTTAGGCTCTAAATTACAATAAAAATTAACTAAAAAAAATGGGTCATGTGCGGTTGCACACTCTCGGAACCTCCCCCGAGCTACCTCACTTCGACCCGAAAACTTCTCGGATTACGTTCATTGCATGTGGTCCAATTCACATGTCACAATGACACGCATCCACCAAATATCATGACAATATTCTCAATTCTCATCTATGTACATGAAAGCCAATTTGTGTAATATTTATGTGTTTCTTTATCATCCATCCTTTGCATTTATGGTTACGTTTACATGTTAAATTATTGTCTTTATTCCATATATGGTACATCCTGATGATCAGTATGTTTGTATTTTTCTTTGAGAAATATAAACATAAAATACTTCAACAGTTCGACAATCGGACCATATATGTAAAATATCATTGTTGATCAGATTCGAACCCAATTACTTTGATAATACACTCGGTCTAAAAGTGACGAGTTTCTTATTAGGAGTAATTGAGAAGAGAAAGAACAAGAAGAAAAAAAGTCATTTCAGAAGAAAAATGATTTTACTATGTTTTTTAAGAGGGAAGAATTCTTCCATTTTAGTTACTTTTCGATATTGTCATATGGAATTTTTTTTTTAATCTTTTTCTTGATTGGTGCAAGTAAAGAAGATTTTTTTTATCATCTTTCTTTTTCTCTATTAATGTTAAACAGTCAAACCTTAATGTTTCATTTAGAGTCAAAAGATGTGATGATGAATGTGTTCGTGTTATAGAGAGAGAGCGAGAGAGAGAGAGAGGGGGGGCTGTAATAAATTGAAGGTCCAATAAACTGTTGTGGATTAAAAAAGCACGTATTCCCGACATTGTGGATTACAATTAAAATAGACAACTCGATCGAGCCATATCTTTTTGGTCAATTCCATCATCTTTTGATTCTTTTTTTTTTTCCAAATTCTTCACATTCTTTGAATTACTCGAGTGCCTTACTCTTTCATGTCTTTTAACAGTTGAATTACGATTGATTTGGACCTGTTGTTTATTTTTGGATTAGGAGAAAATTTCATTTGGCTAATTAAAACAGTTTTATCAATGAAATTCAGGTGGATTGTCACAGCTTGCATGAAACTAATATAGTTTGATTTTTTTTTTTTCTAATTGAGAAAGAATTCATTAGTTTGACTTTGGGGTATGATAATTAAACCCGACTATTTCTTGAAAATAGTCTTTTTGAAAACAGTTGATTTGAGTCTTGAAATATTTGTTAGATACTGTATTATTTTATGCAATTCCATGTAAAATAGTACTATTGAATCTCATCATATATTTGTTGAAATCACACATAAACATGACACAAACCAAAATTAAACATCCATTCATTTACTATCACCTCATCATTTTTAAAAGTAAAAGTCAAAATATGGTAATCCATTGCATTGCATATAATCCAGTTTTAGTTATGTAATGGAAACTTTTTTTTTTTTCTTTTATCAACAAATTCCATATATTAAATCAAAATTAGTCGGTTAGAAAAAGTTACTCCAATTGAAACAGCTCTTACCGGTTCATCGAAATCTACGTAGAAAAATAAATAGCCACTTACACGAGTCAAGGACATCAGCATTGGCAATGTAATGGAAACCTTTAAATATCATTTTTTTATATAAAATTTCGAAAGAGAGAGTTACAAACTGGAACCCACTCGACGAAAGAGAGAGTACGTTTTATTGGAGAGACTTTGACGTGTGGCCCCTAAGTGCTCGACACATTGCTCATACAGTAGATGATATAATGGCAATGATCATGATGATGAAGGTACATTCTTTCATGATCGGCTACTTGTTTCAAACTGTTTTGAACCATCTATGGAGAGAAAAGAATGGTCGTAGTCATGGTAACAATCTAATACCGCCACAAAAATTTGTCTAACTCATTGACAAATCAAGTTACAAGTTTACAACCGCTTTAGCTTTCAGTTCTGATTTGCCTCAAAACCTTCAAATTAATAGTTTTGAATCACTCATTCTCAATATGGTTTTTGAAAAATTTGTACCACACGGATATAAAACATTTTTTTTTTGAGAATTTGCAACGCATGTACCTAATAAAAACCCGTATTAGAAATATATACATAGTTAAATATATACAGACAGTTGCAAATATTTCTTCCTATTATACTTTTATTAAAGGGATAAAAAGTAAAGAGAGACAAGTACGATTGCTCAGATTTTAGCCACCTAAGCCTTCTTACCTATATTGAATATATATATTACGCCCACAATCTAATTGAAGATTCACTTTCAGAAGGATGAAATCATAAAAACAACCTAAAATAGCTATAGTCGATTCAATTAAAAAGACGCAAATAATACATTTCTATTTTAAGTGTGTATATTGAGCTCCTTAGCTCTTTTTTTATTTGAATACAATTTAAAAAAAAATTAGATAATTAAAAAAAAATGATGATGATGATAACGACGATGACGATGACAATGGTAGGGGCATAACATGATACCATGGGAAACAAATCTTAAGAAGAGAATCCACAAGAAAATTGCCATGTCGTCGCCACCAACACCATCACAAACCCCAACTGCTCAATATTATCCGGTAAATGCCACCATTATTATTTCACCTTTCCCTGAATATCTATTTATATATATTTTTATAATTATTTTTGATATGTTTAAATTGGAGAAAAAAAATCGAAAGATTTGGTAGTCTAGTAGTAACACATTGATTCTCTTAAGCTTTAGATTCCAAACTTCTTTTGATACAGAAAGTTATACCTTAAATCAGAATATATGGAAATTGACTCCGAATACAAAAAAAAATTATAAGCAAAAAATTCGAAATTATAAACCTTTGTAATCTTGAATAAAAATCGAAATGGGGGAAAACAAAAAATAATTTAATGATAATAAACAAAACGAAGCATCTTTGCTGACGTCACCTGTATCTCTAAAGATTTTGGCGGGTCCCCGGTTTCTGTATTTATTTCTTGTGATGAATTTTATATTAGAAAGACTTGAAGTTTGGGACAAAAATATATTTATTGAGGAAAACTAGGAGACTAGGAGAAATAGGGATGGAACAATTCCGGCTATCCTGAAATTTGAAGATATCTAAATCTGGATCTGAAATCATCGGATCTATGAAAAAACTATCTGAATCCGGATTCGTAACCTCCAGATATCCAGACTCTAGATATCCGGATCCGGATCCAAATCTGAAACTAATATTAAAAATTAATTAAAATAATGAATAAATAAATGAAAATATATTTTTAAAAATTATTAGTTAATATTTTAATGATATTTTTTATTATAAATATAATTTATTATAAAAGAACTAAAATCAATTTTTATATATATTTATTTATATAAAATTAGCTTAATAGATATATAATATATATGTTTTAATATATTTAATTCGTCCGATTCCGGATCCGGATATCCGGACTTTAAAATTTTGCTATCCGGATCCGGATCATCTTTTCACGGATCCTAGATTTACTATTGTTATCCGGATCCGAGTTCTCTGGATATCCTAATTTTCGGAGCGATTTCGAACGGATAACGGATCGGATATCGGATCCCGGATAATAATTCTATCCATAGGAGAAAGTATTGGCGGAAAAAGTTTTAAATGTGTATGATTTATCCAAAAAAAGAAAAGAAAAGATACCAGTATAGTATGGTGAGTAAATGATTCTGATGTTATATACTACTCCTTTCGTATTTTAGTATAGAATATTTGGCTTAAAACATAATTTTTTTTTGTTCAAATAGAATTATTTATTATATATAATATAAACATTTCAACCAATTAAAAAAAAACTGCACAATACTATTGATTACACAATATTCAATAAAAATAAAAACTATATAAAATTTTGAAAACATCTTATATTACAAAACCAAAAAAAACCTTTAAAACATCTTCTATTAAAAAACAGATGGAATATAACAATAAGTTTTAGCAGAAATTAGTCAACAATATAAAATAGGGGATCAACTAATCAACAAAATAGTCTAATAATTTAATTTATACAATATTGTATTTGTCAATTGTTTTTAATCAATGGAATAGAAAATCAATTTTATATTTTCAGTCTTTGTGATTGATGAATAACAATTGTCTATGGCTTTTTTAGACTATGAATAAATTAGGTTGAACTATTTTGGTTCTAGATGTTATAAGAACATCATTAATGCACACACTTTTAAGAGTGTCTTAAAACTAAAAATAATTAAAATATTATTTAATTTAGTGAGATTTTCATAAAAAAGTTCTATAAAAAAGAGTTTTATGAAATTTATATTGGGGACGTCAAAACTGTTTTTATTAAATTTAATCTTAAAAATTACTTAAGACTCTTTCAAAGAGTTACCAATAATGATGGCCTAAGATTCATAGTTTAGAATTTAGATTTACCATTTAGACTAGATTATATGTCGTGAGTTGTATATTAGATTGTACATTTGCAAATAATTAGATTTGTTTGTCGAAAAATTTATGCCTGTATAATGTAAACACTTGTTACAACTATAGTAAATAACAATATATAAGGTGACTTTGTGGGAAATTCTTGTGTTGCACCTCTCTCTTTTAAAAGTAAAAAAAAAACAATATATTATAAAAGTTTTGAATTTGAATAAATTTTACAAGCCACTAAATTACATGTTTTACCGAGATCCTAAAATCTTTGAAATTATGATGCTCATTCACGAATCTTTTGTATAGTAGCTAAAAAAATTCTCTCTTTCTTTAATTTGGTGTAAAAAATAAAAAATAAAAAAACCAAATCGGTTGTTGGATTGTAGTATATAAAGCAAAGTCCCTCCTCTTATCTAATCCTTAAAAATCCTCATAAAGATTTGTTTTTGATTCTTTTATTAATTTCTTACCTTTGTTTTTTTCTTCCTCTGCGTTGTCTTCTTGAAAAAACAATTTTTTTTTTTAACATCATAACTTGCTTTCTCCACAATTCAAAGCTTACAATTTAGTTTTTATTCAATTTTTCCCCCTCTCTCTCTCTCTCTCTCTCTCTCATTTCATTTGCAAGATTTCGTTGAAGACGCATATATACAAAATTAGATCTTGTTCTAAACGCAAACCCCTTTATTTCTCTTCCTCGCATCGTGAATTGAGAATTAAAAATCGCAGCAATCCCCGGGGGGGGAAGAAACAAATTGAATCTTTTTTTTAGTGACGAAAAAAAAAAGTCGGAAACTTTACCATCTGGGTTCGTCGTTTGGTTTATCTGCAATGGGTATTGCAGCAGAATCGCAGTTTCATGTTTTAGCTGTTGATGATAGTTTATTCGATCGGAAACTTATAGAGAGATTGCTTCAAAAGTCTTCGTGTCAAGGTAAAAAAAAAAAAAAAAAAACAGAGTGTTCAAAGAACAATGGAAAAAAGTTTGATTCTTTGTGTTTGTTAAAAAAATGGAAGAAAAGATCTAAGCTTTTTTTTTAATGTTTTTTTGGTACTTCTGTGCAGTAACTACTGTTGATTCAGGCTCTAAAGCTTTAGAATTTCTGGGTTTAAGAGAAAGTATTGACCCAAATGCGGTTTCTTCATCTCCCCAGGTTTGAAGATCTTGCTCTTAATAACATTTCAATGTTTTAAAGTTACCGTTTTTTTTTGTTTTGTTTTCTAATGTAATTTTGATTTTGTTAGGAAGTTGAAGTGAATCTTATAATTACAGATTATTGTATGCCAGGCATGACTGGTTATGATTTGCTCAAGAAAGTCAAGGTATTTGTTTTTGTTTCTTTCCTAATTTTTATTTGATTTTGATCTCTGGAAATTTGTTGTAGAAAGTTTTCAATTATTTTGCAGGAATCATCAGCTTTGAAGAACATACCAGTAGTTATTATGTCCTCTGAGAACGTTCCTGCAAGAATCAGCAGGTAGAAAGATTAAATCTTTAGTTGTTTTTCATCATAATGGAAGATTCTAATGTTAGATGTGTTATAATTCATGAAAGATGTTTGGAAGAAGGAGCTGAAGAGTTTCTCTTGAAACCAGTAAGATTGGCTGATCTCAACAAGTTGAAACCTCATATGATGAAAACAAAGCTCAAGAACCAGAAGCTGGAAGAGATTGAGAAACCTTCGAAAGATGAAAATGTAACCGTAGCAGCAGGTGATGAGCCAGAGATTGTCAAAAGTTCAGCAGAAATCGAATTCAAGATCGTAGCTCTTCAATCGGAAACAGAACCGAAACAACAACATCTGCAAGTAGTGCAACAAGAAGAACAAACGTTGAGTAACAATAAGAGGAAGTCAATGGAAGAAGGACTCTCAACAGAAAGATCACGTCCTAGATTCGACGGTATCACAACCGCTGTCTGATCTATCGGTATTCGGTTTCTGATTTTTAGAATTTTGTAGATTGTTTTAGGAATGCTTCTGCTGGTACAATAGGGAATGCAGAGAGGGAATATAGATGGATGATAATAATGAAGATGATGGTGTATTGTGATACTGTTAATATGTACATCAGTAAATCTTACATGGTGAATAACCCATTTCCCAATTTTGTGTCACAATTTAGAAACTGTTTTCATTCCAGTTCACATTTTTACTTCCTCATGTATAGACAAGTACATGTCCTCGTGGGCAAAAGTTATCAATCTAGTAAATTCTGGTACAAGATTTGTCACTGTTTGTTCCATGTTCTTATTCTCTACCTAACCTGAAACAGAATTTCAGTAGAACTTGTCATTTGGTCTCTCTGTTCTCTCTTCACAGAACAAGAATCTTGTTAAGAGTTGTGTTTCACTTTGACGAAAAATCTTTGTTATATAATAGTCAACAAACAAACAAGCAACAGAATAAATCCAACAATACTGAGATCATTGCTTGCTACATTATGTTTTTGGTTTTCTTGCATAGATTCTTACTTCAAGAACCTATGAAATTACAAAAAAAAATCTGAGACTAGAAAAACAGTGTTTTCTCAAACCGAAGCTAGAGAGGACCGGTTTTAAAGGCAATATCAAGATCAGCGATCAAATCATCAGCATCTTCAATGCCTGCAGAGATACGGACAAGATCTTCCGTTAAGCCTCTGGCCTCACGCACTTCTGCAGGTATGCTTGCATGAGACATGAAGCATGGCATGCTTATAAGTGACTTAACACTCCCTGTTGTCAAAGAGAAAGATGTTGGATGAGATCAGATATTATTAGAGTTTCTTCACAAGAATAAAAACTAGTAACTTTTTGCTCTCACCGAAACTGACAGCTATGCTGAAGTATTTGGTAGTTTCTACAAGATGCTTCGATAGTGCAACTGATCCTGTTATAAAGCTAAAAACTGATCCTGCACCCTTTGCCTGCATTTTTAAAAGAGGTAAGGTTATCATGTGTTGAGAACTTAGACTATCGAAGTTGTTTTTTTCGTATATCAGTTGAGTTTTTTAGTACCTGAGAGAAATGGAGATGGTGACCAGGATGATCTGGTAGACCAGCATAGTACACTTTCTTCACTCTTGGATTAGAAGCCAAGTACATTGCAATTTTCCTTGCGTTTTCCTAGAAGATTTAGGAAAGTAAATGGTATTTCAACGTAATTAAAAGTATCATAGACGCCACAAGAGGTATTAAAGTCAAGACCTGTTGCTTTTCTATACGTAACGCCATTGTCTTGATTCCTCGTAGGCAAAGCCAACAGTCGAAAGGAGCTAATCCAGAACCTTCGGAGTTTTGGAGGAAATACAACTCCTTTGCCAATCTGTAATTTTAGCAGAAGGTTGTATAATGAAAGCAGGTTGCAAAGATATATCTCAGATGCTTGAAAACAGAAAAGAGTAAAGAGTAGAGGCAACGTACTTTTCGCCTTTTACAGCAAGCACACCCGCCATCACATCACTGTGTCCGGCTATAAATTTAGTAGCCGAGTGCATCACAATGTCTAGAAAGCCAGACAAGTTAAAATATGAGTATTAGTAATGAGAACTGAACAAATCTTTTAGCCCATAGTAGTAAGCAAATATGAGTTTTTTTACACACCGGCTCCAAGTTCTAATGGCCGAGAGAGCACTGGTGACATAATACTGTTGTCCACCAACACAAGCGCACCTTGAGCATGAGCCATCTCAGCTATTTTCTACAAAAACAGAAAACCATAAAACCAATTAAGCATAACAGCAAAATAAGTTGATTTCCGCCATGTGGTTTCTGGCTCCAAACTTTGTAGAAACAGAGAATTTACACGTATATCAGAAATTTGTTGTCTCGGGTTTGTTGGAGACTCAAGCCACACAAGCTTTGTCCGGGGACCAATAGCAGCAGCAACCTCGTCTAAATTAGTTGTGTTTACTCGTCTACAATATATCAAATGGAATCATTAATTTATCATGGTTTCAAGATAAAAATTTCTAGTAAAATTTCGAATCATAGGTAGTAATACTAACTTTACCAAAACACCGGATCTTGGAACTACTTGGGATAGTAATCTGTCTGAGCCACCATATACATCATCTCCAGCAACAATTTCTTCACCTATGGAAACAAAATTAAATATACTACAATGAAACCAAGCCTATGCTGCCAAGCTAATGGAAAGACTTCACATTTCAAGAGATAGAGGTCAATATCGAAAATTACCATTTTTGAGAAGGTGGGTAACAGCAGTAAGAGCAGCCATTCCACTAGTAAAGCAAAATGCTCTATCTGCCTTGTCAAGCTTCGCAAGGAGACTAACAAACAGATAAAAAGAGCAAAAATTACAACATTTCAAAGAAATGTTATACTAATACACATTAAAAATATATCTAATCACCTAGGGATCGAGACGATATTAAGATGTAATACCTTTCCAATGCATCCCGTGTAGGATTTCCACTTCTTGTATAATCATATGGTCCATTTTCTATAGCAGAAGGCTGCAAAATAAAGCAAAACAACAAACTTCAAATCTAAACATGAAGTCACAAAATGTTCTTCGATTCCAATCCCCTCACTCAGTACCTGCTTAAACGTAGCCGTTTGGTAAAGAGGAGTGCTCATTGCATCAAAAGGATCAAATTTACTATCCAAATTCACCAGTAATGTAGAGACACTAGCTTCTTCTTTGATTTCTATAGCTGTAAAACACATCAACAAAATCTGCTCAACTTATGATTATCATTAGAATTCAAGTGCATGCAAAGAGAAAAGAAAATGAGAAAGATAAGCTCTATTATACGAACCATTTAAGCAATCCGGGGTATTGTTAACCGGAGACTGAGCTATTCCGTCGACACTCTTCTCCATCACGCAATTCGTTTTGAACAAGTTCCGATTCGAGATCTGCTTCTTGTCCCAAGATGGAAACTTGGAAATGGAAACACAAGTCGGAGAGTTCTTACTGAGCAAACCCTTGAGAGAAAAACAACACACAAAGTATCAGATATCTACCAAAATTGGTGGAATCCAAAAGCAATAGAAATTGGAGATTAAAATTATTAAAAAAAAAATACTATAAAATAAATCGGGCTTACTCGGTCGGGGAGATCAGCGAAGGAAGGTACGAAGGAAGGTACGAAGGAAGAGTGAAGTGATAGAGAAGACGTCATTGAAGTAGAAAGAGAGAGAGATTCACAGCTTCTTCTCCGGCGATGAATTATCGTCTGAGATATCAACCGGCGAGACAATGGCGGCGACGGAGGTAGTTCTAGTACAATGACTCTCTCGGTTTGGTTTATTTCGGTTTGGTTTAGATAGGCAAGTCAAAAACCGAATAAAATCTGGTCTGAATTTACTCAAAAAAATAAATAAATAATCAATTGAGTTAATGGGTTAGTGCAACTTGGTCCACTCTATTAGTAACACTTATGGAACATAATGAAGTAAGTAGTATAGAATATCAAGGGAGATTTAGAAAATTATGTGAGATACATTGAAAAACAAATAAACGTGGGAAAAGTAGGTAAACACCTACTCTAAGCTCCCATAACAAATATATTCGTCAGTGCCAAGGAAAGAAAAGTATAACAAAGAGAAAATTAATTCAGGTCTTCTAGATAGAGTTAGGCTACAAGAGAAGTGTTTTGTTCTTGGTTACAAGTTGTTCACAACTAAACCAGCTTTAACATGGTTCGATATGAATTGGTCTTATATACCATATCACCATTGACAAATAGATATCTAAGCAATCATAGAGAAAAAAACCGAAGCAGTGACCAAAATACAGACGTAGTTATAACTTATAAGATAGCTCTTTAGATGTTTGAGCAACTTGACCAGATTCTGCCTCTACACTCTCTGTTTCTTTACCTTCTGACCTCGGGTTTCTCCTGATGCTGCTCGATGACTCTGTACGGTTTCCTCTCTTCATGTCGCTTCTCTTGCTTTCTGATTCGCCTTCTTCCCCTGAAAATCATACAGCTTTTACTTAACTGTTTCTAAAATGGATTCGTGTAGCTAAGTTGTGTGAGATTGTTCGAAGTTTTCACATACCGTTACTAGTCTTTTGGTTTAAGGAATGAGGATTGGCGGTACCACATTGCTCAGAATCCGACTCTTCTTCGGAGTCATCAGATGGCTCTTCCTCTGACTCAGATGCAACCGAACTATCGCCTGCTTCTTCCATTGATGGATCCACAATTTCACTGTCTGAAACATCTGGGAAAACATAAAACGGCGCTTTAGAAAGAGGGAGAGAGACTATCCGATGTCGTTAAGTAGCATTTGATTATCTTAAGTCTGGTAAAATGAACTTTGCTTTTAGCCAAGAGTCAAAAAATTACTAACCTTCTTCACCTTCGTCATATTCTTCTACAGGTTCTTCTTTCACTTTACTGGGGACAGCAAGAGATTCCATGGTCTTGGTTTTCTCTATATGAGCCTGTGCGTTTCTTGCGGTTTCTTCTTGTTCTTTCTTTTCCATGTGGAACTTGTTGAGCTTCTCCTCAAACTCTTCGATGCACGCTTTGAGTTCTGGTTTTGCAAACTTCTTTCCCTGTTCATATTTTCACAACCAGATCTCAAACTCACATATAGCACAAGAAGAGTGAAGAGAATGGCATGGGTGAAGAACAGATAAACTAGACCTTATTGATTATGCTTCTAAAGTTCTCTGTCACCAAATCCTCTGCTAGAGCATGCTCGTAAGACTTGAATGAGTCGATAAGCTTTTTGATTCCCTTTTCTGTGAATGTCAGCAGAGAAAGAGAATACGAAATGTATTCCCACTGTTTTGTATCTGCAAATGTAGGTGTAGACTTCAAAGGGAGATACTTTCCATTTAAATCATAACAGGTGAAGGAATATATCATCAATACAAGCATACCTGTGACTCCACTAAACCTATTGCAAAGCTTTTCAACCAGAGCCTCCATTTGTTTGTCCTGGAGATTGTTGAGGATACAGATGAGATGAATGATTAGATAAGACCGAATACAAGTCATACTGCTAACTTCAATATAAAAAAAAAAGCTATATACTTTTTTGATGGAACCGATCAAGAACTGCATGACATTACAGAATGACTCCCTCTTCAAATTCCGGTTGGATAACTGCCCAAGTATATCAGGAAGTAGATTGTATATGGGATTCGATCCTGGATTTGTTTCGCAGAAAAGAGGTACAAGTGTTAAATTAGATCCAAAAGTGGAAGTGGCTATGTCATGTAAAGTTGATATTGCAACTGACCTTTCTTAGACAGTTCATGGAAAAATAGTTTTGCGAGACTAGAGATCCTCTCCACATCATCTTCAATACATATAGCCATTTCATTGATATGCCCTTTCACCTGAAATCAGAGTTCACATAATGAAACCTCAAACAATTATTGCAGATATTTAAAGAAAGGAAGGAGAGGGGTAAAGGAGCCATACCTTCATCATATCGTTCAATATAAGATGTGAAAGGACCAGGACAGCATTTTTCCTGACTGAAACTGAAGCATCCCTTAACCTGGCATACATATTTTCTGTCCAAGGTTCTAAAAGATTTGGAAAACGAACTGCCAAGTCTCCAAGGGAAAGGGTGCAATTTGACCGGACAATTTCAGACGGTGCATTTTCAACAACTGTGAAGAGGAGCTGGAGATTGGATTCGCTGGCATACGTTGAGTTTAATGCATCAATTAACTACAAATTCAGTTTTGTAAAAGATAAAGAGAATATGGGATAAAGATTTATTCTCACCAGAAACTTGCATCAATAATCATAAACCTGCATAATGCAAGCATTGCGGAAGCTTGTAGTTCTGGATGCTGTAACAAGGGAAAGGGAAGTAAATCACAAAATAAATGTGAGAGCAAAAGAAGAGGGAGCTGAAACACAAGCCAACAACTTCATCACACACCATGAAACAGGAAGGAAGAATGAAAAACTAACTAGTAATTACCTTTTGCAGCAGGGAAAATTTTCTGCAAAGCTTTGTGAGAAACGTTGCACAATCCCCAATCAGATTCTTCTCGCCAGAACCACCAGTAACAATTTCTCTCTCTGCTCTTTCAGCTAGTGTATCAAGCAGTGCATCATCAGAGGCAGCAAGTCCTAGCTCAGCATTTATGCTATTGTTCTATAAAACAAAGAAAACATTGCATGAAATAGAACTAGTAAGCAAAAGTAACCCAATATGTAGCAACATTTGTGCCACCAGCTGCGCTTTATGGAAATCGGTATGTACCTCTTGAGTCTCCCCAAGGTTTCCGTCTGTATTCTGACTTTCAGCAGCCGCTTTGTCCTTTCTAGTCTTCTGTCTTCGGATCTTCTGGATGCAGGATTCAATATAAACCAACTGGTTCATGGCAATGTGACTGATAACGAACAAGAATCTACTGAGTTTTGATACTTGAACTGTAGTCAGAATATCAACATTAGTATCATCGGTATCATCCTGTGCTTGGTCGTGTCCAACTACATCAAACACAGTGCTCAGGGAATTTTTAATAATAGTAGAAGCCAAGGTTTCTGGAGTTGGGTGGATCATGTATATGGCACTGATGGCTTTATCAGCAGTAGCATAAAATATGTTTTCTGGAAGCCAGTTCCCAGTGATCAAGCTTTCAAGAATACCAAACAATCGGCTGCCACTGCTGAGCAGTAACTTCTTCCTATCTTCCTCGGAAAGCCGCTGAATAGCAGTGCAAGCACTTCTGGCAAGTAGAGGTTCCACTTTTGCCCAACGGCCAAACCCAATATCAATAATATCCTGTATGTGTGATCCAAGAATTCTAGAGGACGACTTTGCAGCCATGCAAAGTATAGATAGAGCCCCACGACTTTGCACTGCAGTTGTCCCATTAATGTTAAAGCAAAAGAAGTCCCATAGAGCCGAAATCTACAAGACAAAACGAAAGCAGCACTTATTAGCCTTTTACAGGTGAAATTTTTTTCTTCGAGAAATAAATTTCTTGAATGAATCAATAATCAATATCAGCGCGCATTATGTCTTAGTTGTTCTTGGCCGTGCATAAGCAGACTACACGTATAGATTGACCATAATTTCAAAGCATACTCATAAGCTGGAGTGACAGAAGGAACCTACCGTGCTGCTAGATATTTCACTTTTTGACACTAAAGCATTAACAATAAACTCAAGTGCTGCTTGATCTCCTATATTCGAATCTATGGCAAGGTTCAACAGCTGTTTCGCCGTGTCAACTGGGTTTTTCCTTATGTAGATTGAGATGAAGGCATTCTCCACTGCCTCATAGATGGACTTATCCTGAGAAAAGGCCTGCAGAGACAACAGAAAACAAGGTTTTTAGCACAATGTATAAAGGGGATGTTAACTCAAAAAATGACAAAAGAATGGATTCTTATGAGTTACGATACATGATAAAAGACCATACCAGAGGCAGAATTTTACGAAGACAAGCTTCTGCACCATCAATTTGGAACTGCTTACACCTCATCAACAAGAGAATAGCATTCTCAACATCACTGGCAGAAGAGGAAGCCATTAATTGAACGAGGATCGGCATACTAGCTGACATGCACTTTGAGAACCTCAATCCAGCCTCAAGGGAAGCAATCAAGGCCTTGGTCTGCTCAAGGTTACCAATATCTGGAACAGAAACATCCTTCTCACTGATATCTTCCCCATACTCTGGCTGACAGCTATCAGGTAGACTATCTTGATGTATTGTATTTGAAACTTCAAGATGCAAGTCATCGATTTCACCATCTCCACTACAGGAGTCACCGTCTGAAGTTGGCTCTTTTGATGATTGCTCAGTAGGGAGGCTTGGTTCAAGTTCGTTCAGTTTTCTTTTATACTGCTCCAGGGTTGCTTCAAATGAAGCTATCCGAAGCTGTGGACCAAAGGGGTTATGTTGCAACATTGTGATCAGTAAATTCAATGCGGATTTTCTAACAATTGCACTCTTGTCTTCCAGTCTTCCAGCAGATATTGATGCAACCTCGTTCCATAGGCCAATTGAAACAGAATGCTCTTCACATAGTTCAGCCCAAACCTGAAGTACTCGGCTCCTTGTATAGGCTGAAACATCTCTACGCCGTTCAAGCAAAATTTCCAACATAGCTTGCTTGGTCCGCAGACGAAGGGACTTGGAACTCACATCTCCCTCAGCATCATTAAATGCTTTTGCAACTAATTTTCCAAGAACACCAACTAGTGCATTTCTTATCTTGTATGATTCACCACCAAAATGAGGGACCAAAACTCCAACATTTGTAGACATTACTTTTGGCAAACGATCAGCAAGCTCGACCAAGAAACGTCCCACATTATCAGCCCCAACTGTATCTTTAACATAGGCTTTTGGGTCAGTCCTCCCAATATCTCTAATGATTGTCACGGCCAAGGTACCATCAGAATACTTGCTTTCAGCTCTAGCAACTGCATCGGCAACATGTACAACAGCAAAATCATATTTGTGTATCAAGTGCATGACTGAGGCACATGACTGTACGATGTAATGGTACTTTGTAGCAGATGCCCCTATGATGCGGCACAGAGCATCTTTTGCCTCAGCATCTTTTAAAATCGCGGCATTCTCAAAAAGAGAGAACGAGTTTCTACAAAGTAATAATATAAAAAATCTATGAGAATGGACCTTTAACATGAAGTATGCAAGATAAACAAGATTCAACAGGTCACAGAAATTACTTGACAATGAAAGAAAGGTAGTTTTCGTCTAGGTCTGTTGATCCAAAGAGCAAGGATAGGTTGATCTCTAGAGAATTTGCGATCAAATTGAGCATCCTACCCCTCTGAGGTTCCCAGTTCCATGACTGGACAGTTTGCTTTTTCCTCCCTCGTGCTGGAACCTGTTCATCCACAACACCACTATAGTAAAGAAGACGATAAGAGATGAATTATATTCTGTATGGTACATAATGGGATGGAAAAAGAGAAAATACCTTTGTGCTGTCAACTGCACTGATGCATGATTCTTCAGCCATTACAATAGTGAGGAGAAAGAAAGTGTATATTTTCAAGGCATTGCGATGTGATGTGATCCTATCGATGATTGGAACCTCATCCTCCTGATCTTGTGCAGATCGAGAGATCGAATCGACATTAGGAAGAAGAACACTTAGATTGGACCGGAGGCTTTCTACAAGATTACATTTGCAATATGGAGGAAGACTAGAGAAACTCCTGACCAAGGAGTAGACACGATCAAAAACATCTTGATCTTCGATACAGAAGAGTTCTCTATCAGACAGGTCAAAGGATACACCTGTTCCATGAGAAGACAATCAACAAAATGCCTCACATATCAATCACAAGAATCAAACCACTCATTCAATTCCTTGTTTCTCTCGAGTTCAATTCATCAAATATCAAATCGTTCAGCTTCACTTGTATACACGAATTCACAGTCCAATTTTCCTCTCAAATTGGAAAGCAAATCAAATCTAAATCCAGTTTCTCTATAATTTCTCAGACAGAAAATTTACAGATTCGCTCATACACTCGAGAAACAAAGACAAACCCAGAAACAGTATTTATACCTTTGACGAACTCTTCGAGATCGGAAGAGCGAAGAGAGGTCACATCGACGATATTCTGAGCGAACAATCGATGATTGTCTTCCGGATCTTCTTCTAGGGCTCGAAGAATTTGGGGAAAAACAAAAGGAGGAGCCATTTTCTAGAGAGAGAAAGTAAGAGACGAGATGCACAATTTCAAAATGAAAATTGAAAATGGCAACGGAGCGGGAATTCATGGATACAGGATTAGGATATTCGGGTCGGGTTCCGAATACAAATCAGGGTCGGATCCGATGATTTTCCCCAAATTCTCGAAATTAATTATTCGAAGCACTGACTGGCCAGATAAGCACGTAGCTGGTAAAATGTATTAATTCATTCCGAACACGTGGCGAAATCAAACTGGTTGAAAGAGCGTACCAGAATCTTCTTTTTTCCCCAAGCTCACTGGATCCTCTAATGGCTTCTCCGACCAATCATTGAGCTAGAGAGAGAGAGAGAGAGAGAGAGAAGCTTTTAGAGATGGCGATGCCTTTGGACATGGCGATGTATCTGATGAGAATGGTTTGGTTTTCACTTAGTGGTTGGGTCTTCACTTGTTTGTCGATCGCCGACGAGATCGCTGGTTCACTTAGAAACGGAGATATTGGTCCTTTCCATGTCGGATGATCGATTCGAGATTCGTTTTTGGTTCTTCCTTATGTGCGTATATGTTCTTATCTTCCCCAATTTTTGTTTTTTTTGTTTGTTTTCGATTAGAGTCGTTTCATATGTCAAAATAATTATGATATCATGTACAAAACAATTATCTTCTAACCTGTGCAAACGATTAAAGATGTAATAAGAACAAATATATTAGCTTACTACCGAACAGAGTATAAGAGATAGAGGTGACATCAGAAGACATTGGAGATTATTTACTTTGTTTTGATCTTACAACAGAGAGATTTGGACCGCCTTTGCCTTTGCCTCTACCGTTTAGCCCTGTCGAGGAGAAGAAAGTCGTTGCTTGCATCGTGGGAGATGATGGATACTTCAAATCAGTCAACACTGAAGTAACTTGGAATTCGCAGCGGAAACGTGTGTGCTCCTCTTATGTTCCAAGTTTAGTTCAACTTTGTGTGCTTCAGAACACCGAGATGCAAAGGCCGAGGAGGTACAGTGGACTGCAGTCTTGGGATTTAGATGGCGTTTCCCGACACTGACAAACACTCGGAGGCCTACAACTCGTGGTATGAAGTTGAGAGTCTTAAGCAACATTCTCTTTACGGTCTGTATTCAAACCTCAAGAGCTCATTCGCCAACCAGTTCAATCATTTCTTTTGAGCTTCTTTAACTTTTAACGGCAATTCTCCTCAATCATCATTTGGTTTACTCGGTTTTACCGCTAAACCGATAGCAATTCTCTTCTTCCGCTCATTAACTCCATTACCAATGATGCAATTCTGTCTCATTTTTTAGAAGAAACAGAACTATATAAACTCAAAATGCATTATTGTCCCGTCTCACCAAATTTTTACCAGGAGTTGGGACACAGCGGTATGCCTTATGTCCGTCCCATTCGTTGATATACCAAGTTTTTGCAGGATGTTGTATGTAACAGAAATTTGATGGTACAATCAGCAGAATTGCAGAAACTTTGTGTGTTCTCATTAATGCTTGACCTTCACAGATTGTGAGTTAGGCCTTTACTGTATTGTACTATCATTCATGGTGCACACATAGAAATGAAAACCCATTCTTTTTACACATCAATCAGTTATAGATTGTGTTTCTGTTAAGACCCAAACCGAAACCAAATCGTTTCTTAGAAGCAGTCCTAGACACTAACTATGCAGTTCTAGAGAGACTATGCCAACGATACTCCTCCGGAGTCTGGTCTCGGCGGGGAAGAGATGCTACAAGCCAGTGGCTGACCTAAGATTTTTTTTGTTTTAACTGGTTCAGTAATTAAAAAAAAAAAAAAGTTATATCAAAGTGTATTACAAGAGACTTGAATCCTGGGTTATGGTGGGATATTAACCAAATAACTACCAGTTATCCTACATAATCTTTTGAGATTTACATGTATTAAACAAAATTTAGAGTTTAACCAGGTCAAGTGACCTATCCTAACCCTTTCTAGGTCCGCCCTACAAGCCCAAACTATATGAAAATGAAACTGAACTTCCATAAACAGTTTTGTTTTCAAATGTTGCAATTTATGAAAACAAATCTTTCTTTTTTTTGTTTACTTGTATAGAGCAGTATTTGGAGCGAATGGATATGAAAAGGTGATGCCGCCTTTCACATAGTACGTCGTGTAAAATGTTGACTGCATCTCGCAAGTTATCAATGGTGAAGTCCCATGGAGTAACCTGACAACAAATGAACATATGTGAGCAAATTGGTTAACATTTTTTGTTTTAATTACAAAATTGGTTAAAATTATTATAATGTAAAAAAGATGTTGAGGTTAGAAGATTTTTTACCATAGCAGTAGGTTGATTTGGGTGCAACACAACCCCGCCAAGAAGCCATAAGCAACCGCTAAAAGAGACGGATCAAAGACAACACACTCTCGGTCGAGTAGTGCTAACTCTGAGATGTAGGACCACAAAAATCCAAACTAGAATAAAAGAAAAGAAACAGAGTTAGTCCAATACTTGTTTAACTGTTTTAGGTGAAACAAAACCACAAGAATATTAAACCACGAAACATGAGTAGGTCTGTGCAACTAAGTATCATAAAACCCAAACAAACAAAAGAGACAAACAAGGTGAAAAGTCACAACGGTATCATGGGGTTTGGACAAACTCATAGCTAGATCTAAGAATGTTTTCGTGGTTGGAGCAGATAACTTGTAGTCAAAACCGCTAAGTATCCGCAGTTCGATCTCTAGATCCCAAATATAAATTCTAATATAAGCGCTCAGTCAATGCCATACTAAAAAAACAGAAACATATAACAGAAAGAGTTCGAAAGTTAAAAAAATTATAAAAAAACAAAAACATAATCTCAAAGTAACACTAACACTGCTAGAAAAAGCGCCACGGTAATAACGGTTTCAGGGTTTAGTGTCGCCAATCATTCATTTTGTGAAACACCTCTGAATCGTCGCTTGAGAATATCTATCTGTTCTTCCTTAAGTGAGATGAGAAGAGAAATAGAAGATTAGAAGAAGAATCAGAGAGGATTAAGGAAGAAGGAGAAGATTAGAGGAAGATAAGAAAGAGAAGAGGAAGAACATCGATGAGGAAGAAGATGATATTTGATTGATTAATTCGTTGTTAATCCTTTTACAATGCAAAACCATCCACTAAATACAAGGAGATATTGGGCTTAAAGATATTCTTGCAGACCAAAAAACTCATACATGTCCAATAAAGGATCGTATTAGCTAACCACTGGCTCATCACACTCTTGGTACATATTTTGTGCTAGTTGATACGCAAAGCTAATGGCGCCTTCCAAGTAGTATTCATTTAAAACTTTGACTGCATTTCGCAAGTCATCAATGGCATAGTCTCATGGAAGAATATGTGAGCAAATGAACACACGTGTGAACAAATTAGTTAACATTATAATATAAAAAGATATAAAGTTATATATATATATAAGGAAATTGTGTATCATAGTAAGATGTTCATTTCGATGCAACACAAACTTCGCCAATGATACACAAATTGCCGCTAGGAAAGACGAATTAAACAAGGGGTTCTCTCGGTCGAGTAATGACAACTTTATGATGTAAGAGCAGAAAAATTCGAATTGGAAGAAATAAAGGAAAATAGGGTTAGTCACAATAATAGTCTAATAGTTGTTTGTTTTTGGTGAAACAAAACATGCCTAAAAATATTAAATCACGAAATAATAGTAAGGCCCTCCATGACATCAAGTATACTAAAGAGGAAATTGTGCGGATGTCACTAAAGCATTGTGATATGGCAATTGATTCAAAAATAAACCATCATGACCATGATAGAAAAAAAAAAAGAGCAAAATCATAAAACCCTAAGAGAGACAAACAAAACTCAGATTGCCAAGAAATGTAATGATGATCAGAGAACTCAATTTGCCATGAAATGTAACGATGATGAGAAAACATAATCAGTGAATGATCTTGGAAATAAAACTAGAGAGGAGAAATGGAGACCTGGAGCGATAATTACTATCCCTTGATTCAAGGGAATTGGAGGTAAGATCGAGATATGTAGAAAAAGGTGAATGTTAACTCTCCCTAGCATCATGCGGTTTGGTCAAACTCAAAATTAATCTACAAATGTTTTCGTCGGAGTAGATAGCTTGTTTTCAAAACTGCTAAGAATTGCAAGTACGGCATTTTGTTAATACATCACTCGTACTTCCTACAAGAACATAAACAATTAAAAGTGTTATAAACATCATTGAGTAAAAGTTTCAAAAAAAAAAAAAACATCATTAAGTAATCTCAAAGTAACACACTAACACTCTTATAAAACCGAAACTCCATGGAAACGCGTTTCCTAACAAAATTTAATTTGGAAACACGTTTCCTAAAATATTTTAATTTGGAAATTCGATGGAAACTTTAATTTCGTTTTGGAAAAGTGACTGAAACTCGTTTGCTATAAATCTCAAATTGAAAATACGACAGAAGTGTTTGACTTCGTTTTGGAGATGCGATGAAAAATTATTTCTTACGTAATAATTAAATAGTTTGGGATATATTTAGTACTTTTATAGGTTAAAAACAACAAATTATGAAAGATTGCGTTTGTATATAAGTTGAAAACAACAAAAATATTATATTTTTTGTTTTTGTTAAGCTATTTAATATTTATGTATATAATAGTGTAGTTTAAATTTTTTTTATATATTTTTTTTGATGATGTTGATTCATATATATATGTGCGCGTTTCCAAAACGTACCCGTTTCCTTTTTTTTTTTTTTAAATCGTTTTCACGTTTCCAAACATTTTGTTTCCACGTATCCGTTTCTCTTTCCCTGCAACCTAGCCACAACCGACCATTCATTCCGTGGAAACATTGGGGAATATTGGTAAAAAAAATAGGATTGGCCAAATGAGTGGCGTTAGGGTATTGAGTTATTAACTTGTTCAAAAAAGTTGTTCTGTTATGTTACGTTATTATTACTATTTCCCAATTATTTTTAGCTTCTTCTGCTTGGAAAATGACAAAAAAATAGTGTTAGAAGAACAACGAAATCGAAGAAAAATGATGAATCTGGTTAAGATTATGTTATTCAACTTGAAAGAGTTTGTTACATAGAAAGCCTATATACGAAGAGGGTTTGGGTTTATCTTCATCAACCGAACTTATTTATACACGGTTATCACTTAACCGGTTTCTTTAAAAGTGAGATTTTCCTCTAAATTTCCTTATGCTAATTCTTTAGCTCATTGTTATCAAGGAAATAAATTTCATTCAGTGTATAACCATACTTGTACCCCAAGATCCACCTCTTTAAAGCTATTAAACTATTCTCATTTAGCAATTTTTTATATTTTTTATTTATTTATTTTACAAACCGTCCGGATATTTGATCTTTAATCTCTTCCAAGTGTCCGTTGCAGCAACTTTTGTTTTGTATATGCTATCTTCTTTTGATGGATTTACTTCTTGAAGAATCTTATAGTTACTGATCTAACCTAACATTTTTAGGTTTGGATTTGGTTTTGTTAACAGAGTGTATGCATGAGTTCATTTTTTAATTTAATAGTTTTGAGTCTTTTGACATAGAATACTTCAAATTAAAATTTGGCCAAATTAATATTTTTTCCCAACACAGTTTGTGTAACGCCCGTGAACCAAATGTGTATTTTTAGTTCGGGTGTCGATCGACCAACTCGTTTTGAATCGACTGGGTAGTTTTATTTTTGGAGAGAAAAATCAGAATTTGTTAGTGAGTGTTAGTAGGTGTTAGGGGGAATCTTGTTAGTAGGTGTTTGTGGGGGATTTGTTAATGAGTATTTGTAGGTGTTAGGGGGAATTTTGTTAGTAGGTGTTAGTGGGGGATTTGTTAGTGGGGAACATGGGGAAGTGGCTGATTTATTTAAGGAGAAGAATCAGACTTTGAGAAAAGGAAGCAGAGAGAGAACGTGGGAAAGAGAGGGAGAAGAAGAAAGGGAGAGGAGAAGAGAGAGAGAGGTGGAGGAATCTGTCCGGTTTTGTGGGAGACGAACGGAAAGGGAGTTCTGATCGGATCGGACTGAGATTTTTAGGGTAAGTTCTTCACTCTCTTAGCTTGATTTAGGAAAAATCCGTTTGTCAATCGGACGGTTAGATTGGTAGTTATGATCGTTTAAAGTTGGGCCGTTTCTGCAGCTTTCTTTTCCGATCAGTCAACTTCGGAGGAGTTTTCCCGACGAACCGTTGCGAATTAGAGGACGATCTATATACCGTTGTGTAGCTTGTTCCGTCTAGTTTCCAGATCCATTTTCTGATTTGGATTTGAAGCAGCCGTTCGCCCTGTGCGTCGACTTCTTTGTATCCAACGTGGTTCCTGTTCCAGTTCCGATCATCGGGATTACGGGCTTAATTGCCGTCGAACCAGAATGACCCAGAAAGCGTTCTATATACGGTTAGAAAGCTCTATCTGTCTACTTTTCAGATCGGGTTTCCGATCTTGATTCCGTTGTGTTTTCCGTTCCCAGTGTGCTTTCTTGTTCAACATGTCATTTCTGTTCCAGTTCGGATTGTTGAACTTGCGGGCTGTTTTTCTGTCGAATTGTAGGGAGTTAGAGGACGTTCTACATACCATTGTGTAGCTCGTCGTGTCTAGTTTCCAGCGCCGGTTTCCGATTGGAATTTGGAGTAGCCGTTCGTAGTATACGTTGAGTTCTTTGGGGCGTGCGTGTTCTTGGTGTTCTGGGTGTTCTTGAACACTTTTGAATCCGTTTTCCTTCCCAAATCAAGGTGAGTGCGTGACCATGGGTGCGTATAAGCATAAGAAGTGTTAGGATGCGTTTGTGTGTTGTTTGGGATCGAATTTCGTGTTGTTTGATGGATTAGTATGCAGAAAATCGCGTGTGCGAGTTTTCTGGGTTTGGTGTGTCGATCGACACATATGGGTGTGTCAATCGACATGGTGTCAGTAGGTCACCGGGATGGTGTGCTGACGGACATGAGTGTCGGAGTCGGTGTCGATCGACACGGGTTAGTGTATCGATCGACACAGGTTGTTTTTACGCGATTGAGTTGTTTTCATGTTGATTGTTCATCCTGGTATTATAGCACTGCTTATGCTTATATTTGTACATAGCCTGTTGATGGGATGACCGTCTCACTGGGTATTTATGATAATACTCACGCATCTCTTATAACCATGTGATGCAGGTAAAGACAGTCAGTGATCGTGGAATCATGGCCGGGACGAGGGGAATGATCTAGTGGCTCGTTTTCGTGTAATAAGTTAGAATTGCTAGGGTGTTAGCAATTTCAGAACTATGTGTATTACCGAATTGAACTAGAATTAATAAGTATGGGCTTGTTAAACGATAATTGTATTTGATTGTTGAATCATTGTTTCCGCGCTGTTTGTTTATTGGACCGTTGAGGATCACTATTTATGATAATAGTGATCCGGTTAAAAATTTTTTTTTTATTTGACGGGTTGGGTCGTCACAGTTTGGATCTGATTCAACGAAACCGTACCGAACAACAAAATTATTATCAATAATCTTCTATTAGAGGAGACACTAGATGAAAATCTTAGATATCATGCAAAAATTTTTTTAAGAAATTCTTAAGAAAAAATACATGAACCAAATTTATATCATATATATATATATAATCATCAATTGAATATGGAAGCAACGAATATGTGGTAGTTAATATAGAAGATTTTATGTGACAATATCTTATTTTTTTTTAATAAGACTAATTACTAGATTTTTGACCCACGTCAAACGTATGATAAGAATATTCAAAAACAAAAATTATATACTTTTTAATACACGGGAGAAAATAAAAAGAACATAAATCAAATGATATATATCTCTCATATTTTATCTTACAAAAATTAATTTGCATGACACTTAGTAAATGTATATAATTTTTTTAGAAATGCCACTTTTCAAAGTTAATAAAAAATACCATCAATTAGAAGTTTTTTTCAAAAGTGTCACTAAGCCTTTGTACATTATTGAGTTGGTGAAAAAATAATATGTCTTATTCAATAAATTTTTTAAGGAACATGTCATTAAATTAACCAATGAAAATATTTCTATTAAAACTATATGTCGTGATGAATATTTACATGTTTTAATTAATTTTATAACATAAATTCATTAATAGCGGTTCTACAGATTTAAGTTTGACTAAATGTAATATTTAGACTCACAATATATTTTTGAAAAAATTGATATATTAAGATATTTTTCATTATTATATTTGTAACAACGTTATCTATTTGTAGATGATAACTACACTTAAAAATATTTTTACACTTTATTATTGAAAATATATATTTTTTATTTGTTAAGTCCGACAAATTCATATAAATCTAAAAATTCATTCGATTTATTGCATATTCTATAATTTACACAAATCATAAAAATTAATTTACATTTCAACTTAATTGAAATAAATAACATTTGTATTAATTTTAATATTTTTATGCTAAATTGATCAAAACATATGACATCAAAATTGTTTGATCAAAAAAATTAACTTTATTACATTTATGCATAATACATATCATTTTATAAGTTTTAAATATTATAATACACGTCTAAATACTAAAATCAATTAGAAAGCATATTCAAGTATTTAATCTCACACTTTGCGTGGGTCAAAATCTAGTGCAACATGTAACAGCAAAGCACATACTTTATCGTGTGATCTGAATCTACAGCTAGGACAGTAAAACACCACCTTGAAGAAGTTATGTGTAGATAAAGAAAATGAAAATTTGATGTTGTTTAACTATAGATAAGGTGATTCCTCGCGTTACACGCGGTTAAGTATTTTTTTAGAAATCAAATAAATTAAAAAAATATTATTTCGTGGTTAAAAGTTGCTAATGATTTAAATTCAATTTTATTTATACAAAATAATTTCTTTTTTTTTTTCGTTTATTGCCACTAATTTTAGTTTCATTAATAACATCATTTACAATTCAATTAACAAAAAAAATTTGAATTGGTCATTGTATCTAATTTTATATCGTAATAACCAAGTAAGATTTTGTCGTTTCTAAAATTTTTTCGATTTCTATTGATGTTGTAGTGTCGACGTTGTCGTCAACACATTGCACCAAAGTACTACTACTGTGTGTGTAAATTATTTTGAAGCTTGAAAATTAACAAAACAAAACACAACATATTGTGATCAATTGTGTTCAATATCCATTTGATTAAACCCGTGTGAATTATTGTTATTTTGAATAACAATATCTAAAATAAAAATATCTATTATCGATAATATTATTTTTTGTTAGATTCAATAACGAATTGGACATTTAGATTAGACGTTTTTTTCAAGTTTACTTAAATTGCAAAAAAAATTCATTATTATTTTTTTATAACTTTATATATAAGATGAGTATAATGTAGAATTAGAAATGATCTAGACCAATAGCTTGTGAAATTGGGTTAATTGAATTATGGCCGATTTTATTATTAAGTTTGGGCTAATTTTAATTAGAGATTAATGGGTTAAATTAGAGAGAATGTCATGTCATATTTTTTACAATGTCATGTCACATTAAAATTGGAAGAATGATTTTGGTAAAGATACATAAGTATTTTTAATAAAAAATCACTCTCTAATTAATATATAAGTAATATGAACTTTTTGGTTGCCGTCATCCCCTATCAATATATATTAGGTTATGTTTAATTGTGGTAAGTAATTGTGTTAGTAAAAATTTCTGTCAAATTCATTTAGATGATTAAACTTGAGCTAATTTATTAAGTTTGAACTAATGTAATAAAGGAATAATGGACTAGAATGTCATATCATATTTTTTAAAATGTCATGTCACATTTTAATTGTGAGAATGAATTTGGTAGAGACAAATAAACAAATTCCACAAAATTACTTTACGAGTAATATATAAGGGATTCAATAAATTGTGGTCGAAGATTTTTGATAACAGGTCAGATATAGAAACTTCCCCTAAAGTCAATGATTAATTTATTCACATGAATACTCTGGCTAGGTCGTTTTTAAACATTTATTATTTTTAAACCTTTACTTGAAAAATTAAAATAATTTCTTAAGTCGTATAAATATCTTGTACAACAATTTTTTTTGGGTCACTGTTTAATATGTATATTTGTTTCCATCGTATTAATATCTATTAAATAGATATCAAATCATTTTTGTTTAATATCTATAAGAAAAGTTTTTAAATAGCTTTTTATGATTTAAATTAAAAAGTAAATTAGAAAGTAATGAATTTGAAAAATAAATGCTATAAATTTAATTAATAAAACATTATGTTTTGACAAAAGTCATTATAAAATCTTCTGAAAATGACTAGTCAATATATATTTAGTTTGATGAATTTGATTAATTTTTCTTTCCTCCTATCTTGTTTAAGTTCTAATAAAATAAATAAAAAACTATAAAGTAATAAAGATTGCAGTTATGTTGATCATGACATTTTTTTTCTTTTTTTTTTGTCCCTCTAATTTTAATTGTGGCCCAATTATTATAGACATTGAGAAAGTTTCTTGTCTTCTTGAAATTTTTTTTTTTTTTGATTCTTCTATAACTTTTTCGTAAACGAAACATTTTGCATTCGTTACACAATCAAAATCAAATCGAAAAATTTGGTGTCGGAAAATCAACATCACCATCGTTCTTGCCATTAAATTTCACCATCTTCCATCTCCAACTGCCCTAGACAGCTATTCTCCACCTCTCTCCCTATCTCTCTAGCTTTCTCCTTCTGTATCCTCTAATCATTCGTAGAAAAAAAAAACAAAAAATCTCATAGAAGAAACCCAGAAAGAGTAAAGAAACTAAAAACCCATTTCAAAGTCTGTGTTTTTATTACAAATCCATTTCAAAGTCTTTGTTTTTGATTCGACTCAAAATGGGATCTTCTGCTTCAAAGACCGCTTCTTCTACTTCGTCTTCCTCTGCTACGGTGACGAAACTCGTCTCCGATTTCCCATCTCCGGCGGTTCAGAGAGCTTTCTCCTTCCCGACGCCGTTGGTACACCATCCTCCGGCGAGAAAAGGCGACACTCATCACCTAGTTTCCCTCACATCTACCTCGTACGGTTCGCTTCTCCTCATCGATCTGGATGGATCCAAAAACTCCTCCTCCGACCAACAGCAGACGCTACCTCGTATCTCAATCGCCGGGAAGAACAACACATCAGATCCGGTCTCACGCGACTCGTTCTCTCCTGACTCAGTCATAAACACATGGGAGCTTATGGATGGCTTAGACGACGAATTCGAATTCGAGATTCCCAAATCTGGTAAGCTTGATTTCAGTCTGAATTCGGGTTTTTGCTTTAAACCCGACTCGAATCAGAATGTGGGTCTTAGTGGGTCTTCGTTGAAACTAGACGAATCTTACGAGTTTGTGAGAATCGAACAAGACGAAGAAGATTGGGTCCCTTTGTCTTATAAACCTAAACAACCTTTGTGGAAACATTTATCTGAAGAATCATTTCTCTCTGGTTTAGATCCTAGCATTGTCTCATCTTACAAGAAAGCTTTGTCTTCTAAACAATTAAGTAGTCATAGTAACAATGGTGATACTAAAAACCCTATCAGAACCACAAAATCCCTCTCTTGTATCCCATCATCAAATCCACCTATGATCTTAATCACCGAACCAAAATCTGTATGCTCTAGTCCAGTGAGTTCTCAAACCAAACCGAGATTACCTGGAGGAGAAGAGGACAAGATTGTGCTCTACTTCACAACTCTCCGAGGTATTCGAAAGACATACGAGGATTGTTGTTGTGTTAGAACGATATTGAGAGGGCTTCAAGTCACGGTAGACGAACGTGACATCTCAATGGATTCCAAGTACAGGAAAGAGCTTCAAAGCGAGCTTGGCGCCATAGAGAAACCGGTTTGTTTGCCTCAAGTGTTTATCAGAGGAACCCACATTGGTGGCGTCGAGGCGATTATGCAGCTAAACGATAGCGGTGAATTAGCAGAGATGTTGAAAGACTTTCCTGCTTGTGAGAGACTAGGGACTTGCCGGAGCTGTGGGGATGCAAGGTTTGTGCCATGTACTAACTGTGATGGTAGCACTAAAGTGTTTGAAGAAGAAGACGAACGGTTCAAGCGATGTTCTAAATGCAATGAGAATGGATTGGTTCGTTGCCGCGAGTGTTGTTTCTAAGTGTGATCAGAAACTGTGTGGGTGAAAATGGGAATTAGAAAGAAGAGAAAGAGTTGAATGATTCATGACTAAAGATTTGTTTGGTGAGTTGGGTACTTGGGTTAGTATTGTATATTGAAATAAGGAAGTGGCTCAAGCCTGTAACTACTATCTTATAATATCTTGTGGATTTGTGTTCTATATTTGTTCTTGCTCTTAGACCCTTTTAGCATTTTAAACTAAATGATTATTACATGGATATATTGTTAGATGATGCTTGGTAAAATCATTCCATCGTTTTGCAGGGTTTTATGAGTGAAAAGTTTATGTGCAATTGAGATTTCTATTCATTGATAAATATAACTATGAACTTGTCATTCCGGAATTTTGTAAGAGTCATCAGTTTCATTTTCTTGATTAATAATTTTACCATTTTATTTAGTGTATAATTAAATCTTGATAACTCCATAGAGAGGGAAAATTACCTGGAAAATACAAACTTAGCTCGTTAGTAGTTTTATTAACCAAAGGTCCAAAACTAAAGTGGAAAAAGTTTCCCAAAAAATTCAAATTCATTCAGGTGGGATATTTGGTCAAAAAGAAAGGCTCAAAGCTGCATTTCTTGGGAATTCCCCTAAAAACACTTGGACTTTTTTTTTTTAATTACGAATTTCAATCAAAAAGTAAAATAAACAAAAATATATCAAAAATATATATATATTATCATACCGAGTTTGATTGATGTCACTGTCACCAGCAAACAGCCATCACAGTAAAAAATTAGTTTCCTTCTTCTAATAGTATCAAATTGGGTTCCAAAAAAAACTCACAGAAACGACATCGTTTTAACTCGCCTTAATGAAATTTTATAATCCATCACTGTACTCGAGTTGCTCAGAAGATAGATAGGGGAGACAAAATGGAAGGGAAAGGGAAGGAGACAGCTCCGGGTCCGGGTTTGGTTCCGGGTCCGGGTCCGGGTCTGTGTCTGTGTCTGAGCAAATACGTGGATCCGTCGAGTGAAGAGAGCCATAGATACTATCTTGCTCGGCGGAATGCATTACAGATGCTCCGAGACAGAGGCTACGAAGTATCCTCCGAAGATATCAATCTCTCCCTTCACGATTTTCGAACGGTTTACGGCGAACGTCCCGAAGTAGACCGTCTCCGTATCTCCGCTCAGCATAAATCCGATTCTACCAAAAAGGTATATTATATACATCTTTTTCGCATTTTCGATTTCTAGAGTTTTTTTTTGCATTTGCATGTTGGGGGTTTTACTGTTTGGCTGCGAAGAAAGTGAAGGAGGATCCAAAATCCGGAATATTTTCGTTGATTATCTTCGAATTGAAGTTAAAATTGCCTGTTTTTGTGGATTTGGCTGACTAATTTGGATTTAGTTTGGTTTATGATGAATCTGTAGAGCCTAATTACGGTAATGTCATCATTGTTTCCGGATGATACAACAACTACTGCTACTATGGCCATTATCAAGTAGTATGCCTTAATGTGTTTGTCTTCTCAATCTTTGTAATGTGAAATTTTTTTATGGTAAAAAGTGCTCTGCATCGGGATATCAAGCATAATGACAATATGTTGCGACTGAGTGCTTGAGTGATCTCTACGCTCTTTGGGGCATGGTCAAATGTGTGAGTTGTGATAGGTAAAAGTCCCTGTGTGATTGTAGAATGAGATCAAACTGCGAAAGATCGGTTAAATTGATATTTTTGTTGTTGAAAGTTTTATCCTTTTTTGTTGGTTGGTTGATTCCGTTTCATATGGGCACTGATTTGGGATGCTCATGGGCCTGCTTTCACAACTCGTAGGAACCGCCATTATTTTATGAAAATTGGCAGGTGGTTGCTTATGCCTTTGGTTTCTTTCGTAACAGCAGATTTCATGTATATTGTTACAGATTCTCAGTTACTTATGACTGGCTTCTGTTCTCAACTCATGATGCTTCTTGTATCAGCTCTAGTCTTATGGCATAAGGACAGATATCTCGTAGTACTCCTCAGGATATAATATGAGTGTGTTATTGGTTTTAAAGGATCTGGTTCCTACCGTTTTCTGATTTTTGGATTTTCAGGTAAAGGTTGTTTTTTGTGGCCCTGGTATGGTTAAAGTCAACGCTATCCGCAGTATTGCAGCGGATGTAATTAGCCAAGAAACCATAACCGGGCTAATATTGGTTTTGCAAAGCCACGTAACCAATCAAGCTTTGAAAGCTATCGAACTGTTTTCTTTCAAAGTCGAGATATTCCAGGTATATATACTATATATTTCTTCCTAATGTAATTTGTGTTGCTACAACTTCATACATGTAACATCTAATTGCCTTCTTCCTGTTTTGTTAAGATAACTGACTTCCTAGTCAACATAACCAACCATGTACTGAAGCCGCGGCATCAAGTTCTGAATGATAAAGAGAAGACAGCACTTCTCAAGAGGTTCAGTATCGAGGAAAAACAGGTACATGATTCATTCCTTGGAGCTTAAAACTTGGCTGATATCAATCAACTCGATCTTCTCAACTTTTCTATGGTTTAACTGTTCTTTTGAAAACAAATATTTGACAGCTTCCTAGGATTTCAAAGAAAGACGCGATCATAAGGTACTACGGATTAGAGAAAGGGCAAGTTGTGAAGGTGAATTACAGAGGTGAACTCACCGAGTCGCATGTTGCCTACCGATGTGTGTGGTAAAGTGAAACCAATCAGTCGATCTTTGATAAAAAAAAACCCATCTCGTGTACTTATTTTGAGCAGAACTTCTAAGATACTTCTTAGGTTTTACTTTTCACTTTCAGTATCAAAGATCCTTTGCTTTAAACCCAAGATTATAGCTAAAACAAGAAAAAACCTAAAAAAGATCCTTTGCTTGTTCTTGACATTGTTTACCATTTATGTCTGTCCTTACAAACCTTACGAAGGACAGTTTCTTTACGTTGTTATCGAAACACAAAAAGCCCATGGTGACTCCACCATTACTTCAGAGGTTCGGGGACGATCAAAGCTCGTTGATGGATCGGTTCGAGCGGTTTTCTTTCGAAGCTCACCTCAACAATGCCTTGCTTGGTCGGAGCCTATCCGAGTCCGGTTTCTCTTCAATGTACAGCGCGGTCTTCGATGACTCGTCTCCAATACGTACGGTGGCAGCGGTACCGGCATGCCAAGGCCGAAGAGGATTAGGTCTGAATAAGATATTGAAAAATCTGATGAAACCGATTAGATACTGTAACAGAAGAATCGGCAGAGGAAGAAAGAAACAAGAAGAGACGTTTGATTTAGATGCTCGGAGTTTTAAGAAATGGCAAACTTTCAGCAAATCTGTCAGATTATTTTGAGTTCTTTTACTTTTTAGTTATGTTTCATCAAATGTTATAATTTCCGATAAATTATGGTTTTAACTTTTAAGTGGGTAAATTTGTATAGTTCTTTTGATATGGAGATTAGTTAGAATAACCTATTTTTTTTTTTTAAATAGCTAGTGTTTTTTAGTGTTTTCAATATATTTTTATCATTTAATGCTAATATATTTTAAATTTTAAAAAATTATTGAAATATTATTGGTTAAATTTTTAAAAAACTGTTTATTGTGAAATTAATATATAGTTATGATAGAAGATTAATTATTCTTTTTAATATGTGCAAAAAATTCAGAAAATTCATTTTGTTAGAACAGAGGGAGTATGATTGTTTTCTATTAACCATTTATCGTTTGGGTCAAAGAAAAAAAATAATTAAAATACTAATCAAAAAATCTAGATCCAATAGACATGATTTTGCTCTTGTAATTATCTTTTTTTTTTCTTTCTTTATACACTCAAATTTCCCTTATCTTTTTTTTCTTTTGACCGCTGAATTTTGTTTTTATCGTTGTAAACTTGTTTTCTAGTGAATGCTGAAGTAAGCATTTGTTTTCTTTTTTTGGTAGGAAAAAAGAAATCCAATCCAAAGGTTGATATTAACTTTTGTAGTAATCCAAAGGTTGGTATTTAATTGTCATTAAATAAATTCACTAAAGCAAAGAAAGACCGATACTTTGTCTCCAACCTGTGAACCAAAAAAAAAACTTTGAGACGGCTCAAATTAAAGAAAAAGAAAAAAGAAAAAAAAAAAAACTTTTCTTTTACTTACAAATTGAAGTCTTTGTTCTTCCCTTCGATTCACACAGAATTTGTGTGTTCTGCTCGGCGTTTCAAACGTATAGGTAAGTCTCGCATCCAAATCTTGAAATTTTCATTTTTTTTTTTAATCTTTGCTACAAATCAGGACTGATTACATCTCTTTTCTGCCCAGAATCATCGTTTTTGGTAACTCACATCGAATCTGTAGAGAGAGCGAGCTTGGCTAGAATTTGAAGTGAAGGTTTGAACTTTTAAGCTCTAAGTTAAGTGGAAGAGAGAGAGAGAGAGGAGAGAGAGAGAGAGAGAGAGAGAGAGAGAGAGCTTGTTGAAGGTAAATTGCAAAATAAATGAAAATACTTTACAATAATAATATCACAAACTCTTCGTGCCTACTTGAGAAATAAGCAAACAAAGATGTTAAATGTTCAACCTTTAAGGGGGATATTGAAATATACTATGTAGCTTTTATGTCTTGGTTTCTTTGATACAAGCCATTGTGTGTGTTTTTGTTTTTGCGTTTGTTAATTGAAATATATGAACTTGGTAGCCAAAAATGTTAACTTTTACATGTTACTCTAATCTGTTTGAGAAGGCAATGCTTTTGGGCATTTGCAATAAATGATGAGATCATTGAATTTACTTCATCATCATACATGTATTATAGTTATGTTTCTTGATTACATATCGCATACATCATTTTTATCGGTGTAACTAACTAGCGCTTCTTTCCTTTCTTTTCCTCATCTTGGTCCCATAAGTGTAATTGCTGCTAGTTCTCAACCGAGAGTCGTAGTTCGTATGGGTATCTAGGCGAAGATGGAGCTTGTGGTATGCGAAGAACCGATGCATAGAGGCTCCAGCCCTGCTGCTGGGGACCTTGAAAAGCAGCAGGACAAGGCTCCCGAGAAGCAGAGCGAGACAATAAACGAGTCTGCCAAGGAAGTGAAACTCACCATTGTTGTCTGCAATGGAGATTCCAGTCGGTCACATGAAACCGAAGAATTGGCTCAAATCTCCATACCAGCGGAAAATGAAGAGTCCTCGAAAACGGTTTGCTTGTCCAGGAACGCCAGTTCTCACGAGCAGTGTAGGTTTGCTCCTTCCCTTTTCTTACTAGGACACCACTCTTGAAGATTCCAAGAATGTGAATCCTTTCTTACTCCGTTACTCATATGCTGTGAAATGTTTCTGAAATCAGGCTCAAGTCCATTGCTCTCTTTCTTTTAGGGTTTGCCAACAAGAGCTTGAAGAGCCTTTGATTGAACTAGGGTGCCAATGTCGTGGTGGTCTTGGGAAAGCCCATAGATCATGCATCGATGCGTGGTTTCGCACAAAAGGCTCTAATAAGTGCGAGATCTGCAAGTGAGTAGACATTATTCCACGTTTGCTTGATTCAAATGGGAGGAGAATTATACTCAATGGTTCTCCATTTTTCTCTGTTTCTGCAGGGTAGTGGCTGTCAACGTGCTACCTCCACCGACTCGACCAATTGTAAGTACATCTTTTCTTTGAACAAAGAAAGGATATTTTGAATGGTAATACATAGTGGCGCTTTTTCTGCCTTTTTGAATAGACAAATTACTGGGTTTGGAGGATTGATCCTAGCTATAGACAAGAACAGCGTGAAAGAGTAAGTGGGTCGAATATAGAGAGTAGCCATTTGGATGTTTTCTCTTTGGCTTACAGTGGCATTCTCGTGATACGCAGCAAGGATGTTTCAGTCCCCTATGGTTAGCATTCTCGATTCTGATAGGCGGTCTAATGCTCGATGTGTTAATATCCATCACACTTGGTGTGTCTGCGCTCCCGGTTAACATAATCATCGGTATGTTTTTGTTTGTTTGGTGTAGCTAAAAATGTTATGCTTAGTGATTGAGTGAAGTAAATTTTATTATACACTCATGTATCTTGCGGTGGGTGGTGGTTGCAGGAGTGATAGTTGTGCTAGGGCTAGGAACAGCGCTAAGGCTGACATTGGAGTTCTGTTACGAATGGACCTTGAGAAGAGCGTTAAGGTGATGCAGCGCATCTTTCATTAGAGTGTGGACTTCGACATTGTTGTTGGGACACAAGTTTTATTCTTCGTTTGTTATATTTTCGTTAATATGAGACATTATCAAATCTTTTTTAGTGATTAGGATTAGAATGGGTTTGGATTATCTCTTTCGTTAGTAATTAATAGATCGCCGAAACCATTGTAAAAGCACACCTTTGGATTTTATTAAGAATTTATCAAGAGCTTTTCAAAGCACTGCGGAGAGTATTCGCAAAACCCTTTTGATCTAGTTTTCTCATCGAATTCTAGAACAAATCCCCGAGTTTTGAGATCACTTGAGCGTGCTCTTAAGCTCAAAGCTTCCGTTCCGCCTCTCTATCAAGTAGGGCGGTGCAGATGTCGGGAATCAAACTTCAATCACGTTGCATACCTACCTGCCTTGTAGAGGGATTATATCATATATGTGAAGTTGTATGAAACTATTTGTGTGTGTTAAAGTTGTGGGAGACATGTAGATTTTACAATGCTGATCAACTTTGCTTGTTGCTTTTCTCTGCTCAAACCTTCTTCACAACTTGTAACATTTTTGAGATTTTTATATCTCAAACCACAAGAGAGGACCAGGAGATTTTGGGCTTTGTTGGGCCCAATTGGGTTTTTTGGTAGCTAAATAGAAGATATGGGATAAATGTGGGTAGATCTAGAAATACAGGGGTTGGTCTTGTTAATAAAATAACTTGTTCGAGGGGATAAATATCTTCGCTTCTCCTGATCTTGGGGCTCAAGTCCACTTCTCCCTTTAAGAGAAGCCAAGAAACGAAGAAGACCTCGTGAATCATCAAAAAGCTTCAAAATCGCTTTCAATGGATGCTAAGATCGGACAATTCTTTGAATCCGTCGGTTCCTTCTTCTCCGGTGGCGATCAGATCCCTTGGGCCGACGCTGATGTCATCGCTGTAAGTTTCCTCTTTCTTTCTTCGGTTTCGGTTTTGTTTCTCCGTCTTAGGTTACAGAAATTGAAGAGAAATGGTTATTAGAACTATTTTCGTGTTACAATTTCTGAAATCGGGTTTACTTTCTCGAGGATTGGTTCGTCCTTCGTCAATTTTTTTTGTGTATGGTTTGAATCGAGCTTTAGAAGTTGATGAGTTGCGAAAAATCGTCTTCATGTTTGCTTCGATTGCTGATTATTTGAACCTCACGTTGGATCCTTGCAGCAGAATGCTTGAGCTTAGTCACTGTGTAAAATGTCACATCTTCGTGGTTTTTGTTAGATAGTTTCGTATCTTGTTCAATTCTTGTAGCTTAATCACTGTGAAACTGTTACTAAATGTCAGATATCTTGTTCGCCAGCTAAACTCCTATGTTGTTTTTGATGGTAGGGATGTGAAAGAGAGGTCAAAGAGGCCACAGATACTGGCACTCAAGAACGTGTTACGGAGTGCTTAATGCGATTGTCATGGGCTCTTGTTCATTCCCACCAAACCGAAGATGTGCAACGCGGAATAGCCATGCTTGAAGGTAGTCCTAGCCAGTCCTGTCTTGTTGTTCTGTGGATACCATGACCTGAAAGTTTGGTTTTGATGCATCATGTAAACATGAGATTAATAAATATGTTGTTGTTGTTGTTGTAGCATCTCTGGGAAAAACTACTGCCGCTCCTTTTGATGACCGAGAGAAGATTTATCTTCTTGCTGTTGGCTATTACAGAAGCGGAGACTACTCAAAGAGCAGACAGCTCGTGGACCGCTGTATCGAGGTTTCATCCACTCGCCTACTCGTTTCTTTATAAACTCCGCCATCCGCTATATTATCACTCTTTGATGGATGGTTTGGTTTCATAGATGCAAGCTGATTGGAGACAAGCTTTGGCCCTGAAGAAGACCATCGAAGACAAAATCAAAAAGGGTAAGTAAGCTATGCGTCAAACAGAAACACCAAACTGAAACACATGAAATGAAAGTTGTACAAAATCCTAATTGAGCCACCAGAGTTGTTACTAAATAGTATTTCTTTTCATATCGCAGATGGTGTTATTGGGATAGGCATCACTGCTTCAGCTGTGGGAGCCGTAGGTCTGATAGCCGGTGGTATTGTAGCGGCGCTGGCTCGCAAGAAGTGACCACGAACGATCCTGTCTTGTTCTTCCTTGTGCATACAATAGCAAGATTGCGTTTCTAAGTTTCTTCCTCTTTTGACAAAACTGCTTTTCCTTCTTCCTGCTTGACATTGATATAATTTTGCGGATTTACTTGAATGGGGGATTATCTTTATACACTTTTGCTCAGAAACATAATGCCTCTTCTCTTAAGTTGTTAACCACAAGACTACGTCGTGTTGCTATACACTGAAACGATTCGTTATGTCCTTTGTCAAATGTTTCTTCATTCACGTCGCGATTTTCTGATTCTGAAAAAGGAAACCCTAAATTCCCGCGTCTTCTTGCTCGATTCGTCTGCCTCTTGAATCTTGATCCTTGCGGCTATTCGGGACTGTTAATACTGGACTGTGATGGACACGATTGTTATTTGGTTGAGTATGTAAAATGTTCACTCTTTACTCTGTTTTCTTCACGTTGGTTCTAATGATTAGCTCTTCCCAGTAGCAGTGGATTGTAATTGTCTTGTGGTTAGGGAATAATGAATAGTGCTCTGCTTCAGTGGGATCTTATTTGTAGTTGCAATAGATTCTCAAGTAGTGTTTTACCATTTTGCTGGATCTTGTATTGTATTAAATGATTCCAACTGGATTTGTATTTTGAGTGCTTTAACCAAAAACTTACTCTGAAGTTCATCGAAATCAAAACCAAATTCTAGAAAAATTCTTCATTTTTGCTGAACTCGTTTACCTGTTTGTGTGGTATGTTTCACGAATGTCGTGTTTCGTTCTGACTTTTGGACACAGGTAAAAGACATGCCGAAAAAGGGTGTTCGAAAGTCTGTCGTAGAAACACGAGGTCTTCATCTTCTGTGACTGCTGAGAACAACGTTTGATGATCTCACATTTGGGGAAGAATCAATCACATTGGATGCTCTACTCTCTAATTTTCCGGGCAGACGCTCTCAGATTCTTATAGGCCCCGTTGGATTGCCCTACACTTCCGGTTATGGTCTATGGAGACCATTCTACTGGAAAAACCAGTGTTGTTCTTCAGGTCTTCAGGCATCTCAATCGCCCCTTTGTTTATTCAAGCTGTCGTACATGTGAAAATCCCCGTACCTTGTTTGAATCGATTCTGAACCAGTTGTTGCTGCATAGGAAGTGTTCTTCTAATGGATATTCTAGCGCAAAACGATGTGACAAGCCATCTGATTTTGTCAAGTTACTTCGACAAGCTCTTAGTAATGCGATAGAGCTTCTCGACTCTACTTCCGGAAGCTCAATGCCAGATGGAAAACCCGTGGGGAAGATGGTATACCTGATACTTGATCATGTCAATCTTATCAAAGAGTGGGATAAAGGCACTATGATTCTGCAGTTTCTTTTCAATTTGTATTCTGTTTTGAAGATGCCTCAACTTGGTATAATACTTATCAGCGGATCGCCACCAGATGTGTATTACTCAAACATGGGATACACAGACCCTATACCTCTTTTTTTCACCGAGTATTCCGAAGATGATCTTCGTCAAATTTTCTTGAGAAATCAAGCTAACCGGAAATTATACTCCGCATTCCTCGAGTAAGCCTATAGTATAACCTTGCCTTCCTTACTTGCTTTCTCTATCCTTTACTATAGTTGTGTACTAATGTGGTTTTTTTTAATATGTTAAGCAGTGTTGTATTGAGACCTTTCTATAGGGTCACCAGAAGAGTTGAAGAACTTTCCACTACCTTCTCATCATTGTTCAGAAAGTATTGTGAGCCACTTGATGATTTAGGGATTTCACCAAATGAAGATCTGAAGAGAAGGCTGAATAGCCATCTTAAACCGCATATTGCTCCCTGTTTAAATGAGATATTCAGGCTCTCAAGTCACCCTCATGTTGGCGACACCAGAGGCGAGAAAAGGCAGAAAGCTAGCTACAGTTCTGAAAACCGTGAAGAACTTGAAATATTGGACTTCCATATGTCTACTTCAACAAAGTATCTTCTTATTGCAGCGTTTCTCGCTTCTAGAAACCCAGCAACGCTAGACGCGTCTATGTTTGACTCCACAGGGGGCATGGATAATCGTAAAAGAAAGCGGAAGTAAGTTATCATTGTTTCTCTTTTTTTTTTTTTTTTTTTTTTGAATAGAATGTTAAATTTTATTCAAAAAACCCACTTTTTACAATGAGGTCTACAAGATTTTACATAACATTTTTGAAGTTTTGATCGCCTATGTTTCCTTTTCGTCTATGCCGATTGTTGGCGAGTTTCAAACCATTCCATGAGTCCTAGTTTGTAGCGCGGGTCATCACTTCTTCTAAGAATGCTTAAACGATTTCGGACGTCTTTGTCTATCCTTTTTTCCAGTTGCTGCGTGGTTTGTATTGCATTCCCATGTCGTCTATCGTTTCGTTCGCGCCACAATACGTATATTGTTGATTGAAACGTGTATCGGATCAAGAAAAGGCGGATATTGCTGAAATCTCCTCCCTTCATTAGTTCGATTAGTGTAAACCATGTTGTTGTGTAGTGGTTCCCAAGCAATCCGTAAGTGAGGTTCTTCCATACCTTTGAGGAGTAACGACATGAGAAGAAAAGATGGTTTCGGCTTTCTTCGACATTAGTGCAAAGAACACAATTTGTATTTCCTGCCCAAGTTTTAGTTCGATCGCCCGTTGATAATCGATTTAGAGCCGCAAGCCATGTAAAAAACGAGTACTTTGGTGTTGCGTGGGTAAACCACACACCGATGTACCAATCTTTTGTATGGCTTGTTTCTCTAATTTGATTCCACGTTGCTTTGTTGCTGAAGTTCGACTTGAATTTATTCTCCTTTTCTCTCCATAGTACTATATCTTCTTCCTCGTTGCGACCTGCAATAGCATTAGAAAGTTCATCCTCAACTCTATTTAATACCTCAAATCGATGGTTTCGGCGTTTGTGTGTATTCATTGCCTCCTCCATTGTCTCATTTTTTGATATCCCCAAGTCAATACATCCTCTTTGTCCCACCACCTTCCTTAAATATCCGAGTGATGACCATGGATCAAACCAGAAGGAGGTGTTTTTACCATTTCCTATGCTCACCTTGACAAACTCGCTAGCTTGTTCTCTATATTTCAATAGTTTTCTCCAAATCCAGGAACCGGTGGTTGTTTCATTGCTTGTAGACCAGAGTGAACCATCTCGAAGTAACATTTTCTTAATCCACCTCACCCAAAGTGAGTCCTTGTTTCCCACAATCCTCCAAATCAGTTTTAGGCAACTCACTATATTTGCATCTTTTAGACGTTTGAAACCAAGCCCCCCTTCTTTCTTTGGTTTGCATAAATCCTTCCAAGCCACTTTTGCTTTCCTCGTGTTTAGAGAAGGGCCCGACCACAAGAAAGCCGCACACAAACTCTCTATTCTTTCAATACATTAATTAGGTAGTCGAAAAGCTTGGATCCAGAAATTAACCACACCTTGAATTATCGATTGTAAGAGTTGTAGCCTTCCCGCGTATGAAAGATGCCTCGCGGTCCATGAGCTCATTCGCCGTCGAAGTGTGTCAATGAGGGTGCCGTAGTCTGTAACACTCATTCTTTTGGAAAGTAGCGGCAAGCCTAGGTATCGCACCGGAAGAGTTCCCTTAGTGAATCGTGTTTGAGCAATTGTCTCTGTTTCCTTTGCCTCCGATAACCCCGCTAGGAAAATGGTTGATTTTTGTTGGCTGATGTTAAGTCCTGAATAAGCAGCAAACGCGTCAAATATCTTTATCGTTTCTCCAATCGATCGCTTTGTGCCATCTATGAAAATCATTAGATCATCGGCGAAGCATAAATGTGTGAGCTTGACTTTTTTACATCCCGGATGAAAACCGATCTTTCGTTCCGTCGCTGCTTTGTCTATCAATTTTGATAGGACATCCATACATATTACGAACAGGTATGGAGAGAGCGAACAACCTTGGCGTAACCCTCTTGCACTTCCAAAATATCCAGCCAATTCCCCATTCACCTGTACCGAGAAAGATGGAGAAGTGATACATAATCTTATCCAATGAATGAATACCTCCGGGAAGTTTAGTGCGGATAGTGTATTCAACAAAAAATCCCATTGAACCGAATCAAAAGCTTTCGATATGTCAATTTGCATTGCACAACGTGGTGAAATCGAGCGTTTGTGGTAGTTCTTTACCAACTCTGACGCTAAGAGGACGTTTTCCAACAGTAGTCGATTCTCAACGAATGCAGATTGGTTGGCGCTTATAAACACCGACAATAAACGCTTTAGCCGATTTGCTAGAATCTTTGAGATCACTTTGTAAATGACATTGCAGCAGGAGATTGGCCTATAATCTTTCATCATTTTCACCCCATCCCTTTTTGGGATTAGCGCCAATATTGTGGAGTTAACTCCTTTGGGAAGGAACCCCTTGATGAAGAACGATTTGATAGCTATCAAGAAATCATTGCCAATTGTTGACCAAGAAGCCTTGAAAAACTCACTAGTAAAACCATCCGGACCCGGAGATTTGTTATTTGGCATGTCGAATAAGACACTTTTAATTTCCTCATCGGTGACCGTTTTTGTAAGAGACTCTCGATCATCTTCAGAACACCGGAAGTGTAACAATTCTTTTATCTCTTCACAGTTCATTCCTCTATATTCTCTTGGCCTATGATTGAGGAATGTTTCAAAGTATTCCGCTGCCTTTTTTTTAATCTCTTCTTCGTCTTTTAAAACCTCTCCTGTTGAAGTAGTGATCTCTCTTATAGTGTTGCGCATACATCTAACCTTCACCGCGTTGTGGAAATAGGAGTTGTTCTTATCCCCCACCGCTAGCCAATGTAGTTTGGACTTTTGTTTGAGAAATGCCTCTTCCAGTTTAGATAATTCTTGCCACTTCTCGTAGGCTCTTGATTCCTCCTGTATGTTTTGGTTTGTTGGATTGTCTAAGGTTTTAATTTGCTTTAGACAAAGCTCATCATACGCCTCCTTTGCTCGCCTCGATAGATTTCCCAATTTCACCTTTCCTAATTCTCGGAAGACAGGTTTAATGTCCTTTAGCCTTTTCGTTAATCGGAAAAGCACGGAGGTAGAGACAAACAGTGGCTCCTTTTCTTCCCAAAATTCTCTCACTGCTGGTTCGAATTCTGGCATTGTCGTCAATACGTTGACAAATTTGAAGGGTTTACGTTTTCTCCTTGACTGATCTCCTAATGAAAACCGACCTCTCAAATGGTCTGAACATCCTCCCGCTTCAAATGTGCAATAAGAATTTGGGTAGTCGTCTATCCATCTCTCATTGACAAGCAGTCGATCAAGTTTCTTGCATATGATTCCATCCTCATGTTTGTTACACCAAGTAAAAAGTGGTCCATTATAACCCAAGTCTTGTAATGAGCAGTAAGAAATCATCTCCCTGAAGGCAAGCATACCTGATGAAGGACTTGGAGCTGCGTAGTTAGAGTGTTCCTCACCCTTAAGAATTTCATTAAAATCCCCACTAATCATCCACGGTTTATTCCGAAAAATAGGAGAATCTTGATGATTACGTAAGTCGGACCATAACTCTTTCCTCTCAACCATAGAGTTCGAGGCATAAACAAAGGTAAAAAGAAACTCCTCCGTTTTTCCAGCAAGCAAAACCGAGACTGTGATTAGTTGGTCAGTTTTGTAGATTGGTGTAATCCTCACGCTTTCCTTCCAGACTATCCAAATGCGACCAAGACGATTATGCTCGTAGTTAGATGAGAAAGACCATCCCTTGAAGACCGAATCAACAATGCTTTGAGCCTTTGTTTCTTTCACCCTAGTCTCTAAGAGACAACCAAATTGCACCTCCTCCTTAGCGACCCACTTTCTCATTATGGAATGCTTCGAAGATTGATTGAAACCGCGTATATTCCAAAAGAAACCGGACATCTACAACTTTCTTTTGGAGGTCCGTGATGATTGAGATGTGTTTTGAAATTTTCGGTGCGTTCGCGTGGCAACGAAAGCTTTAGTAGACTTTTTTGTATTTCGCTTTATTGAAGAACGCAGCTCAGCAACAGTACACCGCTCATCCTCAGACTTACTTGGAATAGATTCCGGCCTGTCTTCCAATTCCTCCTCCTCTGTTTCGTGATCTGTCTCCACCACGTTCTCTCGTAATTCCCCTTCTTCTAAATCCTTAGTCTCCTTCGATATGCCAACCTCAGCTACGGGCCCATCCATTGCTATTTCGTTTTGGTCCTACCGCTCCTCCGACTCTAAAACCGAGAACCTGGATTTTGTGGGGCTAATGTTGAAGTTGGGGCCTGTAGCTTTTTCTTTTTGTCGACTCGCCTTGTTTGGTGAGATAACTGTCCATGTTGATTCTTGTGGGACAACAACCGTCTCCGAACCACTCGCAGATGATGTGTTTACGTGATTGGGCATAATCTGTGTCGCAGCAGTTTGTTCCTCCTCCAGGACTGCCGTTTCTTCTTTCTCCTCTGTACCACTACTTCCCTTCTCCTTGATCACCCATGCCTTTGTTGTTTTTTGAGGTGTTTGTTGCGCATCACACTGGGATGGTGTGGTTGAAATTTGTGGTTGATTTTGCTTTTGCGACTCCGTAGTCATCGCTGGGATAGGCTCTCCCCTTTTCAGGATGGTGATTGCTGACTCCACCTTACAACCTTCAACCAAATGACCCCATTGTCGACAATTCGTGCAACGAGGAGGTAACCAGGGGTAACTATAAGTGACTACTTCTTCCTTTCCATTGCGGAGAGCAAATTTAAATTGTTTGGGTAGATCGCGCGACATATCCACCTCCACGAATACCTTTGCCTCATCGAAATTTTTGCAGGTTTCCGTTTCCGGATGCAACTTTTTTGGCTCCCCAACCGGAGTAGCTAAGAAACTTAATCCTTTCCACGAGAACATAGAATGGGGAACATTCTTGATTGTCACCCACAGTGGCATGATTTTGATTTCTGGTTGCGCTTCCTCTTCTAATGGAGTCCATTTGGAAACCATCATCGGAACATCGGCAATGTTCCACATCCCTCGCCTTAGGACTCGTGCTCGCACAACTGGGTTCTTGATTCTGAATTTGACTATCTTGTCACTCACCACAAAGACGTCAATCTTGATCGATCTATTGCCTAGTGGCCAGATTTTGTTGACAATCATATGTATTTTTGCAACATGTGGTGCGTTGGTGATGAACTGACCGATGAGGAGATCTTCCCAGAGAGGAGGATCGTCGAGGACATCTTCCGGAACTTCAACGACACCGTTTGAGTTCAAGCATTCGATAGTGTGCTTGGAGAGAGATGGTTTTTCATTCACGATTTGTGCCCAGGACGTTTTGTTTATCACCGCCGGTGTTGATGTCAGCTCTGTTTCGATTGGTTGCTTTGAGAGGGATTGCTCGTTCCCTATTATTGCCCCTGTTGTTGGTTTGATTACAGCCGACGAAGCTGGAAGCTCTGTCGCCTTAGCCCCCGGAAAGACCGGCGGCGAAGCCACCTCCGTACGGCTACCTCCTGCTTGCTCTGCTTCCGAAAGAACCTCTGTTCGAGAATCTCCATCATGGTTGGCTGCCGGAGTAACTTCAGGTCGTGCACCTCCACCATTCCATGTTACAGCCGACGTCAATCCCGGAGGATCCGGCGGGAGATTGTCGGAAGACATGTTCCGACACTCAACAAACCGAAGACTTTTGAGTCTTTTACTTTATGACTTTTGAGAGAGAATTATTAGTGAGAGAAAGTTTTTGAGAGAGAAAAAAGTCCCAGATCGTTTCTCAGAAAATGGTAATGGTAATGGACCTAATGATGGTGTGGTCTCATGATACATTTGAATAAAATATTTTGGTGTTTCTTGATGTTGATTCCGAGCAGGAAGCAGTCATGAAAGGGCCTGGAAGCTTTCCACTGGAGAGACTACTGGCGATTTTCCAATGTAGGAGATTCTTCATTAGGTGAAGAAAAAGAAGACGAAGAAGAAGAAGAAGAAGTTACGGGTTACGACAGAGAACAACAACCTGATGTTTGATATTCTGCTTCAAGTGTCAAGTCTTTGTGATGCAAACTTTATGGTTAAAAGTGGAAGCTGCCCATTAGAAGGTTCTATTAGATACCGTTCCATGGTGTCTGAAGATCTAGCTCTGAAGGGAACACAGTTTATTTGCAATTATTGATTTGAGTCATATAGCATAGTGTGATGCAAAGATAATGCTGATGCACCTTTGATTTGGTTTATAGGTTGCGAGAAACCTCAGCTTTCCACTGTCCAAGTACTTGTACAGAAGATAATATGTGAAATCCAAAAGTTTTCGAGGAAGATAATATGAAGCATTATCTGCTGTTCTCTTGCATTATAGGCTTTAGCATATGACCGTTGCATACGATCCTTCATAGCATTGAGAAGCAATTTCATAAATGTATGTGAATGATGCATTTCTTTAGTGTGTGTGTGTGTGTAAACTTATCCATGGTTTTGACACAGGAGACAAAGCTTTAGCTATATTATTAAACTCAATAGTGTTCATTTTGGAGATTACAAGATCTTGCCGAAGCTCTTTCTCCCTATCAAGAGAAAGCATTAGAAGACGACGACGGAAAGGCTGAACAGGCTAAAAAAGCCGAAGTTGTGATTAAGAAAATGAAAACGGAGTTTGAAGAGAAAATGTATGATGACTTGAACACATCTCATATACTCACTGGCGAGTTCCAAGAAGCGATGAAATTCATCAACGTTTCAATCAACAAGCTCGAGAAAATGAAGGACAAGGAGCGGATGTCGATGCTCGTGTGGCTTGTCAAGGTTGAGAAAGCAGCGAGGGAAGTTCTTGATGTGCTTGGTTTGCTCTCTACTCAAAGCTACTCAGAGTTTTTGAAAGAGATGAGACAAAAGGCATTAGCAAAAGCAATAATCAGAGAAGAGGAGATGTTGCAGAAGATTGAAGAACGAAGAATCGCAAGAACGAATAAAGAGTTTGCGAAAAGCGACCAGATTAGAGAAACTTTGGCGATCAAAGGAATCTCCCTCATGGATAATCCTGGAAAATACAATGCATGGAGACCTTGCATCCCTCTCAACTAAATCTAAATCTAAATCAGCCAGAAGTCTCTTTGCCTTTCTCTTGATTTCTCTATCGCTTTTGATTCTCTTTATCTCTATTGCTTTAGTACTTGTCTAAACCCTAACTTCTTACAGGCTCAATCAAAGATGAGTTTTTTTAGGATTTCAATGGAATCTGTAATTCCTTGGCAAAGAAACAATCAAGTTTTAGAGTTTTTTTGGGTTTTAATGAAAACATTGTGATTATGTTTGGTTCAGGTTTGTCTCTTACTCTTATCGCTTATCTTTGTTTGATATCTTGTAATCCAGAGCAAGATAGTGTATTCTTCATATATTAAGTGAACATTTTGTTGAAAGTTATTTAAAAACAAAAAATCATATTATAAGAATTGATAATTTATTTAGTTGCCTAATTCATAAGTTCAATAATTTTCGCTATTAACAATCCATTCAACACAAAAGCCCTAAACTTAGTATTCCTAATATCCAGCCAAAAAGTTGATCTTGGTTCTCTGACTTTGGTGGTTGTAGTATATTTGGTGTTCTTGGGGCTGTATTCTTATCGCAACTTGTTAAGACCACAAAGATTGATGTTTCCTTCAAAATGAGATTTAGGTTGCCCTGTAAATTGCGCACCTTGTGGTATTTGGCCCCTGAGATGGTTATAAGATAGGCCAATGTAAGCCAAGAAGGTGAGGGTAGCTAACCCTTGTGGAATGCTTCCAAGAAGTTGGTTTCGAGATAGGTCAAGTGACTCTAGCCTCTTGCGATTTGCCAAAGATAATGGAATACAACCTCTGAAATTGTTTCCAGAGAAATCAATGGCAAGGTACGAGGATATGATTTTTTCCAGCTTCAAGTTTCCTCCGTTGCTTCTCACAGACACCCATGGTTCATAAAGAAAGGAACCTGACGCACGGTAGTAATCTGTCATACTCAAATAGAATCCCACGTACGTCGCCGTTGTGCCCTGAATTTCCAACATATCCACGAAAGGTGAACTGAAATTTGCAAAGTAGGGCATTCTTGTTAACACGTGAGGAATTGTCCCTACCAGGTTGTTGTGGCCGAGAATGAAGGCTTCTAGTGTTTCTAGGATGCAATGCTGAATCGAACCAATGAGATGGTTGGAAGATAGATCAAGGTAACGTAGATGTGTTGCAGTGCACAGTGAACGTGGTATGACCCAATCAAACTTGTTATTCGACGCAACGATGAACATGATGGTCGTTGGAAAAACAGGTAAAGATCCTTGGAATGCGTTAGAATTCAAACATAATCCTGTAAGCCGAGAATTATCGAGAACGTCTGGCCCACCGTTGAAACCATTGCACTGAGAATGACACCACACTGGTGGGGACTAATAGTTGGTGGGATGATGTCTACAAGAACGCACGGTAGTACTTGGCACGGTGATGGAACGACCTTTCATGACTATGTTATGGAGATGCAACTAGTTAAACCTGCTACACGAGATCAAGGATATGCCGTGGTTCGATCACTCGATTGCATACTTCTTTAAATATAGATAGAGAGAGTGGGTTGGGCTTCATTGTACATCATTTTCTCAATTAATCATGTTTCTTAATTACAATACTTACTCCATTACCAAATAATTATTCGATTCATTCTATTCAATGAGGTATCCCAAATGTGAAAGTCTTTCTTAATAGAGAGTTTATTTAGGTAATTTCTTTTTTTTATTCTAATTATTGTTATTGAAGTTGTTCTATCAATTTAAAAGTAGGTGTCAGCAAAAATTGTATAAATACATAGTAGCATCTTCTAGTTGTTCGTTAAATATCTATTGTATTTTACGCCAAAGGGAATAATCAATGATAAATTAGTAATGGAAAACATTCTTCAAGTTGTTGGTTTAGCAGTTTTTCTTTTTACTATTTTAATTTACATTTTTCTTGTTTTTGTTTTTGCTTTTGTTTTCTTTTGGTTTTGTTTTTCTTTTCTTTTGTTTTTGTTGTTTTCTTTTTATTTTCTCTTGCTTTTTTCGTCGAATTTTTGAAAAACTATAACATATTTAGAGTAATAGACAAACAACTAATTAATATTAATAAAAGATACTATTAAGTTCGAATTATAGCATTAAGAATGGTAGCAATTCTTAAGAATTAGAGGCCTCCAAACTCGCTCTCGGCGGTCATGGTGTCGTCTTGCAAGTACATTATATCCATTATTGATAATGCTAAAGCTTAATTAAGAGATTTTGATCGCTTAACATTTTTGTCATGCTTCTCCAAGTGACAATTCAATTGGAAAAGATGTTTACAAGATTTTTCCCATTTGAGAATTTCCATAGAAGTTCAAGATTTGTCATGAAGAAGAAGAAGAAATATCGATCGTTTCTCTGTGTAACTCTCAACTTAACTTTACAATGTAACTAGAATCTTGTTCGCGCTGTCCGCTAAATAAATATGATTATTCAATTATATGTTTTAAAATTGTTTTATATAGATATATACTTTTTTTTTGTTAAGTTATGACATATTAACGTATTACTATTCTATTGTTTAAAAGGTAAACTCTCTATTTTTCAATCATAATATTTTAATACTATTCTAAATACCTCACATTTTTATGTGAATTGATTGATCATATTTTTTGGATTGATCGATCGATCTGCTGATCAAAAATTTTGTAATTCTTCTTAGAATTAAAATTTATTTCATAAAAAAAAAATCAGATGAATTAAAATAACTTATCAGTGAAATACTTTCCACAAATTTTTCTTTTAAAATCGTTTAGCTCGACTTGGCTCTCTAGTCGTAAACTGAAACATCTAATTAAATTGGTGTGCCCTTAAGTTTTTCCTCTCATTCATTCCTATAACCGTAACAATCCTTCTCTGGATATAGTCTTCAACAGCTTCATCTTCAACTTCTTGAGGCTGAAAGCCAAGAACAGAAATGCTTCTTGGATCAAAAGTCTTTGTGATGCAAACTTTATAGTCAAAAATGGAAGCTGCCCATTAGTTTTCGAGGAAGAGACTAACGGTGCACTCTCGATGTTGTACACTGAAGCATTCTATGCTCTTCTCTCGCATTATAGGATTTTAGCATATGATCGATCCATCGGATACTTCATAGCACTGAGAAGCAATTCCATAAATGTCTGTGAATGATGCATTTCTTTAGTGTGTGTGTAAACTTAGCCATGGTTTTGACACAGGAGACAAAGCTTTAGCTATATTATTAAACTCAATAGTGTTTCACTTTGGAGAAAAGAAAAGTCAAGTCAAATAACTAATTTGACAATACAATGATGTGGATAAATATCTCATAGTATTTATTTTTATATCAATTTATTCGTCATAAATCAATGTCATTCTTCACGTCACTTATTAACTTTAGACACATAAAATCCAACGCTGCTGTTTCACATTATCAACACGTGTCGGCATTTTGTTCTTTGATCCGATCTGTTTGGGATGATTTGTCTCCTAATTCCCTTTTGGTCTTGTTTTTTACAATATTGCCAAAAAATAAAATAAAAATTAACCAATTATACTTTAATACATGTAGATGAACCACACTAAAATTTCTTTTTTTTTTGTATTTATGTTACTGTATTTCTCTTGTATTTCACTAAAAAATTTCATTAGTCCTAAAACGTATAGTATTATATCTACTTTTCCAAAACAATTATTTTCATTTTGTTATATGCTTTAGCCTTTAGGTGTTTTTTTTTTCCCTGCAGTCTAAAAATTTGCAAACTAATTTGTACAAATGATCATGTCACTAATCAAATCATATTCTTTATCCCCAAAACCAGCCCAAAAAGTTTCTCCTCGTTCGACCATGACTAATAGTAGTATTTAAAATAAGATTATTAAATTATTTTTTGTACTATATTGTTAAGAGTTTATTTATGTCAAAATAGTCGTCGCTTATTCACAATAGATTCGATCTGGAAAACAAAACCCAGAAGAATAATGATGAAGAAAGAAAAAGACAACTTTCCTTCTTCCTCGCTATAATGCGCCTGTGTCCGTGTCTGCTATACTACGCCAGCCTCCGTCTTCTTCGTCTCTCTTCGCCGTCTTATGTCTGATTTTCTCTGCCTCATTCTCAGATTCTCTATATGAGAAAATTTGTCTGTATGTGCAAATCCAAAATGGGAGTCAATGCTTCAGAGCCAACCCGAACACGATCACGATCGAGTCAATCTCAATCTCAGGGAAGGAATCGCCGTACTCCAACGACGAATCGATCACCGTCAACGAGCACAACCACCGGTACAACAACCACATCAACCTCAAATTCTAGCAAAACCGGTGTTTCTTCTTCCTCAGTCGCTAGTCGAACATCTCTCGCTAGTCTCCGAGAATCCTTACCGGAAAATCCACATATATACGACGTCTCCGAAATCCGTACAGCCACCAACAATTTCCTTGCTAATCGTCTATCTTCCTCTTCCTCTAAAGCTTCGTGGCGATGCAATCTGAGAGGGAAAGAGGTCGTTGTGTTTCAGAGAAAGTTTAGACGGAGAATCGCTAAAGATGAGCTTAGAGATCGCCTTTCCGATATCTGCCGGAGTCACCACGGAAGCATAATCAATCTCCTCGGAGCTTCAATTTCCGGCGGCGGAGGAGGAGGAGGCGATCACATCTATCTGGTATACGAATTCGTCAACGGAGCATCTCTTGCAGATTGCTTGAGAAACCCTAAGAACCCTAATTTCACAGTTTTATCGAATTGGAACTCGAGGATCCAAATCGCGACGGATCTAGCTCACGGGATCGATTACATCCACAACAAAACTGGATTGAAGATCGAAAACCTCGTTCACAATCACATCAAAAGCTCTGCGGTGATCGTGACGGAGCCAGATTTCAACGGTAAGATCTGTCACTTCGGAACGGCCCAACTCTGCGGCGAAACTGACGAAATGTCGCCGGAGAGAGACGAATCGAGGAATCCAAAACGATCTGAAAGCAGAGCGATTAGATTCGAAGGAGTGAGAGGTTACATGTCGCCGGAATTTCAAGCGTCGGGTATCGCTACTCAGAAATCAGACGTTTACGCTTTCGGAGTCATGTTGCTGGAGCTTCTCTCCGGCGAGGAGCCGTTGAAATACAGGTACGATAAATCGACCGGAGATTTCGAGCGTACGTCGGTGATCGAAACCGCGAAAGCGGCGATGGACGGCGGAGATAGCGATAGAGAGGGGACGTTGAGGAGATGGATGGATCGGAGATTGGGGGATTCGTTTCCGGTGACGGTTGTTGAGAAGTTAACTCGGCTGGCTTTGGAATGCGTGCAAGATGATCCGGTGAATCGACCGGAGATGGGAAGAGTCGCCGGAAAAATATCTCAATTGTATTTGGAATCGGAGAAATGGTCGGCGAGTATGAAACGCCCAACAGATATCACCGTCTCCTTCGCTCCAAGATGAGCGAATTTTTATTTAATTTCTATTTAATTTATTTTTGTTTGGAAATTGTGTATTCGTGGCTAAAGCTTTTTTTTCCCAAAATTAATTGTGAGTAATGATTTAGTTGTAATTAAGACATCTCTAAAACGTTTTGGAGGATTGTTGGATACTAATGAAAAAGTTCACTAATTATGAGTTGTGTTTCTTTACAAGTGAATGGAATTGTGTGGGCATGAAATAATAAAATACTCCTTATGAGCAACTAAGAAATTGTTGAATTTAATTCATATCCATTTCCTAACGTTGTTGGTTTAGCTAGTTAGGTAGGATTAATTATTTGAAGTAAGATGGATTTGCATTAAAATCAAAAGTCAATAATAACCATGAAAAAAAAAAGAGTAGAAGATAAGGGAAATTAGTAAAAGCTTGGTAATGGAATCTACTTTAGAGCCGTGTAGTTGAAGTTTTAAATCGAACTTAATGAAGGACCAATCTCGTATTGGGAGTTGGATTCTTGATTTCTAAAATCTAAAGATTTACTAAATTTGTAGAGAATTGTGTAGATTTAAAAGTTTAGTTATAAGATTTATAAAAATCAAGTGGTTTTCGTATTTTGAAAAATTTGTTTAATGAGTAAAATTAAAAAAAAAATACATCTACCAGTAATACTATATTCTAATATCTTTATAAAATTATTAAAAATTAAATTTTTTGAATAACATTGGATTTTGAATGGAATGTAAAAGTCATCAAACCAATAACAAAATATTTTGTTAAGAATATCATAATCCATAAACCAATAACAATTGATTCTACAAATCTTTAAAAATCTACCAAAACCCCCTACATGCTTTTATAAACAAAGACGTAAGGTTGAAGTATACAACTACAAAAATTAACTAATAAAAGTGCAAATATTGCAATTTGGAATGAGTTGGTTTTGTGGATTTGGTTTATAGATATCATACTTCAATCAGAATCGTGTCTAAGCTTATTTTCTCGTACTATGAAACATGTGTGAGATTGCTTTCACGACAAAGGCGAACTACGAAGTAAATATCTGATTAAGTCAACACGAATATGGGCTTACTTTGCTTTGTGGCCCAATGGGTTTTGATTGTTTAGCTACTCGACTCGCGTGAGCCTGTTTTATAAAAACATACTTGGAAGTTGGTACTACTAATGATTCAAAATAGGGGTGGACAAAAAATCTGAAACCGAATAACCGATCCGATGATTCGAACCAGACTCGAACCGATTCTCTAAAAATATCCGAATGAATCTTCTACACTTAGAACCGAAAACCCAAAATCGAACCTGAACCGAACAGGTATCCGAAATATCCAAAACATAAACTAACTTAAATATATTTAGAGTTAAGGCTTGATATTTTCATATAATTTTTGTAATTTTATAGTTTTTTCTTTACTTTTTTTTATCGATTCGGATATTGTAGATACATTTCGACAAAAATAACCAATTTATGTTATTATTTGAACTATTACAATTATTTTTTTTTTATTTTGTTCGTGGTATTTTTGGATAATTCGAATAACCAATAATTAAATTGAACCAAAAAAAAAAAAAAAAAGTGAAATAATTATAAATCTTTCGGGTAATTTTTGAATATTTTCGACAATTTTAGATTATTTTGGATAATCTGAACCCGGCCCGAACCCAACAAAACCAAAACCGAAACTGACCCGAAGTTTTCAAATATCTGAATGTGTATTATATCTCCTAACTCGAAAATCCAAAAATCCGAAATACCCGATCCGAATCCGAACGGATATCCGAATAGCCTTTCAAAACAAGGTCTAAGCAAAATGATGAAAACCAAACTCAACGAGCATACAAAGTTTCTTGTTTTTTTTTTTTTTTTTAGTATTGATTATTCATTTAATCAATACATATTGTCTGTTTTATTTGAAAAGATTGATATTCGTTTTATCGAATCAACGATAATTTAAAAGCCAGTATCCCCACACACACAAAAAAAATCAATGTAAATTTTTGATGTGTATATGCAGAATTAACAAATCCAAAATAGCTTAGTTTTCCGGTTATTCTCTTGAACCCTTGTCCATCTTGGATGTTTCCATTCCACAAGTTGGTATAAAAATAACGTGGAACCAAATTGAAGATTACATGATGCATACTCCAGCAAACATTTATATGATCTACAAGAAACATATCTCATAACCATATACTATGTTTTTTTACCATATATTATGTGTCTTACGAATTAAAATCCATGTAATATTTTTTAGATTAACGGTAACTAGCAATTAAGCGGATAAGCTTATTGGGTAGCAAAAAAGAAGAAAATTTATGAAAAAAAAAGGAGAAGGAGAAAAAAAAAGAAAGAGAATGAGAGGTCAAGTCAAAAGAAGTCGACATCACATATCACTTCACACGCAAAAGCATACCAATGTCTTGTCTTGTCAAATCATTTTGCATCTCGACAAAATCTTACTCCCATACATATATACACTGATATATACACAAACATATATGTGCTCTCTATCATATTCATCTTCTTGAAAAGAAAACAATACTTCAAACGCAGCACCAACACCAATTATCGAATTTATTTCAACTACAAAGGTCATATTCGTACTTACAATTTGAAGGTTATTTGCTTAATTTTCAACAGAAACAAAAAAAAAGATGAGTATGTAAAAATATAATGGGATCAACTATATGATTGCATAGAGTTTTCGGAAAATCATAAGCGAGTTGAACCAAAAACATGGATTCCGGAATCTAACACTATTAGTTTGAATATACTATATGTCGTGAAAAAAAATCAAGTGAAATTCTAAAAATACAATGTATGTGATCAGCAGATTTTGCACCTTAACAGGCTCCATTTTAGCTCCACCTTGTAGGAAGTGACTAAAAAAGTTGTGGAAATACTCATATAGGTGTAGTCTCAACTCTCAACCGTTGCAATGCTAAATTAATCGTTTCATGGTTTTAGACCTAAATCATTTAATAATAAAAGTCAATAAGTGTTTTGTTGAAGTAGTTTCGGTTTAAATAAACTATTTGAGTTGGAAGCTCGCATAAAGTAAGATTTGCTGGTGAAACGGTGGTAAAACTAGACGGCTATTAACTTTTTTAAACAACCGTTTCAGATAGAATTAAATGATAGTTCTTCTCTTCACAAATGAGGTAAGACTTTGAACAGCGATCAATGGAATTTCAAAAATCAAATATAGTCAAATATATAGACTTATAATTAATATCGAGACATACCATATAATATCATATATAGATATAGATATATGCATGTTTTCATTTTTGTTTTTGCATGCAATTGATTAGAAAGTAGAGAAGCTTTGATCGAGAAAGTAGGTGCAGATAGGGTAATAACAGCCTTTGGAACACAAGAACATTATTTATATTACATGACCACACTAGGTAGCTAGAAGATCTTGTTCTAATGTTTTAACTTTTTTAACTGTTGAAGTAAATCTTCTTTTTCCAAACAAAAAGCAGCTGAGATTTACTGTTTCACCACCTGTCTTCTTGTTTTTATTCTTTCTTTCTTACTTCTTACAATTATATTTATTATTTCATTTATCATATGTAATCCTTAACAAACACTCCTTCTGTTTTGTGCCACAATACTTAACAGCATAACTGGAAACTCCAGCTTTTCTTGTCTCTTACTTTCACACAGATACTTTTACATATATATATATATATGTATATCCTAATAGGACTAATTTGTGATTTAATACATATTGCTCTAGTGCGTCAATTTCAGAAGTTTCATTTGAAGACTTTGAGTTTGACTAGTATTAACTTATCTTGGTTTCCTGTGATTTTCTTCTTTAATTTTAAAGCCATAATCTATAATAAGTGTAAAATAAACTATAACGATAATACATACATGCACAAGTAGTAGATGCAGATACATAGACAACGACGCGTATTTGTGGGGCATGTTTTATCAAAAAATAAACAAAAACTGATTTAGTTAATGTAATTAAATTCAAGGCAGCTCAAGATCTTTTTGTTCAAACCATTAGACTTCTTTAACCTTCCTAAGCCTATAAAGCATTATAATGACTACAACATGGTAGGACAATAATTTACATTGCTTAGTTATGACAGATATTATTGGCAAGCAACGTATAACGAAATGTTATTTAAAGTCGTCCCTAAGAAGACGGTGAGGTTAAAATGATTTCAGAGATGACATAATGATTCACTTGAAAATGATGGTTACAATATAGCTTATGAACTCATTTAATAGAAAATTGGATAGATTTATAATTAAATTGTAGTATAACATATTCTAACATAACCAAACACACGAATTCGCGACAGACGGCTATACATGCAGGACATTGAAACTCGGATAAATTTGCATCCATAATCTGAAAAAGTACTAATGTGAAATGAAACGATGAAGTTATTAATTAGTACTAACTTAATGAAATAAAATAAAAATATGGTAAAACAACATGTAGTTATAAATCAGTGTGAACATATGTGGCTTGTGTGAAAGAAGTTATACATTCAAAGGACATGTGTGGATTCTTGATTTGTTCATACTCATTCGTTAGTTAATAACTGTTTAAGAACAGTAAGGCTTACAAAACAAGTATAGTATTGATTAAATTAGCTTAGTGAATAGTTTCGCTCGGTCATTTACAAATATATGTATAGTGAACCACGAGAAAGGAATTGGATATTAACTGAATGTTCTACAATGTATGTGTGGATACTATAAAGTAATTTGATATCTACTGGCCAGTAGAAATTAGCACTAAAAATATCAACGATCAATTCTGGTGGACAAACTTTTTGTTGTCACTTGTTACTACAGATTCACATGATTGTTGTAAATAGTATAGAAATTAGCACTAAAAATATCATGCATCTATGAAAATAATCACGTCGGTAAGACGTAATTTGATATCTGGCAATGAGTAATTAATTAGATAGAATGTTCTATTGATTCTTTTATTGATTTAAGATCTATCATTGATTTGATTAATATCTGTATATTATTTTATAGTTTTCCGTACTGCTTGATCTAATTAGAAGAAAAAAATATCTAATGTGAATGTTTAAAAAGGTCACCTCACTTATATCAAGAGACCATGTTCCTAATCTTTTACGAATGCCAGTACTTGATGCTCTCTATTGGCAAACTATCCAAAAACTTATGTTATGTTTTATTTTTTCCCTGAAAAAGGGATATTATATGATCGAGAAAAAACGAACAGAATACAGAGAGAAATCAAAAACAATCATCGACCAAATAGCAACAACAACTTAAAAACAGAGCTTAATAACAAGCCTAAACCAAGGATCGATACTCTGATGCAAAGAGGTCCTGAAGCCAAGATGGAGGACCCGAGGCAATGTATGATTGGAAGCGATTCTCATATATTGCACTGTTCGCAATCTTGTATGTTGCCAAATTCGCTTGTCTTGTTTCACACACAATTTTCCAAGACGCCACTCGTTGGAGAAGATCACACAACTTAAGGGAGAAGAACCGGAAAGAGGGCCAAGCCGAGGGACTTGACACTGCATTCACCAAATTCTTGTCCACGGCGGCAAAGAGAACCATGGGGTAGCGCAAATCCGAGAGACTCGAGATTGCCCAACTAATGCTTAGAAAGGAAGCATCTAATTTCGAGGCTACCAATGCAAAAGATCGGCGGGCATGAAGTAATACAATCCCCTGAGCATCGCGGACCACCCAAGCTGATCCACACTCTTTGGAGTTTTTGTTCCAAGAAAAGGCTATATTGCATTTAACCCAATTATCAAGAGGTGGGCGCCAAATGTTCTGTCGAGAAAGAGTAGTGACTTGGGACTCTTGAATGTTTCTTTCCACTTCTTGAGCCAAAAACCAGTTATTTGAATCTTGGAGAACCTTGTTTACCGTCTGAAGGCTACAAAAGTTCGCTCCTTCGAAGATCAAATTGTTCCTATTTTTCCAAAGCAACCAAAGAAGCCAAGGAAATGATCGTGCCACTTCCGGTATGATGTTAGGATTTTTGCTAGCACTAAGCACATAATGGAGATTAGAGTAAACGGAGAGTTGATTAAAGCCATTCGGAGGAAATGGAAAGGAGGAGAGAGCCCAAACTTGCCGAGCCACCGGACAAGTAAAAAGAACATGATTCGTGGACTCTCCCTCCTCACCACATCTTTGACAACTATAATCCACTTTCATACCCCGATTAAGAAGATTATCCGCCACCGGAATGGCTCCACTCAAAACCTTCCATAAAAAACTCTTTATCTTCGGGGCGGTTTGTAGTTCCCAAACTAGGTCTTTGAGCGGGTTTAAGGAAGGTAGCATTTGTGCCTCTCTTAGCGTGTCTTCGAGAGTCGTTTGGCTAGCCAACCAATACCCCGTTCTAACTGAGTAATCCCCGCTATGATTGAATTTCCAAATCCAAAAATCAGGAAGAGATGGAATAGGATGAAGTTTCAAGATAACGTCAAGATCCTCCTGATAAAAAAGCTCGGTTAATTTTCCCCTGTCCCACGTGCGGGTCTCATCATTGATGTTGACATTTGCATCAATGTCAATGAATATGTTTTTCATTAGTGGAGCTCGATTTGGCGAAGTTGGAAGCCATGGAGAAGACCATATCCAAAGAGATTTTCCATCTCCAACTCGTGGGGAAATGCCTTTGTACAACAACTCACGTCCATGTAAGATGCTTCGCCAAGCATAAGAAGGACGAGATCCCAAAGTAGCTTGAAGAACATGACTCTCGGGAAAATAACGACTCCTCAAAAACCGTGACATGAGACAATTTGGGAAGTGCACGAGCCGCCACGCTTGTTTCGCCAAGAGTGCTTGGTTGAATGTTTGAATTTCTTTAAACCCAAGTCCACCATCTTTTTTGGGAACACAAAGCTTGTCCCACGAAAGCCAATGAATTTTCGATTTATTTTCCATCGTATTCCACCAAAAAGAAGACAGTGCACTCGTTAGCTTCCTACAAGTGGTAACCGGGAGTTTGAAACAAGACATTGCGTATACGGGTGTAGCCATGGTAACCGCCTTAAGCAAGACTTCTTTACCACTCAAAGAAAGGCATTTAGCATACCAACCGGAGAGTCTAGACTTCATTCTATCCTCAATATAGCCAAGAAGGTCTCGTTTAGAACCGCTAAAACACTCCTGGAGACTAAGATAAGTTCCGGCACCACCCTCATTATAAATTAAATGTATACAAAATGAAAAAAAAAAATACAAAACAAACAAAAAACACTTCAAGATATCAGAAAGCAAAACCCTAGGATTCGGTTAAGCGAGGACCCATCTAAAATAATTCCTTATCATAATCAAAGAAATTGAGCTACATTATAGATCTAATAAAAAAGGATATTTACTTTCTATATTTCTACAAAAAAAAAGTTTCTATACCAAAGATAGTTCGAAGAAAAAAAAAACAAAAGAAGGAAATTTATTTTTTACTTTTTATATTTTTAAATAGAGTGAAAAGACAAGACAAACGTCAAATCGGATCTCTATCTTCTCATACGAGACTGCCAGTGCCTTCTTGTGTTGTCATCCTTTATAATATTTTCCAATTTTTCTCAACCATAACACGAATTAAATTCGATATCTATATTACAAATATAAATAGATAGATAGTTTTGGAAAAAAATAACAGTTTCTTTCTTTTTCATTTTCGTCCGTCAAAGCAAAATATGGAAACCAAAAGGAAATATTAACCAAACCGCACGTGTGTTCCTGACTGACCTCATAGTGTACAATTTCAAGAATATATTTCATTCGAGAAGGACTAGATTAACGGTCAATCGGATGGGATAACCATAAGTAACAACATAATTAAGTTTCAACAAAAGTAAAAACATATTTATAAGGGTTAATTTGCTCAATAACAAAAAAAAATAATAACCAACTAAATAATCTATATGTGACCAAATAATAACCATTAGATTTAGGGCATTTGGTTAGGATTTTAAATACAATTTTTTTTTATGGTTATTGATGTCAATTTTCCTATTTATAACTGAGTTCTTTTTTTTTACTAAAAACATATGCTTAGAATTATTAGACATCCACATATGATTCAAACAATGTCATTTTAAACATATGATCAATAATACAATTTTTTCTTAACCTACATCGATAATATTTTCTCACTTTCTTTTAGTTAGAGTTTATATACAACATGTGTATATGTCATAAACCAACTTTGTATGATGCAATTATGGAATAACTAACAAGATGACACTATTATTATGTGTTATTTTGCCTACAAAGCTGCCATGATCAGTTGGAACACAAGCTTAAGAAACTTTTTTTTTCCCCCAAATAAAAATGCATTAATCGGATGTGGAGTTTTGTAATTTTTTCGCTAGTACAAATTAAAGAGCCTAAACTAATCCGGTAGAAATGAAAAAACTATAACCCCTCATAAGTTGTAAAGAAAATGGATCCTCTTGACAATTGCATCCGCAACTTGGTTTGTCTGGCGAGAATAAGTTGAGCGGTATACATCGAACTCATTTTAATATCTTTGGACTATTATGTTCAAAAAGATAGGAAGCTATCTCGCTAGACGTCAGCAATTTCTTGTAATTCTAAAAACTTCAGTTCACTTGTGAATACACTTAAGAGTGTTAACCTTCGTTAAAACAACTTTGAAAAATTTCAAAAAATACAACTTTTCAAGTACCATTTTACAAAAATGTCATATTTTTGAAATTTTTATAAAAATACCACTTTTTCAAAATTATTTTTTTTATATTATTTATATTTGGATTAATTATGTTCTATTAAGATTTAGTTTTGAGTGTTTAGGGGGCTTTAGGTGTCAAAATATTTTTTAGATTTTAGAATTTTAAGATATAAGCTTTATAAATCTATAATTAGTGATATTTTTGTAAATGGACATCTTTAATTGGCATTATTACAAATGTACATACAAAAAGTGACATTTTTGTAATTGTGGCATTAACTTTTTAGTCATATTATTTTAATTGAAGTGTTTTATAAAATTTGGATTTAGAACAATGTTTGTATTTTTGAATAATGTTTTAGCACTTAAAAAAACAAAATAGAACGTCCCGACAGAAGGACCCGATCGAACCGGCCGACACGCATCCCCATGCCTTTCAACTCTCCTCCACCAATTTCTTAAATTTACATTATTTACTGTTATTATTACTTTTGTTTTTTTATCTGCATTATTATTTGTCTACTAATCTACAAATTTTTTTGATAACTTCAAATTCTACCACGCTTTTTAAGCTCAAGCATTTTCCTCTTCGAACCAAAGTACTAGGCTGGTCTTTAGTTCATCATTTTTCAGAATCCATGGGTTCTAGAGATATAAGCTGATTTAAAAAACTTCAACTATATTAGATTCAGAAAACCATGAACCTATGTTTCTGAATACTATCTACCTAGTTCTTAATTGTTTCTGAATATAAATGATTGTCTACAAAAAATTTTGTTAACGTCAAATAAACGATTTCGATCAAACGTCTTTCATAAATTTATGATTTTTTCAGACAAAAAAAAACCTTAATTGATGCACATGGAGGTTTTTCTAAAAAAAAAATTCGGTTAGAGAACAGTTGTAATGAATCAAAAATCGAATCATTTATTTTAAATCCTAGTAGACCAACTTGCCAAGTCGTAACCTCGTCATTTACGTTTTCTTAAACCTAATCTATTATCTTGTAGGAAAATAAGAGACTTATTATTATTATGTAGAATAAAAAGTGGGGAAATAAGAGAAGAGACGGTCAGAAATGGACCAGCGGTCAAACACCAAACCATCAAATCACATTCACTAAGTACAGCTGAGACTTTCAGTGGGTTTGCCTTAACGAATTAGGCCAATGTTCTTATCCATCACCATCCTGTCCATTTTACCATTTTTGCATATGAATAATTTTACACGCATGCATATGGTTCGAATAGTGATCATGGTTGGTCTATTCACTACAAGAAAACATGATATATTCCGACGGCCAAAACCGTCGGAAAGCCGTCGGAATAACCCATATTCCGACGGCTTTCCGACGGTTTTGGTCCGTCGTTTCTATCTCGTCGGAAAAAAAAATTCCGTCGGAAATCCGTCGGAAATTCCGACGGATTTCCGACGGAAAAGGATAACTGGAATTCCGTCAGAATTCCGTCGGAACTCCGTCAGTATTTCAAATACCGACGGATTTCCGACGGGTCACATACCGACGGATTTCCGACGGTACAAATACCGACGGATTTCCGACGGTTAACATACCGACGGATTTCCGACGGTAAAAATACCGACGGATTTCCGACGGATAATTTATTTATTAAAAAAAAAATTAATTTAATTAAATAAATTAAAATAAAATTAAATATAATTAAAAATTAGATTAAAATAAAAATAAAAATAAAAAAACAACATTTAAAATTAAGTTTCAATATTTTTAAGAAAATTAAAATATTACATATTATCTATCGGTTACGGAAGAACTCGTTCATCCGTTCTTCCATCTCCCGCATTCGTGCCATCTGCTCTTCCATATCCCGGATTCGTCCCACCTGATCTTCCATTGCCCGAACGCGTTCCACTTGTTCCTGCAAGAGCGTCTGCTGTTCCGCGTAGCGAGCTTCATCTTGTGCGCGTTGGGACTCCAACCCGGTCACCCGCTCGAGAAGCTCGGCATTCTGTGCCCTCAACGCACTATCTGCATGAATGCGGTAAGAGTTGACGGACGTGGCAGAACTGTCTTCCGGGAGGCCAAACACACGACCTCTGTGCTTAGGCGCAACCTACGAAAAAAAATCAATCAGTAAATGTTGTAAGTTGTTTATATTTAAATTTATTTAAAATTTAATTAAAATTTAATTAAAATTGACAGTATTACTAACCTGATAGGTAAACTCGTTGATCATCTCCAGAGGAACTTCCGTGGAAGGGGGAGTTCCTTCGACGATCGGTTGGGATTGGAGGTACTCCTCACCCAGCCTCTCCACGCTCTCCACGATTTCACGAGCAATGGGATCTTGAATTTCCCCCGTCTTTCTGTTGGTGTGCGCATCTTTGACCAAGTCAAGATGTGACGGACGCACACCGGTCCTCTCCATCTGTTGGCATAGATAATGAAAGAAATATGAGAAGTGTTAGAAATATAAATTTTTGTAAAAATTATAAAATTACGTACCAGTTTCTGAACACGTGACGCTTTGCTCGTCGCACCGAGGTTATGGGTCGCCGGTCCCTTCCCCTTCCGGTCGCTCTTCCGGTTAGACGAGTTCTTTTCGGAGCTTGTTTTTGTCTCCTCCCGCTCCCAATGGGCAAGTAGTCCAGCCCATAATGTTTTGTTAACTTGCAATTTGCGCGGCACTTTTCCCTCTTTGTACCACAAGTCCTTCCATTCGTTTATCTTCAACGAATATTTCCGGGAAGCTTTTTTGTAGAACTCCCGTCGGACCCGGGAAGTCAACTGTGGGTCCCAAGTAAATTCTTGCTGCAAAAAAAAAAACGAACCCATATTAGTATTGACAATTTTAATGAAAATAAAAATCTAAATTACAAAATAGGAATAGAAATCATACCGCAAATTGCCGAAACCAGATCTCCTGGTCTGCCACCGGCATCGAAGTAAATGTGGGATACGGGGAAGTGATCAACGAATTAGTCATTGCGTTGATCGAACTCGTAATCCCGTTTCCCGAAAATTGAAACCTAAACAATATTTAGTTAAATATTTTTTTAAGTTAATATAATCAAATACATTTTTAGTATAAAACTTACCATGTCGTGTTAGGTACCAAGTCGGGATCTAGGCGAGGCAACCTATCCCGTCCAGGTTGCGAAACAAACTCCTCAACGGACATGGCCGTGGGAGCTGAGGGCTGTGTACCTAGTGGAGGAGACGGGTCTTGGGATTCCGGAAAGCTACTATCTGGGATTTGCGACTGACTCCCTCCCCTACTGGAAGTACCGGATCCAGTAGAGTGATGAAATCGGCCATAGTCCCTACGATTTCCAAAATGTTTACATACCGTTGACATTTACTTACATATATAAATATAAATTCTGATATTAAATTTTTTATAGTAAATTGATATTTTGAGAAGTAGGGATTTTGGAATTTCGAGATTAATTTTTGGAATTTCAGGATTTCATAAATTAAGTTTTAGGGAGTTAGGGATTTTGGAAAATTGAGATTTCTCTAAATAGGTATTTAGGGATATTTGGATTATGGATTTCAGATATTACCATTTACGAATTTACAGATTTAGAAAATTTTTGGAATTTCAGATTTTTAACATTTACGAATTTTTAGATATTTACGATTTTTCCCTAATTTGGGATTTTGTAATTTAAACAAATAAAAAATTTAGTAAAATTTCAACAACTTAGAATTTTACTAATATTTTTATATTATAAATATTTATAATTTTACAAAAATAAATAATTTTATACATATTTTTCTAAATTTTATAAACCCGTACATTTCTACATTTCTATTGATTTTTAACAACCTAAATCTAACAAATTCACAAAATTCTCTAAATTCCCTAAATCACAAAATTTACAAAATAAAAAATTTTTCAAACATACTAAACCCGTACATTTCTACATTTCTATTGATTTTTAACAACCTAAATCTAACAAATTCACAAAATTCTCTAAATTCCCTAAATCACAAATTTCCAAAAAAAAACTTCGAAAAACTTACATTGGATTGATGATAATGTGATAGAGATTGAGATTGTGGATGGATATGTTGATTCCGGCGTGTTTCCGAGAGGATCGATCGAATTCCGGCGATTTTATGTTTTTTTTCGACTTTTCGTTCTGTCATCGCGAGGAAGAAGACGGTGGTTTTTATTGCAGGTGACCGACGGATTTCCGACGGACACCGACGGATTTTCCCCCTTTTTTCGATGAGATCGAGGCTCTTAGGCGGCAAAAATTAGGGATTCCGTCGGAAATCCGTCGGAAATACCGAGGGATTTCCGACGGATTATAAACATAATTAATTAAAACCGCGTAAATGTATTATTTTTTATTAAATAATTATTTATTAAATTAAATTTTTTAATTAAATTAAATTAATTAAATCCGTCGGAAATCCGTCAAAAATACCGACGGATTTCCGACGGATTTAATAATTTTTTTTTTAAATTAAAATTTTTTAAAACGGGTTTTAAATATAAAAAATATTAGATCCGTCGGAAATCCGTCGGTATTTTTGACGGATTTCCGACGGATTTAATTAATTTAATTTAATTTTTTTATCTCTGAAATTTTTTATATTATAAAAATATTAGACCCGTCGGAAATCCGTCAAAACCACCGACGGAATTCCGACGGGTGTAATATTTTTTATATCACAGATATCTGTTTTAAAAATATAAATTACAATCCGTCGGAAACTGTGAAAAATCAACCGCTTAAAAGTCCGGGTGTTGACCCGATTGCAGAGTTAATTAAAAAAATGTCCAAACATTTTTTCATAAATTATTTTAAATATATCCGAGAATTGAATAAAAGATTTACATAACGAAATTTTATAACAGAGAAAAAACAAAAGGCGAAAGGAAATTTATTTATTTTACAGTTTGAAACACATATGTCTCTGTATCCGCTCCAAACTTACCTTTTTTAGAACCTTAAACTTTTTTTTTCCTTTTTTTTCTTTGGCGGAGAATCTACATATCCTTTGCAAAATTCCCTTTCGATTGCATCAACATCTATATTCAAATTCGGACTTTCAGGTCTTTGGGCAAATTCATCATCATTGTACTGATCCTTATTATTCTTCGGTGTACCTTCTAAATATCCGCCGCAAACATCTCTTTTGATTGCATCAACATCTATATTTAAGTTCGGACTTTCTGGTCTCTGGGCAAATTCATAATCATAGTAGTTATCCTTACATTCATTTGAAGTACTTCCACCGTAAGTATCTGACGTTTCAATCAAGCGAGATGGTTGTACGTCTTCGAGAAGACTCTTTTTGTTTGGATATTTGTCGCACTGCGATTGCGTTTCCCACGAGACGTTTGGCAAGCACTGGCTGTCCGGCACTATTGTTGATGAAGAATCTCCGATTGAGATTGGTGAGACCGTATCAAATTCCCACGAGTAAGTGGGTATCTCTTCAGTGTGTGTGTCGCATTGGGTTTCGGTTTCCCACGAGTATTTTGGAAGTAGAAAGTGGTTTGCGACGATTTTTGAGTCTTCATTAGGAGAGTTAGAAGACATTGTTTGTGTCGTTGACAGGAATGAACGTATGAGGAACCTTATATAGAACGGAAAACCGTCGGAAATCCGTCGGAAATCCGTCTGCAACATCCGACATAATACCCCGCCAGTCCCATCGGCCGCATATAACGCAATGGTAACCACTCAAACTTTGCCGACATCGGGAATTCCGACGGATTTCCGACGGAACTAATTCCGTCGTTATGTCGTCCGAAAATTAGGACAGCTTTTATCCCTCGCGCGGAAATCCGGCGGCAAATTTATTAAATGATTCTGGCGAATATTACCATAAAGTACATTATATTAGAGGGAACGCATAGTATGATGTATAGTACAAAACAGCTCCAAACAAACATTTATTCATAAATGTTTAATCTGTCTCTTCTGATGAACCTTCACTAGGGATGGAGTCGGAATCGTCGTCAAATTCTTCACGTAGTTCATCTTCATCCGAATGCACTAGATCATCGCCGATATGTGTGACATCAGTGACAAGGTCAATGTTATCCGTCTCCTCAACATGTGACATTTGGTTGGTTCGCGATACTTGTAGAGCATCATGTTCCGGAACTCCATATATTTTTCCTCGCGGATTAATTGGAGTTACCGTCATCCAAGGATCTGTCCTCCGCCCAACTCGAGGATATGGAATGTAGCAAACCTATTCATAAACGGTGGATGTTGTTTATATACAAGAATAACAAAACCTAACGTATAAATATAACGGAAAACCTATCAATATAGTTATACCTGGTCTGCTTGAGATGCAAGGATAAATGGATCGTAATGATGTAATTTCCGGCTTGAATTTATCGAAATAACACCAAGACGGTCAATTCGAACCCCACTACCATTGGATGGATCATACCAATCGCACATAAACACAATGCACCTCAAGTCCAACATTCCTGGGTAGTGGATTTCCAAGATTTCTTTTAAAATGCCATAGTACATGGTATCACCTGATTGCGCGGAAATACCATTGTCCGAAGTTGGCCTTTGACGTCCTTCGTCACGAATTCTGAAGGAATATCCCCTAGTGCAAAATCTCGGATATGAAGTCGCGGTACTGCGTAAACCATGAGAAAACTCCACTAACCATGTCGGGAGGGTTTGACTACTTGCTAAACCTTCGGAAACCTAAAAACAATATAAGTAAGCAATCAATAACATATGAACGTAAAAAACTTATAAAATAAGAGTGAGGAGTTATATTTAACGTACAAAAAATTTCAACCACTCCGGGAATTCGTCGTCTTTTAATACAGCAAGTTCGGAATCTGTCTTATCAGCATGGTAAGTTTGTGCTATGGACATGTATATCCTGTAACATAACAATCTTTATTAGATGAAGACAAATAATTGCACAAATTTAGTATGAGAAATGGTGTACCTTTCATACTCTCCAAGTTCGTCACAATTTCTGAGGATATATGTATGCAAATGTGTGACCTCTTGTGGTGATAGTATGCGTTTCTTCCCTTTTCCACTTACGCGGCCCACTTGCGCAAACAACTCAGGTACAACCACCGGATACACTGCTTTCTCACCTCTATCATCATGTCGCGCCGGCCGTCTACCTTTAGTCCGGACATCCGAAGGAAAGTAATATTCGGCAAAGTGTGATACTTCTTCGTTTAGACTTTGTGCGACAATAGATCCCTCAACTTTGCTCAAATTTTTTACCTTTTTCTTCAGGTGGAACATGTAACGCTCGAACGGGTACATCCATCGGTATTGAACAGGGCCTCCTAATGCTGCTTCTCGTGGGAGGTGAATAGGAAGATGTTCCATAACATCAAAAAAAGACGGTGGAAATATCTTCTCAAGATTACAGAGGAGCACCGGGATGTTGGCCTCTAAAGACCGGATCCCGTCCTCTGTTAGTGTCCGTGAACATAAGTCTCGAAAGAAAGCCCCAACTCCTACAAAAGAAAAGTAATCAAGTTAGTACATATATAGTAACATTATATTAGTAATAAACTAAAGAAAATTATGAAATATACCTCCAATTGCTTGATGGATGTCTTGAGGAAGAAGATTAGAAAATGCAAATGGCAAAAGACGTTGCATCACAACATGACAATCATGACTCTTCATTCCAATAAACTTCCCTTCCGTCGAATCCACGCAATTACGCAGATTAGATGCATAGCCGTCAGGAAATTTAACAAAATTTTTAATCCATTCAAAGAAAACTTCCTTCTTACCCGCGTCTAACCGGTACGCAGGCATCGGCAATCTACCATTAGGCAAAACATGAAGGGATGCCCTTGAACAAATCAATGGCAAGTCTAATCTAGATTTCCAGTTATCTTTTGTCTTTCCTGGTACATTTAAAATGGTGTTCATGATGTTGTCAAAGAAATTCTTTTCAACATGCATGACATCTAGATTATGCCGCAGTAGATGATCTTTCCAATAAGGCAAATCCCAAAAAATACTTTTCTTATGCCAATTGTGATATTCCCCACAGCCGTCGACGGGGTGATGGCCATTACCCCCACATTCAGGAGTTCGCTCTGCACCAAAATCTCGTAACTGTTCCAATATGCTGCGACCATCTATCTCCGGAGGTGGACCAGTAAACACTGGAAAATTCTTTCTAAAATGTCTTCTAGACCGACGATATGGATGATTTGCCGGCAAAAAACACCTATGGCAATCAAACCATGAAGTTTTCCTTCCGTTCTGCAATTGGAATGCTGAAGTATTGTCTTGGCAATAAGGACATGCCAATCTCCCATGCGTTGTCCATCCAGATAACATACCGTACGCCGGAAAATCGCTTATGGTCCACATAAGAACCGCACGCATGTTGAAATTCTGCTGGATTGAAACATCAAATGCCTCAACACCATGCTCCCACAACATCTGCAACTCATAGATCAATGGTTGGAGGAATATATCGAGTGATCGTCTTGGATGATCTGGCCCAGGAACTAGAACTGAGAGAAACAGGAACTCTCGCCGCATGCACATAGAAGGAGGCAAATTGTAAGGTGTTACGATGACCGGCCACAATGAATATTTTCTTCCATGCTTTCCAAATGGGTTGAAACCATCAGTGGATAAGCCGAGGTATACATTTCGGCGTTCGTATGCGAAATCTGGATATACCGATTGAAAGTGTTTCCACGCTTCTGCGTCAGAAGGATGCGTAATATCTCCATCTTGATTATGCTCTGCATGCCATCTCATAGCCTTAGCAGTGCGTTCTGATTGATACAGCCTCTTCAACCTCTCTGTTAATGGTAAATACCACATCCGTTTGAAAGGAATCTTCACTCTGCCACTTGTGTCTTGGAACCGTGGTTTACGGCAAAATTTACATTTTTTCCTGTTCTCATCTTCTCTCCAGTATAGCATGCAGTTGTCGATGCACACATCTATTATCTGGTAGGGCAAACCAAGACCGGCAACAAGTTTCTGGACCTCGTAGTATGATGCTGGAGAAAGATTATCCTCTGGCAAAACATCTTTCACAAACTCGGCGAATGCATCAACACATTCTTCGGACAAATTGTAATCGGTCTTCATGTTCATCATCCTACTAGCAGAAGATAACGGTGAATGCCCTTCCCTACAACCGCTGTACAGTGGTTGCTTTGATGCGTCTAACATATCAAAAAACCTTCGAGCTTCTAAATTAGGTTCTTCAACCCTATCACCCTCATAACCACCCGACTGCAAATTCTCTCTAAACGCGTCGTTAACCATCGCAACCGTACTTACCCCAACATCTACTTCCGTTGTACGTTCTTCTACGCTATCCGGAAAATAAGGTGCATTACTACTAGTACTACCATATTCGTAATTGCTTTCTCCATGTAAAAACCAAACTTTATATCCCGGCGTAAATCCATATCTATATAAGTGATTCCAAACACTATGCATCTTAACACTAATTCTATTACAGCATTTAGAACATGGACATTTGATATCCTGACCTTTTTTTGCTGCATCTTGGTTTCTGGGTAAATTCATGAACTCGCATATACCTGCAGCGTAAGCGGATGTTAATAAGTTCGAGCCCATATCCATCATTGGCTCGTCCATCCAAGACCGAAAATATGAACTCATCGCTACCAAAATTTTTTTTTCCTAAAATTGTGTTATGAAGTTCGTTACGGATGTGGGAGCTTATATAGAACGGATTTCCGTCGGAAATCCGTCGGAAATCCGTCAAAACCTCCGACATAACACCCCACCAATCCCATCGGACACCGTCCACGAAATGGTAACCACGGAAATTTGCCGACATCGACTTTCCGACGGAATTCCGACGGTTTTAGTTCCGTCGGTATGCGATGACCAATCAAACTTTTGCCGACATCGGAAAATCGGAAATCCGTCGTCATTCCGTCGGAAAGTCGTCGGAAAATTACGACAGCTCATATCCGTCGGAAATCCGTCGGAATATAGTGACGGATTTCCGACGGAATAACGACGGAATAATTTTGGTCGGAAATCCGTCGGTATTCCGTCGGAAATTTCCGACGGAATTTCCGACGGACGTTAATTCCGTCGGAATACTGCCTGTTTTCTTGTAGTGATTTTCTCTGCGATAAATGTGGTGAATGTTTTTAAAAAATTCAAGTTCCATAGACGTGTCGTGCCGAGTATAAATATAAATGTGACACATAAAATAAAAATACTATTCACGTAAATTTGGTTGATCCAAACAATTATATCACTTTTAATGTTTAAGAAGTATATATATATATATATGCACCATCCAAATTTATTTTGCAAGTTTGTGTTTATATCATGTTATTTATCGCTCAATGGTCTGAAAACCAAAACATATATGAAATTTTGTAGTCATATCTTTAACAATTTCCTCTAACGCAGATGTTTCAATAAATGATACATATAGCTTAACTATGCTTTTGAATGAAAGAAAAGATGTTTTTTTTTGTCACAAATAAAATATTATACTGTAGAACTAAAGTATTATTATTGATTTCTCTGATATTCTATATCGATATGATCCATATTTTGAAGCCCATTTGTATTCTTTGGCATTGTTCTAAAACACTTTCTTCCTTTGCATCGAAAACCCTCATTTTATTAGCATTAGGGTAACGCATGAACCTTCGTATATAATATCATAGTGTTGATTGAGTTTCACATATGTCGTGAGCCAAAACCAAAAGACCGTTGCCAAATATCTTGTCTAATTGGATTTACATTTTCTTTGCAACTAATTAAGTACGTGATTATGTATGTGACTAAAGTGTTACGTGACACATTCATGTCATTTTAAGTCGGTAGCTAATGATATTTAGCCAGATTATTAAATACTTAAGTTTCTCTCTCTTTCTTTTTGATTTTTATATTCACAAAACTAATCATTTCTCCTCTTTATATACTTGATTGCCCCCCAAAATGGATTCGGCTCGTACTTCAATGTTAAGCAAAACCCTTTTCTCACTTTGTCATCTTCCTATTTTTAGTGACAAAAAGAGAATCACTAAATTTCTCTTAACTCTAATTACAGATTTGCTTCTAATGACAAAAATATAAATTTCAAAGCTCCAATTTGCTCTCCTAGCCAATAAACAAGAGAACACACGTCCACATTAATCATTTTTATCATTTTATAAAATTTAATTCGAGACCCCCCGGTCCGCCCATTCAGATCTCTGTCTCTCTCTCTCTGTATCTATATACACACAAACCAATCTCTCAAACACTATAGACTCTCTCTCTCTCTTCTGCTTCTTTATCTTCTCCATGAGTTTCTAAAGATAAAAAGCTTGACCATTTTTCACTTATAAATTTCTCTTTAAGAAACCAAACTCTTTTCTTCATCTTTTATAGCTTATCATACCAAAAGATTCTCTTTAAAATAAAAAAATTCGTCATTCCTTTTGAAAACCCTAGTTTTGTCCTAACAGAATCAAAGACCATGAGTAATACTACTTTCGAAGAATCTCTCAAACCTTTATCTATGGATTACCTAAATCTATTAATCAACGGTCAAGCTTTCTCCGACGTCACTTTCAGCGTCGAAGGCCGTCTAGTCCATGCTCACCGTTGTATCCTCGCCGCTCGTAGTCTCTTCTTCCGCAAATTCTTTTGTGGATCTGATCCTTCACAAACCGGAGTTGAACCGGCTAACCACACCGGATCAGGAGCCAGAGTGGGAGGAGTCATACCGGTTAACTCGGTTGGTTATGAAGTTTTCTTGCTTCTACTTCAGTTCTTGTATAGTGGACAAGTCTCAATCGTACCGCATAAGCACGAACCAAGATCAAATTGTGGAGATAGAGGTTGTTGGCACACGCATTGCACTGCAGCCGTTGATCTTTCTTTAGATATATTAGCCGCTGCCCGTTATTTTGGCGTTGAGCAGCTCGCGTTACTCACCCAGGTTCTTGTTCTTTTCACTTTTGGTTTAAGTGTACCGGTTTTGGTTTGGTTTGAATTTTGAAACCCTATTGATGATGCATATATATAATGAGAATATAGTTGTTCTTGTCTTGATTTCATGTGTAACTGATGTGTTTACATTCCACGCACTTCAACTTCCTTTCCGGATTTAGATGACTGATGTGTTGGTGTTGCCCACCGAGAAATTTCCTAAAAGTAGAAGCTTTTTCTTTTAATGTTTTTTTTTTTGTTGAAGTTTACAAATTCTTTATTTAATATAAGCATATATATCTTTGAAAATAGTAAGTTTGGAAAAGTAACAGGGATTTATATAGTAAAGCCAAAAATTGAGAAAGTAGCATAATCATTTTGTGATTTGGCATGATTTACTAATCGCAAATTTGTGAGGAATTCACGATTTAGAATTCTCACCATTCCGCAAATTCAATAACCAAAATCAAATGTTTATTATCTTTAATTCCATAGGCTTTCAGTAATTTTAGTTAGAAATTCATCCCTTGCTCGCCATACTTTTTACTTGCCATAACCTTGGTTTTCACAATATTATCAATCATGAGCATAATTCAACGTTTTTTATATTATAGTCTTACCTCATGACTTTCCTCATTTGGGTTTGTGTATAATGAAAACCCTTGCTAAAAAACATGGTTTCTTTTGAGTAGTCCACTTACTATTAACATGATAATATTGGTACGAGGAATAAAGTAAGTGGTAATAGCGTCTTTGAATTCAACATTTGGTCTTTAAATCTCACTGTTTTTATTTTCCCCACAGAAACATTTGACAAGCATGGTAGAGAAAGCTTCCATTGAAGATGTGATGAAAGTGCTAATAGCTTCAAGAAAACAAGACATGCATCAATTGTGGACCACTTGCTCTTACCTAGTCGCCAAATCCGGTCTTCCACCAGAGATACTAGCCAAACATCTCCCACTCGAACTCGTAGCCAAGGTTGAGGAGCTTCGTCTCAAATCTTCCATGCCTCTACGTTCCCTAATGCCTCACCACCTTGACCTAACCTCAGCTCTAGACCTCGAGGACCAGAAGATCAGGAGGATGAGACGAGCATTGGACTCATCAGATGTCGAGCTCGTAAAGCTAATGGTTATGGGTGAAGGACTCAATCTAGATGAGTCCTTAGCTTTGGTTTACGCGGTTGAGAATTGTAGTAGAGAAGTTGTGAAGGCACTTCTTGAGCTTGGAGCAGCCGATGTGAACTATCCGGCAGGTCCCACAGGGAAAACCGCGCTCCACATCGCGGCCGAGATGGTCTCTCCCGACATGGTGGCTGTCTTACTTGACCACCACGCCGACCCTAACGTTCAGACTGTGGATGGAATCACTCCTCTTGATATCCTTAGAACCCTAACGTCGGATTTCTTGTTCAAGGGGGCAATTCCTGGATTGACTCACATTGAGCCTAATAAGCTCAGGCTTTGTCTCGAGCTGGTCCAGTCCGCGGCATTGGTGATATCACGCGAAGACGGGAACAATAGCGATAACAACACCTTGATCTACCCTAGGATGAAAGATGAGCAGACGAGCGGAAGCGATGGAGGAAGTCATTTGGATTCAAGATTGGTGTATCTAAATCTTGGAGCTACAAATCGTGATCATGGGGATGACCATAACAATCAAAGGGAAAGAATGAGTCTACATCATCATCATGACCCGTCAACGATGTATCATCATCATCATCATCATCATCACAACCACTTCTAGATTTTTGTAATCCATCATCATTAATTAAATTAAGATAAGACATATTCAATATCTAATTAATTTGTTGTTATGGATTCTCTTTTTTTTTCCCGTTTATATGGGGATGCGAACAAATGTAAACTTTAATCCCATGAAGAGTCGACGGAGATGAGAAGAGAAGGATATAACACAAATTAACATATAGACGGAGAGAGATCTTGAGTTATATGTTGACATATATATAAGCTTAATTAATATATAGTTTTTACTTTTTAGTAAGGCTTCCCTCCATCCACAACTTATTAAAATTTAGTTGTTAGAATTACATTAATTAATCATTTTCTTAGAAACAATGCATTTCTCCTATCTTTTTGCCTTCGCATTTCCTTTTCGCTTGGGTGCATGTGAAGGAATTTGAAACGTAAATCCATTGTCGTGTAAGATAAAAACAAAAATATTTTTCGCCATATATACATTCATATATATATATATATATATTGGTTAGCAAAAAGAAAGCACAAATTAAAGAAGAAAAAGAAATCGAAAAAAGCCTATATTTATGGAAGTGTCAATGTCACCTCTACAATGTTGACCTCATCAAGTCTTTGATTGTATTCGAAGTAAAAAAGATAAGATGATCAGAGTTTGTAACTTTTGTAGTCGGTATGAAAATATAAATTTTTCTAATAATGAATTGCGATCATACGTAAATGTGTAATTTCGAAAACCAAACGATTATTGGATAATAATGTTTGAAAATTATACTTTTCCTAATTCGATTTCTGTTTGAAAGAGGCATCATCGATTTTATTTGGGATGGATCACAATAGAGACTACGGACCAAAATAATACAAAAACTTTAAGAGAGAGAGTGTGAAATCAATAATTTCTTCTTTTTTTAACGTCTGGTGGTTTTTATTAAATCAAAACAAGAACCACAAGGGGATTCTCTCACTCTCAAAACAGAGGAGAAGAATAGAGTTGTACTATGGTAAAACATGAAATGGAAATAACTTCACAATCCTAATCATAAGGATGTACAGATGCTAACTACGAGCTTCCCGGATAAGATTGAAAGCGCCCATCTCTTAACACACTCTTGGCGATGTCACGAGCAATGCCATTAGCTTGTGGTGTCTCCAGTTCAAAACCACAGAACCGGAAACCAGCTTGTAATCTTCGAATTTCAGAGAGAAAAAACCTATAGCGAAGCCGATCTTGAGGTTTTTCGATTGCTTCCATCACTGGTTTACAATCAAAACCAAAGGTTACATCTTGAAGATGAAGATCTCTTGCACTCTGCATCGTCCATAAGAGGCAGCGAAAGTCCGAAATGAATCTGTTTCTCGACGGCGTAAAAGCATCACGAGCATGATATTGAACCTGACCATTAATTAGCATATCTACCAATCCATGCTCCTCCACTAAGCAAATTGGCGTTTCTCCAATTGGAATGAGTGTTGCATTTGATCAGACTAGGTGAGGGAGCTTGCCGTCGAGTCGACGAAATAGAAGTTGCAGAACCATTGATGTTCGGACTCGCATTCACCTTGTTAACATTATTATGCCATAGTCTTGCTTCCTCTTTGGTTCGTTGTGCTAATATGGCATACGCTTCTTGTTTTCCTTCATATAACACCGAGTTTCGATACGAGAAGCTTCCGGTACGTTCTCTTTCTCCATTAAGTTCAGCAGGTCTGTGATGTTTCGCTCAACCTCTTCCCCATAACCATTCTTGGGCTGGATAGCAATGGAATAGCACATGATTAATCGTTTCGTTGGATTGTGGAATCAATCATTTATTAATCTTTTTTCGTTGGTCTCCCAAATTTTTTTTTTTTTTAAAAAAGGACAAAACAATATTTTGGGTGACATTTATAACCAAAACAATAGTTCGGGTGAAAATTTTGAAATCTACAAGAAGATTCAAGGCTAAAATAAGATATTCTGAAAATTTAAAGAACTATTCTACAAAATTGCGAACTGTAAAAGATTTGCAACCTAGTCCTTTTGGAACTCGTGGATTAAATCCGTCTCCGTCGCCATCTCTGACTGATCACCTCCGTCTTCCGACGCCGAGCTACCTCCGTCGATATCTTTCTCCGGCGAATCGAGTTGCACAGATTCCGGAGCTTCATCACTGATTTGCCTCTCCTCCAGATCTTGATCCCTCCTCAAATTCTCTCCCTTGACGAGATTCAGCACGATTCCGTTGTGTGTTCTCCCCGTCTGAAGATAATCGCCTTCCGTCACCGTGATGCTCCGGGAAGAGGAATCCGCCGCGTTTAAATATCTTTCCGAATCTCTATCGGAGCTTCTAATCGCCGTCTGTTCGGGATCAACGGCGTCGAGATTCTGGACGTAATCCGTGAAGATTTGAGCAGAACTCGTCCTCATCAATGGTCCACCAGATCTCGTCCAATCTTCAGCTTCTGGTGAATCTCCGTCGCTTCCTCCGTCGTACGAATTGTTACAGTTGTTAGCTCTGTTATTCCTCCCGGATCCAAGCACGATTTGCTGATACATCGATGAAGCTTCTGCTAACACATCATCATCGACGGATCCTGATGAATTCTCACGAGCGATGCAGTTCCATGAAGGGATTCTTCTGGATGCGTTGAATCTGGTGATTCCGGGTAAAGGATGTTGCAATGAGGAAGACAAGAGGGAGGATGCAGCAGCGGCTCTTCGAGCGGTGCGTTTAAGGCGGCGCATGTGGTTAAGGACCGCGACGCAGTCGTCGAGAGCTAGTTCGATTCCGAAGTTTGCTTTGATGACTGCGAGTTTCTCCCAGGTGCATCTCCTTCCTTGGTTTGCTGCTTTTTGAATCTCTACATTGGATGGGTTTTGTATGATCTTCAAGTACTGAATCCCAAAACACACACAGAACAAGAACATAGAGTATGAATATGGTCACAGATGTTCAAACTCAAACAAGAATTAGAGTGGAAATGTTCTTGGCATTTTCTTGTTCAAGATGGAATCATTGATACATTGTTGCAGTGAATGGGCTTTGCTTACTTGAGAAATAGTAGCTGGCATGACGATAGTGACATCGCCTTCCCATTCTTGAGCGAAAAGCTTTGCGACTTCTCTGAGAGGAAACCCGAGTTCTAGTATTTGGTTGCATCTATGCTTTACTTCCATCTCCGAGAGTTGCGCGAGCTTTGAAAGATCAAGAGATCGAATTAGGCGATGAATCATATTATGTCTATGACTTGTAGATCATGTAAATGTGAATCATACCTTTGCTGCAAACCGGCCTCCACAAGCTCTCACAAACTCCTTCATCCTCAAGAAGGGTGCAATGTGAGGGTTGGCTTGACTCACAATGAAATGGTTGACATTGAAAAGCTCTTTGAGTTGTATCATTGGTAAGTCCATCTCCAAACTACCGTCTCTCCAGCGCCGAGCAGATGCTCCTGAGCTCTCCTCAGGATCTAAGTTAAAAGGTGGGTGATAAGGAACAATCTCTCCGGTTCTATCTTTGGCCATGAGTTCTTGCGCCTCAAAAAGACCTGGGAAAGCACAAGATGCAGTCACTGCACTCCATATCACGACATGAGGCGAAGTCAGATAATTGAGACATCTAGGCGGCTCGTGCTTCCTCGCGGAACAAACTGTTATCCCGAGAATCCGTCCTGTAATGTCGTAAGCTTCTTGGAAAGTGAGGTTGTTGGTGAGATTCCTCAACTTCCATTGCAAATGCCGGATCTCATGAACCGCACCTTGAGTCATAACCCGTTTCACGGTAGTGAAAATCCCTCCCATCTGATCAAAGAACTGCAAAGCGTGCCAAGAGCCTTCAAAGAAGCTCTGTAACTCAGGCCATGACCTTGTCCCCACAACCGCACACATTACGGACCCTACGCTCGAACCGGCTATAATCCTCGGCAAGAGCTTATGTTCCACAAGCGTCTTGACCACACCGAGATGGAATGCACCAAGAGAAGCTCCTCCGCTTAGAAGCAAAGCCGTTCTTCCAAAGGCGTGTCTCGTTTCGTGCATAAAAGAGAGTTTCTCTTCCAGAGAAAGCTCTTCAGTGTCCGTATCACAAACCATCCTAAGCTGTGTAGAGACCTCATCGATATACTCTTTGATTAATCTCGGCACTTGAAGCCTTCCCTTGTGAAGCTCAGGGTTACACATGTTACCAAGATTTCTCACAAGATCAGCTCTCATACAAAATATAATGTCTCTAAGAGATCCCTCGTGACGTCTATGCCGAAGCTCCTCAAGCTTGTTCATCACGAGCTCCACGTCGAAAAGATCAGTCTCGTTTATTTTCGGAGTCTCTTTATCGAGCATTTTCGCGGCGTGAGACCATTCCTCGTATGTTAATGCAGCTCTCATCATGTTCCTCCAGAATTTTCTCCTATAAGCCATTTCAGCCTTTGCTTTTAAGCTCGTGTAACGATTCAACAGAAAAGCCATCGTCATAACCATAGCTAATATCCCTTGTGGATTCCTTGGATGTAACCAAGACACAAACGGTGATAGAAAAACCCTAGCTCCTCCGAGGAAACACATGAGGAACCTGAAGAGTTTGTGTCTGCATGTAGACATTGATTTGCTGAACAAGATCCGGAAGGCAATTGTTCTTCCGATTATAGTCGAGGGTCCTATTGAAAACGGATCCACGTTTGCTTCGTTGCTTATATCCATTGTGTATTGCCTGATTCAAAGACCAGAACCTATTCTTCGTGATGGACACAAAGGAAATGAATCAAAAGATCGGATTTTTTTCTGGTAGATCAAGAAAACAGAGCGAGAGATCTCAAATACATGGAGTTTTCGATACAGAACGCAACCAAGAAACGGGAATGAAAGTGAGAAAGACGAGACAACAAGTGATGGGGAGGCATTGGGATCCACAAAAGAAGATGGGCAAAAAGAAAAAGATTCCGTTTACGCGAAGAACAGAGGAAAATGAATATTTCATTTGCTAAGAAACAAAAATCGCGATTTAAGACCCACGCTCATCTTCGGACTTTCTAATTTTGGGAACCTAAACTTATGAACACGACAAATTGAAAAAGGACAAAAAATTTCGAAACTCGCGACGAGTATAATAAACCCGTTGAATTCAAACATTTTGGTTCGTGGTAGATAAGTTCGGTATTATCCGATTTATCATCATCATTAGACGCAGCGGCAATTACGGAGTAATTTCTCGTAATAGGCCCAATTTATATTACGGGCTCAGGCCCATTCATTGTAACCAAACAGACGTAGTCTTATCATCGTTGCCAAACAGATAAAAACACCATAGACAAGGATTAAAAACAGAGAACATAACCGTTAACTGAGGTAGATTATGCTTAAGAACTGAAACTAACCGAAAACATAAAAACTGCGAAACAAAAGTAAACGGAAGTGAGACTAGAATACAAGCATATAAATGCCTTTTGTCTCACTTTTTTTCCAAGAGTAGATACCAACAACACAAAAAGACTTCAAAACTTAAAGAGTATCACCATAACACAAACTCATTCTGAATCATCAGAACTGTCTTTGTTCTTCTTCTTCTTGTCCTTCTTTTTCTTCTTCTTCTTCTTCTCACTCTTCTCAGTTGCTGAATCATCTTCACCATTAACAGCAGCAGGAGTAGCAGAAGCTTCCTCTGTCTCTTTGCTCTTCTTTTTCTTCTTCTTCTCTGACTTTTCAGACTTTGGCGAAGACACAGCTTCTTCAACTTCCTCCTTGTCCTTCTTCTTCTTCTTCTTCTTTTTATCCTTCTTCTCAGACACAGCTTCTTCTTCTTCTTCTTCTTCTTCTTCTTCTTTCTCCTCTCCCTTATCCTTCTTCTTCTTCTTCTTCGACTTCACCTTCTCTTCAACCTCGCCTCCTTCAACGTCTTTGGTTTTAGACTTCTTGATTGAAACAGGAGCAGGGCTATCACTGCTATCATCATGCTTACGCTTGCGCACTTCTCCATTCTCAGCCTCCACAGTTGCTGATTTATCATCCTTCTCAGGGGCAGCCGCAGCACCAGCAATCATAGCATCTCCACCGGTAGGCAAAACCACATTCCTACTCCACTCTACTGGAGTTTTTTCATTTGGCTTCCCGTGCTTGTCCAGTTTCCCATCAGCAATAAGCTTCTTCTTCATCGAAGCTCTAGGTCCCAATCCCCATTTCCTCGGGTAAGTGTCTCTGTCCATCACCACTCGTTTGATCTTAGCCACCACACCGTGATCACATGTAGCCATCACAGATGTTGTCATCTCAGCGATCCCAATAGCAATCGCCTCACCTTTAGTCGTCATAAGAACAACTTCCGTGCCAACATCAATATCATTCTCGAATCTCAACAGCCCAGGAATCATCAACTTAGCACCGTAACAGATTGCATTGACAGCTGAATCCTTCACAACAAGTCTCTTGTAGCTCGTCAGAATCACCTCAAGAGGCATAATCACCCTCCTAAGATAAGACTCATCCTTGTAATTTTTATACATCCATTGAGCATCCATCACATCATGCATTGTAACCATGTTATCATTCTCACCTAAAATCCCAGACCTAACCCTCCTAAGCTCCTGCATATGCCCACCAACACCAAGAAGCAAACCCAAGTGAACACACAGAGTCCTAATGTAAGTACCAGCTTCACAAGAGACCCAGAAAACAACCAAATGCCTATCTGCATCATACTCAAGCAGCTTACTCTGATAGATTGTCCTAATCCTAAGCACTCTTTTCACAGCAGAGATCAAAGGAGGCTTCTGAAACACAGCTCCAGTGAGAGATTCAAGAGCTCTAGCTACTTTAGCAACATCAGGAACAGCAGAGTGAAGCCTAGCTACACAGACATACTCTTTACCCGCACCTTGCTGCGATTTCACGAGCCGTGTAGCTCGATCGATGCAAACAATGAGATTTCCGGTGACTTTAGGGTCAAGAGTACCACTGTGACCAGTCTTCTCAACCTGGAGGATTCGCTTGATCCAAGCAACGACCTCGTGAGAAGAAGGGTTCGCGGGTTTATCGAGATTAATTACACCGTACCTGATGTAATCGATGAGAGGACGTTTGAGAGGTGAGTGACCGGAGGAGATTGGAGTGTAGTGACCGGTACGGACGTTGAGGCGGTCGTAGTTCTTGAGGAGGATTGGCCACTGAGATGTGTCGATGGGTGGAGTGAAGCTCTGAGGCTTGATCATGTAGTCTCCGGTGTCGGCTTCGTTGTCCGCCATGGCTCCGGTTGGATTAGGGTTTTGAGAAATGGAGGAAGAGGAGGCGTAGAGTTTAGTTGCGGAGGATTTGTGAATGTGAATTTATAAAGGGACTAGGGTTTTTTAGGGTTTTAGGTGACGAGAGTGAAGACATTGGAAAGCTTGAAGATACTCTTTAATTGGGCTTTCTTATATACAAGTTTTAGTTCGTTTAAAGCCCAAATAAGCAAGGTCCATATACTGTATTGGTTTTATGTTTTTGTTTGATTAGGGATCATTTTTCACAAATGCACGAGGATTGATGTCACGGAGGAAAGGTTTATAGAATATAATACAGTATGATCGTTGATTTTGAAACAAGTCTAGTATTGCGGTCTTGTATTAGCAATACTAGTTATATAATCAGAATTATTAATTGGTCACAAACCTAATGAGGCATGAAGAACGCCTCATGCTAATTTTAGAGTCTATATTATAAGAACCACAATCTTGTGTGAGTATTGACCCCATAAAAATTAAATATGGAACCATAATATATAGTTTAAATTACAAATATAATACAAAAATTTGACTAGCCAAATTCAAATCGACATACATGTCACTGAAAAAATTTATAGAGTGTTTTGGTCCACATATATATTACAAAAAATAACGTGGCCGTCCAAACACATGAAAAGTTATCAATCACACAATGAATCTTTACTCCCCTTTTCATATTAGTTGTCATTTTATACTTAATTTTGTGTTTTATATTATTTGTCATTCTGCAATTTTAATGTACATTTATAACTCATTTTTCTATTTTTATCCCTACTTTTAAGTTTATTTACTATACAAATCAAATAAAACAATGCATTAATTAGAGGCAAAACAGAAAATTTAATTATTTTTTTAATTTGTGTGAAAATTTCCAGATTGACAACTAAATTGAAACGGAGGAAGTATTATACTGTTTCGAGTGAAGTGTTAAGATTTGACTCTATAGAATTCTTTAACAAATCAATCACCGCCCAATATTCTAAAATATTCGGATATCCTGATTTATGCTACCAACCAATTCGCATACCGAACAAAAAGAATCCCACGTTTTTTCAGAATATAGAACCCATTTTAAAAAACTTTTACATTTACACCCCAAAGTTTTCCCATTATGTAAAAGTCAGCTCTCTCTCTCTCCTTTGCCAATAAATAGTCTCATAACAAAGAAACAAAGTTTCTTCAAACCTAAAACTCACAAAAGAGAAAAAACACTAAAAGTAAGAAATGGCTGGACTTCAATACAGTTTCTTCCCGACCGACTTCTTCTACCCACGAGCTTCTCCTCCGGCTACAACAAGCCTTGTCGTTGTTAATCCAAAGGTTGAGATATTAACCCAAAAGAGAGATGGGTTAGTAGTGATTGATGAAACTCGTGCTTCTTTGTCTCTGCTTATCCGTGAAAAAACGAGTAACCAATCACGTTTCGATACACAAATATTGAAGAAGAAGCCATTTCTGATCGAAGATGACATATAATACTAGTTTTGATAGATACATCTGGATTTCGTTAGAGCAAAATAAGATGCAATTCTCCTTTCTACTTTTGTTGACTATACAAGTAGACATAAGGTCATATTTTTGCTGAATATAGGTTTTGAGTTTTGTAGATGCCTATGTGCTTGTGTGGACTATATTGTAAACTTATAAATAAAATCCAAATTTCACCAATTTCTTAAGAAAATATAATTTTCTAATATTAAAATGTTTTTGCATAATTCAAAATTTCTCTATAATTGTTTTCAGATTAAGAAGTACTCCGGTTGATCTTGTAACATATGAAATCTTTTGAAAACAGAGTAAATATTTCAAATAACTGGATTTTTTGAGGAAAGTAATTGACTAAATATGATGATTATGAATACGTTTGAAGCTGTGAAAAAAAGCCAATACAATGCAGAGTATTAAATTTGGGTCTACCAACCAACAATTTACATCCCCATTGGCAAAAATCCAAATAAGCTAACATGAGAAATTTGATAACACAAGTCTAATTATGATTCAGCAGAAAAAAACATAACAACGAAAGAGATTCATCAGCAAAACCAACAAACAATCCGATTTTCGCAGGGGGAAAGGCTCCACTCAGAAGCAAGCATCCAAGAGACAGCAACAACACAGAGCAGCAAGACTGCAACAAAATCATCATCATCATCAGTCAAACCAACTCAATAGAGCAAACATTACACACAAAAGGCTAATAATTTACAACAGCATATTCTAGTCATAGTCATGTAATCATACGCACTAGCAAGTCGAAAGATGCAAATCAAAACCCAAATTTTTATTCAGAATTGCAAATGCAAATCTCACCCAAATCAACAATATATACCAGATTCAACATTTCCACTAGATTTACTAAATCCAATTAGCCAGATTACTTAATCGAAACGAGCTAGAATCATTGCATCACAGAGTTAATACAGTTTTGATCAGAGCAAATTACTTACCATCCTTCAAGCATACCAGGACTGTGCTGCTTCTGTTGCTGTTGCTGAGGCGGTGGGTATTGCGGTGCATAAGGAGGAGGATAACCTTGCTGAGGATATCCCTGTTGAGGATAACCTTGTTGAGGATAAGGTTGAGCCGCCGGATATCCCTGAGGTGGATAAGCATCCTGCTTATGTGCTTCCGGTGGATAACCTAATTCAGATCCAGTAACAGATTTTCTCAGATCCATAACAACAAGGAAAAAACAAAAATTCGGAATCGAGAATCTCTCCGCAGATCTAAACATCGAAAATTTTGAAGACAAGTGTGAGATCGAAGATTGAAAGAAGACCTTGAGGAGGAGGAACACCAACTGGAGGAGGTTGACTCATTTGTAGATAATTTTCTCTTCTTCGATACTTTTGCTACAGAGAAGTTGTATGTATGAGAGAGATTGAAGAGGAAAAGCGTATTTTTATATTGGGTCTTTCATAGACGCGTTTTCTAACGGATTTATCCTCTAAGAGATAGACACGTTCAAATTTACTCACTTTATAGAAAGTAGTTAGTACCAATTTTTTTTTTTTTTTTTTAAGTTTTGGAAACAAAATCCAAAATCAATTTGTCTATTTCCGTGGTGTTTTCTTTTTTAAGTTTTTGGAAATAATTATTTTAAGGATTTAAATAAATAAATAATTGTGAACCTACTAATTTTTTGTTGACCATTTTTTAAAATATTAAATTAGGATGAATATATGGAAACTGAAAAACATAAGAATTTTATCTTTGACTAAAAAAATTAAATTAATTCATACTAAATTCAAGTTTTTTATTTATTTATTATGAGAAAATATTATAGGTAGATAAATTCCTTTAATAGTTTAAATAATGTAATAAAATCATATTTGTTATGGTAAATCTATTTTCTAATAAAATCTTATCTTTAATTTACATTTTATAATTCATTTAATTTATCTTTTTTTTTTCTTTTCTATTCGAGATATGTTGCAACCGTGTATGCAATAACTCCAGATGGAGATGGAGATGGAGAAAGGGTTTAAGAATGGATTTGATTGAGGAGTCTTGTCCGAAAACCTAACCTGACCCAATCCACATTACACTACAAGAGGAAGAAGAAGCGCTCCAACAAATGGGTTTAGCATGAAGGGAGAGAAACTTTACCGGAAACCGAAGTAAAAGAATATCGTCTCAAGCGAAAATAGTTTTCTAACACTACCTTTAAAATATACAAGGAAATGTGGTATAACTCTCGATCATGTGTTGTAAATTCTCAATCATCTATGATTCTTTCTTCATAGGGACTATGAAGAAAGAATCATAGATGATGAGATGTTGAAGAATCTGGAGAACCGACTTGAAGAATATGAAAATGTGCCAGATGAAAAGAGGTTAAAGAATAATCGGTTTCTTCTACGTGAAGAAGAATCTGAACACATAGTAGTAAGGTATCTAACTCGGCAAGTGAAAAAGGATCAAGAAAGAAAGAAGTATTCTGAAAAGTCGGGATAACTTCATGCTGCACGTTTGTGCACATGAACTAAAAATGTAGAAAACTAAGGGGGGGGGGGGTTATTCAATGTTTCAATTGGAAAGAATTCAATTACGGTTTTGTAGGAGAGAATTTATAGGTTTTATTAAGAATTTAAATAATTCTATCCAAATCACACCTCAAAAGTAGAGAATTGTTTCTTCACGTTTTTTCATGAACTTTCTATTAAATTTTTTCAAAAACCATTAACCCATGAATCTCACAAAATATTAAATTAACAGTAACATTTTGTAGAATTGAGAAATTATTAAATTAAATAACACTAGAATTTAAAAGAATCTATAAAATGTCTTATTGAATAACACTAGAATTTTATAGAATCTTCAATTCATTCAAATTCACTTCAATTCTCACATTGAATAACACCCACTAAATAATGATCGTATCTCCCAAAACACACATTTCATGTTGCACGTTTCATGCTCTTCCAACATTGTTGATGCTAACCATAGTGCTACAAAGAAGAACCATAATAAAGAAGGTAAAGTTGTCAATTTTGTAATGTTATTGAATTACAACAAAGAAAGTATCAAAACTCAAAATATCACACTTACCATTCATCATTAGAAATGGCAGTATGTGATTGGTAAATTATCAGGGTCTCTAAACCTATTTGCCAACAATCAACAATCAACCGACCAAAGCATCGACCAAAGCATATTGAGATATTCATATTCAGTATTTACTTTTACTTACCTTGCAACCACTTCATAATTTATTAGAGTTGAGAAATTCCAGTTAACAATCTCTCCTGCATTGTTCCCTAATCACCAAAACCAAAACCAAAATGATATCTTGTTAAAAAATTCATAGACAAATAAGAACTAAATATTGCATTATCTATATCTTACCCACTGTAAGTGTCCAATCGTAGTTAGTCTCAAATTTTGACGAGCTGACAAATATTGTAGGAAATGTTTCTCTACGATTGCGATTCCCTTCCTGTCCGAGTCCGAAATAATTTAACACAACCAACTCATTAGGGGGCATCTACAAAACAAGAACATACATTGTATTAGAAAGTTACCTAATAGAAATAATACTCGAATTTGTAGGAAAGTAAGGTAAAATATACTAACACGTGTTAAAATAGCATGATCGAGACTGTTGATCCAAGATATCAAGCTGAGGAAGTTGTCTGGTTGACGAGCTGGGTCTGAGCTACGACCTGAGACCTGGTCGAGCTAGGAAATGAAACAAGAAAATGGAATCAAGAGAGCTAATGTTAAGGAGCTTGTAGTGGAGTTTCTTAACTCTTGTAAAAAATGAATGAATTCGTTTTTCAATGGGGTGCCCTCTTTATTTATAGAGAAAGTGAAACATTAACCATTGTTTGATTTAAACCCTAGTTTCTTTTGGTGAGTTTACTTTTGGCCCAACTTCATGGGCTTTAAAAGTTAACGGATTTCATTTAGTTGATCTCAATTTGGGAAGAGTTTTAAATAAGGGTGCTCAACCCATATCCAACAGAGACAAAACGAAGAAAATCCAGATTGGAGTTTAGATTAAGTAATTGTGGTCATAAACCGTACTGTGATTAAAACAACATAAGTTTAGTTTTCAAAAATATGAAACATTTGTAAGACAAACACCGAAACAATATGCTTACCGGAGACGTATCTCTGGTAATTCTCCTCTTCGCTAACCATCCATTTATCCAAGCTTTCTCTGATAAACATAAAAATCCAAAAGTAAAAACTTAGAAACCAAGCAAAATAAATATCAAAGTTAGTTAGTGTTTCACCTTCCATATACCACATACTTACACCTCTTTCTTCCCCGCAACTTAAGATATAAAACTTATTATTCAGATAAAAATCTTGAAGGTACAAAGAAAAAGTATGTAAACAAATTATAATCTAATTAAACTATATAATTACCGCAGAAGAAACTGGTGGTGGGACATGTGAGAATCCTTCATCTAAATCAACTCTCTGAATGCATATACCAGTTCTAATACTCCATATGCGAATTGATTCCTAAAATGTTTCACGGTTAGTATAAACAAAAAAGATAAAATTGTAAAAGAATTATTTACCACCCTTGCACTACAAACAAGTGAACTCACGTTCCTATGAGATTTTATATCAGTAACTCTATGAATATGTTCTTGCAAACTCTAGAAATTGATAAAACAAGATTTTATGTCACTCCAAACTCTTGAAATTGATAAAACAAGATTTTATGTCACTCTAAAATTAGTTTGTCTATTTCTGTGGTGTTTCTTTTTGAGAAATTTCAAAAAATGCTACTTTTCAAATGTTATTTTACAAAAATGCCATATTTTTAAAATTTTTACAAAAATGCCACTTTTTCAAAATTATTTTTTCGGTTAACTATGTTTTAATTGGGTTTAGTTATGAAGATTTAGGAAGTTTAGGGATCAAAACATTTTTTAGTATTTATAATTTTAAGATATAGAGTTTAAAAATCTATAATTAGTGACATTTTTGCAAATGAACACCCCTAAGTGGCATTTTTGCAAATGAACACCCCTAAGTGGCATTTTTGCAAATGTGCACATAAAAAGTGGTATTTTTGCAATTTCTCATTTATTTTTTAAGTTTTTGGAAATTATTATTTTAAGGATTTAAAATAAATAAATAATATAATCATTTTGAATTTATGGAATACTGCTAACTTTTCTTTGACCATTTATAAAAAAATATTAAATTAGGATGAATATAAGGTAAATGAAAAAAAATTAGAAGTTTTATCTATGACTAAAAAATTAAATTAATTAATACTGAATTCAAGTTTTATTTATTTATTATGAGAAAATATTATAGGTAGATAAATTCCTTTAATAGTTTAAATAATGTAATAAAATCTTATTTATTATGGTAAATCTCTTTCCTAATACAATAAATCTTTACAATTTACAATCATCAATGGAAAACAATTCATCAAATTTCCAAATTTACTTAACATTTAATTAATTAATTTATATTTTTTGACATGCAACCAAAATTTATCAGGAACATAATTTTGTAACATTTCTCTTCTCTTTCACCATTAGTACCAAAAAGATAAAATAAAAAAGATCATTTTAGATGCAGAGTATAATATCAAATCAAACCAAAGAATTACTTAGTGTAGCTAATAAACAAAGTTTTTTTTTATCTAGATCGACTGACTAGTTTACTATATTATCAAATCAAGGAAAAAGGCCCAACGTTTACAAAGAAGGACTCCATGCTTTCGATGTTAACAATTCACACCCCCTAATTTTCTTGATTCGTCAACAAGACCATCTCTCTCGTCTGAAGCTTGATCACCTACACTCTAAAAATGTGGAGGAGACAAATTTGACGGGTATAATTAACTGTTAACTAGATTAAGCAACAAGGATCACACTGCATATGCAGTCAAAAGTCGAAACGCTAGACGATCAATTGGAGAATTCACCATTTTCCGCGGATGAGATGATTGAATTACGGCATAATATCCAGTACTCTCTCAATGGAATATGCCTCCATGGCCTTGGAGGAGGGAGATCAAGGCCCAGTTTTGATGGCATTCTGAATAGAAAACAGAAGGTAAATGAAACAAAAACAGAGGTATCGAGAGACGGGGTAAAATTTATGATCAAGATCATATAAATTCACCTTTTACCACTGAGGACTCCGCGAGCTGATGTAATCAGAGAAGAAGCTGATATTCCTGAAAATATTGTTGTATAATGCGGTAAAAGAATCTGTCCTGCAATATGTTCATATAATGTCAGCAAAAGTTACACACAAACACAAGCATAACATAGTATCCAGATTAACTCGTCATTGACTTAAAAAACAGGCAGAGGTTTACCCATGCTTAGAAAATTGCTGCGGAGATTGGAAACCATTAGAGATGATTTCTTCTCAGGAATAACATGTTCTTCTCGTAGACTTTTGGATACTGTACTGCTTTTGTCTTCAAAACCATCATTCGATATTGCATGTCTCCTGCACATACATTTAAGAACCCAAGAAACCAATTCACCAGAATACTAATTATCAGCTTAGTCAATAAACTCAGCTAATTGAATACTCAAATTTACCTGAAAAGCCTCCACAAAGCTGCTAAGGCTTGAATTTGGTGAGAGTACACAAGTGTGATTGCCCAGTGAAGAGCCGTTATATGAAGTGTTGCAAAAGTAATTACATCTATGACAAATGCAGCAGACACTGTTGCACCAAAAGTAATTCCCAATATGGCAATTGCTCTTATCAAATAAAATATGAAAGAAGCCATGAAGAACCAGAGAGTAGACCATATCTGGATTACATTAAGAGATACCATGCCTAAAACTCCAGCCAATTCTGTGTTTAACTTAAAACCTGCTGGGGCTCCCATCAGCCACACACAACCGGATCGCAGAATATCATTCGTAAACCCCTTTGCAAATTTGAATATCCACGAGCAGACAGATCCGGTGTTAAACAATAGACCTAGACCAATCAAGTTCCCCAAAACAAGATCAACAGCCATGGCCGACCACGTAGAATGTCTTTGCAGTGCAGCTTTCTCTGCATGTTCCACACAAGATATGGACCTAGTGAAACCCAGAAGAATTGTCATAAATCGATAAGCATATACACAAAATCATGACTAAATCAGAGACACGTAAGATGCAATGATCTATGTTACGACGTGAGCAGAAAATCTAAAACAGAAAAGCTTTACAAATCTAAAGAAGCAAATTTGGGCATCTGGTTGAACTTACGTCATGTCATTCTCTTGAATGAAGATTGGCCAATATAAGATCTGACAACTGCGAACTCTGAAGTTAATCCATGTATTCTTGAGTACTCTCCTTGATGCTATATGTACCCATGAGAAAATTTGAAAACTTGAAAGTACGTAGAAGAACTGGATAAAGCTATAATATAGGCTTGATAAAGAGCCTAAAATTGTGGCGAGTAACCACCACGTCAAAGAAGAGATCCTAAAAGAGCAAGATGCAAGCAGTTAGAACAACTAACAACAACAAAGATAAAGGAAGAACCGAACAAGAACAATAAAATTTCACGAAAGCTTACAAGTAACTAATGGAGAACTTCCGAGAAGACTTCACCAGCTGCATCGATATCTTCTTATAAGCAATCTTTGCAGCCGAGGCGCAGTTTATGGAAAGAATCACAGTTTCCTGCTTACATAAGAATAAGAGAATATTAGCAACAAGTCGAGAAAGTAACAGCAAAACAAAGAGAAGCCTTTTTGGAAACTACTCAACCATTTCATTCAAAGGTTGCCTCTTGTGAAGATCATCAACCCACTTGGGCTTCTTAAGAGGAGCTTTTGTCTGAGGAGAAAAATTCCAAAAGCTTAACGAGAAATGGTGAGAACCAAACACCGGAGTGTCATAGAGTATAACCTGACATGTCCATACTCATAACGAGTCAAATACTGCAATGTATAGATTCAGATACAGAACAATACAGGAGAAAGACATCATGACTTACATACGTGTACATCACACTGAGACACAATCTCCCCATTCCAATGTATATGATGCAACCTAAAACTCGAATCGAATTCCATAACCGAAGAATCGTGCACCAGATGAATCCAGTGACTGCTCACAGAATCAGTCCTGAAACCCTCTAATAAGCCATCGACCTTATGACAACAACCACATCTCAAGCTACCACAAGCTCTGGCTTTACTTGTAATCTTAGATGAGTTTCCATTAGCATTAAGGCATATACCATAACGACCAAGAAGCGTAAACGTTGCCTTATCTCGCAAAGATGAAGGCATCTTCTCGTTTGTTTCATGAAGTAGGTCCTGTAAGAAAAAACCACAAAGGAAAAATGTCGCATACACAGTTTATCAAAATGCAGGAAGGAAACAAACAAGGGTAGGTACAAATTCGTGAAACAAGAAAGGAAAAAAAAGAGTAAAATTTATTACTTTGAGGCGCATAGATCCGCCATTGGAGAAGGAGCTTTCCTCGGAGAGGAAGGCTACAACAACGTCGAGACAAGAAGAGGAATGGCATACGAACCACCCAAACAATAGAGATTGAGTCAAATCATCGGTTGATGCAAATTGCTTAGGAAACCAAATCCTACACTTTCTCTTCATCTAAAGCTTTCTCTTGCTTACAATTACCAAAAGCCCTAGAAAAATTCCAGAAACCCAACAAAATCCAATTCTTTGATCGATTGCTACGGAGAATAATTCAAAACCCAAAAAAAATCCACGAATTTGAGGGGGATTTTCGGATTTTTCCGGGAGGAAGGGCGATCTCCGGCACAGACACAGACACAGATTCGATGCGCATATTAGATCGAATCGAGTGATTATGTCACATTTGCAAATGAGAAAAACGACGACGTTTTGATATCAAAAGGTTTTAAAATCTTTTTCCTTTCATGTAATAGAATTCAAACTCAAAACATACCTTTTGATAATAAAGTAAACCTATCAGTCCAACCTTTGCAGAAGCTGCAATCCACTGAACATTTGATGAATTTATCAAGCTTTTGAGTGGCGGCTTGTACAAGAGTGTCATTAGGTACCGTGTCCATGATAACCAGGTCACCAAGCAGCAAATTGAGGAATGGGAATATACAGTGTGCCAGATTCAAGATCACGTGGTTTTTGAGACCATTGATTAACGATAAAGCTCCTGCATCCGCAACGAAAGAGCATCGCAAACTCAACCTCTTGAGCTTTCTTGAAGCACCGCACGATTTGCTCAGCATAGTATTTATCCAAATAACCAAAATATTTCAAGTTGGTGAGGTTAGTGCAGTGGTTTCAGACTCGAATTCCCAATTGTCATCATAAGCGATGATCAGTGTTTTCAGATTCTTCCATTGACTGAACGCAAATCGAAATGACTTCTCCGTTTGATAGCACCCGTGCGATAAAAGGTGAATTGTCTCAGGCAAAGCCTAGAGGTCGCTCTTTTATTTAGCAAGAAAAAGTATACAGATGCATGTCGCGCCAAGCAATTCTGTTTTTTTTTCTTATGATTCATTTACCTCTTAGCAGCAAACATGAGATCCTTCTCTTTTATATAAGAATAAGAGTTGAAGATCAAATTCTTCGGCAAAGTACCGCTAAAGTTTGTGATCTCAATCAGTAGTTTCCTCAGACTTGTGCCTTTCTGTACTTCACCTTGCATACATGAGCAAAAGTTAATCATCTTCTTAACCAAAACATTCCTAAAGCTTGGGCGGACTTCTTCTACTTCATCGTCCACTCGGTGATTGTACAAGACGACTGTTTTCCACCAGGGGCTGTAAGAGAAGACTACTAGTTGGAGCTTAGAGAGATTAACAGTTTGCCACAGAGTTTTGTCGTGAGAGGCAAGGAACCAAGAGATGCAGACGCGTGAAGCTCCCATGGTAAGATCCATTACGTCGAGCTTATTGAAGATAGCGACAAGTATGTCTTTGTTCATAGTTTCCCATTTTGAAATTTCTTTTGAGTTGTATGCTTTCTCCATCTTCGCGTTACACCTACATACAACAGACAGACAAAAAAAAAAGTTGATATGATACTGAGGAAATCTCAAATATTATAAACAAAACATGAATATGAAATTCAACTAAACAATGAAAATATCTTCACTTTTTGCATGACTTACTGATTCATAGGGCTTAGTTCCAGAGATTTTACAAACATTCCAAGTCTATGATCTTAGGGTTTCGTGTTGCTTCTTATTTTGCCTTTATGTTTACTTTTTCTTTCCCTTTAATTTCTTAGAAATGGAAAATCCTTATCTTTTTTTTTTCCTTTAATTTCTTAGAATGAAAAAGTGGATTTTCCATTTATTCCCTGGCTAAATCTCCTTAAATCCATTTTTCTTGTGATTCACTCATTCAATTCGAGGGAGGGGAGATGGAGAGGACGACGATGAAAGTAAATGGATCTCGACCTTCTCTAAGTTCTTTGATATCTTCACTATCTTCACTATACGATTCGATCGAAGAAATGGCTCAACGTAAGTCTAGTTAGACACCAGAAAAAACCCATCCAACTTAGTTCAACTAGCTGAAAAGGTATGTTTTTTTCTTTCGTGCAGGGGATCTAGAGGTCAGTATTACATCTTGGGCGAAGCTGATGTCGATAATCCTTGAGTTACAAGCTATCAAGGAGCTAGTCAGTCAGAGGAAGGAAGATATACCCAACAAGGGCAAGATATTTATGTGTTTTAAGTTTCCTGCTCAGATTCGAATTCGGATGATTGAATCCGACGTTGAGGATTTAGAAGAGCGAGTCTTACTGATGATTACAAACTGGCGAGGAAGCTGCATATCTGGGGACGAGTGACAGTTTCTTTTGCAAAGCATAGCAAAAGAAACAAGACAGAGCAAGTGAAAACTTCTACATTTCATGATTTTAATGCTTTTCTATCTCAGATTTCAGTTTCTGTGTGGATTTGAAAATGGTTAAATACAAAAACCAATCAAAACATTCCAAATTGTTAGTTAACTTGATTGCAATAATGAGAAGGAAGAAATTTATTACCATGGTGACTACACTGATGTAAAGCTAATCTGTAATTCTTAACCTCTATTCAACAATATCAGAGAGAAAATCTGTGCTGTCTTGTTGCTTCTTCCTCCTACGAGCTTCATCAACCTTACTAGAATAGGTTCTAACCGCTTCGGTGATGGCTTTTGGCAACCAGAAGCCAGGCCGCTCAAGAAACGGTGCTCGATCAATAACCAATGGCTCTCTCAAGGTTACATCAATCCCTTGATACGTCCACAATGCTAATGTTGCTTCACCTTTAAGACCAAGCGAAAACCAACCAAGACCAGCCACTGAAACGTCGATGCTTTTCACGTCCCAACTACTTCCTGTCACCTGAATCTCCTTCTCTTCCCAGTTTCCCAATTCAGACGCTCTGCTCTCTCCGATTGGTGGCTATTTAAAGAGAAATAAATGGTTTTCCATTACATTCTGATGTTGCGGAAATGAGGAAATACACGAGAAAACAAGCTTTTACTTACCTGCAAGCGTAAACCGGAATGTCCCTTGAATATTTCTTCGGCGTTCTCTGTTTTTCCTAGATGCAATGAAACACTATGCGATGCCCATATCGTTATGTATATCGTTTCAACAGAAGCACGAATGAGGTCTAGCCTGACCAGACCACCAATGTGAACAGACTGTCCTGCCTGCAAATAAAGATTCAGCAGAGTTATCATATACTTCTCTAAACAAGAAATTCTAGTGGAAGCTGTTTACGCCATTGATTCCAGAGAGCCGACAAAAGCTTAGAAAAACTGTTTAGATGTAAGAGAGAGCTTGCCTTGACTCTGTAAGTCCGAGGTTGAAGCTCCTTCCTTATCTCTACCATTTTCCGCTCCTCTGAATTCAATCTCAGGGACATAATGTAGGGATGCAAAAGGCCAGGAGTGTCATACATTTTCGCCTTTGCAGACAATACTCCACTGATTCTCAATATTCCAAGAGTCGTTCCAGGAACTGGAGCTTCCGTGAGCCTTGTGACTTTTGCACCATCTTTCTTGGAGAAGGCGTTAATCAAAGTAGATTTCCCGGCATTTTGGGCTCCAATAACCCACACATTTCCTCTTGGACCAGCCAATTCTTTGATGTAAGCTAATAGATTCTTAATACCAAGATCTTTCCGAGCACTAACCATATACACACCACTGAGCTTAGGAGCTCCTCCAGCCTTGGCGCGGTGGCGCACCCATCGGTCTAATCGAGCTGGTGAAATCTGTGTCGGGAGTAAGTCTACTTTTGTTGCAACAAGCACAAGTTTTGGGAGGTTTCTACTAGCCTTGGTATCATTTTCAGCTTTCTGAAGCGCCTTGAACAAAGAATTGGCTGCTCGTTTGGGAAACGAACCATCAAAGTCGACACAATCAACAACCATGACTACAACCGTAGTACTGGAATTACTACTCATCGGTTTTATCAGTCTAGTTGAGATCATCCTATCAAAATCGAAATCGGGCAAGAGGTTTTCAGCAGCCTGATTCTTCACTTGGCCATAATTCCTCAGAGAATGGCAACGAGCACACACCGTCACATCGTCATCATCCTTATCTTTCTTTGCCTCCTCTCTAGCTATCTTCTTCCTCTCTGCTTTCGAAACCCGTTTCTTCTTCTCAATCTCCTCTTTTACATTACCATATCCAACACCAGCCGGTCCAAAACCATCCAATTCAACATCATTCTCTTCCTCCTTCTCTTCCCACTCATTTGAATTCCAGTCAAACTCATTCTCACTTTCAGAGTTGCTACTCTCTATTGCATTGGTGATCTCATCATCCATTTCATCATCTTCCTCCTCCACATCATCATCATCATCATCAACCATTTCAAACCCATCAAGCTCATCATCTTCCCCTTCTTCATCAACTTCCAAGTTCTTTGAAGTTACCTTTCTCTTCTGATAATATCCAGGCAAATCTGGATCATTGTCCTGCATAAAAATCCCACAACCTGGACAAATTGGCTTCCCATATTCCTCATCTGCATCTCTTCCTTCGCTCATGATAAAGTTTTTCCCTTTCTTGGGAAAAATTGTACCTTTAACTCTCTCAACGCTTTCAACAACTTGTTCTTTCTTCACAGCTAAACACATAACCGAAACTCCACATTTCTTCTTCTTATTCTTCTCACTCAACCCTATTGAAGAAAAGTTGAATTCTTCCTTAAATACCCATCACAAAAGAACGAGAAACTTAATCCGAATCCCGACAAAAAGTTACCTGAGAAAAATGGAGCTTCGTGTCTGGGTATTAACCGGCTGATTCGAAAGCTTCCATCCTCAAGCTTTGGTTTTACTCTGCAAATCGTCACTGTACTTGAAATCAAAACCACCATTTTCTTTTGAGCGTAACACTACGGGAAATCGCGCCGGGATAAGCAATTCCGGCGAAAGGATGTCAGAGAGAAATAAAACGCAGCGTACCCGACTTTAATCTCTGCTCTAAAACCCTTCAGATAATTACGTATATGCCCTTAAATTTGGTTTTTGTTCATGAGAATGAAGGAGATTTTTTTTATACGTGGAAGACATAAAAGACTCGAATTTTAAAACAGAGGATAAGGTTATGTAGAGACCCATCACGCGGACAGAAGTGAGCTTAAACCCCATTTGATGGTTTAGACGGAGCTTTGTCGGAAAATTAAGATGGCGGCAAAGATAACAAGTGGAGGATGCTCATGGCGGCGGTTTTACAGGAAGAGAGCACCACCTCGATTTCTGCTCTTCTCTGTTCGATCCTCTCATTCCATGGATGACATGGACACTGTCTACAAGCAATTGGGTATCTTCTCTCTCTCTCTCTCTCTCTCTCTCTCTAGAGATAGTCATTGAAGCTGATGAGTTTTTTGTTTAGAAAAATTGTAAATTTGGAACTGGGTTGTGGGGATTTGTTCTGTCTTCAGATAAAGTTGGGAGCTTTATGATTTTGAAATGGTTTTTTTCTTTGGTTTGGTGGTGTTTGAGTAAAATCTTTGTTTGAAATTTCCCTTTTAGGATTGTTTTCACTAAAGAAGAAGATCAAAGATGTTGTACTTAAAGCTGAGATGTTAGCACCGAATGCTCTTGAGCTTGAAGAAGAGCAATGGATAAAGCAAGAAGAAACGATGCGTTACTTTGATTTATGGGATGATCCATCGAAATCCGATGAGATTCTTCTCAAATTAGCTGATCGTGCAAAAGCAGTTGATTCCCTTAAAGACCTCAAATACAAGGTTCTTTATAAATCTACTTTAAAAAATCTTCTTGTTTTGTATTTTTGTGAGAAATTAAGTTTTGAATATGTTTTGTTGTTATTTAGGCTGAAGAAGCTAAGCTAATCATACAATTGGGTGAGATGGATGCTATAGATTACAGTCTGTTTGAGCAAGCTTATGATTCATCACTCGATGTAAGCAGATCTTTGCATCACTATGAAATGTCTAAGCTTCTTATGGATCAATATGACGCTGAAGGCGCTTGTATGATTATCAAATCTGGATCTCAAGACACAAAATCTCAGGTCAAATTCATAATCCTCAAGGAGCTTAAATATTTCAACTCTTGGTTTCTTTGTGTTCTTATGGTTTTGAGAATTTGCAGATATGGACAGAGCAAGTTGTAAGTATGTACATCAAATGGGCAGAAAAGCTAGGCCAAAATGCAAGAGTGGCTGAGAAATGCAGCTTATTGAGTAACAACAATGGCGTATATTCAGCAACAATAGAGTTTGAATTCGAGTTTGCTTACGGTTATCTCTTAGGTGAGCGAGGCATGCATCGCCTTATCACAAGTTCCACTTCTAATGAGGTATACATTATGAGCTATAAACTCCTCTTTCTCGCAATTAATCACTTTCTTGTCCGTTTTCATCCCCCGGTAATGAACTAAAAGATGTTTTCTTTGCGCTAGGTATGTTCAGCGACTGTGGATATCATACCGTTATTCTTGAGAGCATCTCCTGATTTTGAAGTAAAGGAAGAGGATTTGATTGTATCGTATCCTGCAAAAGAGAATCATAAATTAGCTGAGCAAATGGTTCGTATTCAACATCTTCCGAGTGGAATAACCGTAGAATCTTCAGGTATTCTTGAGTACATTATACTTCAGTTTACTGCATTTGATACAGATTATAATACAAGGTTTTGTGATGCAGGAGAAAGAAACCGGTTTGCAAACAAGATCAAAGCTCTAAACCGATTAAAGGCGAAGTTGCTTCTGATAGCAAAAGAGGAAAAGATTTCGGATGTTAATACAGTAAACAGCAAGAACATTGTGGAACCATTGAATGTAGAAGAAACTAGGAGATATGTCTCTAAAGGTCAGAAGATGGTGGTTGATATGAAAACCGGTTTAGAGATTCTGGACCTGAAATCGGTTTTGGATGGGAACATTGGTCCACTCCTTGGAGCTCATATTGGCATGAGAAGATCAATTGATGCAATTTAGTACTTCTTCTAACAAATGGTTATGTATGTATAGTTTTCTATAGTTGTTTTCTGATAAGAACAATATGTGATTCAAAACAAAACCAAAGTAAGAAAGAATTGGTCACACTATGTAAGGTGGTGGTCAATTCCGGTTTGAGATCATAGTATTTGGTTTGGGGATTTTATTTCGGTTTATGAAATGTATAAAAACTTAAATCAAAACTGAATCTTGTTGGTTACATTCTCAGGTTATTAATCAGCCTATTGTTGTAAATAATAAATTAATTAGGGTTGGCGTAGAAGAGAGTTTGGCAGAAACTTTAATTATCAAATCTCCTAGATTAGTAAATCTAATCAATTGACGTTACTAAAGACCGATTATTTCGTCAGTTTACACTAATATTAAATGCATTTTCTCACTTTCTTTTCAGCATTGGTCAAAAGAAAACTCTAATTTATTGTTTACCAATTTTATACGGGCACAGCATTTTTTAGTATTTTGAATTAAAGTTATATAAACTTTTTAGCTACATTGTAATATTTTTTTGACCAATACTTTATACATTTGTATATAAATATTTTGTTTATATAGGAAGAGAAAATAAGAAGAAAGGCCAAACTAACAAAAACGGCTTCGTCTCCAAATATTCACGAGGGACTACCTTTCAAACTCTGTCAGTTTCAACTTCGTCTCCTCCCTCCTCTATATATACTCATGAATTCATAGTGTATACATCTTCTTCTTCTATGCCTCTGGCGTTTTCTTCCTGTATTCTCCCATGGCGGGTCTGTTGTACTCTTCCTCCTCTTCAAAACCCATAGTGTCTTCTTCTTCTTCTTCAACATCATCTTACTCGCGTCTTTTCTTGCTTGTAACCCTTCTTCCTCTCTCTCTCGCTTGTTTCGCATTTGTTCTTCAATGGCGTGGCGGACTCGACGACCCGGTTACGCATTGGTCTACGGATCATCACGAGTTTCCCGGAATGGCTACAATCCACGAGAAGCGGTCCTTGACTCGTTCAGGTTCTGATTCGGGTTGTATTGATCTTCTAGGTCAAAGTCGTGCCCCTTCGTTTCCGTATTTCCGAAACTGGAATTTCGATTACCAATCGGATCTGAAACCTAGGGTGAGTGAGCCCTTTTGATCCCAATTTCTGGGTTTTAAATGTTTCTTCGATTTCATTTGATTCGATGTAGCGACGTTGTTGTTCATACCTTTGATTGCAATATATCGTTGATGATTTATTTATGGATTTGATTTAGTTTCAATGAAAATGGTGGTAAAGTTTCTGACTTTTTTTTTGTTGTTGTTGCAAATGTGTGTTTTTGTTTTCGCGGTTTATGCTTTAGATTTGCATTACAACAAGCACTTCTGGTGGTTTAGAGCAGACACTTCCATGGATTTTCTTTCACAAAGTTATTGGAGTTTCAACATTTTATCTATTCGTTGAAGGGAAAGCTGCATCCCCAAATGTGTCTCGAGTTTTGGAGTCCATACCCGTAAGCTCTGGAGCTTTCGTTTTTCCCTGTGATTGTAGTTTTGTTTTCGTCCTTTCTTATTACCAATGGTGATAGCTTTAATTTGCAGGGTGTAAAAGTTATACACAGGACTAAAGAATTAGAAGAACAGCAGGCTAAAAGGTATTTATGGTGTGCATCTCTGTGGCTTTTTCAGTTCTGATTTCGTGCGTTAGAGCGGTCTAGAAAAGTAATGTGATATTGCATAGGGGATGACAACAATTTTTAAGTTGATGTGCTTGCATTAGTTAGTTATCTCTACTAATGTGATATTTCCATTGGCTTTTGGTTTACAGCCGGATATGGAATGAGACTTGGTTGTCGAGCTTCTTCTACAAACCGTGTAATTATGAATTGTTCGTGAAACAGTCCTTGAACATGGAAATGGCAATCACCAGGGCTCAGGTATATATTACATTTTCTGTAGTTTGAATACGGTATTGTGGTAATAGTAACTAGATAGAGTGAAGAATGCCAACTGTTTCTGACGCCACATGTTTCTGTTACGCGGTGTATTTAGGATGCTGGTATGGAGTGGATAATTCATCTTGACACCGATGAGCTTATACATCCTTCTGGAACCGATGAATATTCTTTACGGAAATTGCTGGGAAATGTTTCTGCAGACGTGGATGCAGTTGTCTTTTCAAATTATGTGAGTCTTATAGGAGTCTGGATTTCAATTTTTATACCGAAAAAGCTTCTTCTGGTTTTATCAGCATTGTCCTTGTTTCAGGAGAGCAGCATTGAGCGAGATGATATCAAGGAACCTTTCAGTGAGGTACAGAAATGATCGTCTTCGGTGTTTATTTGTTATTAGTTACCATCTGAAGCTATCTTGCCCCCATGAGAAACTGATTACATGATTGTCGGACACTGGTACATTTTATTGTAGGTATCAATGTTCAAGAAGAATTATGACCATCTTCCGAGAGATGTTTACTTTGGAAATTATAAAGATGCCACTCGAGGAAACCCGAACTATTTCCTAACCTATGGAAATGGGAAAGCTGCTGCCCGTGTTCAGGACCATCTTCGTCCCAATGGTGCTCATCGATGGCACAATTATAGGAAGACTCTACAGTATGTTTTTTTCTCTATGGCTTTAGACAATCTGTCTATCATTGACTCTTTGTATAATGGCATCGCTTTCCCCTGCATCTAAAATAGAAGCTTCTTTTGCATGCTTTTAGCTTTGTAATGGGACATATATTGCCTGAGCCTCTCGTTTTCAGTAGTTCGGGTGCTCTCTTCCGTGTCATATTTTGAATTTTAGAATTGAGTTTGGAATCTTTCTGCAGTGAGGTCAAACTAGACGAAGCTGCTGTGCTGCACTACACTTACCCCAGATTTTCAGATCTTACTTCAAGACGTGATCGTTGTGGTTGCAAGCCCACTAAGGTGGATGTTAAGAGATGTTTCATGTTGGAGTTTGACAGAGCTGTGAGTTGGAATTGATAATTTTTTCCTTTCTATTACCTGCTTACTATTCTGAAGTATACAAGTCACAGCTCTTGACCATCATTTTTGTGCAGGCATTTATCATTGCTTCAACGGCGAATTCAGAGGAAATGCTTCAATGGTATCAATATCGACTCAACTATAATCACTACTCTTCGTCTCCTTTCTCGCTCGTGCAGTCTAACAAGCTTCACTAATACAGGTACAGAGAACATGTTGTGTGGACAGACGAACAATTGAAGTTGAAACTCCTTAGGAAGGGAATTCTGACCCGCATTTATGCTCCCATGGTTAGTAATCTCAATCCCAAACCTTGTTCTCCATTTGACATGATCAACCAATTCTTGGTTTTTCATAAGCTATCATCATCTTGTACAGGTTATAATCCAAGAGCTAAAAGAGGCTGGTGTTTTCAGCTCAGTGGTAACCTCGGCTCACATTTCTCTCTCGAACAATTCTTCAACTGCTGATTCGACATTAACCATTACCCGAGGAGAATCATCTCAGACAACTGGTAGGAGGAGGGTGTTGGAATTCCATCTTGATCTTGACGGTGAATCTCAAGCATCAGCGGTACCACCACAATCACCTCCAGGCTTCGAAGCAAACCCAGTTAGAACCATAATCTGAAAAATGTTTACAAAGAGTTGGGACTTTTTTAGAATGATTTATGAACAGTTTTTTGAACCTCAGCTCTGGTGTACATTTAGGAAAGTTTTCGTTTAGGTTATACACACAGATGAAAATGAAAATCATATAGCAAGCTTCTGTTACATGTACCATGTAGAAAACTTGATGATGATGTTGACTTCATACTTCAAATACAAATTCATCGCCTTCCTGATCTTTGTTTTTGATCACTCAAGTTTCACTATCTGCAATTTTTTTTGTGTGCTAAAGTTTCCTCTCAGGTTTTGCTTCTACTCAAAGTTGTCAATAGCTTCAAGAATCAAAGACAATGCTGTCACTCTGTAAATTTGTTATGAATTTGTTACGAATTTGTAAATGGCTAATCTAGATTTTAAATGTCATTACTCATTAGAGAGATAACGATGTTACAGAGTTATTAATAGACGAAGCTTAATCATTTTAGATTAGCCACACTATGCTTGATAATATGGCCAATATATACGTATAATTTACGCTTACTGACATTTCTATGGCCTTTTCTTGTAACCTTCCTTTATACACTTTGAGAATTTTTTTTATATATATAGGCACTAAATGGTAACATAATTATGCAAATTCTCCGGATTCAGCAAATTCAGCAAATTCTGCAGTTACCATTTAAGTTACCATTTATTCAGCAAATTCCGCAATTCAACAAATTCTGCAATTCAGCAGAAATTCAGCAAATTCTGCAAATTCTGCAATTTAACAGAAATTCAGCAAATTCTGTAATTCAGCATAAATTCAGCAGAAATTATGCGGTTATCATTTACACCCATAGGGTTTAGAATTTTAAGATTTAGACTCTAAAAAATTATAATTAGTAGCATTTTTGTAAATGGACAACCCACAGTGGCATTTTTTAAAACGTAACTAAAAGTGGTATTTTTGCAATTTTCCCCTAAATATATATGTGTGTGATTAAATCTTACTAAATTTGCTTGATAATTTTAAAATAATATTTTAATATTTTAAAAATTAGGTTTACTAAAAAATAATTCAATTTCAATAGCAAAATATTATATCATAAATTACGTATATAAATATGTTTTATCAATCTATTAATTTATTTAAGAGGCAATTGTAAAAATACCATTTTTGGTGTGTACATTTTCAAAAATGCCACTTAGAGGTGTCTATTTGCAAAAATAATACTAATTATGGATTTTTAAAGCATAAATCTTAAAATTATAAACCCTAAAGCATATATGCTGAATTACGTTACCATTTAGACCTATTATTCAGCAAATTCCGCAAAAAATCACTAAAAATTCAACAAATTCAGCAATTCAACAGTAATTCAGCAAAAATTCAACAGTAATTACTGTTTTAAGAAAATTCAGCAAATTCAGCAAATTCTGCTGTTATCATTTAAGTTTAATATTATTCAGCAAATTATGCAAAAAATCAACAGTAATTCAGCAAATTCAGTAAATTCAGCAAAAATTATACGATTACCATTTAGACCATAATCTTTGACACGGTGCCGTATTGTTGCGAAGTGCTAGAGACTTTCAAGCTTCAGCGAAAAGTCGAGGAAGCAAAAATCCAGAGGCGGGGAAGCAAAATAGCCAACGGATCCGCCATGGCAGCTCGTAAGCGAACTTCTTCAGTGACTAATTCGACAAAACCAGCTTCACCGGAATCTGTCTCGGTACCGTCGGAGCAGAAGATCACAGTTTCTTCCGGAGAGGATTTTCGTCTCTCACCGCCGAAATTGGACGTGATCTTTGTGATCTCTTCGCTTCTGTGTTCGCTATACATCTACCTTCTCTGTTTCCATTATAATGTTGATGAAGAGCTTAAGCGTCCGATTCTCATTAACGCTGGGCTTAGCTTGGTGGGGTTTTTTGTCACACTCAAATTGATTCCTGTAGCTGCTAGATATGTTCTGAGGCGTAACATGTTTGGTTTTGATATTAACAAAAGAGGAACGCCTCAAGGAGAAGTTAAAGTGTGAGTAATTCCTTCTTCGATTTGTCTCATCTCATGTTTAGGTTTCAAATTAGTGCTCATCGTTTTTTATGAGGTATCTCATTGTCTGATTGATGTTCTGTACAAAATTGGGTTTGATTTGATCTTTGTGACATCTGAATTCTGCGTGTATGGTCGGCTTAAATAGGTTTGGTGTGCTGATTTTCACCATTTCTCACATTTTGTTCATCTTTGTATAGGCCTGAGTCATTGGGAATTGTTGTTGGTATTGTCTTCTTGATCGTGGCGATAATATTCCAGTTCTTTAATTTCACAGAAGATTCGTTGGTAAGTGTGTTGATCTCTAGAGCTACAAGCTTAATCATTCATTTCTTTTGGCTGAATGGGTCATTGATTCTGTGCAGTGGCTTGTGGAGTACAATGCAGCACTGGCATCTATTTGCTTCATGATTTTGCTTGGATTTGTAGATGACGTCCTTGATGTGCCTTGGAGAGTGTAGGTGCAATTCTTATTTTGTTTGAATCATGCGTGAACTTTGTTCACGTATTAATTATTATCAATATGCAGGAAACTTCTCCTGCCATCTTTTGCAACTCTTCCGCTGCTGATGGCTTATGCTGGACATACAACTATCGTTATACCAAAACCTCTAGTTTCTTATGTTGGCTTGGAAATACTTGATCTAGGTACAGTTCTTCTTGTCTATCGTGCAGCAACTATTTTCAAATTGATTACCTAAATTGTATTTTTATCGTGGCAGGACGGATATATAAGTTATATATGGCGCTACTGGCTGTCTTTTGCACAAATTCTATAAATATTCACGCTGGTCTGAATGGCCTTGAAATCGGTCAAACAGTAGTTATTGCAGCTGCTGTAAGTTCTGCAGTCAATTTGAATCCGTCATTCTTTTGTCCCTCTTTCCTCCCGTTTGTTTCTCTTCAGTGAAGATTTGATGCATCTCAGTTACATGTAGATCCTGATACACAACGTTATGCAAATCGGAGCATCTGTTGATACTGAGTTTCGTCAAGCTCATGCCTTCTCTATATATCTTACTCAGCCATTGATGGCAACATCCTTGGCAATGCTTGCCTACAATTGGTAATACTTTTAACTTTCAAGTCTATTTTTCTTAAATCTATCAGGTAAATTCGCAACGCGGAATGCTTTCTTTAACCACATTCATGTCCTCTCTTTGGTGTTGCTAGGTACCCTTCTTCAGTTTTTGTTGGAGACACTTACACAGTCTTCGCCGGTATGACTATGGCAGTTGCTGGCATTCTGGGTCACTTCAGGTGTATTTCTAACCTTACCATCCATATTTCCATTTGCTCAGTTTCATCATTTGCAGTTTTGCATTTAACTAATGTGAGCTTCAACTAACTAACTCCATCTTGGGGGAATTCACCTTTGCAGTGAAACTCTCCTCATATTTTTTCTTCCTCAAGTGTTGAACTTTCTATTGTCGCTTCCTCAGGTTTGATTGCCTTTCTCCCTCTCACACTTTCTTTATCTATTCAATTTTTTATTAACGTCTAACTTGCTATTGTGTAACTCTTCAGCTTGCTGGCATTGTGAAATGTCCACGGCATCGTCTCCCCAAGTAAGCTAATTCTTTTGTCCTGTTAAAAGCAAAGTCGACAACACATGATGACTCTTCCTCTCTCTTTTGAACCAGGTTTGATCCTGCGACGGGATTATTAACGGGAACAAGAGATGGGACGCTCGTTAATGTCTACTTGAGGATTTTTGGTAGGAAATCAGAAAAGTCTCTTTGTATTCATCTTCTTGTTTTCCAGGTAAACTTGTTAAAAACTCCCATTTATGTTCTTTTTTTCCTATACAAAGTTTGGCTTTTATGAGTAAGAAATCACAAGCTTTTTTGTGTGTGTTTCTTTTGCAGGCACTAGCTTGCGCTTTCTGCTTTGTGCTTCGGCATTTTCTTGCTGGTTGGTACAAATGAAGTATCTTTAAACGATTTCCCATTCCCTCACTCTCTCTCTCTCGCTCTCTAGCTTCACAAATCACACACGACGTCTTTAATCAAAACATTACAATGTAGTAACACAAAACTTGTTTGTGTTGGCAAAATCGGTTTGCCAAAAAAATACCAAAGGGAAGTTACATTCAAATCTAATCTCCCATTTTTTTGTTTGGTCTGAATTTAACGACCATTTCTCTTGCTTCATGTACTTTCCCTCCGATATACCCAAATAGTCATTCAATGTTTAATTGGTGTCTCATGATCAACCATGTTAATTTCTCTTTGTAATATCCAAATTATTCTTACCAACCCTCATGTTGTGTAAATTTACTAGATCTGTGAAACCAAATGCTTTACTAGACCATTTGCTCTACTTTTCACCCAAAACCTGGTTTTGCACTGGTGTCACCGATGCATAAAACCAAATTGTCGACAATAATCCCTGGTGGGAGACATGATTAACTCTTCCAGACAAGTAAGAAGAGTTAAGTAGATTAATCACTAAATGTCAAAGAAAGGTGCATTTTGGATGCATTCATTACATAACAAAAGCTTAGATTCGATTAACGAGCAGAGACAACCTAAAGTCTATAACATTCATTCCCCATTGCCTTACTTTTTCACCTATTACTTCTTTCACTGTCACTCTCTCTTTTCTTGTTCTTCACAATTGGAGCAATCATGCTTAGCTTGATTAGCAAAGATGCTTGACTCGAGTGGCTTTGAATCATCAACATGGAAATGTCCTTCACAGGTGGAGCATTGATGCTTGACTCGAGAATGCTTAAAATCTTCAACACCAAGATGCTCAACATGGTCTACAAAAGCATGAACTCTACCACGATACTCAAGCGCTTCGAGGTCAGCTCCAAAACCTTGGATTTCAACACTTCGGAGAGTGTTCCTTTCGGGATTGAAGTAGAAAACATAATATGGCTTACAAGTATAGTCCATGGCCAGAACAATCTCACCCGTAGCAATCACTCCAGCGACAGAAACATTGGAGGGATCATCAATCAGTTCGTTCTCCGGCAGAGTGTACACATGCGTCGACCATTCATGTCTCTCAACATCCTCTAGCACGCACATACGCAACTCAAGAGTAAACCTTCCACCAGCTTCACCGTAGCTGCACTCAATCCCACCTAATTTACCCTTGCAGTTGATCAATTTTGTCGTCTTTGGATCAGCAAAGCATTCAGCAACGACAAACCTGAATTCCTCAGAGCTCAAATCGAACCGAACAATATTACCAGGCGTATCACTAAAGTTATCAACCAAGTAATACAAAACCCCATTGATGCAAATCCCTTCACACAAAGAATGATCGTATTGGGGACAATCAATCTTCTTCTTCCTCCAACTGATCTCCAGTTCCTAAAGTCAGAACCTCATGATGATCCCTTTGTGAAAAGAATGGATGCGCCTCAGCCAATACCTTGAACTTCTTCTCAGCAGGATCAAACCCTAAAAAGCCTCTCTATTTTTTGTACATATACACCTTAGGCAAAGTCACATACTGACCCGTGATAGGGTTACACACCACATAGAATGTACCATGTCTTGCGATCCACATATCACGGAAATAGAACAAGCCAAAAGCATAGCTACAAGTGAATCGGCTTACGTCTTCAGACATTTTGGTATGAAAACCAGCGTCAACTACATGAGACGACGACGACTGAGGCGATGAGAAGAACCTCCACACACCTTTCCGTTCAACCGCAAATAAGAGCCGTGGACGAGCACAAGACCTGGACTGAAACAGCTCGATGAAATCCGCACGGCTAAGCATGGAACACCATAGCTTCGACAGGCTACGAAACCTACCAACTGACTTAGCCGGCAATCTCGAGAATATCTCGATGATGAGATCAGCCGGGATGGAATTCATATTTTTTTTTTTTTTTTTTTTTTTTTTTTTGAAATGAATGTTAAATTGTATTCACACAAAAAAACCATTGTTTACACGAATGCATCATTTTGTTTGAAATAGATAAGTTGATCTAGCTAATGGTTAACCGGTAGCTGGAGTCGAAACCACTTGCTAAGGCTCTCGTCATAAGCCTTATCTCCTGCTATACGGATCGAACTTAATCGATTACGCATTTCTTTGTCAATCTGCTTGGTCAAAGTTGTGGAAGGGGTTGGTTGCTCGCCATGCCGGCGACCATTGCGCTCCCGCCAAATATGATAAGCCGATAGTTGGAATAGGTATCTCGTCATGAAAAGGTTGATCTTGTCTTGATTCTGTGTCGTGGTAATCTGAAGAAGACCTTGCCACTGTGTGGTGTAACGAGACCCAAGCATCCGGTGAGCAAGATCGGACCAAATCGCTGAGCTGTATGGGAATTCGAAAAATAGATGATCTCGATCTTCGTCCGATTGGCAGCAAAGAACACATTGCTTCGAAGAGTTAATGTTCCATTTAGACATTCGATCAGCCGTTGAAAGTCGATTAAGTGCTGCAAGCCAAATAAAGAAGGAGAATTTGGGCGTTGCATATTTGAACCATATACCTTTGGACCATCGGAAGAGAGGGTGTGTATGTCGAATCTGAGTCCATGTTTCCTTCGATGAGAAATGCTTTTTGAATTTACCTCTTGAGTCTCTCCAAAGAGCCATATCCTTGTCACCCGTTCGAATCATCCTGATTTTCTCAACTTCTGCTGAAATTTGAATTAGAGCATCCGCTCTTCGGCTTCGACTCCTAAGCGTATTCATGGCTACTTCGACGGTAGCTTCAGCAGTTAAACCAAGATCAATAAAGCCACGAGGACCCGTTATGTGATGAATAGGACCCAAATCAGACCAAGCATCAAACCAAAAAGATGTTGTTACTCCATTACCAATCTTGATTCGATGGAGAGCTTGTGCGTGAGAACGATATTTAAGAATCTTCCTCCACATCCATGATCCATTACTCGAGTTTTCATTTACTTGCCAGAGAGATCCATGTCTCAAGAGTGTTTCCTTAATCCAGCGAACCCACAAAGAGGGTTGGTTCGAGATTATCCTCCAAATCAGCTTAAAACAACTCACTTTGTTGACATCCACGAATGATTTGAAACCGAGTCCTCCTTCCTCCTTTGGCTTACAAACCTCTTTCCATGCAACTTTTGTCTTCTTCGGGTTTAGTGCGGGGCCCGACCATAGGAAGGACGCACACAATCTTTCAATCTCCATTAAGCACCCCTTTGGTAGTCGGTAAGCAGAAAGCCAGAAATTCACCATACTCGCAATGACCGAGGTCAAGAGTTGAAATCTACCTGCATAAGAGAGATATCGCGCTGTCCAAGTGCTGAAACGAGCTCTGATTTTCTCATACAATACCACCACATCACCCGTAGTCAATCGTTTTGTCACTAATGGTAGGCCTAGATACCGGACCGGTAGCTGCCCCAAACTGAATGGAAAGCTTGCCATGATCTCCTCTGTCGTATTCGATGATACTCCAGCCAAATAGATCGATGATTTTTCAAGACTTATCTTCAAACCGGACTTCTTCGCAAAGGCATCAAATATCTTGATAGCTCCCTCTATTGAGGATTTTTTCCCGTCAACAAAAACCATCAAATCATCGGCGAAACATAAATGAGTGATTTGAAGCCCTTTACACTTCGGATGGTAACCTATAAGGCGTTCTCTTGCTGCTGTGTCAATCATCCTCGATAGCACATTCATGCATAGGACAAAGAGATACGGGGAGAGAGAACACCCTTGGCGCAGGCCACGTTGGCTCTGAAAATAACCCGCAAGTTCGCCGTTGACTTGTATAGAAAAGGAGGCTGTTGTTATACATAAGCGAATCCAATGTATAAACTGATCCGGAAAATCCAGCGCAGCCAATGCATTCAATACAAAATCCCATTGCACCGAATCAAATGCCTTCGAGATATCGATTTTCATCGCACACCGAGGAGAAACCAAATCCTTGTGATAGTCTTTCACGAATTCTGTTGCTAACAAAACATTTTCCATAAGTAGCCTGTCTTTGACAAATGCCGATTGATTCCAAGCAATGAACTTTGGCAGCAAGCTCTTGAGCCTATTTGCGATGATCTTGGAGATAACTTTGTAGAGCACGTTACAGCAGGAGATAGGCCTATAATCTTTCATCTCTTGTGCATCCGTCTTCTTTGGGATTAGAGCTAGTATTGTTGAATTTATGCCCTTTGGAAGAAATCCTTTTTCAAAAAAAGATTTAATAGCCACCAAGAGATCAGATCCAATTATCTGCCATGCTGATTTAAAGAATTCGCTGGTAAATCCATCCGGTCCGGGTGATTTATCATTAGGCATTGAAAAGAAAATCTGCTTAATTTCTACGTCTGTAACCTCTCGGACTAACCCTGCTTGGTCCCGATCAGAACATCGAAAATCCATCAAATCTCTTATGTCTACTTCGGTCATACCTTCGTAATCTGCGGGAATGAGAGTCAAAACCTCTTTAAAGAATCTCTCTGCTTCATTTTTGATAGCACCTACATTTGTTATCACCTCTCCATGCAAACCCTTTATTTCACGGATTGTGTTTTGCATCTTTCGCACCTGAGCCGACCTATAAAAATAGGCATTGTTTCTATCTCCAGTTGCTAACCAATGTAGTTTAGCTCTCTGCTTGAGAAATTTTTCTTCAAGTTCTGATAGATGAAGCCAATGATTATAGGCCGTACCTTCTTCTTCCATTCTGCTGGGTGTTGGATCAAGAAGCGTTGCCTCTTGCTTGAGGCAAAGATCCTCATAAGCCTCTTTAGTTCGTTTGGGAAGATCTCCTAATTTCTCCTTTCCCAAAGCACGGAGAGTAGGCTTTAAACATTTGAGTTTCTTTGAAAGCCGGAACATTGCGGAAGTTGATGTGTATAACTTCTCTGTTTTACTCCATTCATTCCCAACTGTTTCTGTGAATTGTGGTAGAGAGGTTAAAACATTCATGAACTTGAACGGTTTTCTCTTTTCCGGCATGTCGGCTACCAATGCAAACCGTCCCCGTAAGTGATCTGAACATCCACCTGATTCAAAAACCCCATAAGATGATGGGAATATGTCTAACCAACGATCATTCACAAGCATACGATCAAGCTTTTTGCAGATTATCCCCTCTTGTCTTTTATTTGACCATGTATATTGTGGACCATGACCTCCTAAATCTACAAGTGAACAGTAGCTAACAACTTCCTGAAATTCCCTCATACCAGATGTAACAGTGGGATTATCCAAGTAGTTCGAGTGTTCCTCAATGTCTAACGTCTCATTAAAATCGCCCATAATTATCCAAGGATTCCTTCGTAACATCGGAGCGTCATGGTGATCTTTCAAATCCGACCACAGCAACTTTCTTTCTTCAGCATCATTATATGCGTAGATAAAAGAGCAAAGAAATTCCTCCTCCTCACCTTCCAATAAAACCGAGACCGTGACCATCTGTGAGCTTTTGTATATCGGAGTAATTATCACATTAGCTTTCCAAAGAACCCATATACGACCAAGATGATGGTGTTCATAATTTGAAATATATGACCAACCATTAGCTAATATCGAATTAATTCTGGGAGCTTTCCTCTCCTTTACTCGAGTCTCCAAAAAAGCACCAAACTGCATAGTGCCACTGTGTAACCATTGGCTGATCACCGAACATTTAGAAGATTTGTTTAAACCACGAACATTCCAGCAAAAACCCGACATATTAATGATTTGATGGTTTCCTCCTTCCTCCTGTACTTTGGGTTGTCGCCAAAGTAGTAGGTTGTTGATTGTCCTTTAGAAATTTGTGAGCCGACTTTGATGTCCTAGGAATAGGAACCCGTGCCGTTTCTCCATTCTTTGGCATCTTCCTTACATTTCTTTGCTGTTTAATTTCCTCCACTTGAAATTCACCCTCTTCAATATCTTTACTCTCCTCTACATGATTTTCCCCTTCTCCTGTTTGATCATTTTCCGTCTCCTCGACTTCATCTTTCTCGTCCATGTCCAGACAAGCAAAACGAGAAGGTGACGAAACAAGAGAGTCTTGGTTGCGTTTTTCAACCTCCCTTCTAGCCTTGCCTGGTGATACCTCTGTCCAAGTGGTCTCTGTTTCACTCTGTTTTTCCCCCACGTGAACTTCCTTTTCCGCTACCGCTGGTGCTACCTCCTCCTCCACATTGACCTTTCCCGGAGAGGCATGGGACACGGTAACTTCAGTTGTAGTAGATCGTTCTGCATCTCCCGAGGAATCCCCTGCCTCACTCTGTTTTGAACCCATTGTCCTTTGAAGAGACTGGTAGGCAGTTGGCGGTAGTTCCTCGCCTCTTTTGAGGATAGTAACTTGCGGTTTGGCTTTGCAGCCCTCCTCCAAATGTCCCCATTTGTTACATCTTGAGCATCTAGGTGGTAGCCAGGGATAAACAAACTCCACAATTTCCTCCTTTCCTGGTTCGATTTCAAAAGTGAATTTTTTGGGGAGTTCTTTCTTTAGATTCACCTCAACAAATACCTTGGCCTCTTCGAAACTTTTACAGGTTTCGGTGTCTGGGTGAAGCCTCTTTGGTTCTCCTATTGCGCTTGCCAAAAAACCAAGTCCATCCCATGAGAACATTGAGTGAGGAACGTTTTTGATTGTGACCCATAGTGGCATCATTGAGATCGCGGGTTGAGCCTCCTCCAAGACAGGGGTCCATTTCGACACGACCAGGGGTATATCGGCTATATTCCACATTCCCCTCCTGAGAACACGCGATCTAGTTGCAGCGTCTTTGATTCGGAATTTGACCATCGTGTCACTCACCACATAAACATCCACCTTAACCGATTTGTCTCCGAGAGGCCAAATCTTATTGACTATCATGTGGATCTTTGCGACGTGGGGCGCCACCGAGAGGAATTGACCGATTAGAAGGTCATCCCATAGGGGAACGTCTTGAAGAACTTTGGCCGGAACTGCAACAACTCCGGTCGTCTCCGAGTTCGTGAAAGTATGTCTTCTCAGTGTTGGTTTGTTGTTCACTACCTTAGCCCATGAAGGTTTCGGGACGATCTCCTGTCTAGCAACAGTCGATGTGTCTCTGTTTGACACTGGATCTCTAGCCGCAGGGAGCTTCATTTGGGAAGTCGGCGTTGGATCGGAGAGTTCATCACGGTTTACACTTGGTTCCGATTGATCGTGTAGAGTAGGTGCGGAGGTTGGCGGCGGAGTTTCCTCCATCGACCACACACAAAGACCGACAAGCACTGTTTATTTTTTACTCACTATATCGCACTTTAAATCGCACTTTATTATCGCACTGTTCTCATTCGCACTTTATTATCGCTGGAATTCATATTCACTCCTCTTTTCATCGAATTCTGAAGATCGTTTCTTGCCTTTTGGTTCGTGTAGATTGAATCAGCAGATTCATTGCCAGCATTAACTTGAGACTTAGCTATCTCATCATTCGTTTCGACCTCAACTAATTTAACTGTCTAACTAAGACTCTGCACATCATCACAAATCTCATCTACCGGCTTCACCTCAACAGCTTCAGTATCTTCTTGTTCACACTCCATTTTGCTAATCTCAGTTTCAGGCTCATTGGTAGCATCAACTTTCACTTGTTTCTCATGAGAAACAGAATCCAAAACCTCTACCGTGTTGGCATCAAGGGTTTGAGTTTTAGAAGACAAACCTAGTCCCTTACCAGCTACTTCCTCCTCCATGAATTGTCTGCAATCACCAACAAACTCACTTTCCTCTCTCTGTGCCTCCATTGGATTCAATCACCTGGTGATACATCCATAAAAGCCGAAACTTTTAAACAGAAAAAGAAATAGAGGAAAAGGGTATTCACAATAAGCATGAAAAGTTGCAGATTTCTGTGGAAATTAACAAAAGCCAAAATCGAAGGAATTACCTCTTTAAAATTGGAGAAAACGAAACAAAGGTGAAGGCTTTGGGTCTCAGTTACAGAGACGAGTGTGGGAGAAAGAAGAAGAATATGCGTTAGATTGATGTCCGAATTGAGAGAGAGAGAGAGAGAGAGAGAGAGAGAGAGAGAGAGAGAGAGATGTAAATTGGTAATCAAAGTGATCGAATTCGTCAGTCGAGCAGCAGCGTGTTATGAATCATCACCAACACCAAATTCCCTTTTCCTTTCTTCTTCGTAATAAAATAGGGTTTATTGATGCATCCTATGATCCATTTAATCGACCGTCTTTGATCCATCCACGTTGCAATTTTTTTATTGATTTCCATTGAATTTTTTATTTAGTCAGAATCTCCACTAAATCTTAAAAAAATATACTTTTAGCATCATATTAATATGGAAGAAAAGGAAGTAGTACTAATTAATGGATCAACATTTGGCTCCCTAGACTATTAAGTAAATGATATATATACATATGTTCTCTAATTATTCCTCTTTGTCCAATGTCAGAGTCTAGACATTGATATGTATTAGACAAAACAAAACTCGTTAAAACAGAACATATGTCGTTCGTCGCCAGGTTCTACAATTCCTCGACCACTCTGGTTCCTCGCTTCCTCTGTTCTCCTTTGACATCTCGTTGCTTTTCTTCTGTGTGCGTTGACTCGCCAAGTGAGTTAGCTCAAAAAAATGCGAGCCGTTCTGCTATGGACTCGGTGGTGAAGATTTTCTCCTTCTCTAGGGAGCCAAATGTTGTTCAACCTTGGCAGACAACTGAGAAAGAATACTCAGGCTCTGGTAAGTATATTCATATTCATCTCTCTCCATCGTGTCGTGTGATTTCTTTATCATATCTCCAGATTGAGTCATCTATCTTACAGCATTGGAATGTAATGTATAGGATTTGCAATCTCCGGAAGGAGGATTCTTACAAACGCTCAACTTGTGAATGATCACTCATACGTGTAAGTGAGAAAGCATGGTTCGCCCACCAAGTACAAGGCAAAAGTTGAAGTGTGTGGGTATGAATGTGACTTGGCCGTTTTAGTTATTGATAATGAAAAGTTTTGGGAAAATATGAATCCTTTGGAGCTTGGAGGCATACCCTTTCTCGAAGAAGCTGTCTCCGTTTTAGGTTATCCTGTTGGTAAGTCTAAAAAAGCTTTGGTACTGTGAAAAGACTAACAATCATGATTCACTTAAAGATTAGTTTATAGTATTGGGAATTAATATGTAATGGAATCATCGAGGATAATTAATCATAAGAATGCCTAACTAGTTATATGTTGTACCTTCAAATGCAGGTGGTGACACAATTTCCGTCACAAAAGGTATTGTATCGAGAGTTGAACCAAGAATATATTCTCACAGTTCCATTGAACTCAGGCCCGGTTCAATCTTAAAATAGGCCTTGTGCCAAAAAAAAAAAAAAAAAAAAAAGAAATTTATGGGTTTTTTACGAAATTTACAAAATTTAGAGTCTTTTTTATCAATTTTTTTCAGAATTTTAGGGTCTTTTTTATAAAATTTCTTCAACCAAAACTGTGGATCCAAAATTGGGCCATGTGCAATTGCTCTAGTTGCAACCCCATTGGACTGAGCCTGGTTGAACTATTAAGCATACAAACCGATGCCACTATTAACAATGGAAATAGTGGTGGTCTGGTGCTCATGGAAGACAAAGTCGTTGGTATGGCATCATCTTCTTCAAAGATTAAGCGAGTTAAAATTATAATCTTGGATATTTCTTTTGTAAGGATCCATATATATTTATAATTTTTTTTCTTGAGATTGCAATCAAGAAAAACATGTGTTTGGCAATTAGAATAGTAGTAGTTTAAAAATAAGAATTAATTAATTAGAAAATGATGAGAAAAATCATGGTGATGACACCTAAACGAGATGACTCAAATTAACTCTATTGTCAAACACATTCTTATTTATAAACTACGACTATTCTAATTGTCAAACACATGTTTTAGCCATTTATTTTTGAGATGACTCAAATTAACTCTATTGTCGAACACATGTAAAGTATGTATTAGTATTAATTGAATTGATCAAAACAATTGGAAAGAAATGTAGATTAAATCATTGGTAAATGGTGTTTTAACTATGATCTTAACAAAAAAAAACCATTAGAAAAACAATACAATTGAAGTCCTTTATATACATGATTCAATTTGAAGAATACAACTCAAAAATTTAATAAGTAACTATTATCATTGATGTTTCAAAATTCTTCTTTTTTTTTATAGAAATTATATCACCAAAATTTAATATACTCAGCTTCATCTAACTAACTTACAAATTTTTTTTGTAATATATCGTCACAAATAAAAACTCGTTTTGGTTGATCTAATGTTGTAAACCTCCAAATGATCTTCCATTTGAAAGTGATAGAAAAACAAACAATAAATGAGTTTTTTGAAAAAGTGTAAACAATATCATTAACTAATTAATTTTTTTTTTCTTTCTAAATTTGATAAATTGGATCTAGAAAGGAAACCATATAAGTTGGAACAAATGATATGTCAATTATGTGAATATATTGTTTTTAAAATTTTGATTCAATTCAATTACGTGAAATTTTTGTTTAAATTTTGAATCGATATTAGTTTTTCTTTTTTGGGTTAAAAATCAGTATTAATTAAATTTAGAAAATTTCTCTTAAATAATTTTTTTTGTTCTGTTTTCGGATATATACACAATCTTCCATATACACAATCTTCCATTTTTGTATCTTTGAGTTATAAATCATATCTTTAATGATTATGATATAAATTCATCATATCTTTAATGCTTATGATATACATTCAGTGCATTTATTGATTAAATGTTATCTATCATAAAGTTTCACAGAAATTTAAAGAAATAAATATACATAACTTTTTAAAAATATTTGATGTATCACTAATTATGATTGGTCTTATGATGTGTATGATTTTTTTATTGAATAAAGGTTAAAAATATGTTGTTTTCAGTTATTTTACAGGTGGAACACATTTTTATACAAAATGATGTCAAAATTCAAAAATAAAACGGGTTTTCAGTTTTGTTTAATAATTTTCCTAATAACTATAATTGGATTTTTAATTAAAAATACATTGATTTACTTGATAGTCATTTTATCTCGCGTATAACGCGGGTATTTACCTACTCTACATTGAACCGAGTTGAAATAAATTAGGTACTTTCAACCAAAATAAACTTGAGAAATTTCAAAAAATGCCATTTTTCAAGTGTCACTTTACAAAAATGTCACACTTTTGGAATCTTTACAAAAATTCCACTTTTTCAAATTTTTTTTTTTTTATATTACTTATGTTTGAGTTAATTATGTTATATTACGGTTTAGTTTTGAGTTTATAGGGGGTTCAGGTGTCAAAACAGTTTTAAGAATTTAGAATTTTAAGATATAGGTTTTATAAATCTATAATTAGTGGTATTTTTGTAAATGGACACTCATAAGTGGCATTCTTGCAAATGTGCACACAAAAAGTGGTATTTTTGTAATTGCCCCAATAAACTTATGAAATTAATAAAAGTAAACAAAACCATAATTGATACAATGAATGAATGATATATATATATACCGTATAATAATCATAACCACTCCAAATAACCTAGCCGCTCAAAATGTCATTCATGTCTATTCGTATTGTGACCAGGTTCTGCAACTCCTCCAAGGTTCCTCGATTCCTCTCTTCTCCGTTCCTTGTTCCTCGTTCCATATGTCATTGCTCTTCTTCTTCTGTGTCGCCAAGTGAGTCAGAAAACACGAGTCGTTGTGCTATTGATGCGACTCTTAACTCGGTGGTGAAGATCTTCTCCTTCTGTAGCAAGCCTAACCATGTTGAACCTTGGCAGAAATGGGAGACGGAACGATATTCGGGCTCTGGTATTTTCTCGTTTTTGGCTCTATGATTAGGACGTTTTAGTTGTATGCGCTTGTGACTCATATATCTGTAGGGTTTGTAATATCCGGAAGGAGGATTCTTACAAACGCTCATGTTGTGGATGATGACCCATACGTGCAAGTGAGAAAACATGGTTCATCCACTAGTTACGAAGCAATAGTTGAAGCGATTGGGTTTGAATGTGACTTAGCCATCTTAGTTATTGATAATGAAGAGTTTTGGGAGGATATAAATCCTTTGGAGATCGGAGACATTCCCTTTATCCACGACCCTGTCTCCGTTATCGGTTATCCTCGTGGTACGTCTCTTGAATAAAATGCTTTTGTATTTATGTTGGAAATAAAATTGACTAGATTTAGTAAAAAAAAAAGAGAACCAAGATTTGAAGTATGTATGGTATTGACTAGTTTTATTTTGAGAAAAGAATCACAATCACCACTAACTAGCCTTAAGATTAGTGGAATGTTTCCGATTTTCTTTTGAATTTTTCACGTGGTACGGTCCTGGTATATATACTTATAAGAATGACTAATGAGTTATATGTTAGGTGCTCAAATGCAGGTGGTGACACTATTTGTGTTACAAAAGGTATTGTATCGAGAGTTGAACCTAGAAAATATCTTCAAAGCTCCACCGAACTATTGACAATACAGACAGATGCGGCTACTGACTATGGAAATAGTGGTGGTCCAGTGGTTATAGGGAACAAAGTCGCTGGTGTAGCATTTCAAGGTTTCGTCTCATCAGATTATAAAAAGATAAAGTGAGTTGACATTATAAACCTCGAATTAACTTTTTTGTCCAAGTCCAAAAGTACCAATTGTTTAAAATTTAGTAGATATATTAAATTGTCACAATTAGCGCATATATTAAGTTTGTATACTAACATTTTTTGTTGTGGTTTTCATTTGCAGTTACATGATCCCAACTCTGGTCATTAAGCATTTAATAGGCAATTCTTATGTAAATTAATTCTAACAAATTACATTTAACTGTTTTGTGCACATTTATGTAATTCTTATATAAATATATGTATATTAACCAATAAGTCTTTTAACCAATATTTTCGAAAAAAAAATTTTACTCCACCACAAATTATAAATCTAGAGAAAATAATCATTTTACCAATGAATCAATGTGAAAGATAAATATCACACCAAATCGACAAATAAAATGAGATACAAATACAATCAAAGATCAATTATTCTCTCATTATGATTCAATATTCTAATGAAATTAATAAACAGAAAGATGCATTCTAACATTTATGTTGAGTATATGCAGATGTCTCTATAGAACCAAAATATACTATAACATGTCTAATCAATAGATTTTTACAATCGTTGTTTTAGGAAACCATAATGAATATAGATAGATACAAGTTAAGAATTTGTGTCAACAAAGATGTTTTCTTATGTTGTAACAGTTTTTTCTCTTTTTGCCTATAACAATTTGGTGCAAATGGTTAGTTTTCTAACTTAGATAATTATTTACTATAAACACTAAATTTATATGATATTAAATACACAAATAATCAATACAATATAAAATATTGCATATTTTACCATGTTAACTTTAAATCCCACGCAATGCGTGGACAATCGCATATAAGATAAGGTTCCTATTTGTTTCCGTGTCAACATTATTCCTATTATGACGTATATAAACTCAAACATAAATACTCATCAAGAACATCACAAAACACAAACGATATCAATGGAGGATCAAGAGAGAGGAAACCCTAAACTAAAACTTGAGGCGTGTGTGAAAGAAGTAGAGGGGAAAAACACAAGTCCAACTATAGAATTACCTCACCATCTGGTCGAAAAGATTCTAGTAAAGGTTCCGGTTAATTCTCTTATTAGATTTAAATGTTTATCAAAAGAACGGAAATTAACGGTCATGTCTCAATATTTTAAGGAGAGGCATCTAAGTAATCAACGATCTCATGATCCGAACATCCTCTTTTTCCAGAGTAGACGTGAAGATTGGATGCCGCCCATTGAGATTTGTGTAAATACATTGACGTTGACCTCATCAGTTTTTATCGACAATTAATCCTTGTTATTTCTTTTTCGAAGACATTTCTTCCATTAATGTAACTAAGAGTTGTGATGGTCTAATATTCATCTCCGATTTCGTGGATTGTAATCTTGTGATCAATCCTTCTATAAGCTGGTTCCGAAGTCTTCCTGTGGCAAGGTTTCAAAAACTTCATCAAGATATGAACATTCGAAGGGGTATGTTCACTTAATTCAAGAAGACCATGTATGCAGTTTTTGTATAATGAGTAATTTTTCAGTTTCATTGGTTCTGAATTTAACAAGTAACAGTCATTTTTCTTGGTCTAGTAAATGGACATTTCCCCTTGCCTGGATTAGGTAGAGACAATGTCAATGGAGTATACAAGCTGGTATGGTTATATAATTTGAAAAGTTTGGGTTTAGACAACATAACTACATGCGAGGTTTTCTCTTTTCAAACAAACACTTGGAGGAACGTGACTGCTTCTCCTTATGAAATAGTGGATGATGATAATCCAACATATGTAGATGGATCACTTCATTGGTTAAGCCAAGTGTACAATTCAAAAAGACATATAGTGTCTTTTGATCTTCACACTGAAACTTTTGAAGTGAATCTGAAGACACCAATTAACACTGTCCATGATGTTGCTATAGGCAACCTTAATGACCATTTGAGTATATCAGAGTGGAAGGGCAAGAAGCAAGAGATATGGTCGTTAAATTCAGACAAAAAAATGGGAGAAGACGTATTCGATAGATTTTGGCAAACCACTTATGCCAACACAAGCAATCACCACTTTGAAGAAAAATAAGATTCTGCTTCATAAATGGAAAATGCATGGCCCTCGTTTAGTGATACATGACCCTGAACAAAATTCTTTTAAGGTAGCTTTCAAACCTAAGCATTGGGGGCTTTCTATTGCTTATATCCCAAGTTTACTCACTGTATGAGTAATGGAAGCAGAGGCGGATCTAGTGAGTCTAAAGGTGGGGCACTTGCCCACCATGACTTTCTCAATGTTGGTGTAATTGTTTAAGGATTTTTATTGATACACCTCTTAATATACTTATTTTATATTATGTTATTTCATCGTTTTTCGTTACGCACCGGGTGAAAATAATTTCTAGCTCCACCACTGAATGGAAGTATTGACAATGAATATAGATTCTTATAAATAAATTTATTGCTAGCTAGCTCAGGATTGATGAGTTAGCTAGCAATAAATTTATAAATATATATATCTATTTGTGTTCTAGTGCCTAGATCGACAAGAAGATAATGATGATATATATAAGAAGAAAATTGATATTTATGGCTTATACATTATTACTCTATATATGTTGAGTCTAAATATGAGTATATTCAAATTCAACATATATAGTTTTGTCATGTTCGTTTCTACGATTTCAAGACTCATGTAATGTGATTTACCATATACAGTATATATATAATCAACACAAATGATCAAATCCAAAGTGGGCAAGTGCTTGCTGTCAAGTTGACCGCTCTTGATGAACTAATGCGATCCGTTAATAGTACGTACGGGTGGCCATCTAAAAAATTAGACACGAAATCGTCTTTTTTTGTGCGTATGTATTGAAAAAACAAAACAGAGTATTCATTTTCTTAATAATTGGAAATTTATAATCGAGTAACGGCATTGTTACGAATTCTTTGGTGTGGCGTTGGTATTTCATTCTATAGCGAAACAGAGATTCAAGTCAATGAATGAATCAAATTAAGTTCATCGTATCATATTTACCAATATTTACCATCGTATCATCGTATCATATTCGTTTTCTACACAAGTTGCTTTCTAGTTCTTTCTTGTTGCTTTCTACTTTTTTTTTGGGACAACAATAATACTTTTCATAGCTTTCTACTTATATATCGAAACTCTCACGTAGTAAAACATTACCTATGTATTATCTTTTCATTATTTTCTTGTGATTCATTATTCCTTATTATTTCTCATTATTCATTATTTCTTTGGAAACCTTTACAATACAAAGCCTTCAAATTCCATTTATCTCATATCACTATCCCCAATTCTACATCGTGGAGTGTCTTCAAGAATATTAGTTGAAATTAACACCATACTTAGGCTGTTGATTTGGAAGAAACAGTCCAAAGAACTTCTCATACTCAGGATTCTTCTGGTTCTCATCGTACATGGCGAATATATAAGTCTCTATAGCTCTCCCTGGCCTCCTCGGAGATCCAGTCTTCACAGTTTGTATCAAATTGTTCACATAAGTCCTTGCATTATCCACAGTCGTCGCGGTTCCTCCCGCGGTCGGCCAGCCGCTTTCTGACACTACGATCTCCACCGATCCGCCTCCTGTTTTCTCCAATGCTGCGTAGACAGTGTCTAGGAGTGCGTGGAAGAGGTTTCGGTATGAGTTTGATCCGTCAGCGACTACAGTGGACGGTGAAGTGAACAGAGCGTACTCTAAACGAATGTCTCTCATGTTGTTAATGTAGCTGAAGTAAGGGTAGATATTCACGAGCAGAGGAGATTGCTTGCTTGCCAAGAAACCGATAATCGGTGCAATGAAGTTCCGAAATTCCTGTGTGAACACCCCTTGTGAGGGTGGAAATCCACTAAATCCTCTGGTGTCTATGGCTGTTGAGACCTTGATTCCAAGTCCTGAAACCGCTCTCTCGATGTTCTGCATCGCGGGGAGGACAAACCTAGAGGTTGGGTCCGAGGGTTGCACCTCGTTCCCGACCGCTATGTAGCGGAATCTGACACCACTGTTTGCGTAGTTACGGACGTTGTCGTTGACCCACCTGTCGGCTTCAGCTTGACTTGAGGCGACACGCTGGAGATCAGGGTTGGGAACATCGAGCAGAAGCTCGATGTTTGAGCCGCGGAGAGCGGCGAGAGTTTCTTGATTTGGGTCGTAAAGCCGCATCCGCCGGATGTTTCGTTGCCGGAAAAGCCCCACCGTGTCCGCTGGACGTGGCAAGTTGTTTCCAAGTCTCCCGTAGCACACTCCGATTTGCCCAACTTCAATGTCAAAATATAAATCATTAGTGCAAAATATATAATTAAATCAAATTCTCAAAACGATATGTATATCTAAAGAGATTAATATGATATATAATCTATAGAGTAAGAGATGATTAAACCTGCCGTGTCGAAGAAGGAAGCCATTAGGAAGCTAAGAAGAAGTAGCAACGGTGGTAGTGAGGCTAAGAAACTCGATTCATTAGACATCTTTATGAAATAACAATTGAAAGATGATGTGAAGATATTATTTATTGTTATGCTTACAACTTCATATATTTAAAATCGTAGCACTTTGCGCCTAATTTATAGAGGTGAATCGGTGATTCAAGTCAATGAAATGAAACAAAGTCACTGCATCACATCATCAGTTTTGGAACGTTACACATTAAATCATACAATTCACTGAAATCTCTCTGGATCTACCTATGCTTTGAAAAGTCTAAGAATGTGAGTTTTCTATACAAGTAGCTTTCCAATAGGGCCTAACTAGCTAGACACTAAAATCTTGATGGTAAATGGGACGAATCCTCCACATAGTCCCAAAATGAAATACTCAAAATTCAGTGAATATAATACATTTGTTTAGAAAATAGGATCAAACTATCTCCATGTATTGGATTTTGTTTTATAATTAGAATTATGAATCAGTAATATCCAAAAAAAAATTGAATAAGTTATCTCTTCACACACCCCACTAGTTCTCTTTCTTTTTGTTAAAGACCCACTAATTCACTAAAGTCTAAATGATTAAATGCGAAGAGGACTCGAAATTTGGAATCATGGTATAAGCCAATCACACGTCGATCTTGGACCATTGAAAAATTGTATCCTTACGTCATTAACTAGCCATCATCAATTATGGTTTAGGTGACAAATATATATATATATATATTTTTTTTTTGCTAAAAATTTAGATGATTGAAACCAGTTCAGACGCTAAATTCGAAAACCTAAAGTTTTTGTCTGCGAAACATTCTATAGGACAAAAGGTAAAAAGACGGCATTTCTTAAATACTGTAAGGTAAACAATCCTGACAAAAAAATATTTACAACAATTGGTTTAATCATTGGTTTTTCTATCATACATTTTGTGACGGATTTATAAACTTAAAATTCATAGCCAATTTGCATATTTAACAAAGGTTAACAAAGAATAATATTGCAACCCGAATGGATATTGACACAATTAGCCATTATCTTTTTGTAGAATTCGATTTAAGTTATATGTAACTAGTTTATTTCACACTATTAGTATTGAATTTCATAACTTTTAATTCAAAATTAATTGACAATGAATAAATTGACTTATGTCCTTCATATATTGTTCAAAATCTCATTCCATTTTCAATGTGGTATATATTTCTTACAATTTGATTTATTACTTGAAAATAGTTTTGCATCATACTTTTTCTCGAAGTGTTTGCTTACTTCTAAGAGTAATGAAATGTTATATGGTGAATCAGACATTTGATACTAATAAATAAAAATGTAGAAAATAAACTGGACCCAAGAGGTTAAGCGAATATTCCTATACATACATTATTCTTTATTATGCATGTGTGATATACATTATGCATGTTCCCAATATCAAGTCGTAGTTACCTCATATATAGCAGCCTAGAAAAATCAGAATAAAAATTATGAAAAACAAAATTTAAAAAATTAGTATAAAACTCAGACCACAAGCTAAGATTGAGTTTGGTACTATAGATCACAATCTTGAAGGGATGTCTCTTCTGTCTAGTGTAGAACAGTAGATGCGTTGTGTTACTTGTGTAGACTTGTAGTAATAGCCAAAAAAAATTCTTCACATGGTCGATTTCAGTTTTGGACGACAAAAATAGACGCCGTGTTGATGATGGCTTTGCTTTGACTTGTATTACGTCTAAATGTCACATCTACAAAGATTAAAACTTATTTCTATTATGAACGAACAATTTCCTATTGTATATTTTTAAACTATTCTAATTATATTATCGAAACCGAAGGAGTACAACATAGTTGTGGCTCATTATTCGTTATTATTACAACAAATTCTCAAGAAATCTCTTGAAGGATATTAGTCGAAATTAACATCATACTTAGGCTGTTGATTAGGAAGAAACATCCCCCAAAACTTTTCAAACTCAGGACTCTTCTGATTCTCATCGAACATAGCGAATATATAAGTCTCTATAGCTTTCCCTGGCCTTCTCGGAGATCCATTCTTCACATGTTGTATCAAATTGTTAACATAAGTCCTCGCATTCTCCACGCTCGTCCCGGGTCCTCCCTCCGTGGGCCAACCGCTCTCGGACACCACGATTTCCAACGATTCGCCACCCGATTTCTCCAATGCCGCGTACACCGAGTCTAGATTTGCGTCGAAGAGGTTATTGTATGAGTACTGGTTGTCCGTGACAGGGGATTTGGAGGTGAACAGAGCGTAGTCTAGAGGGATGTTGGTCATGTCTCCCGTGTAGCTGAAGTAAGGGTAGATATTTACAAGCAAAGGAGATTGCTTGCTTACCAAGAAACCTATAACCGGTTCGAGAAAGCTCCTATACTCATCCGTGAATCTTCCGTTCGACGGTGGATACGTGTCCATGGTAGCTCCGGTGTCTATAGCTGTCGAGACCTTGACCCCTAGGCCTGCTTCAGAAACCGCTTTCTCGATGTTCTGCATCGCCTGGAACAGAAACCTTCCAGCTGGCTCTGAGGGTTTCACCTCGTTTCCAACCGTGATGTACCGGAATCTGACACCATCATAGCTCTTGACGTTGTCGCGGACCCACGTGTCAGCCTCCGTTTGGCTGGAGGCGATACGTTCGAGGTCTGGTTTAGGAACGTCAAGGATAAGCTCAATGTTGGAGCCGCGGAGAGCGGTGAGAGTCTCTTGGTTAGGATCGTAAAGCCTCATCCTCTGAATGTTCCGCTGCTTGTAAAGAGCTACAACGTCCGATGGATTTGGCCGAGGATCGCCTAGCATCCCGTAGCATACTCCGATTTGTGCAGCTAATTCATTAGTAATAAAATTGAATCAAATTTTGTAGATTGATATAATTATAATCAGTAGGGTACATAGAGATGATTAATGGATGTTACAAAAGCTTAAAATATTATTGAACCTGTAGTGTCGAAGAAGGAAGCTATTAGAAGGTTGAGAAGAATCAGCAACATTGGTGATGAGGCTAAGATCCTTGATTCAGACATTTTCATGAAATGGTAAAGAAGACGTTAAGAAATGGAGTATTTTGAAACTTGATTTATATGTTTACATCGTACAATTTTGGCCTAATTTATAGAGCGAGTCTAGGGTTCATGAAGTCAGTCAATGAATGAAACCAAATTAAGTCATCATATCAAATATCATATATGTTTTGGTATGTTGCAAACATTAATCACCATTCACAAATACCTCTATAGATCTTTGCTTTGAAAAGTCTAACAATATGAGTTTTCTACACGACTACACAAGTAGCTTTCTACACGCTGCAGTGTTAAATGGGATGAATCGCCCAAAATAAAATATTTATTCGGTTTTTAAATCTCATATACAAATACTCGATTCTTAGTTAAATCATCTAAAATTCCATCTAAAATCATATAATTGATCTTTTTATATTTTTAACTAAGAAACTCCACTAAAACACATTAATCACAAGAAATCTCTTAAAATCTACTATTTAAATTATTTTCAATAACAATAGATTTCAAAGTAGATTTCAAAATCACAAGTTCAATAACACTGAATTTTGAAAAACTTTTTAAAATTTATGTTTCAATAACACAATATTTGTCACTTTAATATATATCACTCCAAATCTTCGCAAGATTGAATACATTATTTGTTGTGACTTTTTGGTAATGGGTTGAATCATGGTAATATAACCCATTTAATCATACGTCAATCGTGGACCATTAAATTGTATCTTCACATCATTAGACCCACTAGCCAACATTAATTATGGTTTGATGACTTACATTCACAATGGTTCGTGGAACCATAAATGGCACCCTTAAACACGTTTGACATGAAACTTTCTATCCTCGAAACACTAAAAAAGAAGAGAAAGTCGAAATACGGCATTTATCTATATACCAGTGAACACCTAAATAAGACTTATAGCTTCAACAATGGCAAGATACCCACTTAGTCTCTGAGATATATTTTCTCCGTTTTAAAATATAAGTTTTTTTAGCTATTTTTTGTTTGTTTCAAAATATAAATTGTTTTGATAATATTAGATATTTTTTAAATTGAATATTGTGTGACCACTAATATTTTGCAGTCTTTTATGTGATTGGTCAAATTATTTTTATTAGATATATTAAATGATACTTTTTAGTAGAAAAGTAGTTTTTTAATATGCGTGTTTTTAAGTAAAACAACTTACATTTTGAAACAGAGAGAATATTATTTTAACAATTTTTTTTTAATCGTATGAGTTTATTATTATTCGATTACAAACTATGAGAACTGTTACATCGACGATTCTACAACGGACAAGTTTTCCATCTTGATTCACGCCAAACGATTATATCTTGCCTCACGCTGAAGATCTCCTGCAAACCTGCATCCATTAATCTACATCAATATTAATAAATCACATCTTCTGGAGTTCAAACCCCCAGATTTCCTGGTGTAAAAGCATTAACGAACCCTTAACCGAACCATTCGGCTAAGGAAGATTCCACTAACAATTTTTATTTAATTTAATTATTTATTTAAATATTAAATTATTAAAAAAAACAATCAACCAATGAAAAACTAACACGTGGCAGAAAAGTAAGTGAGAATCGATTCTTCCCATGAAATCGTTTCTTATTATCTCTCTTGGTTCTTTATTATTTTTTAATTTTTAAATGCTAAGATACTCCTTAAAGATGCTCTTATCCACCACAAACCTTTGATTTTTTATCATATCAAAAAGATTCACAACAAAAATTATACGCACATTATAGTTTATATATGGTTATTTGGTTGTATAACAAAAAAAAAAATTATAATCTATAATTTAACTAAAATGTGGCTCAATCCTATCCATTAGATTTAGAATTTTTGGTTTGATTATAGATTATAATTTTTTTTTTTATCAACCAAATTAACCCTAGTTTATAACCATTTTACGCCTAATTGTTTTTTTTTTTGGTATAGTACTTGTAAATTGTAATAAACATTGAGACTCATATACAGACTATATGATAATTCCTTACGATGATCATAAAGAATAAAACCGACGTTATAAAATCACGAATTCATAATCTTAATGTAAAAATAATTAAAAGCCTCATTAGTCATTACAATCTCTCTGACCTTATTCCTTGCATACACTAATTTTCTATGCATGTTTTTTTTAAATATAATATAAATTATATCAAATCCCTCAATGGCACATTGGTTTGGCTCAACCAAAGTTAACATCGTACTTAGGCTGCTTGTTCGGATGAAACAAACCCCAAAACTTCTCAACATCAGGAGGAGTCGGCTTCACATTTTCATCATACATAGCAAATAGATAAGTCTCGATTTCTTTCCCTGGTCTCTTCGGTGTCCCATTCTTCACATGACTAATCAAATTATTGTTATAAATCCTCGCATTCTCCATATTCGTTTCGATTCCTCCTGCCGTTGGCCATCCAGTCTCGGACACAACAACTTCCAAAGATTCACCACCGGATCTCTCTAGAGCCGAGTACACCGCGTCGAGCATTGCATCAAATAGGTTCTGGTAAGATCTTGGAGGGTCCGAGACGGTTCCTGGAGAAGCCGTGAAGAGAGCGTAATCGAGTCCGATTTGGTCTCGATTACCCGCGTAGCTGAAGTAAGTGTAGAGGTTTAAGTGTAAAGGAGATTTCTTGTTTACCAAGAAACGTATGATTGGTTCCATAAGCACCATTACTTTTCCTGTAAACGAACCACTCGAAGGAGGGTAAGATTTTTCGAGCACTCCCATGTCTACAGCCGTCGATACCTATTAAGAATCAAGCATTTAAAATAAATAAATCAAAGCTTGATTATTTCAACGTTATGATGTTATAAAAAAAAGTGGAATATTTCCAAAATAATTTTGTAAAATATAAACATAAAAGCCTTACACAAACTGAATTTTTCCTTGCATTTGCGTTAACAATTTTGATTAAAAATGTTATAATCATATGGTTTAATTAATGTAAGAAAACATACTTGATATATACAAAAACCAGCTAAAAGCAAACAAGAATGCATATATTGAATTTTTTTAATGACAATACCTTGATTTGACCATCGAGTCCGGCTCCTAAAATGGCCCGGTCGATATTTTCCATGGCTGGGACAAGGAACTGTGAGTAAGAGTCAGAGATCTTCACTTCGTTACCAACAGATACGTAACGGAACTTGACGTCATCCACGTAGCTAATGACGTTGGTTTGCACCCACTTCTCTGCTTCTGATTGGCTGGAGGCCACGCTTTGTAGATCCGGGTTAGGAAGGCCCAACATTACTTCGATGTCGGAGCCACGTAAGGCGGCGAGAACGTCATGGTCGGGACTGTATAGTCTGACTCGCTTGATGTTTTTCTGTTTGAAGAGCTCAACGGTTTCTGCCGGCGACGGGAGATTGTCGCCGTACCTTCCGTAGCAAACACCGACTTGTCCAGCTGTTAAAAAATTAATCAACATTACTAAATTAATATATATATTAATAAGGAAAACATGTTACAAAATTCTTCGATCCATTATTTTACATATATATAATAAACAGATATGTATGATTACTTGAAAAAAAAGTGTTTTCTTTAATATTTTCAAAGTTTACTATAAAAAATTAAACATGGAACATGCAAGGTTTTTCCCAAACTTAAAAACTTAAATTAGCAAACCGTGTGAATGGTATTCAAATAACTTTTTGATAGTAGATTTAACAAAAGTGGCAAAGGTATGGCATGATTTAATCCATATTACTTATAATAAAGTTATATTAAAACATATTCTTTGTCAATAATAAATATATGACATATTTTCTGTATTCGTACGTAATGAAATCAAGAGAGATGATGACCTGTGGTATGTGTATTGATGAAGATTATGCCGACAAGAAAGGTTAAGGAAGCCAAAAAACGGAGATCCATGGCTAGCTTGCTTAGGAAGAGCTTTAACCTAATGATATTGTAACGATGTTTAGGTATATAAGAGAGGTCGAATCGTTTATTGTTATTGATATCTTAACATACATATATATAGTAAACTTTATGACGTGTTAGACCCAACAAAAATAGTAAACTCTAGGGGGAAGAATATGGAAATCTTGGTAAATGGCAATATGGAAATATACTGAATAAGCAATATGAAAAAATACGTGTATCTATTAAAAGTTAATACAATCAGATTTGGTATCTACACATAAGAGAATGAGGAGAGACTTTTGTCTCTTCATAAGTCCACTTGGTGCAACTTGCAAGTCAAGCAACGAGTAGGGTTTAGGAATGTTGACAGTAAGTAGGGAACAGAGACGTCTAATTCAGAAAATCTAAATTGGGTTGAACGAATCAAATCAGAAAAGGAAAAATAATATTGATTCAAGTTCAACTTTTCCATCATGAATAATTTGGTATCAAAACCTCTAGTGACATTGACTCAACCGGTATATACGTATATAGACTTTTGTTGAAAAATCTCCATCCAATTTTCCACGATAAATAAAATCAAGATTCAAGCCCAAACTGACATAAATAAAAAACTGACTAAAATGTAGTATTTTTTATGTTTTTTATTATCGGGTTAGATACTAGCTAGGCCTTAATTAGTCTAGACTCCAGACTGAACTACGATTCCCATAAAAAAAATCGGGTCTTTTTATCATTTGAAAACGTCGACAATGGTAAAAAAGTAAGCATATAAAATCGTATATGTTGGAATTAAACTCGTGACTCTGACCATATGGCTAATTCTCTACCCATTCGAACAAACCATTGGACCACACGCTCTTTGTTCTATTATTTGAAAAGTGTAATGACTTGAAGATAATTGATATTAGACATGGAACTTCAATCGAAACGAGCGACATGAAGATTATACATATTTCTAAATTACTCTACGTTTCAACTCGGAAAGAAAGTGTAATTTTCAGTAAAATCACATGGTTTGGGTCCTCGAGTGTGTGCATGTGTAAGAGTGGGATCTTTATGTTTTTTTTTTTTTTTTTTTGAAAAAGAGGGTTTCTTAAGTTTGTTGTTCGTTTGTAGTTATTGTTGCGTAGTTGTTACGGCAGTTCATAATGACGATGTACCCAAAAAGACTTTTGTTGTCGCGAGTCTTGGGTCGTACCGTACGGTTTAGTCGAACATTAAAATGTGAAGAAAAGTCCTTTTTCAAATAAAATTTTGCTCCAATATTCACGTCGTCAATGTCTATGGACTATGGTGGTGTACCTCTCTCACTTATTCTAATGAAGCAATTAGCTTTTTGTAGTCTTAATTATTTCATTTGTTTAGTTTCACCGAAAAAGGGGTTTATATATTTTTTGTGTATTATGGTTAATTAATCTGAGGAGTTATAGGCCGAAGAGCGTACAACTTTCCGTCGAAACAGAAAGATCTTTTTATTTGGGAGTTGGGACTTGAACAAGTGGACCTAATGCAACTTTGGATTGGGTAACAACTCGCAAATCTAACCCAAATCTATTGTAATCTTGTTTTTATTTTTTTTATTTTTTGCAAAAGTTGCTTTGAATCTAGAAATTGTTCTTGTAACGCCTAAACATCTTTATTTTATATGATATTTACATTCTTAGCATCAACCCACACAAAAATACTCACTCTGTTTTATATTAGTTGTCATTCTATACTTAATTTTTTGTTTTCTATTATTTATTATTTTGCAATTTTAGTGCATATTTATTACTAATTTTTCTATTTTTATCTTACTTTTAAATTTATTTACTACACATATCAAATAAAACAATGCATTAATTATGGGCAAAATAGAAAATTTAATTGCTTTTTTAATTTGTGTGAAAACTTCCGAATAACAACTAAATTGAAAAGAAGAGAGTAAAAAGCAAATGGACATCGCGACTACTCACTTCTTTGGAGGATTTGACCTAAGCAATAAAATTTTATATTATATTTAAAACCATAATTTGAAATATACACAAAATTACGGCGAAAATCAAAAACAAAGTCAAAAGCCATAAGCCGGCGGGTTAGAAGATATCCCCGGAGATTAAGCCGAAGGACTGCCAAGTCTTTAGAGTCTAAACCGACAAATTACAAAATTTTCAGAACCCATAATTTGCCATTACACATAAAAATCTAGAAAAAAAAGTTACTACATAAATTGGAGAACGGAAGAGACTGTCCTAAAACTACAAAGCTAACAAGTTGACGTCTGAGGAGGAAAACCCCGTGAAACAAAGACCCACATACAATGAAATCAAATACTCTTTCTGTTTCAAAATATAAGTTATTTTACATAAAAGCACGAATATTAAGAAACTACTTTTCTACTAAAAAATATCATTTAATATATTTATTAAATATAATTTGACTACAAAAGATTGCAAAATACTAGTGGTCACACAATATTTAATAAAATTAAAAAATACATAAGATTGTCAAAACAACTTACATTTTGAAAAAAAAAAAAACTTCCAAAACAACTTACATTTTGAAATGGAAGGAGTATATATTTAATTTGTTTGGACGTATTTTTTCATACTTCCTAGTACTTTTCCAACTCCCCTTGCATACTATGTTGTTGTAATAGAGTGCTAACTAAAGCCATTGGGCCTTAAACGAAATAAGCCCAACACAGACCCGGAGACTAATCCAAGCCCACTCGTGGAAGCTAAACCGAAAAGCGAAACTAAACCAACTGAATCGAAGAGCTTATGATTTCAATCGATCTATTCTCTCTCCTGAAAAATCGATTTGAAACTCAATGCGAAACACCAAAAAGGAAAAAATAAACCGAAATTCAAAACAATGGGACGAGGATATTCTTGCTAGATTTATCGATCCATTGGATATTCACCTTATACGGAAAGTTCATATCCCCAACACACCCATTGTTGATGATCACCTATGGAGCTACACTAATCATGGCGCATTATAAGGGCTAAGCGATTTTGTATTCGATGTTGTGTTAAGGAAGAAACAAGCAACCATGTTTTCATTAATTGTCCTTATGCAGAAACAGTTTAGAGATTGAGTGGAATACAAACTGCAACAATCTGCAATCCGAATTTCTCTCTAGAAGAAAAGTTACGGTATTTAATCTCTCTCCATCATGATAAAAAGCTCGATGGTATGACAAGAACACTACCTTTTACCGTTCTTTGGCGTTTATGGAAAAGCATAAAAAATGATCTTCTTTTCAACAAGGTTACGGTTTCACAAGCAGATAAGCACTGTCCGACTCGAAAGAATGGATTCACGTCAATCCAAATCAGATTGCACCAAATACCGATATCATACTTCACGTTAACTGTTGGAGGAAGAAATGGAGTCGACCATCTCGTGATTCGGTTAAATGTAACTATGATGTATCACATCATGTGGGAGATTGTGAATGAGGTTTGGGATAGGTCATCCGAGACTCCAATGGAACGTTTCTTCATTGTGGAATGGGAATTTTAATTTCAAGGACGATACACAATCGAAGAGGCTGAAATCTCGGTACTTCTATGGGCAATACAGGCGACATGGGCTTTGGGTTATACAAGGGTTGAATTTGAAGGTGACAATTTCACTATCACGAGTCTCATCAATCAACAGAATTTGAATATCCGGCTTCAACATCAGTTGAACGATATCAAGTCAAGCTTTCACTCCATAAAATTCTTGCATACATATCGGGAATCAAACAATGTATCTGATAAGTTAGCTAGGAAAGCATTCACATATGAACCCTTATGGTCTTTATTTCATTGTTGTCCATGGGTTTTAAGATTTTTTTGTAAGTGACATATAAACATTTGAAGTAATAAAGACTTGTAGACGGAAAAAAAAAACGAAAAATAAACCTTTAAAAAGGAAAAATATTCCAAACAAGAATGAGAATGAGAATGAGAGAGAGACATTTGTCTCTTCGTAAGTCCACTTGGTGCAACTTGCAAGTCAAGCAACGAGTTGAATTTATTAGGGCTAAGAGATGTTGAAATCAAGTACGGAATAGAGACGTGTAATTTAGAAAATCGAAAATGTGTTGAACGAATCAAATCAGAAAAGGGAAAATTATATTGATTTTTTGTTTTTGGTCAATTAAAATAATATTGATTTAAGTTCTATTTTTCTACCATTAATAAATTGGTATCAAACCTATAGTGTCATTGATTCAACCGGTATATACGTATAGACTTTTGTTAAAAAATCTCTGTTCAACTTTCCACGCTAATATTGTAGGAAAAAAACAATCTTTTATATATTATTTGGAAAATAATTTTATTGTAACGTGGTTTAGAAAAAATATGACATGACAAATGTAAATTAAAAGAAAATATTTTAAAAAATCTTCTGCAATTAAATTTATATATTTTTTCATAAATAAATCAGAAAATTAGAACTTGACGGTTTACGAGATTTAATTTAAGGCCATCTCCATCGCTAAGAGCTTTGTTGAGTCTCTCACTTATTAATTTTTAAATAATTTAATTGCTCATTTAAATTTTAATTTATTAAAAACATATTTAACCAATCAGCTAATAACACATGGCAAGAAGGATTTCTCTACACACTACAAAAAAAGGGCATATAGTATTACTTAAATTGTATCACAAAATGGAATGAAACTAGTTTAAATCACTTATATGTAAATGAAGCAAATATATATGGTTTAGTATCAATTGTAATAATTGATGTTGATATTGACTAATTTAGAATCACTTTAATAAAATTGATACAATTTATATTAGTTTGTATCACTTTAACAAAATTGATACTAAAATATATTTTTACATCAATTAGATTATCGATATTTTTAATAACATCATTTATAAAAATGATACAAAAAATTACATCAACTACAATTGATGCTAAAACATTTTTTACTAATAACGTAAACTAATTTTGTAAAGTTGTTTCAATTATTAAAACTGATGTACATGAGAGACTATTCTCATTTGAGAACCTATTCTCATTTGAGAACCTTTCATATTTTTCTTTCCACTTTTTAGCTAAATTTATTATTATTTTATCTTGAGAAATCCACTAAAAACATATCAGTTCATTTTGTACAATGAAATGAATGTGAACGTTGTTTTAATAGTATTCAAATCAATTAATTTTGTACAATGAAATGAATGTGACTTTGTTTTGATAGTTCTAAACTCAAAAATAGATCATGAAAAACAGAGCATGATTACAAAAAACAGAGAGCTTGATGTTACGTCGTGTGATCTTTCATCATGTGGAAAGCCATAGCTCCATGGCTTCCGCATAAGCATAGTCTCTTGTGCTAAGAATCGCATTGATCAGATTTCGGATATTCTTGTCGATCTGTTTGACCAAGAGTCTTGTTGATAATGCGGCTTTACCATGTCGTCGACCATTCCGCTCTCTCGCTAGAGATGGTAAACGACAGATTGGAAAGCGTAGCTTAGTTTCAAGGATTTTAAATTTACGCTTTTGTGTTCCAAAGTCTCTTGTATCGTCTTTATCCAGCTTAACCAACTATGTCGGGTGACGCATTGACAAACGTTTCTCATTAGCATGGAATCAACACAATCAAATCAGAATGCTCAAGATCTTGACAAGTTGTACGTAAGCGAACCACTCTCATGTTGACTTTAATTTAGAAACTGAAACTGAGTGTGAACTATGTTAACTCTCTTAGAGAGTTTGTTGAACCAATTTTTTTGGAAAAATGTAATGTACTTTCACCAGATGAGAGAGTACGACCTCTTTCAAACTGACTTGGGTTAGAGAAGCTTGAAGTCTCACTACTATTTGCAACAATTTCTGGAACTGTTGCCTCGGGTAAGAAGAAGAAAGGTTTAGGTGGAACCTGGAGAGCTTCTAGATCCCCCTCTAACATTTCAATGACTTTCATCATTGGTGGACGATCAGATGGATTGGACTGAATACACCATAGACCAACCAATACCATTTTCTTTTCAACTTTCTCATCTTCTTCGGTTATCTGATCTCCGAAAATCCTCATGATTTCTCCCCTCTTAAGATCCTTGTAGATCCAATCTGGAAAGTATATTGAACTATTGTTGGATCCAACAACTTCAAATTTTTCTCTATCCCTTGCTCCAATCATCTCAAGAACCACCATCCCATAACTATACACATCCGACTTATGCGAAACTCCTCCAAAATTCTTGGAAAACACTTCAGGGGCAATATATCCTACCGTACCTCTCGCGTGTTGCATTGATATGATACTATCCTTATTTTTGCAGAGCTTAGCAAGACCAAAATCTGAAATCTTGGGACAAAGATCTTTGTCCATGAGTATGTTTTGCGGCTTTATGTCGAAATGCACAATCCTCGACGCACAACGATTATGCAAATACTCTAGGCCACGAGACAAACCTAACACTATATTATATAACGTTTCCCATTCCAGCTTTGTTGCCATATTCTCGGAAATGAACTTGTCGAGGGATCCATTCGGCATAAACTCGTAGATTATAGCTCTCTTGTCCCCCTCATAACAGAATCCAAGTAGAGAAACAATATTGACATGAGATGTTCTACTCATGCTAGCTAGTTCATTGATGAACTCTTCTCCATTTCTCTTAGCCTCCTTCAAGATCTTTACTGCAACATCTCGGCCTCCATCAGGTAACTTTCCTTTATAAACAGTTCCAAATCCTCCTCTCCCGAGAACATGCGAGAATGAGTTTGTCATCTTCTTGACTCTGGTGTAGCTATATTTTTTCAACATTACAACTTCTTCAACGTTTTTTCCATTCCAATCACTCTTTTTCGCATTTTTTGCTCTCACTATTACAAAGACCACAATAATGATCATCGCACACGTTCCTACAGGGACTCCTGCAATAAGAGAAAAAGTCTTTAAATTTAGGTGTTATGCACAGGAGAGTACGGTCACATGGATTGAGCTAGGGATATGGTATCGTACCGATTATGAGTTTTATCTTCCATGATGATTTTTCTGCAATATGTTCCAAACAAAAATTTGCTGTTAAGTATTAACCCAAATAAAATACATATATATATATGATACACTTTGGTATGGCAAAGAAAAATCAATAAATTAACTTACGTTTTGCTACTGGATTAGTTTTCTTGGGTTCAAGGGTTCCATTTTCCGTTGGCGCTGGAGATGGAGACATAGTTCCATTTGTTGTTGGCGCTGGAAATGGAGATGGATCGATATCAAGTGAAGTCCCGTTGCTGCTTCTTCAACAAGACCCAAAACAAAAATGTAGCAAATTCATTTGTGCTAGTATGTGAACGTAAAGTTTTATATATGGTCCATTTCAACTTTGAGCAATCTAATTATTGACTTTATTCTTTAGTGTTACTGGTCAAAATTGGATTGATGAGATGTTGTCAGATTCTAACGAAATTTATCCAATCAAATAGAAACGAAAGAGTGGAGGGTATTACATGAAATTGACGCCATACTTGGGTTGTTGATTAGAAAGAAACATCCCCCAAAACTTCTCAAACCCAGAAATCCTCTGATCCTCATCGTACATGGCGAATATATAAGTCTCTACAGGTCTCCCTGGCCTCCTCGGAGATCCAGTCTTCACAGTTTGTATCAAATTGTTCACATAAGTCCTTGCATTATCCACACTCGTCTCGGCTCCTCCATCGGTCGGCCAACCACTCTCGGACACCACAATCTCCACTGTTCCGCCTCGTATTTTCTCCAGTGCTGCGTAAACAGTGTCTAGGAGTACATGGAAGAGGTTTCGGTATGAGTTTGGTCAGTCAGTGACTACAGTGGACGTTGAATTTAACATAGCGTACTTTAAACCGAGTTCTCTCATGTTATCAATGTAGCTGAAGTAAGGGTACATATTCACGAGCAGAGGAGATTGCTTTTTTGCCAAGAAACCAACCACCGGCGCAATAAAGTTCCGAAATTCCGTTGTGAACGTCCCTGTTGAGGGCGGAAACCCAGAAAGGCCTCTGGTGTCTATGGCTGTTGAGACCTTGATTCCAAGTCCTGAAACCGCTCTTTCGATGTTCTGCATCGCGGGGAAGACAAACCTCGCGGCTTGGTCTGAGGGTTGCACCACATTCCCGACCGATATGTAGCGAAATTTGACTCCATTTGAGTAGTTGCGGACGTTGTTGTTGACCCACCTGTCGGCTTCCGCTTGGCTGGAGGCGACACGCTGGAGATCAGGGTTGGGAACACCGAGCAGAAGCTCGATGTTTGAGCCGCGGAGAGCGAGGAGAGTTTCTTGGTCTGGATCGTAAATCCGCATCCGCCGAATGTTTTGTCGCCGGAAAAGCGCCACCGTAGCCGCCGGACTTGGCAGGTCTTCTCCAAGTCTCCCGTAGCACACTCCAATTTGCCCAACTTCAATTTCAATATCGTAAAAATCACTAGTGACACGTATATAACTAAATCAAATTCTGAAAACGATAGACATATCTAAAGAGATCAAAAATGTTGTCGAACAAAAAGAAATATAAAGAGATGAATATCATATAATCTATAGTACTCTTATAGAGTAAAAAGATGATTGGACCTGCCGTGTCGAAGAATGAAGCCATAACGAAGCTGAGAAGCACTAGTAAAGGTGGTAGTGAGGCTAAGAAACTCGATTTATTAGACATCTTCAACATGAAATAACAAGATATTGATTATTGTTATGCTTGCAACTTTAAATGTTTCAAATCATAGCAGTTGCTCAAGTTTTAGATCTGAAACGGTGATTCAAGTCAATGAATGAAACAAAGTCATCGCATCGCATCGCATCACATCACATCACATCATCAGTTCCGGAACGTATGGTACACGTTAAATCACACAATTCACCACTCTTTCTTTGGACCTACCATTTGAAAAGTAGCTTTCAATAGAACCTGATTAGCTAAATAACTCAAAATTCAGTGAATAGTATAATTCCTTTTTTGGAAAATAGGCAGGATCAACCAATTAACCTTAACCTCCCCATGTGGCACAATCATAGTCATTATTGTCTATATATTCTACACATTTTTTCAAGATACTGTTATTTACTAATACAAATATCACTTTTATCAGACTGGGACATGTGTTACATCTGTCACAATTGATTCTATCGATGCTGCAAAAAATTGGTATTATTTCGCATGCAAATGCAAAAAGAAGGTTCAAGAATATGGCGAAGACTCTAATGATTCAGATGCAAAACCACTGTACAACTGTGAAATTTGTGGTGACATTGAAGATGTTATTACAAGGTAATATATCGGTTTTCTTTATTGATTTACATAATATTTATCCATTTTTATTATTAGAAATCCCAGCATCGTATTTAATGATATTTTTTTATGTAGATACTACTTGGTTTTACATGTCTCTGATGAATCAGATGTCGAAGCAAAATTTTTGTTTTTCAACGATGAGGCCGATATACTTCTTAAGAAAACTGCGGCTGAAATTGTTAAGAAACTCTTGAGGTATTATTATTAAGTACTAATAGATACGTTAGTAAAATACCATTTTTGGTGTCTATATTTGCAATAATATTACTTAACATCTACTATTTGGAAAAATGCCACTAATTATGGATTTTTAAAGTCTAAATCTTAAAATTATAATCCCTAAAAAATGTTTTGACCCCTAAAACCCTCAAAACTAAATCATAATAAAACATAGTTAACCCAAATATAAATGATATAATGAAAAAATAATTTTGAAAAGTGTCATTTTTGTAAAATTTTTGAAAAAATGACATTTTTGAAAAACGGCATTTAAAAAATAGCATTTTTTACACCGTGTAATTTTTTTTTGAAAAGATGTGATATATGTGTAAGATCGTTTCCTAATTACACCGTGTAGCCAAAGTACAGATATAGCAAACGTTAAAAGAGACATACCCTTTGGTAAACCTCCTCTTGCCAATCACTTCCACTTGCATTTGCCATTGAATCTAAGATGAATAAAAAACACCAGAGACTGTACAATACTAAGACCTAAATCAAATGAACAAGGAAACAAATGTTGAAAAAGGTTTATTTTCTAGGGCTCAATTACTGTTATTCTAATACAAGGGTTTAGTTTTGTAATGGACTAGGTTAACTGTTACTCAGTTGGCGCATCATGCGATTGAAGGTAGAATCCTAACTTTTGATTATAAACTAGGCGAAATTTTTTGTATCCCTAGGATGTTAGCCACATCACCAGAAACCCAGTTCTCTTTCAGGATGCGTCGCATGCAGTTTCCTGTGACTTCAGTTTTTGCAGTCATCATAAATAAAAGTCAAGGACAGACATTGAAAATATTGGTTTGTGGCTACCTAGACCGGTATTCTCTCATGGACAGCTACATGTTGCCGTATCGAGAGTAAAATCTAGGAGTGGGTTGAAAATCCTAATCACCCAAAGAAGGAAAAGTGCAAAAGAAGACGATGAATGCCACCTACAAGGAAGTATTTCAAAACATTTAATAGTTTTTATGATATGATTTTTGTTTAATTATATTTTTTTAAATAGACATATATTCTTGGAGAACTTTTATTATTCAACGTATCATTGAATTACCCATTTAAAAAAAAAATTCATCAACTTTTGCATGCTATGGTATCTGATTTTTTCATACTTTACAATTTATAATACATTTGATATTAAAATTTAACATATACTCCCTCCGTTTCACGATACTTGTCATTCTAGCTTTATTTTCTTGTTTCAAAATAGTTGTCATTCTACAATTTCAATGCATATTTATGATCAATTTTTCCACTTTTATCCTTAACTTTTAGCTCATTAATTATTTTTATCAAACAAAATAGTGTATTAATTAAGGGTAAAACTGAAAATTTAATGGTTTTATTAATTTGTATGAAATCCTCTAGAAAGACAAGTAATTTGAAATGGAGGAAATATATAGAATCGTGTTTATATCCGCACCAATGATCTAGTTTAAATTAACGTCCTTCTTCTTTTTTTGGTCACGATGATTTAAAATTGATTTATTCTTCTTCTTTTTCTCCTGAAAATATTGAAACTCAATGCGAAACACCAAAAAGGAAAAAATAAACCGAAATTATAGTTGTCTCGTATTAAAAAATCGAATCCATTCCTAACGATGGTACTAAACCAACAAAAATTAAAATACCAAAAGGATAATCGTATGCGCGTAATTATACGCCACATTTTGGCCGATCAATTTTTCAAAATCAAACAGACGGTCACGATTATCCGATCAAGCATCGTCTTCGTTTCAGCAAGAGAAAAAAAGTCCTCAACGCCGGCTAAATCCCAAATCCAACCACTCCATCTCGTGCTCACCACGCTCCATATTTCCCAAAATCGATTTTGCTAATTTCTCCATTTCTTTCCCCTTTTGACTTTTCACTTCAGTTTTTCAATTCTCAGATCTCGACGATGGCAGTGAAAATCTCTCAGCTTTCTTGTTTCTCCTCCACCAATCGCCAATTTCACTTCCCGAACCGATCGTTTCCATGCCTTAGGTTTCGTCCCGAGGTAATCTGCTCGAGTATCATCTGAAAAATACATAGATTTCTTCATTTCGATGATGCCCAATACAGTAATTGCTATGCTTTCCTGATTACAGCCAAAAAGTTATGAGCCTGATTGATTTTAGAAATGGTGTAGACATCATTAGCTTTATGTTTCCTAGAATTGGTTCTTCTTGGGACTTGAATTGCTTCCCTCTTCTCTATCTGATTGATTTGGTAGGGAATGTTGTATTTAAAACCATTACCTTTTTTGTTGTGCTTACATTTTTCTGACAAAGTATTGTATAGTTTGAAACAATCATATCCAGTTCTTAGAGTTAGATTTGTTGGGACTGATAGTGGTAGTAGAGGCTGATTAGCTTAAAATGGTGCAGTCTTTTGTAGTTAGAAGCGTTGATGGGAAAAGCGCAGAAACACCAGCTTCTCTAAGCTATACAGCTGAGGTTTCGAAACCTTTTGTTGAGAAAGCGTCGAAACCGTATTCCACAGTGGATGAGACTGCTACAGATAAAGAGATTACCGCAGAGCCAGTAGAGGAACATGTTCCCACACAACCAATAAGAGCAGCAAAGATCCACGACTTCTGTTTTGGCATTCCTTATGGTAAGTTGGTAACTTTGTGGCTCCAAAATTAATTTCATATCTGCCTGTTAAAGTGTTCTTTTCGAACTATTCAAGCTCTTCGTTCCCGTTTTCATATTGTATGAGAGAGTATTTATTGCCTGGATAACGCATGGGTGTTGACTCTGCTTCATAAATGGCATTTTTTTCAAGTGGTCTCGTTGTGAGTGGAGGGCTTCTTGGATTTGCGTTTTCACGAAATCTTACGAGCTTAAGTACTGGTGCTCTTTACGGTGGTGGCCTTCTTGTCCTTAGTACATTGAGCTTAAAGATTTGGCGAGAGGGAAAATCTAGTTTCCCTTATATACTTGGACAAGCAGGTAATCTTCTTTTACTTATATTAACAGTTCACAAATGTTTTGTAGTCACTACTTTCTATCTGTAATTCATTTAATCAAGAAATTACAGTTATCTTCTTATACATGATATGTAGATATATGAAAATCGATATAAGTTTACTCTTTGATACTTGGAAGTAGCCATCTCTGAACTAAGACCATTATGTGCACATCTATAAAGATATTCCTTTTATCTATGAAAGTGTATGTGCTTACTCGCTCTTCGATCCCTGAAAATGCAGTGCTTTCAGCTGTCGTCTTCTGGAAGAACTTCACGGCTTATTCTATGGTTGGTATTCATCATCTTTGTGATCATACTGATTGTTTATTTTGGCTTGCTTGACTTCAACTGCTTAATGTTCTACTTATGCAGACTAAGAAGCTGTTTCCTTCCGGGCTTTTTGCCGTCGTCAGGTAAGAAATCTTTTTGTGATCTATAACAGAGTCTGATGTATCTATCTTTAGTGGCTTCATGTAACCTTGCGTTTATGTCTTTTTTCACTGCAGTGCTGCCATGTTGTGTTTCTATTCCTATGTGGTGCTCTCTGGAGGAAACCCACCTCCAAAAAAGAAATTGAAACCATCTGCTAGTTCTTCATACTGAAAGAGCTTCACATAGGTTAGATTAAAAAGAATGGAGATCTTCTCTCTTTTGATGACTCTCGTGTGTTGGATTCTTGGTGTAATTTTATACTTTCTTACGAGGCAATAACTATACTTGTTTGCGGTGTCATTATCCAAAGTTTTGTTTTTCTTACGGGTAACATGCTATGATTGTCTTCGCTCTTAATCAAATTAGAAATGCTCAACGTAAAGTTACGTTGGCTTTAATCACACAAATCAAAAACATTCAAACGCTCAAAAACAAAAGGCTAATCCGGTTTTTGAATTTTCCGAAGTGTGAATCCAACATTGAATAGAAAAACTCTGCGAAGGTTACCATGCATGTAGACATGTTTCCAAAGTAAGGAGAATTCAGACCAAAACAAAAACAAATGATTCTAGTCAAGCAATGAGATTATCAAAGGGAAGGGGCAAGACAGATTTCAGTAGCAAAATTTTGATTAGCGAGCAGCTTGTCCCTGTGTGTGTTCTAAGAGCTGAGTCACTAACTTGTAAGTCCGTCCTGATAAGGCTTTGGTGTGATTTATCAACTGCTCATGCCTGCATTAAGTGGGGAACGAGTTTAGACTGCCGAAGTTATAGACATAAAGGATTACAATAAGAATGATGATGATATTATAGATTTATGTATTCTGCTTACACGTTGGGCTGAGTAGGCTCCATGATTACAGTTCCTGACTCAGAATCAATCTTTGCATCAAGCTTTGAGGTGCGGATTAGGTTCACAATCCATTTCTCAGCCTCCTCATAGTTCAGATTCAATTTCTCAGCGAGCACCCTGACAAGGCCATGAGAATGTCGATATGAGTACAACGTTGAATAATTAGCACGATATGCACAAAACTTTGATGCATGGAGCAGGAAAAGAAAAAGTTTCAAAATTGAGTAATCCTATGAGTAGCGAGTTCGATATTGTTTTTCTTAAAAAAGATGTGGAACCGAAGTCATTAACCAAACATGATAACTTACCCCATGTCAATTCTCTGATGAATTCTGCAATAGGTTTCAAAGATAAACAAGCGGGCATTTTCAAGGAACTCATCTCTCAGTGGTACAGTTGAAAAGTTTCCATCCTCAACTCTCTTGCCAAGGAATGGATCATTCACAATGACCTACATCATATTAAAAAGTCAAGAGTTTTGAATTGTACAGATCCGCACCATTTTCCACAGATATAATATACATGTGAGCTGCTTTACCTCTTCACACTCTTTCATCTTCTTTTGAGCTCCATCAAAGTCATAATTGACAAACACACAAGCCAGGAACTCGATAATAGGATCTTTGTAGGAGTAGTGCTCTTGCTGAATGACCTTAATGAATTCTTTCAACTGAGGCCTTCTCCTTTTGTTGACAATGAAAGCAGTAGCCAAATAACGCAGCAAGTGTGGAGCACTAGTTTGTATGGCATTCAGATACCTGAAGAAAGAAATAAAATCAGAATACCGTTCTGCAAAAAGCAGCGTGGCAAACAAAGTGAATTAATTTTCAGCAATTTCCCATACTAAAAGCACAATCCTAACAGAAGATCTGGATAAAAAGAATGAGAAGACTCTCCTACTAGTGACTGCTAATCACGTGTTAGCACAACAGGACTAACTGTGACTGAAAACATTGTTTCACACACAAACACTGCCTATGTATAACTCAACAAATTCAGATCATGCTTCTCTAACGAAAAAGGTATTGTTGCGTGTCATGTTCAGCTAAAAATTATTTAGATGCAAAAAAAGGTGGAAGCATAGATACATTCAAACAATATACCAGGAAGAAAAAGGAGACCGGAATTTAAATAAAGATGTTACTTCTTTCAAACCGTATAAAGGAATAGAGAGGGATGCAGATGACAGACGGATTCAAACTTACTTGTCTTGGTTAAAGAGATCAATGATTTGTGTCCTTCCATTATCATGGTTAAAAAAGATATAGAGACCCCAATGCATCAACCAAATCCTGTTCTGCACCTGGTTTAACGGCGATGCAAAACTCTGAAAAACCAAAATGCTAATCAGTATATACTCACATCTATGGAAAACTCAAAGGATACAAGCTAGAAGAAATTTCAAAAGCAGACCTTTGAGTCAATGATTTCTTTGAGACGGTTAAGCTCTTCGAGAGCAATGTCCCAGTTCTGCATCAATATTTCAGATGCGAGCTTTCCCCACAAGGCACTCAGACTTCTCTCAAGGTTAGAGCAAAGGGTCCTGTACTGGTAAAGATAATCAGCAGCACCAGTATAGTTCCCACATTCAAACTGAAACTTGGCGTACTGATACAAAGCCTCAATCTGGTCTGGACCAATCTGATAAAACATGACACATAATAAGATTTGCGTTCCTCGATACCAAATGCAAAAGTAACAGAAACAAAACATGCATAAATCTTGAAATCATTCTACGAATCAGACAAAATCACAACCTGGTAGCGTTCCTTGAGCATCTGGAGATTGTACTGCTTGTCAGCTCTTAGCTCCTGCACTGCGTTAGGGTTCAAAAGGAAAGTCACCAACGGTGCAGCCGCCTCCTCCAGAGATTTGAGCCTTGCCACTACCTCTGCTCTTCTCTCCACCATATCTATCACCAGAATTGCCCAAAATTCAATCATCACACAAACCAAACATATAAAAAACGCTAATTTACAGACATTTCCAGAGAGAGAAAGAGGAATACACAAAAGATACCTTGAGGAGCGTCTTCAGTGTGGTAGAGACTCTTGTGAATATCCATGGCGTAATCAACCATGTTCGTCTTGTTCAAAAGCTCGATCTTAAACTTCAAGATCTGCTCATCAGGGTAAAGCTGACGCTCTTGAAGAAACTCCAGTATTGGAAACACCAAGTGTCTATCCAGATTAGGAGCTACTCGAGGAGTCAGGTCATAGTTCTCTTTGATTTCCGCCATCGTCGGAAATCTCTCTCTCTCTCTTTCTTTATCTCCGCCGCTTCAACCTCTAAAGACGTCTCAGCGATGGAGTTTCGGAGACGATGAAGAAAACTCTTTTGTGTATCGGAGGAATTAGGGTTATCTCGAATAAGACTTTACAATATTTATAAACTCGCCCATCCACTTCTTATATATTGCTATTTACCCCTCAAAGTTTTTATTTTTACAATTCTGTCTCGTCTTCGTCGTTATCTGACCGGCCGGTATCGGAAGGGTTTTGAAGCGAAAAATTAAAAAAAGGAAATTAAATGATTTTTGTGGAGGAGCGGCGCACGGTAAGAAGCTTTACTACATGGCGTACGTTAGTAATATCCGCTTCTTCCCGTACCGCCTGTGTCCACTATCTTGCGCATATCTTCTTTTACCTTTCTCCATCTTCCCCATCGTACTGGATTAGGGTTCTTCTTCGAGAACGAACTCTTCCTCTTTCCTCGTGACGAATGTTTCCATACTATTAGCAGCAGCTTTTAAGGATTAGACTCTGAAGAATTTTGAAACCTTGTCTTAATCTTCCGAATCTCTCATGGATCCTTCAAGAAGACAACCGAAGGACTCGCCTTACGCAAATCTCTTCGATCTCGAGGTCTGTTAGGTCCCAATTTTTTTTTGGCTAGCTTTTCCTTAAATTATGATTTTTTGTTGAGTTTTCTGATGGTTTGTACATGTTTGATGATCATGTCACTGTGATTAATGTGGTTTTGGTGATTGGAATTCATGTTTCTATAGTGGGTTTTTGTTTTCTAATGTTGAAATTTGGTGGGATTTTCGTGTGATTCTGGCTAAAATTATCACTCTTTCAGCCATTGATGAACTTCAGACTTCCGAAACCTGAAGATGAAGTTGATTACTATGGAAGTAGTAGCCAGGATGAAACTAGAAGTAATCAAGGTACAAATTTTGTTGGTTTTTATTGAATTAGTTTTGCTACCAACTGTGTGACACTTTGAGTGAGTTTTGACTGTGTCTATAAATGGTTGGTGATTGTCAAAGGTGGGGTTGTGGCAAACTACAGCAATGGCCTTAGATCGGGAATGAATTTGAGCACCAAGAAGAGAAAGCGGTGGACGGAAGCTGATGATGATGCCGAGGATGATGATGGGCTCTACGATCAACATGTTACTGAGGCGCACTACCGATCAATGCTTGGGGAGCATATACAAAAGTTCAAAAGTAGGTCCAAGGAGTCTCAACCGAATCACAAACCTTTGATGGGTGTTCCAGTGGCAAAGAGCAATGTGGGCAGTTACAGAGGTCGGAAACTAGGGAACGATCACCATGGGAGATTCTACGACATGGACACCTCATCGAATTTTGTAGCTGATGCGATCCCACAAAGGCGAGGAAGCTATCGTGATTCAGATATTACCCCCAAGTATGTTGATCACATGTTTTCGTAGAACTTGTAACCCTGTGTAATCCCTTTAGTTATCTAATGGTGTTGGGTTTCCTAGATTGACAAGTCAAATTTTGCATCATTTGCAGAATAGCATATGAACCTTCGTATTTGGATATTGGTGATGGTGTTATCTACAAAATCCCCCCAAGTTATGACAAGCTGGTGAAGTCATTAAATTTACCAAGCTTTTCAGATATTCATGTGGAAGAATTTTACTTGAAAGGAACTCTGGATCTGAGATCATTAGCAGAACTGATGGCTAGTGATAAAAGGTCTGGAGCAAGAAGCCGTAATGGAATGGGTGAGCCTCGGCCTCAATATGAATCTCTTCAAGCTAGAGTGAAGGCCCTGTCAGCTTCAAACTCCACCCCAAATTTTAGTCTCAAGGTGTCAGAAGCTGCAATGAATTCTGCCATTCCAGAAGGAGCTGCTGGAAGTACTGCACGGACAATTCTATCAGAGGGTGGTGTTTTACAGGTTCATTACGTGAAGGTTCTGGAGAAGGGGGATACATATGAGGTTTGGATCCTGTGACTGTATAGTTTTGTATCCTTCACGGCTCTGGCAACAATATCTATTTGTCCTGACAATTTTTAATGTATCCTTTCATAGATTGTTAGACGAAGTCTACCAAAGAAGCTGAAGTTGAAGAATGATCCTGCAGTCATTGAGAAGACAGAAAGGGACAAAATTAGAAAAGCCTGGATCAACATTGTTAGAAGAGATATACCAAAACACCATAAAATTTTCACCACTTTTCATCGGAAACAAACAATTGATGCCAAGAGGTTTGCAGATGCTTGCCAAAGAGAGGTAATCGAAATTGGCTCTCATATTATGTCTTTTTCTTCAGTTAGATTTTATTTTATATGCTTTTCCAAACGGCTCTCTCTCTCATTTACTTTTACTTTGAGTTCACAGGTGAGAATTAAGGTGGCTAGATCATTCAAATTGCCAAGGAGTGCACCAATTCGCACCAGGAAGATATCCAGAGACATGCTGCTATTCTGGAAGCGATATGACAAGCAGATGGTACATCTTCTATTCTCCTTAGACTCTGGAGTACAATTCAGGCTGCCAACTAGATCTGGTTACACATTCTGCTGCCAGTTATTTTTATCGGACATGCTTTTTGCATTGGATTCTTTCCCCTTTCTCGTAGAGAGGGACTTGAACATACTCGCAACTCTATAAAATTGGCTATAAAAAAGGGTGAATTTATAATGGAAGTGGTAGATTTAGAATTGGTTGTCATTCTTGTGCTGGAGTTCTTTTGAACGGTGCACATGGACTAATTTGACTATGTTGACAGGCAGAGGAGAGGAAAAAACAGGAAAGGGAAGCTGCAGAGGCATTAAAACGTGAACAGGAGCTTCGAGAGGCAAAACGGCAGCAACAGAGGCTCAATTTTCTTATTAAACAGACTGAGCTTTACAGTCACTTCATGCAAAACAAGGCTGATTCAAACCCTTATGAAGCCTTGCCGGTAGGAGATGAAATTCTGGTTGACGAAGAGCTCCCAGAACCTTTAGCCGCAGGACCTTCTGAGGTGGAGGATCCTGAAGAGGCTGAAATGAAGGAAGAGGCACTGAGAGCTGCCCAAGATGCAGTGTCTAAGCAGAAAAAGATAACAGATGCATTTGACACTGAATACATGAAACTACAGCAAACTTCTGGCGTGGAGGGTCCTTCAAATGATACAGTTTGTGGCTCGGGCAATATAGATTTGCATAACCCGTGAGTTTGTATTCTTGTTATTTTAATATTTTATTGTTTTTATTCTATCAAGCCAACTAAATCTCTCTACTTGCAGATCTACAATGCCTGTTACATCAACAGTTCAGACTCCAGAGTTATTTAAAGGAACCCTTAAAGAATACCAAATGAAAGGCCTTCAGTGGCTAGTCAATTGTTACGAGCAGGTTCACTCAACCTCTATTTACATTTGTTATTTTGTTTTATGGGAACTTATGGATAAAATTCGTTCCTCTCAGGAATCCTCTTTCAGAATGGGTCTGTACTAAGATTATTGTTTGATATACTCCAGGGTTTGAATGGCATACTTGCTGATGAAATGGGTTTGGGTAAGACTATTCAAGCTATGGCGTTCTTGGCACATTTGGCTGAGGTAAATAGTGTTGCTGGTCCCCTATATTTTTTTTGTGATTTGGTTATGTTAAAACAATTCGGTCCTCTCACACAGGAAAAGAACATATGGGGTCCATTTCTGGTTGTTGCCCCTGCCTCTGTTCTTAACAATTGGGCTGATGAAATCAGTCGCTTCTGTCCTGACTTGAAAACTCTTCCATATTGGGGAGGATTACAAGAACGAACAATTTTAAGAAAGAATATCAATCCCAAGCGTATGTACCGAAGGTAACGGCAATGCGATATTTTTGAGCTGACAAAGTTAAAAGTTTCTTTGCTGACTCCCCTCTTTTTTCAGGGATGCTGGTTTTCATATATTAATTACCAGCTATCAGCTATTAGTGACTGATGAAAAGTATTTTCGCCGGGTGAAGTGGCAATATATGGTACTAGATGAGGCCCAAGCAATCAAAAGTTCCACCAGGTTCATACTTTTCCTTCAAGTCAGTTGAATTATGTTGCTTGTTCTCACAAGGATTTCTTTATTTCACTCTCTAATTTTTTTTACCCCTTTTTGCATTTCCTATTCTTCACAAATTTTTTACCCCTTTTTTATTTCACTCTTTATTTCAAATCATTCTTGTGCGATTTTGTTGCCATGCATGAGAATGTTACTTTTGTGAATTTTTTTGTAGATCACTTGAGATGCTAAATTCTCACGCAAGTTCCATTTCCTTTTTTTTCTTTGACAGTATAAGATGGAAGACCCTTCTTAGTTTCAACTGTCGGAACCGATTGCTTCTGACTGGTACTCCAATTCAGAATAACATGGCAGAGTTATGGGCCCTGCTGCATTTCATCATGCCAATGTTGTTTGACAGCCATGATCAATTTAATGAGTGGTTCTCAAAAGGGTTTGTACTATCTCTCTGGTTTAATGGTCATGTAAAAGTATGTAGGGAATTATCTAAGAAACTATTTCTGATACATGATCCACATTGATTTACAGAATCGAGAATCATGCTGAGCATGGAGGCACTTTAAATGAGCACCAACTTAACAGACTGGTGAGATTTCATTTTCTGATTGCAGCATTATTCGGGCGACGCTTCAAGTTCTTTTAGTTTCACTCTGCTTCCTATTTTTAGTTTTGCTAGGCTCCTTGGGTAGGGTCTCGCATTATGGTTTCTCTTTCCATTTCCAGTGCATGAAATTAGTCCTTTCTGTTTCTTTCCTTCTTGAGAATTTTAGAAAATGACATTCATGATGCAATGCATATGTCATGAACGAGAAGCTTCCAAGTTAACCAACAATTATAAATCCTAGTCCTGGGGTTCTTTTTTTTTCTTTGCTTCTGACAGCCAATGTTCTGCCTCGTCCTTGTACTGCGTATGCATCTTTTTACCGTGTAAAGTTATTTAGTCACTCACATGTCACATATTGTTTATTTTTCCAAACAGCATGCAATATTAAAGCCATTCATGCTCCGACGGGTGAAAAAGGATGTGGTTTCTGAGCTAACTACAAAAACGGAAGTTACAGTACACTGCAAGCTTAGTTCTCGACAACAAGCTTTTTATCAGGCTATTAAGAACAAAATTTCTTTGGCTGAGTTGTTTGATAGCAACCGTGGACATCTTAATGAAAAGAAGATATTGAATTTAATGAATATTGTCATTCAACTTAGGAAAGTAAGCTCTGTTCACTTCCTGCTTTCATCTTATGCCTTGTCCTGCTTTCCCATACATTATTCAACATGAAGGTGTATCTATCCCTCAAACATCATATATGACAAGACTATGGCTTATGGTACGTATGTGTTTCTGATGTCAGGTTTGCAACCATCCAGAGTTGTTTGAAAGGAATGAAGGAAGCTCGTATCTCTACTTTGGAGTGATTTCCAATTCTCTTTTGCCCCCTCCCTTTGGTGAGCTAGAGGATGTACATTATTCTGGTGGTCAAAATCCAATAATATACAAGGTGCAATTCAATATATTAAAGAAATTACGAGTAAAAGATATCCTCTAGTCTTTGACTGAATCCTGCCTTTGGGTTTCGATCTTATAATTCTCTTTCAGATGCCTAAACTACTATACCAAGAGGTGCTCCAAAATTCTGAAACATTTTGTTCTTCCGTCGGACGTGGCGTATCAAGAGAATCCTTTCTGAAGCATTTTAATATATATTCACCTGAGAATATTCTTAGGTCAATATTCCCATCTGGTAGTAGGGTAGATCAAGTGGTTAGTGAAAGTGGAGCATTTGGCTTTTCACGCTTGATGGATTTATCACCATCAGAAGTTGGATATCTGGCTCTGTGTTCCATTGTGGAAAGGCTATTATTCTCTATGCTGAGATGGGAGCGGCAATTTTTGGATGAATTAGTGGACTCTCTTATGGAATTCACTGATGATGATCTTAGCAACGATAACATCGAGAGAGTTAAAACAAAAGCTGTCACAAGAATGTTGCTGATGCCATCAAAAGTTGATGTTCTGAAAAGGAGACTTGGCACAGAGGCTACCCGTCCTTCCTTTGAAGCGCTAGTGATCTCTCATCAGGAGAGGCTTCTTTCAAATATCAAACTTCTACATTCTGCGTATACTTTTATCCCAAAAGCCAGAGCTCCACCGGTATGTTTTCTTTGAATTTTGAAGTCGGCAACTATAAATTTGGGTAGTTCTTTACCAAGTCTTCTCAACCATGCTTTATTTGAACTTGCATTTTTCAGGTAAGCATTCATTGCTCGGACAGAAATTCAGCATACAGAGTTACAGAAGAATTACATCAACCATGGCTTAAGAGACTATTAATTGGTTTTGCACGAACGTCAGAAGCTAATGGACCCAGGAAGCCAGACAGCTGTCCACATCCTTTAATCCAAGAAATTGATTCAGAACTTCCAGTTGTGCAACCTGCGCTTCAACTTACACACAGAATATTTGGTTCTTGCCCTCCAATGCAAAGTTTTGACCCAGCAAAGTTGCTCACGGTAATTTCTCTCTGTTGCAACTTCTTTTTAGACTTAGTGGCCTTAATATGAGCTCTTGTTTCTTATCACAAAATTGGATTGTAGGACTCTGGGAAGCTGCAGACACTTGATATATTGTTGAAGCGGCTTCGAGCTGGAAATCACAGGGTTCTCCTGTTTGCACAAATGACAAAGATGTTGAATATTCTCGAGGTACTTGACACAAGCCTTTGACCCCACTGTACAAATCAGTTTGTGATTTTACATATAACAAACATCCTATACCTCTGCTTTACATTTCGATTTAATGTTTATGCAGGATTACATGAACTATAGAAAGTACAAGTACCTCAGGCTTGATGGATCCTCCACCATCATGGATCGCCGAGATATGGTTAGGGATTTTCAGCAGAGGTAGGATTTAACTTTCTCAAGCCTTTCTTTACATGTCCCCGTGAGCCTTGCTGTGCACAAGTGTAAACCCTACATGGTTGCAGGAGCGATATTTTTGTATTCTTGCTGAGCACCAGAGCTGGAGGACTTGGTATCAACTTGACGGCTGCAGACACTGTCATTTTCTATGAAAGTGATTGGAATCCCACCTTGGATTTACAAGCTATGGACAGAGCTCATCGTCTTGGTCAGACAAAAGATGTCAGTGATTCTCTCTGTCTTTTTATTCTTCTAATATCTTTCATACCCAAACAATAAACTGTGCATTGATCATCAATTCCTTTGTTGTTTCATTATATAACCAAAACTTCAAGCAATTAAACAAGCATCTGCTGATATGATGATCTTATATCTTGTCTGATCTCGTATTCTGAAACGAAAACCTCTTTTAGGTTACTGTTTATCGCCTAATCTGCAAGGAAACGGTGGAAGAGAAAATTTTGCACAGGGCAAGTCAGAAAAATACAGTTCAGCAGCTTGTTATGACGGGAGGTCATGTTCAGGGTGATGATGTTTTTGGAACTGCGGATGTGGTATCGTTGCTTATGGATGATGCAGAGGCAGCACAACTGGAGCAAAAATTCCGAGAACTACCGTTACAGGTGAGGACAGCATTCTGATTACTTCTAGTTAAAATAAAAAAGAGAAGGTAACTTAAAAATGGTACTAAATTCTGTCACTCATAACTTCGTTTCGTCTTACAGGTAAAGGACAGGCAGAAGAAAAAACAGCCAACGAAATGTATCAGAATAGATGCTGAAGGAGATGCAACTTTGGAAGAGTTAGAAGAGGCTGAACGACAGGATAACGGACAGGAACAACCTCCCCAAGAACCGGAGAAATCAAAACCCAGTAACAAAAAGGTATGATGAGTTAGTCTACCTATGTAGCTTGTCTTGGTGCTAAGTTGATAACTTTTGGCTTGAGTATTTGCTAAAAATCATATGTTAATTGCGGTGATTTGCAGAGGAAAGCTGTTTCAACTCCGAAACCTAGAGCTCCTCAGAAAGCAAAGGAAGAAGCGAATGGTGAAGGTGATACTCCTCTTCAGCCTCAAAGGACAAAAAGGGTAAAGAGACAAACAAAGAGCGTAAACGAGAGTCTCGAACCTGTCATCCCTGCGTCAGTTACAGCAACGAATAGAGAGTTCGATCCAAGCAACTCCAAGGCAGATGCTAACTAATCCGAGAATGGTTTAGAGCTTCAATAGATGTTAACTTCAGGTTTTAGCAAATGGCTCCTAGTCCAAGTGTACAGATTATTATTCCAGTATTACTCTTTAAAGTTCATGGGTCTTGAGTAGAAGTTAATGGTACATATATGTATATATATTATTATCGATTTAACGATAAACGTCAATCATTAATCGTAACACAATCTTATTTATTAGAAATTTTGAAGTACTATGAAGCAGTTTTAGCAATTCAAATACTTTGGTTTACTTACGATTATTGTTAATAGTCGCTTTTGAACCATGACACTCCCAATCATCATTATTACATAAGATTTTGATAATTCTTATCACTAATAATCAAGGATCTTGTAAATTTCTTGAGTTTTAACACTTGGGATAAGGAATACCACAAGCCTCTAGAAGTTTGTGAGCATTTTCTAATGTAACAAAGTGACCAAAAGTTGGTGATTTTATGTAACCACAAAGACAAGACTGCTGCTCTTTCAGTTTCTCGCAACAATATTCCGGCGGCTTACTTCCTTTGAGTATCGCTGGTAGGCACGACATGAGCTCTGTCGCAACGCACGCCATTTTCTCCTTTCTCTCCAAAACAGCTGCTTTGGTCAGAGCCATAGATGACATATTGAAGACTATCACAAATGTGATGAGTATTAATGATCTTGTGAGCTTCATGCCTTCAAACCTTATTTTGGTTTCCTCTTCTCTAATTTTTACAGAATTTTTGAGATTTTGATTTTTGGAGTTTTTAGGGATGGTAAAATTACCACGTATAGATGTGGTTTTAAATGGTGTTGACAATTTTAAGATAAAAATGGAAAAGAATTTTAGTAATATTTGGATGTATTTAACTAGAAACAAATTAAATGTATATATACTATATATGTATGGATTTTTGCCTTATTACTTTACTTACAATTTTTGTATGAAAGGAGACGTGCAGAAATTCAAAGATTTAAAATATAAATAGAAAATTTGGAAATTTATTATAAAAAAAAAAACTACTGTAAAACTACAAAGTTTATCTCTAGTTCTCTTCCATTGTTAATCCATTGTTAATCTTTCTTTCACAAACGCTACTAAACTTTTTCTTTGTGTCTTTAGTTATACATGTTTTGTTTTTCTAAAACGACCAATACATATAATCAGCTTGAACCATGACATATCAAACATCATCATTGTATTTTTATAAATATTTTGATTATCTTCAACATAGAGGATGAGAAATACTACAAGTCGTTAAAGCTTTATGAACATTTTGGGAGTGAAAAAATTGATTGACTGGAGGATTTAAATAAACACAAAGACATTGTGATACTTTCAACTCGTTACAACAATTTGTCGATGGCTGATAACTGTCGCAAAACGCTGGCCAACATGAGTTGAGGTCTCTCAGACATTTCTCCATATCTGCATTTGAGACTGCTTTGGTCGGAGCTACATGTAACAAAACAATCGTCGCGAATGCGATGAACACTAATGTTGTGAACTTCATTTCTAAAAACCTTAGCGACCTCTTCTCCAATTTTTTCAGAGAATATTTGAGGTTTTGGTTTTATAGATGGTAAAGCTATTATATAGATAGATGGGGTTTACAAGAATTGTAAGGACCAAGTGTGAGTTTTAGGTATTCTTTATGTATTAGTTTCGTTATTTGACTATAATTTAATCCATTTCATATTAACGAGATATGTATGGTAGTATTAACAATTTTATAAAAGTAGCATTGAAACCATTTCTTTTGGTCAACCACAAATGTTCAAACAATGAAAGTTTTTTTTTGGTCAACCACAAATATTCAAACAAGCTACGGATCAAGATTTTGACGAGTTTCTCGTGTTTTCTGACTCACTTTCACTCATCAGCCTCTTCAACTTTCACGACACTCATACAAAGATTTACACTATTGTTAATGATATCCGCCTTATGACGACGATATCCTTTTCTTCGATATCTTTTCGAATTATTCCTCGCTCTGCTAATGTTACGACAAATTAGATAGCTAAACAAACTCTACAAACTTTGTTAACCTCTTTCATTTTATTCATTTGGAGTAAAAAGTTTAGACCGAAAAGAAAAGTACAATGATTTGGAAAGTTATTGAAAAACAAAAGTGTTAATTCCCCTAAATCTAACGGTCAAATATTGCCACACATACTATTTTTGTTAGATTTTGAATTATAATTTTTTTTTGGTTATCCAGGTCAATTTGGTAGATAACTCAAAAAATATATATATTTTAAAATCTAACAAAATGTCCTAAATCTAATGGGTGGGAATTAGCCACATAGGTATTTTGTTAGATTTTAAAATATTTTTTTTTTTAGTTATCTATCAAAAAAAAAAAAAGTGAAAACCTATAGTGTAAATTTCAAACAATATTTATGTTGGTGTTGGACCAATTGGTTTTTCCTATCGACCCAAATATTTAACACCATTTTGTTTCCTACAACGAATTATTTGTCCAATTACCGAATATTAAAAAAAAAAAAATGCAAATATTCCACTGGAAATTTTAGCATACAGTAATTGGTAACACAATACGGATTGATTCCGGAGTTAAGCGGCTGCTAAGAGAATGGAAGCTATGGCGGATCAGCTTCCTGAGACATTGAAACCCTTTTTTCACAGAGCCACCGAAGCTCAGGTTTCTCTCTCTATTTCTTCACTCAATTTCACAATATGTATCCATTTTGATTCAAAGTTAGGGTTTTTCCATCTCCATTCTTCTGGGTTGAGTTTCTTAGTGTTTTCTAGTGTTACAGCTGAATCGGAGATTTGCTTTTCATTCATTGATGTGATGTTGTTATCCGATGACGATGAACATACACTTTCTTCTATATTCCTAACGTTAATCTCTCAAAATCATCTTTTTATTTGGCAGGAGCGATTGGCTAAGCTTGAAGCTGCTCTTGCGTCCACCAAGACAGGTTTTTTTAATCATCTTCAGAGCATGCCTCTTATGTGTCTGTCTTGAAGTTTATATATTCTTTTGTTCTCAGACATTCCAGATGCGAAACTTCAGGAGGAAACCTCTGAAATCAAGTCAAAGCTCGAAGAAGCTAACGAGACAGTGAAGCAAGAACAGAGTAAGGTGGTAATCTCTTTCTTTCTGTTCACATTGTTTAACTACCTTTGTTTTTTATGTGTTAGTTGCGTAGCTTGTTATTGAGTTTTGACTGAGTATTGATTCTATTAGGTGAAGGAATTGACTGTTGAAAACGAGAAGCAAAGGTACCGTATATTGCATCTTGTGCGGGCGCTTAAGGATGCTGATGAGAAGCTTGAGAAATTTTCAAAATGATTTGATTCTTCTGTCTCTCTTATTGTGATGCGTTTTTCTGAACATCCTTACAAGGCAAAGTTTATCGTACTCTTAATTTAATGATATTTGATCAATTTCTTCTCTAGTCTTGGAAGATATATATGTGTATATCTCAACCTGTGTGCTAGTGTCTCATTAGAAACTCTGCAGTTTGCAGCTAAAGCAATGTTGATTGGTGATTTTCTGAAGCTAGTAACTATACTTGTGATCCAAAGGAAGAGAACATAGTTTACACCACATCTGGAGTAAGCTTGCTATTTTTCCTGTTAGGAACATGAAGCATTAATGCCTACCAATCTGTAGACATCCGTTATGAGGTTAGCTAAAGGTTTCAGCATATGTCTTGTTTGAGCTTTTTCAGTTCTTTTACTATGACCCTTAAGCATTGGTTCTCATTATCACTGGAGTTACTGTGCTGATATCTGGCCATCTTCTTGGTTGATATTAGTGGCTTCACCTTGCCTGAATGGTGATACTTGTCTGCTTTCGGTTTCTAGTGAAACCTTTGTTGAGGCCTAGATTTTTGTTGCATTTTATTGGGAATGACATATGGATTTGGCACACACTTTTTAGAGTTGATTTAACAAGGCATTGCTTAGTGGCCTTCGGCTCGAGAAGCAAGTATGTAATCAGCTCTTTGGGTAAAAAAGGTTGATAATGTCTTGGTGTGATTGATCCTTTAATTCTTGAAATCCCTGGCTTAGGGCAAGAAGATGATGCGCGACACTAGAGACACGGTTTGATGTAAATTTTTCTGTCTTGCTCGTGGTTTTGACTGTTTTCTAAAGCTTTACTGAATGCTAACCTGAGAAGTTCGCGGAGATGAGTTTGTTTGATTGGATCAAGGATGAACATAAATTGTTCTTCACCTCCCTCTCTCTTTTGATTTCCAAAAGAGACATTGAAACACTAACTTTAGAGCTAATTGGATTTTTTTAACAAGAAAAGAAAAAGGTCCAAAACAATAGGATTGGTGAATGCGAAATCTCCAATATAATGCTAAGTTTAATATGAGGGGCTTATCTTAGAAGTCTAAGGTGCTAAGTCTGAGTCCCTGAGAGATGCTTTTTTTCACAAGTTGAATATCAACGATTCAAATAACAACAAAGAAGAACAGACTTTTTGAAAGAGCAAATTTTGTTTTTAGGCGACGACCAAAGAAACTTTGATGTATATCCAAAATTTGTCCCACAAAAGGGACCACAGGTCCACAAGACATAGAACCTTAAACAGAAAAGAGAATCACAATTCCAAAACACGACAAGTTTTTTCCAGAAAACAAAAGATGGGATTGGTGGATACACAAAGACAAAAAAAAAAAAAAAAAAAATCAAACCCACACCCAAAAATATTTATAAAGAAAAAAGAAAAACCGGGTAACGCAAGACGTGTTAGATTTTATACATATTGAAATCAGATCACTATCCCGGAAATTATAAAACCAAAAAAAAAAATCAAATCAAATATAGAAAAATGACGTAGCAACTGTGGGTCAGGTCAGGCAGAGTCAGAAGGACCAGAAGGAAGCAACTCGTAGCCATCGTGATGACGGTTCGACTCAACCGGTATGCATTTAAGACCAACGGCTAGAATCATGCTTAATGAACCAATCAAAATGCAGAGAAGCCAATGTTGCCAGCTCAAAGGAACAGTGCTTGCAAATGCTCCAAGGAACTCAACAATGATCACTTGGAATCCAACTGTTGCAATCATTACCGCTACAAACACCCAGCTCTTGAACATTCCTTTAAACACGTTTATCTTCTCTATCTCTCTACTGTTTACCTCGTTAAACACCTGTTTTGTGCAAAGCATTTTGATTAGTCTTTGTTTATAATCAGAAACCAAAACAAGAATGTTGTTGTTGTTATTTTTACCTGGCAAAAGACGAAGGAGTTGAAGATGATGGTGTTGAGAACGGCGGTTGAGTCTGGTCCGTTGAGGTTTAGTATTTGTTTACCAGCAAAGTTGAGAATACCGAGGACGATTAACTGATAAATGCTTTGACCAATGATGTTTCTCCACATTGCTCTCGTTATGAAGCTTGCGGTTCTACCGATTGGTTGACGTTTCATTAAACCTTCGTTTGGTGGTTCGGTCGCTAGAGCCAGTGCACCGAGTGTGTCCATGATCATGTTGACCCAAAGCAACTGCACCGCGGTGAGTGGTGCAGATCCTGAAAGAACGAGAGACAATGTTGATGATCAGACCAACAAACAAACAATCAATGGTGACAAAATTTGATTGTGTGTTTGCTTTTTACCTGTGATGCAAGCAGAGACGAAGTTGATGATTAGAGCAACAACATTAACAGTTAACTGGAACTGAACAAACTTCTGGATGTTGATATACACAGCACGTCCCCATCTCGCCACATTCACTATCGTTGCAAAGTTGTCGTCCATTATGATTACATCAGCATTCTCTTTCGCAACCTGCGTTTAGTATACTCGGGAGTTTAAACGTAGAGCACATTCAAATGTATGGAACATTCATAGTTATCTATTTGCCAATGATATAACAAATCAGTAACAGAGAAGAACCAAAGGCTAACCTCTGTTCCAGCTATTCCCATGGCAAGTCCAATGTCAGACTCATGCAATGCAGGAGCATCATTTGTTCCATCTCCAGTCACTGCAACCACCTCTCCAATTTTCCTCAAATTGTTGACAAGTGTATGTTTGTCCAAGGGCAAAGACCGAGCCATCACCTAAAGTTAGAGAGAAAAAAAAAGGATATTTGAAGATGCTCTCTAAACGTTTCAAGAGACAGATGAGAGGATTAACAATCCATTCTACTAATCTAAATCAGAACCTGAATTTTGGGTAAAATGTCCCTCATTTCATGTGGAGGCAAATCACGGAAATATGAACCTTCTATAGCTACACCACCTGCGGTAAGTATTCCACATTCCTTTGCAATAGCCTTGGCCGTGCTTAGGTTGTCACCAGTGACCATACGAACAGTGATTCCAGCAGCTTGACAAGTCTTAACGGCTTCTCTAACACCGGGGCGAACTGGATCCTTGATTCCAACAACTGCGACCAATGTGTAGCCACCATCAGGAAGATCCCCACTGGGAGACTCATCAAGATCCGTGTAAACCAAGCAGAGAGTCCTCAGAGCCTCTGAAGCAAAGCCTTCTATGACTTCAGAGACTTTTGCAATCTTTTCTTCAGATAAAGGAACAGAGTCTCCATTAGAATCCACAACCTTTTCGCACATTTTGAGGACAATTTCAGATGCACCTTTGCAGAAAGCTCGTACACTCCCACCAGAATGAGAAGTAAGAACAGACATTTTCTTCTTGTCTGAGTTGAAAGGCTCGATCTTAAGTATCTTATGTTCTCGGCGTTGCGTTTCAACGTCACCGCCCAAAAGCAAACCAAATTCCAGTATCGCCCTTTCTGTAGGTGAACCCAGGATCTGAGTTTTTCCTTCCTTATCCTTGACGACTTCAGAACCAGTGTTCTGAAATATGGCCTGTATAAGGATATTCTTAACTTGTTCGGATAGGTTCAACTGGAAGTTTTCCTCCTGCCTCTCCTTGATATTTTCACATATCCAAACTTTGTTGACTACCATGTGGTTAGTAGTTAAGGTCCCTGTCTTATCCGTGCAAATGCTGGTAGAAGAACCCATCGTCTCACAAGCAGCCAGATGCCTCACAAGTGCCCTGTCCCTCATTAACTGCTTCATAGCAAATGCCAGACTCAAGGTCACAGCCAAAGGTAACCCTTCGGGTACAGCAACAACAATGATGGTTACAGCAATCGCAAAGTAGTCAAGCAGTATCAGTGCATCTTCGGAAGACCACTGTGCGATACTACCAGAAGTGGCTTTGTCCACAACAAACCTTATGCACAACACCACAAACGTAAGCACTGCAAAGCCTAAACCAATCTTACCAATGATTGTAGCAACCCCGTTTAGCTTCACCTGCAGAGGGGTCTCATCCTCTCCACCCTCACTTAGAGTTTCCATCAACTTTCCCCACTCAGTCCTCATACCAACGGTTGTCACCAGCATTTTCGCAGAGCCGTTTTGGACTTTGGTTCCTGAAAGCAGAAACGGCTTCTCTTTATTCACGTGTGATGGCTCACTCTCGCCGGATAGGCTTGACTCGTCTATCTCCAGATTGTATCCGGATATAAAGATCCCATCAGCTGAGACTCGATCCCCAATAGACAAATGAACCACATCCCCAACAACCAAGTCATCGATGGAGACATGTTGTCTATTCCCATCCCTGGTGACTTGAATGTTAATTTTCTTCTTCTCGCGATCCAAATCTCTGAACTGCAAAGATTGCTTGTAGTCACTGATTGCAGTAACCATGACCACCAAGATTATACTTAGCAATATCCCCGTCCCATCATACATTCCCTTTGGAAATCCTTCTGTGGCAACTCCCACTCCAATCGATACTACAGCGCAGACCATAAGGATTATAAGGGTTACGTCTTGAAGCGCTTCCCAAACAAACATTAAAAATGATCTGGCTGGCTTCTCAGCATAACGATTTGCTCCATAGATTTTTTCTCTGATGTGTAGTTCACTCGAACGGACACCTTCAGTGAGAGATACGGACAGTTTCTGAGCAATTCCTTCAGCGCCACCACTGTTAGTCAAGCTCCTTGTGTTGTGATTTCGAACCATAGATGCAAGTTCATCTGGTTCCACATGGAATCCAGCTTGTTTGACCTCATCAGTGAGTTTATATTCACGGTGGGCACCAGCTGAAAGAAACACACAAATGAAAAGAAAAACAAAGTTACAAAATCAATCACATAAACCCTGTCAGCCACCAAATTCTTTATATCATGCATCTCTGAAACTCAACAATGCATATCTTACCATCAATGAACTGAAGAGCTGCCTTTTGAACGTAGAAGGCAACCCGTATCTTTTCCTGGTTATGATTAAAAGAAAAAAAAAGTGAGCTTATATAGAAGAACACTACAACAACTAAATCATTGGTCACTACAATAACAGCATCAAAACATTCAACAACATACAACCGGAGATAACATAATCAAAAAATGTCTTTGCCATTGAAGCTAAAACTTAACGACACTGAATATCACTGCAAAGATTTGATTTTAGTTTGCTCAATGGTCGGTCATTTGTCAATGATAATAGTCAAGCAATTTCAATGGTTTGGTTAAAAAAAAAAAAACTGTCAACATTCCAACTTCAATAGACAAAGAAAGATGACCAAAACAGAGGAAAAAAAAGACCAAAGGACTCAAATTCAAAAGATTCCCAAAACTGCTTCTTTATTTAATTCACGCAAGTGGGCAAATAAAGTTTGATGTCAGTTTCAGAATTGGTATGGATTCCTCTCCACGAAATTTCCTCGCAACTTCTTAAAAGCTAAGGTAATTGCACAACAAGTCAAAAAGAAACACAGTACCCAAAAGTCAACAACTACATGTAATTAGTTAACATGGATTTATTAATTACGATCATTGATCTTAGAATAAAATAACCTGTAACGATGAGACGCTAAGGTAAATTGGTTGGTTTGGTTTAGTTGAGAAGACGAAAGCATGACCAAAGTTTTTATTTCATTCTCTGAGTTATGCTGGCAAATTAAATAGCCGTAAGCCCGTAATTAAATATTAATAACTCCTCCGTTACACATTGTTATCGTAATTCCAATTTCGTCATGGAAATATTCAATATTCCACTGAACCCTAAATTACGCGTCACTTTGTAATTGGTTGACTGTTAATTAAGGAAAAAATTATATATCTCAAGGGTTTGAATTAGCAAAATAAAAAGTTTATAGGTCCACAAGGAAGAAGAAGGGAAAAAGGGGGATTAGTTTCACAATATCAGAAGATAAAATTAGAAGGATTATTTTGGTTTTGGATCTTCTTCTTCCCTTTTATAAAATGCTTTGGTTTTAGGCTAATCGGAAAACAAACAGGGGAAGATGAAGAAAAGAGCTACAAAAGACGATTTGTTTGATTTTTCAAAATAAATAAGAAAAATAGTAATCAACAATGGCGAAATTTCCTAAACTCAAGGATCGTATCGATTTTCTCCAGGCATTTTCTCGGGAAACCAAACATTATCCAGATCACAAAAACCAAACAGAAATCAGAAATCGAAATCCCAGACACCATGAAATCGAAGGAGAGGAGAAATAATAAACAGACCTGGATATCGCTTCTCTTCTTCTCATTCTCAGCGAGTTTTTCGAGATTGCTAATCATACGAAAACGACGAGCCCGATTTTTCACAATAGAGACTGAAGATCTCCATCGCTGCCGAGCTTCGAGCGACGGATTCTTAGCATCGACCTCGAAATCCTTTAAGAGATTAGACATTTTTTTATTTCCTCCAACAGAATCTGTTCACTTCTCTCTCCGTTTACTTTCTCTAAGAGATAGAGAGAGAGAGAGAGAGAGCTGTTTCTACACAGAGAATACTTCGCCGTCGCCAAGGAAGGTGGAGAGAGAGAGGAGTGAAGGATTTGTTCGTTCCTATTCTTTATGCTAAATCTCTCTCTCGCAACGTGGGAGTTTGTTGTGCGTATGTGTGTGAGTTTTTATTTAGTGTCCAAACCCGAATTAGTCGGGTTAACGGGTTTTATAAACCGGGTCGGGCCGTCATTTCGGATCAATTGGGTCGTTTTATTAATTTTATTTTGACCCGATCTCAACCTCGAAGAAAGTCTACGTCCTCTTTTTGTGGGTTTCGTATTTGTATTGTTCGTGATAAAATTGAATGGTAGTATTAAAATAAATAAATTAAAGTTATTCAAGATCCGACCCGATAAATCAGCCGAATATTCGGTTTTGTTGTACCAAGCTTACTATAAATATGCATTGGAAGTTTTTTTTTTCAATCTATCTGTTTCACTAAACCGACGAAATATATGTGTAACGAATTACCCGATTGTAGATATAAGTCAAATTTGGGCAGAACTTAACTTAAAACAATTTGTAAAATTTAATCTTTTTATTTTGACGATCATCCTTTATTTTGGTGTGTAATCCAAAATTAGAAAGATTATCATCCATAAATCCTACCAAAAAGAAAATTACAAAACCGGAATATACTTAAAGTAAAGCAAATGGATTGTTGCTTTGGATGTGAGTGGACAATATTGTATTAGCAAGAAGTCATCCAACTTGCTCTGTTTTAAGGTAAATCATCTCACTTTATGAGGCCGCGCTTCCTCTACCAACCTTTTTCTCTCTTTCCTTCAATTTTTTCATTTCTTAATTTTCTTTAAAAAAAAAAAACTTGTACACATTTCTTTACCAAAGTATTCAAGACTTTTTGTTCTTTGTATGCAAGTCCCATAAAATAAATCAACTATTTTGCTACAAAACAAATATGAGACGGCAACAATCCAAAGTTTAAACCTAGTTTACAAGTACCGTTCTAAACAAGTTGACAATAAAAAACACATTTTATCAAAGTTGTGGTAGTCTAGTGGTAACATAAAGGGTTAGTTTCTTTATGTTCGGGTTCAAACCTCCTTTGGTACGGAGGATTATTCTTTAAATCGGAATATCCAAAAATTGTTTCCGGATATCGAAAAGATTATAAACCAGAGATTCGGAACTCCTACGGTTTATCAAAAATAAAAATAAAAAACACATTTTGATCATAATTCTGGTACCTTTAAAAGAATATCCATATAAAAAAAAACTAGTACAGACATCTTTAGACTTGAAAACAATCATATACTTCATAGACAATTTAATTAAAAAAATTATAGAGGAATCAGAAAACTGGTCAATTTAAAACTAACTGTATGGGTAAACTATATATAATGGTGTATATAATTTGAGACTGAAATTTTTAATGTAAGAAAAGCTTAGGCCCGTTAGTCAGAAAAATGCATTTAAATACAGTAATGGAGGGTTTCATAGCTGTCCATTGGTTTGCCACCCATGTTTGACCTAGTTTCTCCCAATTAACAAAGTCTTATTTATTTAACACAAAAAAATAAAGTAACAAGTCTTTAAATTTTATTTACACATACTATGATAATAATAAGACTGCCCCTGCCAACAAACAAACCCCCTCCCCACTATTTATATTTCACATTCACTAATGAAAATCTTGCAAGATATGTTCTTTTGCAAGTCTTTGTAAGTAAATTATTCAGGACAAGACAACATTTGACACACACAATCAAGAACTACACTAAAGACAATATTCTAACCATTGCAAAACCATATTTAAGAAAATACATACTTTTTCATCGAACAAAGCGAATTAAGACGAAAGAATGTGAAGAGAAACAGATGTAAAGTAGCCAAAGTCATGGTACCATTTGATCAGAGAGTCATGGCAAGAAATGCTCTCAGGTGAGATTATGATCAGTTCAAGCCATTATTGATTGCACACGGAGTGCCGTGAAAACAACTCACACAGCTTTAAAGACTATCAAGCTTGTATAGTACTGATCTTGATCCTCTTTGTTACAATGGTACAAAAGAAAGTTGGTTAAGCCTCTTTAATAGTCCCACTTCGTAATTAAGTATTACTGTATCACCTTGCATCTTGTAGTTAAAAGGATCCAAGATCCTTGAAGAAAGAATATATAAAATGAAGAAAAAACTTGGACCGGTTCGACTATACGCATTAAATAAAGTATGTAACCGGAATTGCTCAAATTTTGCATAAACCGGAACTGATATTTGTCGGGAAACCTTTGGTACGCTAATCTCAAATATGTGTCTTTATCTCTCCATAGTAAATTGTTGCCTTCCAATAGTCGTCGTCTTCTTCCACATTCCAATCTGAAAAATCCGATCGGTGAGAGAAACCCTAATTTCGAAAGGAGCTCACTTCGATCTCCCAACACTCTCATGATCGAGATTTGCTTCTTCGATTCCTGATTTCTCTCAATATGTTGCTTTTCTAGGGCTCGTTTCGAGATTTGTATGATAATGGATGGAAACAAAGACGATGCGTTGAAGTGTTTGAAAATCTGCAAAGATGCAATGAAAGCTGGAGATCGACCTCGAGCTTTGAAATTCCTATCAAAAGCTCGTCGTCTAGATCCAGATCTTCAAATCGACGATCTTCTCTCCGAGCTTAATAATCAGTCAGAGAAACCAGAATCGAGGAAATCGCCTGGATCTGCAACCGGAGCAAAAGATTCGCTGGATTCATCAGATCGGCCTTCGTTACGTCAACGTGGATCATCAACAACATCACCGTCTTCTTCTTCGAAGTCATACACCGAAGAACAGATCTCGATCGTGAGAAAGATAAAATCGAAGAAGGATTATTACGAGATCTTAGGTCTTGAAAATAACTGTTCAGTGGATGATATAAGGAAAGCATATCGGAAACTCTCGTTGAAGGTACATCCAGATAAGAATCAAGCTCCTGGTTCAGAAGAAGCTTTCAAATCTGTATCGAAAGCGTTTCAATGCTTAAGCAACGAAGAAGCTCGGAAAAAATACGACGTTAGTGGTTCCGATGAACCAATCTATCAGCCACGAAGATCTTCAGCGAGGAGTAATGGATTCAATGGTGGATACTACTACGAAGACGAATTCGATCCGAACGAGATCTTTCGAAGCTTTTTCGGTGGTGGAGGAATGCCACCAGCGACTGCTCAATTCCGAACGTTTAATTTCGGAGCTAGTCGACATAGAACAACTAATAATCATCAAGCTCCTGATGCAGGTTTCAATGCTCGTATACTTCTCCAGCTTCTACCTGTTATACTCATACTACTGATCAACTTCATGCCTTCTTCTCAACCTGTTTATCAACTCTCTTCAACTTATCCTTACAATTACAAGTTCACAACACAGAAAGGTGTTAATTACTTTGTGAGATCGTCGAAATTCGAGCAGGATTATCCGCGAGACAGTAACGATCGATACACATTGGAAGAACAAGTTGAGAGAGATTATGTGTCTATACTTAGTCAGAATTGTAGGTATGAGCTGCAGAGGCAACAATGGGGATTCGTTCGCGAAACGCCTCATTGCGACATGATGAGGAGATTCGAGGAAACTGCTGCTTACAAAAATCACTGAAGCTAGTACCAATGGGGTAATTATCAGGTTATAAAAACACTTTCATGTCGAAACTGATATATGTTTTTGTTTATTGTTTTGGATTATGATGCTTTAGAACTTAACATACGATCCTTGGATTTTGTGCATCTCTTAAGATTTTGCTTTTGATATTAAAATACTTTAGAGCAAACAAAAAGGAAATCAAACAGAGCTCAACATTTTCTTAGATCTTACTAAGATATCCAAAAAAGTTACGTGAATTTCTTACACTCAAAAGCTTCGAGCAATTTTCTCGTACAAGTCTCGAGGCCAGTTCCGGTTTGTGTTGCTTGCAAGAAACCCAGCAATCTGTGAAAGAAACAAAGATCTCAGTTCATGAATAAGAAGCCTAATCATGATCTATCATGACCATGTATATGTTTTATTGTTATGTACCTTAGATCTCATGGCCAGGATCGATCCATCAGTGTCGGGTACATTATCCAGGCAGGTCATAACTACCTTAAGTAAGTCAGGAACACATGTCTGGAAGTAAGAGGATGCTCTCTGGTACTCGTTGGGGGTTGTATCGGGCAGTCTTGGATCGAGATGAAGGAAAGGGAGTTTCGCGACTTCTCTCAAGGCGTCTAGATGATTGCCTAGTCTGGCCAACTTATGGATCGACAGTATTGCCTCAAGCTCTCTTAGTATTGTTTCTTGTTCCATGACTCGCTCTCTTTCCTGGACACTGGTATACAAGAGTGTGACACTTCTAATGAGAAACTACCTATTCAACATATACAAAACCTAAGACAAGTAAATGAAAGAATACAGAGTCTGTAATTTACCCGACTTCAGCGTAATATTTGTAGGTATTGAGAATATCGTTGGCCGAGAGAACAAGCCCTGATGTTCGGCTTTCACCATCTGACCTTCCACGGATAAGAGAGCAAATGGCTTCAGATAGACACTTGTTTATTGTTTCCAAAGCAGCCGAAAAGGCACCAACTCTCTTCTGTATTTCTATAGACTGCATTTGATAACAAACAGTTAGGCGTTAACATGGAAAGCATTAAGCAATTGGTATGTGAACTCACTTCAGTTGAACATAGAACCAATCGCAGTTCACTAAGCATGTTTCAAGTAGTTAGTATATGACCAAAAACCTCAAAAGCAACTTACTTTTTCATATAATCCAGCTTCTTGACATTGATGCGCAGCTTCGATCAAGAACTGCTGCCTCAATTTTGAATCAGGTAGAAATCTTCCAAGCTCGCCTTCTTCACCAGAACCACTAGCACCAAGCAGAAAGTAAATACCACCCTCTCGTAACAAAATCTCAGTCAGTAGTTGCTTCAGCATCAAGTTCCTTTGCCTTTGTTGATCCACATTACTTCTTCCAGACCAAGCTAGTTGTCCCCCACCTACTGCGATAGCAGCTTGTGCGTAGTATTCCAACGTTGTTTGCAGATCACCGTGATGCAAATACATCGACCCATATTGCCTTATCATGCTAGATGCTTCGGCATTAGCATCCATCACACTTAGTTTGTGGCCAGTCCCAGATCCTTCAGATAGAACGGAATGGTCCACTAGCGAGATAGCTATGTGGACAGCATCAATGTTATACCCTTCATCTCCTGCTTCTTTGGACATGTGCATGATCGCCGATAGTAATTGAATGCTAAGAAGCAGAACATATGGGTATACCAGAGGGTCTTTGCCATTCTTAGTGTAATAAGAAGGCTCAAAATTATTAAGATAAGCCTGAAGATCATCTAAACTGTATGGCACTAGCCCATCGTTAAAGACCACAGATGAAGATCCACCAGCAACGTCACGTATGCATGATAGCTTGAACCACAGAAAATCTTCTATTGTGTAAAAGAGCGTCGAAAATTCCCTCAAGATGCGATCAATTTGCCTTCGGGAACCAGATATGATAGTGTAGAGTAGGAGCTTCTTCTTGTCATATGTTGTTCGGCCCAACCCACCCATCCTAAACAGTTTCTCACATTCTTCAGAAGCAATAGCAGCGGTTTCTGTAGCCACCGTACCACCTTCGGTAATCCACTCTGTAAGCTGCCAAAAAAAAAGCAAATCAAGAGCCAACTCTAAAAGTTTAATTGTAGGTTATTAAGATCTAAAGATATACCAGAGGAGCGAACTGTTGAGATGACCGATAAGATTGGGCGATTTCTCTAGCCTCGTCATAATAACCAGTTCTCAAGCAAAAATATATCTGTAACCAAAGAGGTATATTAAATCAACTCTTACGTTGAGAAACTTGAGGAACAGCAATAAAAAGGTTTTGTAGTTCACTTTAATAGTTGAGGACAAGGGTGAAAATTTAGAGCATGAGGGAAAGTTATGCAAAACCTGCTGCCAAGTAGTATCAACTGGAGGCTGCCTACGAGCATCACCTGAATCAAAATCTAAAACCCCATTATCCCTCAGACGAATCTGCACATTATTCAAAAACAGAATCAAGAAACGCAAACAACCCAAAGTAGATGATTGCCACGAAAAAAATCATGTGTATATATGTAATTCGTGTTACACTTTATTAAATCTATGGCACTAACCCGAAGGAAAGCACGAATTCTTTGCAAATTTCCAACAGATCCACCAAGAGCTGCCTAGAACAAGATAAGAAAAAGGGGATATAAACATTTTCTGATTATTAACGCACTTGAACTCAGACTGAAAGATCACGCACCTTTTCAAAAAGCATCATTCAAGTTATTAAAAAGATGCATCGAGACAAATGTAAAATGCGTTAGATAACATTTACACGCAAAACAAAAAAAAAAGATAGAAACGAGTACTTGTGTAGGATGACTTTGAATTGTATCCATTATATATTTCTCATGCCCACATTCCAAGTGGCGTCTTGCACCTATCACGAGGGACATCCTTTTGGACCTTTTGGAAACACCCTGTTGTACTGCTGAATCTTCACCTGTCATTGCCTGTTTTTATAGATTGTTAAAGGCCTTGGAAATGTAAGAACGGTCCTTAAAGATGCCAATTGTTGGAAAATGAAACTTCCAATAAAAAGATAACCTGAATAAGTTGCCATATTTTCTGCATGCCGGCTGATTTTCCACGAGCCATATCAATTCCTAGACTTTCATAAGCACTCTTGAAGGATATTGCAGGCTATACAAAAGTATAAATGATAATTTAGTAGGAAAAATCCTTACAAGGTCAACTAGTTTAAATTGATGCTGCACCAAAGGCAATCATCATCAAAAGGAGGTGAACTGTGTATAGAATTTTTGAAAATTTCAGCTCAAGGAATAACAGTAGTAAGAAAAAAGGCATAATCTTCAGCTACTACTTTCAAACAGGAAGTCGTTCAAAATGCACCACTGTTATAGAATTTACAAGGAGGTATAGGAAGGCATACTCTAAATTGCAAGCCTCGTTCTCTTGAAGAGTTTAGGTTCTTCACAACCTCTGCATAGACAGATGCTTTTTTCTCATGAGTGGGCAGAGACACGAGTTCTGTTCCAGGTTTTGAAGATACTTGAGGACTCAAAGCCACAGGCACTAGTTGACCAACATGAGTATCTCTGGTTCTGTCGATCATCTTGGTCTTAGGTGACATTGAAATTCTGCTACGGCTTTGAAGGAAGTCACGTTTTTCTTTTCTACAGTCCTCCTGCCAGAATAGGATTTCAGATTGAATATATGGAAAAGGACATGAAATCAATTCAGAATAAGCATCCTTCTAATTAGCAATAAGCAACACAGCTAGCTTCAAACAAATCCTTCGCCAGGAATTTCCAAATTACAATACCATAAATATGTAGGGATGAAGAAAATTCTTCCGTTTCTCAATTACTGTCTTATGCTAATATAATTTTACGAATCTTTGTCTGCAAAAGCATAATGAGAAGAAACAAAAGCGAGGAAGAAAAAACTCTAAAACCATTAGAAACAAGACTAACATGAAGGTAAACGAAAAGACTAATAAAACTAACATAGAAATCAAGTCAAAAGCAATCTGTGGTAAGTCGTTGTACTGACCTCCAATACTTTCAACATGTAATCATTAAAGCTTCGAACATTATCCTTTTGGGCCTCCTGTATAGCTGATACCATTGCCATCTCATGAACCTAGAGACAAGAATCATGCGTATAGAACGATCAATGATCTCCAGAAGAATCTATCTGTAATCTAAACAAGGGACTTTTCAAAGAGCATTTAGATATATAATACCTGTTGCAGGTATTCTTCAACACTTGTTGTCTCGGCAGGGAATACATCCTCAAATGTCGTCTTTTACAGACCGGAAAAAGAGAAACAATTTAGGCAAAGGTCATTCAGTAGCACCGAGTATAGTTAAAAGACTTGTCATATTAGTAACTGGTCATAAATCTGCGTTTTAGACGACTACAATAAGTATCCGACGAAAGCCAACATATATACATTTCCCCAAAGCAAACCCACCAAAACACATAGCAATCGTTCAAAGAAACCCCCACCAAAACAAAGAGCAACAGAAACTAGGTGATAGAGACAGAATACTAATAGAATGCTTACCTTTAACTCAAATGACTTTAGATCACGAGACAATTGCTCTGCATCGATTCCCTCCCGTGCAAGTAGTCTGTGACATCCAAACCAAAAATAAAGATTAACAAAAATCATCACTCAGCTGCATAGCTACGCTACCTTCTCTTATGAAATAATCCACATAATTTCTGAAATGATCGACCGGGCAATTCTACTGTGTTTGGTTCTTTGAACGTAAGACCTAGGGATAATCGAAGTTGGAAATAGTACCTTGTAGCAGCAAGAGACTGTGAAGGAGCTTCGTTTCTTAGGGTTTTAGCCTTAAGCTTCCTCGACAATGCTTCCAATTGATCCAAATTTCTCTAAAACACACACACACACAGATATCATTTCGAATTAAGCTCGTTGGGATAAGAATCACATAACCAATTCTTCAATCCAAAGAGAACAAACAAACGGAATCGAAAATCGGAAAAAAAAACCTGAAGAGGAGGAAACTGAGCCGAAGGAGCCGCTTGCTCGAGGAGCTTTGTTGAAGAATGGAGAAGATCATTCCATCCACTCATCTCTTGGTCGTTCGCCATTGATACTGGATTCGAGCTCTGCAGCAGGAGAAAGAGAAAGCGAATGTGAAGGGTTTATTCACGATTTGAAACTTTTTAAATCAATTTTTTTTTTCATTTACTCTGAAAACAAAAAAAATTGAAAGTATCAATTCGCGGTCTAATTCGGTATGGTCTTAATTCCTTATTTTCGGTACAATAAAACTCAAACCAAAGAAGGCGGAAGCACACGACGCACACTCACGACCTTCGGGAAATTGAAGCCTTTTAAGAGACAGATTTAGCTGTTCACCAACTGTTCGACGAATTGCCCCTGCGAATTTCTTCGACTGAAGCGAAGGTTAATACTCTAAGCTAATGGAGGAAAAAGACTGGGAGGCTTCGTCTTCGAGCGAAAACGAAGCTTGTTTTCCAAACGATGATGACGAAGAGTTTCAATCTAGTGGATCAGGACCCAGGTTACAATTCAGGTGGATTTTATTCAGCTACTCGTTTCTGGATTTCACTATCCGCCTTTAGATAACTATTCTCTTTATAAAATTGTCTTCTTTTCTGTGTTTCCACATTGTAGAGTAGGATCTTCCAAGGCTCGTTGGATTGCAGAATTAGGAATGGCTGAAGTAGAGGTGAAAAGGGGGAAACTTTGGACAACAACTGGAATCATTCGTAGCGGAAAGACATATTGTTTCATCGAAGAGGCTCTGTATGTGTCAGACTAAGTTTTTGGATTAGTCTTTACCAAAGAAAAGTGTTTTAGATTTGCTGTGTTTACTCAATCATATGATGAAGTCTCTCCCTCTAAAGCACTCTCTTCTTGGATTTGCAGGTATTTGAGTGAAATAGGAGAGTTGCAATTCTTGGGTGATGAGGATGATGCAGTGATCGAATTGAAGGACTTGTATGCGAAAATTGCAGAGGGAAAAAGCGGCTGTTGTTGGGAAAACTACGAGGTTTATCGATACTTAAAGGGTCTAGGTTACATCCTAAGCAGGCATGGAGTTCGTTGGACGTCAAAGGATGCTGCAATTATGACACCAGTTAGTGAAGAAGAGTCAGTTTGTGCTGGTGAATGTCCTGAAGACAAGGATACTGTAACTAAACTCTTGGGAGATATGCAGATATGTGATGCAAGAGCGGTGTTTGACGTGTATTTGCCAAACAGACGGTTCAAGAAGTCATGTCCTGGTGAACCGAGCTTTGTGGCTTGCTTCTCAGGGTAAGCTTTTTTGTGAGTTTGATATATAAAAGCAAGTTTTTCATTGCACTTCTTACTCAATATACTCTCCTCTTTTACAGTGACTCTCCACCAAGCAAAGAAGAAATCAAAGTCCTGCAAAAGCGCGTAGCTGCACCATTGATGTTCTGTCATATCGCTCAGGGCCGTGCCAGTTTCTTTTCCTTCAGTTCTATAGACCTCCCTGTCTTACCATAAATGTGACCAAAAGAAACTTAATGGTCTTGTATTCTTTGACAAAGTCACAAAAAGAAATAACTGAAAGTTTGCATACACACACTTGGGAGTAACTTTGATGAGATGCATATTGATGAGGTAATATGTACAACTTTATGTTTTTTCTACAAGGCATACTAAGAATCTTGTAAGGGCATTAGAAAGAAAAAAAAATGGAAAGTCAAAAGCTTCCTTGAGTGAGAGAGCTTGTTTTCTCGTAGATTTTGCATGTCCTTTGCCTAGGAATGCAAAGCATTCATGTCTTTTGCCTCGGCAAACCAGTTCGGTATTATTGTTGACAGATGTGGATACAAGCTCCTGTATGTTTTTCGTATAGTGTTTTCTGCAACTCCAGTGGCCTTTACTATACCTGCAACACATGAAGTGTACTTAAGTTAGAGAAAGAGAAGAACTGATCTAATTTTGCTCATGGCCTGCTATTTAGATGGAGATTTAAAATCAACCTTTGAGCGGCTTCCTTTGATCAGAAAGTCGAGCAATGGCATATATGACTGCTGCTGCAACTGATAGAGGAGAACTACTACTGCAATAAGTAGAAATGAAGTTTTTCAAGTCTGCTTACTTATCCAACCAGTTCCATAAACTGCCCAAATAACGAAGGTACCTATTAACACATTCAAAACTTTTCGCAGCTTCGTGAGCAGCGTTAACTGCTTGGCTACACATTCCAAGGCTAGAGCAAAACCGATCCTGCAGATGAATACAAAGTCAGTAAGTGAGAGCTACTAACCCCGAGGTCGATGCAGCAAAAGCTTAAAAGCGCAAACTCACTATAAATCCAGCAGCTTTGATACGCATCAACCAATTTTTCTCGATGTTCAATGTCTTAGCTATGACCCCAATCGCCTTGTTAATATCCGAACGCGTTGCTCCATTGGCAACAGAGAATATTTCTACATAGAAAAAAGGCTTTGAAGAAGCTGATTTCAAGCTACATCGAGAAAATTAAGGAACCAGAATCTTTCAAGTTTCGATATATATACCCCAAATAGACCGAGTCATATCGTTTTGTCGACAAGCAACGTAGATACAAGCAGCGAAAAAGGCGTTTCGATTTCTTTTCCTGCTTTTATACTCCACTTTCTTTAAGATCTCATAAGCCTGACTCTACATATCAAGGAACACACCAATTTCAAACTTCTCTGTATACTAAACTATTCGTTCAGAATTGTTTATAGACGAACAAGAAGCTTTACCTTAACTGTTGCAAGAAGACCCAACCTGTAAAAAAATCGACGAATCGAACATTTTAACGTCTCTGTAAAAAGAAAATTCTGTTTCTTCTAAGAAAAATAAAACATTACCTATCGCACATAGCTGAGATGGAGACGAGATCGGAGCTAAGTTTCTGTGGATTTCCATTAAAAGAGGACAAGAAATCATTGAACGAAGTCGAATCACCGAGACGAACGGTATCGATCTCCGCTAAATCGACACCTTCTTCTTTGATTGCGTAATATCCAAAATCAAAACCACACTCTGAGCAACTTGTCTTCCTCGCTGCGTGATCAATCACAACCCAAGCCTTACTCTTACAGCTCCTGCAACACATCGACATCTTCGAAAACCCTAGAGTTACGATTCTTCTGATTTCTTCTTCTTCTTCTTCTTCTTCCTTCAATGGAGTCAAGTGTGATTTGGAGGGGAAACAAAAAAACAGAGAAGTGGAGGGAGTGAACAGAATAAACGGTTCGTTTCTCCCATTTTATATTAAAAAAAAGGGGGTAAGAATCAGGTATGTTGAGGTGCAGCTTAATGTAACAATCGTGACCGTAGCTATACAGTAAGAACTATTTATATTTTAATTGACGGCTCAGAATCTTCGAAAATGGTGAGATTTATTTGAGCGTCTCTATTGGATAAAGGGACTTTCGTGCCGTTTCAAGGCCACGTCACCAAAACATGTGCCGTTTTTTGTGCGGCTTGCACTCTCACTCACTGTCTCACGGGTCACGGTGACGACGTCCTTCTTCAGTAGTCGTGGGCCTTGTAGCCCACCTTCACTTCGATTCCTAATTGATCCATCTCATTTTTACCTCTTTTCTCAATGAATAAATCCCCAAGAAAATAAGAAAAATTTTTGGTTAGTTCAAGATCAAGAGTGTTGGTTAGTTGGAAATTTGTGTGATGATGCCTTGACATTTTGCCAATCTTAAATGTTTTTTATCTCCATGCACTTGTTATTTAAGTCGTCCGAAAAATAAGTATACAGTAGAAACTCTATAAATTAATAATGTTGGAACTATGATATTTTATTAATTTAGAAAGTTATTAATTTACCAAAAAATGAAAGTTTCCATAATCATTTAAATTTTTGTTTACTTGAATTTTTTTATTTTTTATTACACTATATTTTTCTTAAATTAGTTTTCTTTTTTTTGTTTGTGTTTATTACATCCAATAATAATTGAGTTATAAAGAGATTTCAGTCTTAATAAAAGAACAAACAACACTAAAATCATATATAAATATACCTTAAATGTGTATGTATAAAATATTTTATACCAAATATTAATTTATGAAATTATTAGGACCTTATATTTACATAGGGGTTTTATAATATTTATTATCTTATTATCTTATCGATTTGTGTTATATTTTGCATTGGCCCTACTCGGAGCCGGCAAAATTTATTAGTTTATGGAGTTTATTAATTTTTCAGAGTATTAATTTATAGAGTTTCTACTGTAAATTCTACTTTAACCTATGGGTTTACCTGTTAGTATGAAAGCAAGTTTTTTATTACACTTTTTTTTTTTGAATTATCAAGAGGTTCGGGGCCGAAATCCGTAATCCCCCAGGGCCGAAACCACAGCATGTAATATTAGTTTCGTCCCAAGAGAGCCAATCGCCCCTACCGTCGTAAAATGGGCCTTTCCTCCTCGAACCAGCGACCGCTGGACTTTACACTTCTTAATGAGTGTAATCTCAATTTTCATCAAAAAGAAGAAACTGAAAGTTTACACACACGTGGGAGTAACTTTTATTATATGCGTATCAATGAGGTTATATGTACAGCTAAATGTTTTTGTCTACAAGGCATAGTAACAATGGCATAAAGGGTTCTAGAAAAAAATGGAAAACACAAAAGCTTCCTTGAGTGATATAGCGTGTGTTCCCTCGTACATAAAGATCATCTAAGGATTGTGAAGCTTTTTCATGTCTTTTGCCTCGGCAAACCACTTCGGTATTATCTTTGACAGATGTGGATACAAGTCCTTGTATATTTCGTTTATCGCGGTTTATGAAACTCTTGTGACTTCCATAATATCTGCAAGTCAATTTAAGTGTGTAAATAAGTTAGTAAAAGAGAAGAGCTCATCAGATTTTGCTTGATGGGGATTTGAAATACAAACCTTTGAATAGCTTCTTCTCATAAGAAAGTCGACCAACGACATATATGACTACCGCTGCAACTCCTAACGGAGTCCTGCAATAAGGAGAAAATAAGGTTTTTCATTTATCTGTTTACTCATCAACACAATTCCATAAACTACTCAAATAATGAAGCTACCTATTAGTAACAAATTGAGTCGAATTTTCCGCAGTTTCTTGAGCAGCTTTAACTAATTGGCTATCCATTTGAAAAGCAGAACAAAACCGCTTTTGCCGATGAATATAATGTCAGTAAGTAACCGAGAGATCAATGCAGGAAAAGCTTAAAGGCACAAAACTCACTGTAAACTCATCAGCTCGAATATGCATCAACAAATCAGGCTTGGGGCCAAGTTTGGAAGCTAAGGACCTAGCCTTATTGTAAATTTTCGACGCTATGGCTCCATTAGCAACAGATTCTATTTATGTATATAATAATTAAAAAAAAAACTGATTCAACTTCATTAACATCAAGCAAGATGATAATCAAAATCATGTTAATTCAACAAAGTAGAGAGGAGGAGTGTTGCATATATAATCGAAATTCGAATTATAATTTATATCGCTGAGCGGCCTGAGCCTGTTCCAAGTATAAGAACTTGTACATAATTGTATTTTTTTTTAAATCTTATTAACTCACATGGACTCAAATTAGAAACAACAACTACTCAAATAGTCAATCTACCCTTGATTAGGTCATGGAGCTGGACCTACCAGCTGACCATTCCCTTCCATTTATTACTGCGTAAATCACGAATTTTTTTTCATAATTTTTCCTTAACATCCGGTTTACTAAAGGGAAAATATATATTCTTATCTTAGTGGAACAAAAATGGTACATTTACAAAAATAACACATTTGAAAAAATGCTATTTTTTATGTCTATTTGCAAAAATACCACTAATTATGATTTTTTCGAACCTAAAATTTAAAATTCTAAATCCTAAAAAATATTTTGACCTCTAAAACCCGTTAAACCCTCAAAACTAAATCCTAATACAACATAGTAACCCAAACATAAATGATATAATGAATAAATAATTTTTAAAAAGTGGTATTTTTGCAAAGATTGTAAAAATGTGGCATTTTTGTAAAGTGACACTTGAAAAGTGGCATTTTTTTAAATTTCTCAGAAAAATGCATCTACATTAATAACACCACTACATTAATAATTCAACATTAATATTTTAGTTGGATTAAATATTTAAATATATTTTCTAATCGATCTTAATATTTAAACGTGTATTCTAATATTTCTAAACAACAAAATGATATATATTGTGCATAAATGTAATAAAATTATATTTTTACTAAACATATTTCATATGCTTTGATCAACTTTGTATAAAAATATTAAAACTAATGCAAATGTTATTTATTTCAATTGATTTGAAGTGTCAAATTGAGTTTTATTATTTGTGTAAAATTGTAGAGTCTGCGATAAATCAAATAAATTTTAGATTTATATAAATTTGTCTGACGTAACAAACAAAAAATATATGTTTTCTAATAATAAAATATAAATATATTTATAAATGTAGTTATCATCTACAAATAAATAATATTGTTAGAAATATAATAATAAAAAGCTAATATATCAATTTTTAAAGAAAAAATAGATGATATAGTAACTTTAAATATTACATTTAGTTAAACTTTAAATTCTGTAAAATATATATTAATGGGTTTATGTTATAAAGTTAATAAAAACATATACAGATTTCCACCGTAGCATATAGTTTTAATTAAAATATTTTCATTAGTTATTTAAATGACATATTCCTTAAAACCCTCCTTGGATAATACATATGATTTTTTACCAATTGTCAATTCAATTAATATATAGAAGATTAGTGGCATTTTAAAGAAAATTTTAAATTGATGATATTTTTTGAAAAGTGGCATTTCTAAAAATTTTTTTACATTCTATCTAAATATCATGCAAATTAAATTTTGTAAGATAAAATTTATTTGTCAATATATTTATCTATACTGGAGATATATCTTTGTTATTTTTAATTTTTTCGTATATTAAAAATATCGTGAATTTTTTTTGAATATTTTAACGCATGTAAAAAAAATCTAATAGTCATTAAAAAAATATATTCTTATATATACTTTATATTTTTTAAATAAAATTTTCTATATTAATTATCACATATTCCTTGTTTTCATATTTGTTTAATAGTTATATATTGTATATATGATATAAATTTAGCATAATTATTTATACAATAATATCATTAAAAAGTTTTAATAGTTTTCATTAAAAAATTCTTAAAATCTTTTTTGGATGACATGTAGGATTTTCATTTAGTGTCTCATCTATTAATATATAGAAGATATTGTAAGATTAATATTGATGGATCATATTTAATTTTTTTTCTTACAAAAAACATAAGTAAAATTTTTGTTATGGGAGCTTCTTCTGGCACGTCTTTCCTTAATTGTTTCCATCTGCTGACGAAAAATAACTTGACTAAGGCCAAAACATAAATTGTAGATGTTTTTTCAAAAAAAAAACATAAATGTAGATGTTATTAAAGAAAATTCATTGAAAAAAACAATCTTCAAAATGAAACATCCTCTGTGATTAAAATTTTTTTTTTGAAACATCCTCTTCTCAAAAGTCCCATCTGTGTTGTCTCTTGGTGTAAGAGAAAGCAGCAAAACCCAGAAAGTAAAAAAGAACGTCTTTAATTCTCATCAGAGACACACACCAATCTCTCTCTCTCTCCTTTCTTGAAAGAAAATAAAAAAAAACTGATTTTTTATATTTTTTCCGGTGAACGCTCTTATGGGTTTGCCTGATTCTTAGTCAGAATACCAAAAGTCGACCAGAGGCATCGTAAAAATCGAAACTTTGCTTGTGGGGTTTTCTTTTTTTTTTTCCCGTAGAAAATGGTGCAAAACCATAGATTGATCATTCACAATGGAAAAAAATTGAAAAAGCTTAGAGTTTCAGTAGAAGAAGGTGCTTCCGGTGTCACCGCCGTCTCCGTCGTTGTCCCTGGCGGTGGCTACTTAATGACAGCTAAACAGAAGATTCTATCGATTATCTTTATCTCTTTCCTCTCTTGCTGTTACATCTTCAGCATCTCCTTTTTCTCTCTCCTAGGTATCAATAACCTCTCTTTGGTAATTTCTTTCTTTCACAATTTTTCTAGCTTTTTTTCTCATCTTCTCATTGTGAGGTTTTTCTTGTGCAGAATCGTTTAGGAAAGAAAGTGAAGATTTTGGTCCTTACGAACCCTTCATTGCACCTCAATGTTCACGAATCTCCAATGGTAATTTATCTTTTCCAATCTCTTTAATCTTTTCCTAATTAAACTCTTTAATGTTGTCGATGTCTGAATTGTTTATGTTGTCTTTAATTTCACAACTTCCGTTTAATGATGCATTTAAAATTATAGGAACAATTTGTTGTGACAGAACCGGTTTTAGATCCGACATTTGTATTATGAAAGGAGATGTTAGAACACACTCTGCTTCTTCATCAGTCTGCCTCTTCACTTCCCTGAAAAACAAGTCCAAAATCCATGAAAAGATCAAACCTTACACAAGAAAATGGGAGACTAGCGTGATGGAAACAGTTCAAGAACTCAATCTCGTTTACAGAGATGAAAATTCTTCAGTCTCTGATGATGAACATAACAATAACATCTGTGATGTGTTCTATAACGTTCCTGCTGTGTTTTTATCTACTGGTGGTTATACCGGAAACGTTTACCACGAATTTAATGATGGAATCATCCCTTTGTTCATCACTTCACAGCATTTCAAGAAGAAGGTTGTGTTTGTGATTGTTGAGTATCATACTTGGTGGGTTATGAAATATGGAGATATCGTTTCTCAGCTATCCGATTATCCAACCGTGGACTTCAATGGCGATAAGAGAACGCATTGTTTCAAGGAAGCTATAGTGGGATTAAAGATTCACGACGAGTTAACGGTTGATTCATCGTTGATGCTTGGTAATAAAACCATTTTTGATTTCAGAAATGTGTTGGATCGGGCATATTTGCCGCGTATCCGTGGATTGATTCAAGACGAAGAGCTCGAGACAGCAAACAAGACCAGTCAAAGTGTTCGAGAAGATGGTTTGAAGAAACCGAAATTGGTGATTCTTTCGAGAAATGGAACGAGGGAGATATTGAATGAGAATCTTTTGGTGGAATTAGCTGAAGAAATTGGATTTTTCGTCGAGGTTTTGAGACCGGATAAAACTACCGAGCTGGCGAAAATCTACAAATGTTTGAATTCTAGCGATGTGATGATCGGTGTTCACGGAGCTGCAATGACACATTTCCTTTTCTTGAAGCCAAAAACCGTGTTTATACAGATTATTCCGCTAGGAACCGAGTGGGCAGCTGAGACTTACTATGGAGAACCAGCCAAGAAAATGAGATTGAAGTACATTGGTTACAAGATTAAACCGATAGAGAGCTCTTTATACGACGAATATGGTAAAGATGATCCGATAATCCGAGATCCGAAGAGTTTTACTCGAAAAGGATGGGACTATACTAAGAAGATCTATCTCGAGCGCCAAAACGTGAAGCTCGATTTGAAAAGATTCAGAAAATCGTTATCTCGGGCTTGCGATTTTTCGGTTAAGAGACTTGGACCAGTGTATAGCAGTCAATAACCGAATGTTACCTATTAACCGGTTTTTTAGCGTGTGTAATATCGTTTTGGAGATGTTACCATTTTGTATAGAGAAATGCATAAACAGAAAATTGTTAGTTTAGGTCTGCTAATCACTCAAATTTACAAGCTTTTTAGTTTCTGTGAAGAAATCACTAACCGGATAAGACCAACTAAACCTGAGTTTCATACCAAATCAAAATGGGCCTAAAGGCCCAAATATGCTCCTCTTGTTGTATTGGCTCAAAGTCCCAAATATGTTATGAGATCTTTTTACAATTTTTTATTTTTTTTGTGTGTGGCCGTGATTAACGAATTTGAAAACCCAGATTTGCGTTAAAAATTGAGTTTGGATATGGCATTAAAAAAAAATTCCTGCTTGTATAAGATTGACTTCAATACAGGAATAATATTCTGTTTGTTATGATTATCTCATTGAATTTCTTTGGTTTTGAAAAAAAAATCGATTAAAACTCATCTAGAAGAAGTCCGACACAAAAAGAAAGTAAAATGGAAAGAAACTACACATAATTACGACAAGTGGGCTGGTTCTCTTTTGTAGCAAGGTTATATAAATGTCTGGTCAGTGAAAAAAACACAAAAAAATATATTTTATTTCGTATATAGGAATTTCTATAACAAAATTTTCCCGCTAATAAATTTTATTTCCTTTCGTGGAAGAAAACAAAAACATAAGAAATCACGTTATTTTTCGAATTGGATGGTTGTTATAAATTCCAAAAGAGTACTCTACGCGTTAATTCTTTCCAATATTTAAAACGTTGATGCATACGAGAAACATGTTATTTTTGGCATCAACCTAAAATAGCAACAAAATTTTGCCTACGCAAAGTGTATAAATTATAATTAGCCATTTCGAGAATACATTAAATTTATTATTTTTGACTTATATTATTAGAACTATGATGTTTTAATTTTTCGATTTACTTTCTTAGGTTTTTGTAAAAAGAGCCGCACTAAATGGAGTATTAAACTGTCATTTACACTGCAAAACAAAAGGGTTGAGCTGTATCAATTTATTTACTTTAATAATTCCAAATTTGCAAAAATATATTTCCATTAAAATCACTTGTTTACAAAAAAAATCTCACAGCCGAGCCAACCCATTTCAGAGATTTGTGATTTACCAATATTAACATTTTCCTAATGTTTGGATAATTCCAAAACACAATATTTACGTTCTCTATATATAATTTCGGTTACAATAGAAAGTCTTCTTAAAAAGGAATATTTTCTTTTACTAAAAATACAACAAACTCGGTTTGGAGAGAAAGCAATCTTCCTTGTGAGATTTTACTATCTATAGAAAGCGTTAAAGCCACAACTTTTGCATTTTTTCATATATTCTCCTTCAAATAAGGCCACGTTTGGCTATTTTATTCGACCTCAAAAAAACAAAATAAACTTAGTTGTTATTTTCGTTTATCCTTTAAAGATACGAGTATATTATAAAAATTATCTAAAGATAGATAAACACTATACAATAATAATAAAATTATTGGGTATGACTAAAACGAGTATAGTCAAATATTTTTCCAATATACAATAAATTTATAATTCTATCCTGAAAACATGATCAACTTTTTTCTTGAAAATAATAAATAACATTTTTGGGTAGATTTAAAACCGTGATAAAAGCAAGAAAAAAAGAAAACCCTAGTTAGATTTTTCGTGTGTGTTTTTAAAAGCAAATTATATAATATAATTGGAGAAGAGAGAAGGCAAACCAAACAAAGCGTTATAAAAGGGGAAGAAGTGCCAAAAGAAGAAAAGAGCCACTCAGAAGAAGCAAAGCAAATTAGCAAAGCCACCAAATATGGAAAACTGCTACTTATAGTAACTCCATCTTTTTATGCAATACCCTAATTTTGGTTCAATTTTCCTTCCTTAGCCCCTTTCTCAATTGTCATATTTTGATCAAAAAAGAAAACCCAAAACTCTTTCTTCTTCTTCTTCTATATATACACAAAAATCTCAAAGGCTACTACTTTTCTCTGTATCTATATCTCTCTCTCTCTCTCTGTTTTTTCGATTTCTACAGAGCCCAGATTGATTGATTGTGTTTCAGAGAAGAATATGGGTAGAGGAAGGATTGAGATTAAGAAGATTGAGAATGTGAACAGTCGTCAAGTCACTTTCTCTAAAAGACGAAACGGATTGATGAAGAAAGCCAAAGAGCTTTCGATTCTATGTGATGCAGAGGTCGCTCTTATCATCTTCTCCAGCACCGGCAAGATTTACGATTTCTCCAGTGGCTGGTAAATAGAAAATTTCTTGATTTTGTTTTCGATACGGAAAGAGAGTATTTTGCTTTTTTGGGTTTTTGTGTGTGTCTAAAGCGATTGAAAACAGAGTACAGTGTTTATCGCCGATTCCGTTGTTAATCTGGATAAATCTTAGGGTTCTTGGTGATATATTGTTGGTGGGTTTTGGTTAAAGGACTCATTTTTGGAGAATCGAGATTGTGTCTATGTAATTTTGCAATCGGATTAGTTGTGTTTCGTGTATAAACCCTAATTGTTGAAGGAAATGTGTTAGTTGTCTAAAGCGATTGAAAACAGAGTACAGTGTTTATCGTCGAGATATGAGATTTCATTTGCTATAGTCTGGCTAAATCTGGTGATATATTGTTGGTGGGTTTAGGTTTAAGGACTCATTTTTGGAGAATTGAGATTGTATCTCTGTAATTAGGGATTTGCTATTGCATTAGTGGGTTACATAAACCCTAACCATAGGAGAGTTTATTTGTTTTTGAGAGATTTGTGTTTATTGAGAATGCAGGAGAAAATGTTTAAGTCTTTCTCATTAGTTTGGTGTAATGATCTATTCGATAAACGGATTAAGCTAATGGAGAGTCTTTTTTTTCTTTCGATTTGTGAAGTATGGAGCAAATTCTGACCAGATATGGATACAGTTCTGGATCGACTGAACAAAATCAAAGAGAACAACAACTTCTACTTTGTTCTTCACAAGAAAATGGAGCTGTGGTATAATCTATAAGCAGAGATTCTCTCTACCACCAACTTTTGTATCCCTTTTAGCTTGCTGAGTTTGGTTTTCTTATGTGGTTGCCGTTGTTGCAGTTGCGGAAAGAGGATGTTATGAAGGGCGAATTCGAGAGATTACAGCTTGCAATTGAGTATGTATCTTCCCTGGATAAATTTGTGTTTGTTCTTGTGTAAAGTTTCGGCTTTTCATTTTGGTTTCTCGATTTGTTCCTGAACAGGAGACTGAAGGGTAAAGAGCTTGACGGTATGAGTTTCTCGGATCTTATATCGCTTGAAAACCAGCTGAACGATAGCTTGCATAGTGTCAAGGATCAAAAGGTGAAGAAGACAACAAACTAACTTATTCAAAGATCGAAAAATTAGAAATGATTTGTGATTAGTTCCTAACTAGAAAAGTTTTTGTTTTGATTCAGACACAAATCCTTCTCCGCCAAGTAGAAAGATCCCGGTTACAGGTAATAACAGAGCTCCTCAAACTGTTCTATCAATTCTTATACGATTTCAAATCTCATATCCTTGTTTCATTTGGTTACAATCATTAGGAGAAAAGAGCATTGGAAGAAAACCAAATCTTGCGCAAACAGGTAAAGATTCATCAAATCATTAAATTAGCTCGGTCTGGTCTGGTCTGGTCTTCAGCATACGTACTGAGGTCAATCTAAATTTTCCTCAGATAGAGATGTTAGGAAGAGGCTCAGTACCAAAAGTGTTATGTGAAAGACCTCAAATATCTAGCCCACAAGCCGAACCCGAAAGCTCTTCATCAGAAGACGATGAGAATGACATCGAGGAGCACCATTCAGACACTTCTTTGCAGTTGGGGTAAACTGCAAATTAAACCCTAGTTTCTTTTACAAGCTTTCTCGTTTTGAGGACACTGGCAGAATTCAAAAAATTTGTCGTTTTGTCTTTTCTTAGATTGTCGTCGTCGGTGTATTGTTCAAAGAGAAAGAAGCCGAAGATTGAATTGCTCTGCGATAACTCTGGGAGTCAAGTGGCTTCCGATTGATCGAACTCAATTACTCTTCTAATTACAATGGTGTTTAGGGTTATCTTGTGTATCCTCCATGTTCCTGGCTTGTTCTCTTGCTTTTATATCCGTATCAAGTAGAGATTTTTCTTTTTTAATGTTTAGGTGAACAATTTTCGTAATTCAAGAAAGGATTTGATTAATCAATAACATTAGATATTCTTATCGAAAGTTCCCAACACAAACACCATTACGTGTTATGAATGTACCTTTTTCTAACAACTTTGTATCAAATTTTCAGCAAATTCTATCACATTGACATTTACATAGCAATAGAAGATGCAAATCATAACATTTTTTAATAAAATTAAGAGAGTAAATGCTCAAATACAGGGTTTACTCAGTTTGTTTTGACTCACATGGCTGTGAAATTCAGGATCATACAAGGGCATTGATGACTGGGAGAGGTAAACTTGTGTCCAACCTCTACTTCCTGGATCTACAGTTTCAACCATCTGAGATTTCTTCACCAACTGTCTGGATAAGTGTAAAGAATGATCCAACCATTTGGCATCATCGATTGGGTCATCCATCTCACGGAGTTGCCATGACACATTTCCTTTTCTTGAAGCCGAAAACCGTATTTATACAAATTATACCGATAGGAAGGAACCGAGTGGGCAGCTGAGACTTACTATGGAGCACCAGCCAAGAAGCTGAGATTGAAGTACATTGAAGTTTTTACTCGAAAAGGATGGGACTACACTAAGAAGATCTATCTCGAGCTCCAGAAAGTGAAACTCGATTTGAAAAGATTCAGAAAACCGTTGTCTCATGATTACGATTTTTCGGTTAAGCGAATTGGACCAGTGTATAGCAGTCACTAACAAAATGTTACCAATTAACCGGTTCTTGAGCGTGAGTAAAATCGTTTTGGAGATGTTAAAACATTTGTACATCGTTCAAGAACCGGTGATGATATATTGGAGATGTTACCAATCAAGCGATTTTGTAAAATCGTTCCTGAAAATATAATTATATATTTCCATATAGAAAGAAATGATATATTATTACAAAATCGTAATAGTAATCATTGTAATATTTTTAGAACAAAAAGTAGTAATAATAATATCTTATTATATAAAAGAGGATGCCCACTATGAGAACGCGACACTTAAACAAAATTATAATTCATCAGATCGTGACAAGTGTCAATTGTTGATCAGATGATGATATGTGTTAGCAACTAAAATTAATTAAAAATATATGAAAACAAAAATGTAAAAAAAAATAAATTAATTGTCAAGTCTCTAACAAAATAGTAAAGTTTCAAATTTTCTTATTATTCAAACTAATATTCTACTACTCCACACTACATATTTTTTTTAAATGTAATAATTTAAACTAATTATAAAATTAAATTAAGAAACAAAATAGAGAGAGTGTAAACCATAAAAAAAATTAGAGTAAAAAAAACAAGTAAAAAAAAATAGAACGATTTTATCATTCTCTTATTATATAAAAGAGAATGCGAACGATGAGAACGTGACACATAAATATTTTCTTATTATATAAAAGAGAATGTGCAAGATGAAAATGCGACACGTAAGCAAAATTCTAATTCATCATATCGTGACATATGTCTACTGTTGATCAGATGATGACATGTGTTAACAATTAAAATTAATTAAAAATATATGAAAACAAAAATGGAAACGAATAAATTAATTGTCAAATCTCTAACAAAATTGTAAATTATTAAATTTTCTTATTGTTCATACTAATGAAGACAAAAAGAAAATTCTAATACTCCACACTATATATTTTAAAAAAAATTGTAATAGTTTAAACTAATTCTAAAATTAAATGAAAAAAATGGAGAGAGTGTAAACCATAAAAAAAATTAGAGAGAAAAACAAATAAGAAAAATATTATCGACGAATTTGACATTTAAGCAAAATTATAACTCACTAAATCGTTACATGTGTCCAATATTTATCAGATGATGACATGTGTTAAAAGTTAAAATTAACTAAGAAAAAGTAAAATTAAAAATAAAAAAACGAATTGTCAAACAACTAATCAAATAGTAAAAAAAAAATTTTAATAATCTCAAATAGTTAGAAAAAAAGAATTATAACAGTTTAAACCAAAAAAAAAAAAATTCTCAATTTCATAAATACTCGCCCTTCGTTCTCTTCTCCAATGATCGGAACAAAAAAAAATGATGATTTGTAAACAGTTCTTTGTCCACCATTGCTACCAGATTCTTGCCAGAGCTTCAGCTGCAATCGCCGTGAAATCTGCAAAGGATCGTATGCTCGAACTGTACTCTCATAGGGACGGGGCCGATTTGCCCTACCAGGTGGAAGAAACCGGCGGCTATGTCCACGGCCCGCCGTCCTTCTTCGGTCGTCGTCGAGAGGTTAGGTTTCCGTCTTGGTTTTCGTAATGTGATTGGTGAATAGATCTCTATTGATTCTATGTTTATGAGTGTTTGCTTTGGGAGTTTCAACAATCGATGAGTGGAGTAGTTGTGGAGAGAGGTGGAGATGTCGGAGAGACAATCATGTGTGGTGGAGTGGTCACGTCGGTGGAAAAGTTAAGGACAAAGGCCACCGGAGGTGGTGGGGGTAATGACGATGGTGGAGGTGTGAGTGGGTGGTCTAAACAGATACGAAGCCAGAGATCTCTGCAAAGACACAGTCTCAGAATCAAAATCAAATGTGTGAGAATCGATTAACCCACAGAGATTACCCAGACAGAATCAAAACAACATCTAGATTGAATCGATATCAATATGAATATTCATAACAACATCTAAATTGAATCAATCTCTATATGAACATTCAAAACAATATCTAAATCGAATCGATCAAAATCTCAGATCAAATGTGTGAGAACCTTGCTGGATTTACCCATCCACACTTTAATTTCCATGAACAAACGCAAAACTCGATTCATTCAAAACAACGATCCATATAATCAAACGTAAAAATCGAATCAAATCTCAACATTCAAAACAATCGATGAATGATTCCATAGATTGATTCTCAACATTCTAAACAATAATAGTTAAGCAAACACATAATATTCCGGTACATGTCTAGTCGCGAAGAACGACGGCGGTACGATCGAGATTGTTCTTTTGAATGTTAGATTTAAAAGGAATTGATTCTGTTTATGTCTATGGGTAATGTGTAATCGATCGAAATATGTATGGGTATTGAAATGTGTACAAAATAGGTCCAAAAATCGATTTACCCATAGACATTTCGATCAAAAAATCGATTTACCAATACACACTTCGATTTTCATGAACAAACGCATAACTCGATTCATGCAAAACAACAATCTGCACAACGATCCATATAATCAAACACATAATCGCAAAAACTCGATTAATTCAAAATAACAATCTCAACAACGATCCATATAATAAAACACATAAACGCAAAACTTGAATCAAATCTCAGCATTCAATTTTAATAATCAAACACATAAATGGAATCAATAAATCGATTTTTAACATTCAAACAACAATAAGTTTCAATAATCAAACACATAAACAGAATCAATCGATGAATGATTGATTCTGTTTATGTGTTTCCTCCTCTTTCTATTACCTCGCAACACTTATCTCCTCGGTACATGCCAACAAAAACAACAAAATGTAAAGAAAGCTTCAAATCCGATACTCACACAAAGTGTTAATTCAATATGGAGATAAAAATAGAAACACTAACATCGTTCCACTACTCAGGATCCATCTTCATTAAAGTCACGAATATCCTCTTTACTTTGGTTACCCGAGAATGCTCACTCTTAAATTAGGAATATTGTTCCCCTAGGCATAAAAGCAAAATTAAAATTCTACTTGTGGCAATATTAAGCTAAAAAAACCATCCATGAATCAGAGCAATTTAGGGGTGGGCATTCGGTTTTGTGGTTCGGTTTCGGTTCGGTTTTTCGGTTTTTTGATTTTTCGGTTTTAGCTAAATTGAGTCCATAAGAAACCGAAATTGTTTTCGGTTCGGTTCGGTATCATAATATAGAAGTCCATAATAAACCGAAATCCTACTTCGGTTCGGTTTTCGGTTTCGGTTTTCGGTTTCGGTTTCGATATATTATGGACTTCTACGTATTAACGAGCTATAAGAACGAGTAAATTTTCTTTAGTTGTGTGCATGAGAGAGATCCTTCTTAAGCATGCACGAATGCATAAATGTGCATGGTTTTAAAGTAAAGTAAAAACAATGTAAAGTAAAAACAAATAAAGTTCGAGTCATGGTTTTAAAGTAAAAACAAAGTAACATAAGAAAAATTCGACCCTTTGTCAATGCCTCAGACATGAATAACTTGTTAAGCGAATCCTACTTTGTTCTCTTTTTCCATCACAATCCTTCAACTTCAAGACTAGCTTGTGTGCCTCACAATCCTAACTCTACAAGTGGAACATAAAGTAAAATATAAAGGTGAAGTTCATGTGTATAGCTTATACTAATGTTTCAGTTTTGATTTCGGTTTTTCGGTTTATCCGAAACCGAACCAAAACCGAACCGAAACAATCAATTTTCGGTTTCGATTTCGGTTTTCGGTTTAAACCGAAATCGAACCGAAACCGTGGACTCAAAATTTTACATACCATTCGGTTTAATTTGACAAACCGAAACCATACTAATTTTTCGGTTCGGTTCGGTTCGGTTTTTCGGTTTACCATTAATTTGCCCACCCCTACAGAGCATACCCAAAAATAAACCTTAACTAAACACCATGCACAAAAAGAAACCTTAATTAAACACCATAAGTAGAAGAGAATAATTCATTTCGATCAATCAGAAACAACTTTTATCTTAATACGAAAAAGCTTGTAAAAGAAGCTAGGGTTTTGATAGTAATTAAACACAAAATCACCGAACCTTAAACGAAAAAAATCAGCAGAAGAAAAGGGCACGTGTACACGAGAAGGTTCCAATGGGAAAAATGAGATCCACCGTCAACACACACTTGTTCCAAAACAAAAGTCAAATCACCGTCTATAGGTCCCACTTTGATTTTAGTAGACCCATTATTTTCATTACGATCATGTATTTACCGTCCGATCACGGATCCTCGCTGTAATCAAGGGACAAGATTTAAGAGACTACTAATAACTGTCTTTCTTCATCACGTATATTATTATCTGACATTTATTTTTATTTTTTCCTTGTATTTTGCCATTTTTAGTTTATAATATGATATGATAATTATGATCCCAAACTCTTACTATTAATTAATTTAGATTTTGATTGCTTAGTACGTTTGTTTTTAGCTACTTGGAACAAGTTTTCACAAACGTCCAAGCCCCGATTTTCTGTTTATATACAAGTTAAAATATTGTATTGCGTTGGTCACAGAAAAATGTATGGTTTTAAAAATACTAGCATTTTAAAAAAAAAAAATCATAGATTCAATTCCGGGAATTGCTCGCCATTTAACAAAAAACAAACTGTTGCTTACAATTCAACTCGGTTCATTACTCATCATCATTCAAGACTTTCAAGTCTAATTCAAAATTTGAGTGTTTTGGCCTCAACTATTATACAGTACTTATTGCATTTGTGAACTGTCTAGTAAAACTCGATGAAAGATGATTCTTTTACACAGAAATTAGGGAAAATCACGTTGGAAAACGATATTCCATAAATGATATAAATCATGTATTGATGATAATTAACCACCACCTCCATGTAAAACCGCTTCAGAAAACGTGTAATGGTTAAACCGGTCAAAGTAATAATTTAAATGTGCCTATACTTTTCAACGTTTCATACTGCATGGAGTGAGAACGGCCAAACTTTGTCTTTTTTTAAGAAAACACTCTTTAACACTAGTAACATTTTAATCAAATTGATTAAATTGATTAGGCTCGATGCACTGAATTTATTAAGAAAAGCTCTCAATGAATACGAATAGTCGAATACTATTTCTTTATTAGGCAATAACGAACATGTGATCGTACTAGTCATCATATCTAACGAAGGCAACATACCATAAACATTTAATTGCTTATTAACCATTAGACCATTGAAATTATGTAAATTAATATCCAATTATACAATCGCTTTACACTTTATTTCTCTAATGATAAATCTAAATTTGGTCGTTATTATCCCTTTGATTAATTATTAATGTACCCATATTTGTTGTTGTTATCTGACCCGTACGACCCGACCCGACCCGACCATCCTTTTCTATAAAACAAATTAATATAAATTTGTTGCATTTTTAATTAAAAGGCAAAATTCGATAAAACAGAAAATGCTCTCAGTTTCAGCCTCTCATCACCACTAACCAGAGAAATTCTCAGAGAGAGAGAGAGAGAGAATGGGTTTGATATCAGCGAAGGAGACGAAGAACACTAATGGTAGTGGAAGAGGAATGGGTTTTCTCTTAGTCTTCTTCCCCGATCACAACTCCAAAAACCCATCATCTCCAATCACCGTCGACAACAACTCTCCTTCTTCTTCTTCTCCGGCGACGAAGACGGCGACTCTCTTCCGCTCCAGATCTTCTCGTCTTCTCTTATCAAAAGCCCAATCCACAATCTCAATCTGCATCCTCCTCCTTTTCTTAACCCTCTTCCTCTTCACTCTCTCCACCTTCGAACCTTCCTCTGGTACTTTTCCCGCCGTTTCTCCTCGTTCTCACCGTCGATTTCTCCTCAATCGCGATGTCGTTCGTCGTTCTTCAAACCGATTCGCTCTCCAGGGAATGGGTACTCTGTTTCTAAGAGGAACCAAAAGCATGCACGATTTAGTTGTTGCTCATATCGCTTCCGATACTACTCCGGAAGATCTCCGTCTATTCATGCGGTTGCTTCACCGCTCCGGTGTCACTTCCAGATCCGACGTCGTTTTACTCTTCAATTCGGTTACGAGATTCGATGGATTAATCGAAGAAGAGAACGACTCGTTCTTAAAACTCGTCGATGCTCATCGAAACTCGTCGAATCAAATCGATTCGGTTTGGGGATTTAATCTGACTCGTTTCATGAAGAAGCAATCGAAGAAGGAAACAACATCTGAGCCTATCTGGGGGAAGAAGACGCATCGAGTTATTAACTTCAACGACTCAGCATTGAACGAGACCAAGTCGGCCGAGTTGACTCATGGCTCGGTAGTGGGTTTCGACGTGACTGAGTTGGATCCGGAAAACTCGTTATCCGGGTTCATGGATCACGTTCCGATAAGCTTGAGGAGATGGGCTTGTTATCCAATGCTGCTAGGTCGAATCAGGCGCAGTTTCAAGCACGTAATGCTCGTCGACGCGAATACCGGATTGTTTCTCGGTGACCCGTTAACCCGGATTCGAAATCGGAGCCCCGAGTCGGTCCTCTTCTTCTCGACAAAGCACAGTAGTAGCAAGAAAACGTCGGAGATTAATCCGGCGGTTTTGATCGGTGGAGCAAAAGGAATCAGGAGGTTAGCGAGTGCGATGCATACTGAGATAGTGAGAGCGACTATGGTTCAGCATAAGAAGAAGAGCTCGGTTTCGGAATCGGTTGTGTTGAGTCAACTCGTTGGGAATGTTCATATGACGAAGGATTTCGAAGTTGTGGTGACGAGTGAGTCGGTTGCGGAAGCGAGTTCACTCGCTGAGTTAAGGACGAGAAACTCGGCGGCTTCGTCGATAAAGAATCACGATATAATACAGAGAGGTAATAGTAATAATATAATGGCGATTATTATGAAACGTATTTGTTCTTCTGAATTAGATTCTTCTGTCTATAGTTACTGTTAGCATTATTTAATTTGGAAAAAAAAAATGAAAGACAAAAATACGAAAGATAGGGAAATTTTCGTTATTATTTATTTTTGTAGCTTTTTGTACACATTTGACATTTGTTATGTTGTTAGATTTTATTTTTTTTGGATGTTTATTTATGTCCACGTTTCTTTTTTATTTTTTGTTGTCGTCAAATGAGATTATTAATCATAATATATCTTTGAAAATGCAATCTAGAAAGTTTAGCTAATTGATCAGCATGATCATTACCTTAAGAAAAGTAAAATTACAAAACTTTGCTATCCGAATTATATTCTGAAGTTGTACAATGTAAGGTAAATGCCTAACCTTTGCAGATTCGAGATCAAAATCATGACATTGTAACATACCATACAACTTCTGAAGATCTCCACAGAAGGTAACATTCCGATAGCCCAACTTTTGTAACTCTACTATAGTCATTCTCAAAGTTTCAAGTTCTGCATATTCCGAGGACTGTGTTGGAGGTAACGATCCTCAACCCCTAAGCAGCTGCTTCAATGTACAATCATGTAAACTCCATCCAATGCCTATATGTTCATTTGGGGATATCCAAAAAGCATCCACTAGACAACAAGCATGATGTACCTGATCAACAATTTCACGCAAAGTTTTTGGTACTTTCACAGGCTGTTGAATAAATGTTGATACTCTTGAATCATAAGAACGTTCCTGCTGCCTATATTCTGATGCATCCAACCATAATTGAAGATCCTGAATTGCTTTATTAATTATAGTCGAAATATGCTAGCGCTTATTATTAAAAATTACCTCATTCCTTTGCTTCCAAAGACGCCATCCAAAAAAATGAAATAACTTGATTTGCTCTGGATGACCTTGAATGGCAGCAAAAAATTCAGAATAATTATCCATTAATGCAAAGATCTATTCTCTGGATTCATTATTGGTGCAAGCTCCCATATCTCTTTACTTACACGACATTGGAATAACATATGATTGAGAGTTTCCTCCTTTTCACCACATATAGAACAAGCACTATCATTGATTATCTTCCTCTGTTTTAAATTTAAGGCCACTGGTATCGCATTATGCAACACTCTCCACCAAAAATGCGATATCTTAGGAGGTAATTGATGTTTCCACAATGAATTAAATAATGTAAGCTGTGGAAGAAGACTGACCATGATTTGCTTGAAGAAAGTTATAGCCTGATTTCACCGTGTATGCACCATGAGCAGTATGAAGCCATGTGATTCTGTCCTGAGCTCCTGCAATTGTAGGCCTCAATTGCAGTATCAGAGGAATATCAGTTGGGTGAATTAAAGATCTTAACTTGTCACTATCCCAAGCAGTTGTCCCATTTATGAATAGATCTTTTACCTTCGATATTGGCTTCTATTGGAGTTGGTGCTATAGACGGGTTGATAGGAAGCCAATGATCTCTCCAAACATACACAGTTTCCCCATTGCCAATGCTCCATTTAATTCCTTGCTTCAACAACCTATTGCCTTGAAGTATGTTTCTCCAAGCATAACTTGAGGTCCACTTTTGTTTGACCTCCAGCAATGTTGTTTTTGGGTAGTATTTTGCCTTGTAAACTTTGGCTAAAAGGGATGTTGGCTCTTGAAGTAACCTCCAGCTCTGCTTTGTTAGCAGAGCAACATTAAAATCCCTAAGATCACGTATTCCAAGGCCTCCCAGCTGCTTTGATGTTGTTATCTTGTCCCAAGAGATCCAATTGGCCTTGATCTTATCCTGATATATATACCAAAAAATATTCCTCATTACGGATGTTAATCTCTGAAGCAGTTTATTTGGCAACATGAAACAGGACATACAATATGTTGGCAATGCCGTAAGAACCGCCTTATTAAGGACCTCTTTACCAGCAGGGGATAACAACTTAGAATACCAATTCTCTATCTTTTGCACCATTCTCTAAGCTAAATATGAAAATGTATCCATTTTATTCCTACCCACAATCTCAGAGAGTCCCAAGTATTTTCTAAAACCACCAACCTTTTGAATATGAGTATATTCCAAGATAGATTGCTTAGTGGCTGGAAAAGTACCTTAAGAAAACGTTATGGCAGACTTATTAAAATTAACCTCTTGCCCTGATGCTTCTTTATACATCCTCAATATTTGAAGAAGCCTGTTACATTCATCAATTGTAGCCTTACAGAATAATAAGGGGTCATCTGCAAAAAGCAAATGTGTAATTATAGGCCTAGATTTGCTTACTTGATAACCTGAGATTCTTCCATCTTCTTGTGCTTGTGCCAACAGAAAAGATAAAGCCTCAGTACAGAGTAAGTAAATATATGGTGACAGAGGATCACCTTGCCTAATCTCCCTTGTTGGAACTATTGTTTGAGTGGGACTTCCATTGATCAACACTGCATAAGTAACAGATGTGATACATTTCATGATCCACTTACACCAAATATCAACAAATCCTAACCTCCTCATCATTTCCTCCACAAAAGGCCACTCTACTTTATCAAAAGCTTTACTAATATCTAGTTTCAAAGCCATAAAAGAAGTTTAAGCTTCCTGGTATACAATGAATGCAACATTTCATGAGCAATGAGTACATTATCTGTTATAGGCCTACCAGGTATAAAAGCTGATTGATATTCAGAAATAATTGAATGCAAAACCAGCTTAAAACTTTCAGCCAAAACTTTTGATAACACCTTATATGCAACATTGCTTAAACTGATCGGCCTAAAATCCCTAACTTCTGTAGGAATTTCTATCTTAGGAATTAGACATATGTGTGTATGATTCAATGTCGGGTCTGATTCCACTGTTTCCATAAAATTTTGAATAAGACTAACCAGTGATGCCTTAATGGTTTACCAATGATCTTTATAAAATCGAACTGTTAGACCATCAGGCCCATGAACCTTATCCGAGTCCACCAATTGAAGAGCTTTAAACACTTCTTCCTCAGTAACATGTTTAACAAGTGACTCGCGCTCGTCACTCTTGGTTGTAATTGCTGGAGGAAATCTGTAAAGACAGAAGATCGTTTAGTAGAGAAGAGATCTTTGAAATGATCCACTACAAGCTGGTTTATATCATCCTGCTTAAATAAGACTTGACCAGAGGCACTTGTTAGAGAAATAATACGATTAAATGCTCTCTTTTGCCTGGTCTTTGCATGAAAATATTTGGTATTCTTATCACCAGCTTGCAACCAAAGGACTATACTCTTAGTTCTCCAAAACTCCTCCTCCAACCTGTAAGCATAATTCATATTAGACTTAAGCTCTTCAATTACCTTATAATCAAGAGTTGCCTGCTCACAGGCTTCCTGTATTGCTTTCTTCAGCTCCTTAATTCTTTTTTGAGTATTAATGACATTTTGAGATCTTCATCTTGATAAATCATTTCTACATAATGCCAATGTCTTGCTGAATTGGTGACTTGGAATGTTTTGACACTGTGAGGTCCAAAGATTTTGGATCTTTTCCTGAATCTCCGGTTCAAACCGCCACCTACGATCATATTTAAACAATTTTTTCTTTTTCCAGGAATCAACTTGAGTATGCAATACTAAAACTCTATGATCAGAACAATTCCAAAGAAGAACTTGTGTAAAAGCAGTAGGATACAACTCAAACCATTCACCAGTAGCTACAACCCTATCTATTTTTGTTCTAACTGTGTGAAAGTATCTCTTTCCTACCCATGTAAAATGCCCTTCTACAGTTTTAACATCATGCAAACCACGAAAAGATAACATGTTTCTAAAATGGAACAAGGAACTTTCGGACCTGGAAACTCCACCTTTCTACATTTCTACATTCATTATTGAGTTGTGGTCTCTCTCTCGAATTAATCATTTAAAAAGTCTGAGAATATGACCATTTTGCATTTTTAATATTAGAAATGTCGGTATGCATTAGTATTATTCATCTTGTTAGGAACTTGCAAGTTTCGACCAAAAAAAAAAAAAAAGGAACTTGCAAGTAATTATCTTTGGGGGGTTTTCCTCAAAATATGTGCGCAAGGATGAGATTGATTATCAACTCCTAGATAAGTTAAAACCCACAAAAATTTATCAACATGGAATATGCGTTTTAAAAAATATACCTCGACAATTAGACTAATTTTATATTTTTGTCAAATTCATAATTTTAAAAAGTAAAAAACCGGGATAGCACAAAAAAATGATTGAGGGTTCTTAATTTTGTTAGAAAGTGTCATGCAACCGATTTATGATCAGTTCTTAAACGTTTGAAAATCCCGGATAAAATATATATTTTAAATATTTCAAAAAAATCTCTAAAAATCATGGTAGAAGACTACAAATTATGGCAAAACCTTTGTAAATAAACTATAAATTAACGTCGAATTCTAAGAAAAATATAGTTTCTTCTCTAGACCCAAAAATGGGTAAGAATACATAACACTGAATATAAAAACCAATTTAAAAAAAACAAAACAACTTTAAAATGACATACCATGATTATAACCTATGACTCTGCTAATTAACTTTAGGAAAGGAGACCTTAACAAGACACTAATGGTGTCACATGTTTCATAATTAGAAATTTTCATTATTATATGAATTTTATTTTTAAATATAAAAGACATACGTCGCATGTGTTTAATTGGTCTTTTGAGCTGGTTAAAGTCAATTTGTCTCACTTTTTAATTTTGTCTAACACTAAAGAACTTGTGAAAACGTCTTTCTTCAATTATTGAAACTATTAGTTTAACAAAAACAATAATGCCATCACGAGATTCATCGTTGGAATCGGATTCTCAATCTTTGCCAATAATTATCAGTCTCAAAAGGTGACATAAACACAACGAGAAAAAGCTCACTTGATTCGGTTGAAACTTTTAATCTCCACTCATTATAGTCACTAGTTATATCAATATTTATGTTTAGTACATTACTTGAATAGTTATTTATTGTAATTGTCGAAACTTCGCCCAGTTGATTAAAATTAATACAAAGCAAGTCATTTAGAGTTCATGAATGTTTTGTATTAATTTTAATCAACTGAATGTTCTTTATTTTTATAGTCCAAAAATCCATTGAATGTTTTTTTATATCATTTGTTGACACTAATAATACTGATAAAATTTGGCTATATTCATTAATTTTATATAGAGACACATTTTCAGATTGATTATAACATTATTATAATGTAAAAATCAATAATTGTTTTGGATATAGATGAAGTCAGTATCTTTGTATGTCCACACACATTAAAAGCGTGAGGTTGTGAAAAGATATGAACAACAAAAGAAAACAAAGAAGAAAGTATTAAAATAATTGTTTCTCAAAAAAAAAAAAAAATATATATATATATATATTAAAATAATTAAAAAGTGGGGTTATTTCAAGGAATATGAAGTTAACTCTATATACAATGACTTCATTTAGAAGCCAAGAATTTCCCATTTACCAAAACAAGCGTGCTTAATTTGCTTTGCTTTGCTTTTTCTTTTTTACAATCTCAACTACGTTGAATATGTATTTGTTTTCATCTTAAGTTTACATACAATTCAAGAACCAAGTAACATAGAAGCATAATATTGGTATTGAAAAATCCTTTTATCTGATATTAGAGTTGTCTAATGATCTTATATCGTAAGCCAACCATGCGTGTGTGGTGCTTCCAAGTTCCAACCTTAAGAAAAATGAGCTTGCGTAGAAGAAGAAGAAGGATGAAGAAGAAGAAGAGAAACTAACTTTAATTAAAATAAAAGTTGGAGCTTTAAAGTTTGGGCAGTTGTGGCTTTATGTCTTTAATAGTAAAACACTGAAAAGTGACAAACTTATAAAATTTCTTTTAATGCAGTACAATAAAAAAAATGATTATTTGCTAAAAATACAATAAAAAAATTATAATATACAAACTAACTAAAATTCTATTTTTTCCTCAGTATCTCTTTCTATCTCTCTAAAGTTTTTCTACATTTCTAATTATAGTTTTTTTTTGTTATCATTGCAAATAACCCATAAAAAACTATTTACTAATAATAGTTTTATTTTTAATTTATGAAGTAGTTCAATTCGCCGAAAACAAAAGTTTAATGTATTTTTAAAGAAATACTCCATCCGTTTTAATATGTATGATATTTTAGAAATTTTGCACATATTAAGAAAACATATCAATTTTGATCTATTAATACATTGTTTTTTGCACTAAACAATTTTCCATAAATTTAAACCAATAGTAGTTCTGTAAAATCAAGTATTGTGTCTTGAAGTTTATAATTCATCATCATTAGTTCTTAAAAACTGCATTGTAAATTGAGAACATCATACATTTTGAAACAATTTTTTTCTAAAACATCATACATATTGAAACGGAGGAAATATTTATTTTTACGGGATTATGTTAAATATGATACCGACTACGGAGGATGAAAACATTCTTGCTACTAAATTACTAACATCATATGCATGTTCATTCAATAATATTAGTTACTCAACTTATAGAATATATGCGTAGTGTGAATGAAAAATTTTTAAAAAATCTCGAGATGTATTTCTTTGAATTCATAGTAACTTGTTTTTGTCTTCTTTTCTTGGTAACTTCTTTAAAAGTATTTTCTTAAACAAAGTGTATATTTAATTTGTTTAGTTTAATTCATCATGAAAAGAGTAAGCCGGACAAAAAGGAACCGACACTCTTTCTTCCATATACGTGTCAATATATCATTCGTCATACAAGTTTCAGTTTCCCTTCTGAGCGTGGACCCTCCTAGACAGAGAGTTCGTGCAAAGACTATTGTATATGGCTGCTGATCTGTCTGGCACAAAACGTCGCCGTAATATACTTGCTTAGCTAAAATTCATACGTAAATTTTCTGATTCCTCGATTTTCTTTTCTTTTTCTTTTCCTCGATTTGTTGTACAGTAAAAAAATAAGATACTAAATTGGTGGAGACCAGGTCAGGCATAAATGTGGTTGTTAGCTCTATAAATTCCTTGCTTTTTCTGGTCACTTCATGATTCTGTAAAAGAATTTAACTGAATTTAATCCAACAGTCAACCACATTATAGGTTCTCTAGTTTTGTTATGTAAGTAGAATTTTTATTTACATAGACTGATTCAGGATTCATTTATAGTTGCCATATAAATTGAAGTGTGTACTGCATTGAAGAAAGATATTTATGTCATGAAAAAATGTACAGCTTTGTAGAAATTTAATTTGCCAGCAAATATATACATAGACGTAGAGCCAACAAAATTAAATGGTGTGTCTCAACTCAAGTTTCATGAGTTTACAAGCTGACATTGTTCTTTAAATAATGTGGAATCCAAATCAAAGAATTTACTAACCACCACCACACAACTGTCCTGATAAAAAAACAAAAAACAAAAATCAAGAACAATAGTTTGTGATCAGTCAATCATTACAATAACACATCACTGTGACAAGAATATGAAGAATCAAACCCAAAACCCAAAACACTCCATAAAAGAGCAATTTTTCTGAAAAGCCAAACAATATGATGAAAAAAATTAAGGGGAAAAAGCTGGTCACTACATAACCAGTAACACAATGACAAACTCTGTTCTTAGTATATCTGAATTGGAGGATCATGATGTTTGTGATGTTTCCACTTGGATTTTTTTTGGGGAGAAATCTTAGAACAAATCGAATTTCTTTTTCAGCAAATCTTGCTTCCACCTAGGCAATTTGTAGAATGCTTCTTTCTCTATCCCAAATACAGTTTTGAACTCTTCTTCGGATAGATAAGCCTGATAAAATCGATTGGAGGAATAAGATACTGACATTACTTATGCTTAAACAATGACGAGATAAAACGCTAATTGAGCTCAGTAGATTCACCTCTCTGCGTTTGAAGTCAATTCCTGTCACTGGGTTCTCAGATTTGGCTTGTAGTTGTTCATAGGTGAAGGTTGCTCCAGTTGTTTCTGCTTCAGAACCACCCTGCTTTGCTTTTGGTTCCTCGGCACCCGCTTCTGCTGCAGGTGAAACTTCCTCTTCTTCCTTGGCTTCAGTAGCTTCTTCGGAAGCCTCCACTTCTGAGAAGGCTTTCTCATCTTTTGCTTCAGCTGTAACCACATATACTTGCAGTGTTATCATTCAAACCAAGGCCAAAAGAATGAAAAACAAGCACACAATGTTAATTTAAGTAAAAGAACACTTCAAGGTGCGCCGAGAGATAAAGGACTAGGCTTTGTAGCATACATTCTGTTTCTGCGGATAGTAAATTCTACATTTTATTTTTCTTTGAATATCCTTTGTCTTGTATGGTTTGTATGGATATTTACTCTTTCACTCATATGCAATAGATCAACACTGGTAAACAAACTTACCAGAAGGGCTGGTATCAGGTGATTTCTTTTTCTCAGCAGTGAGAACTTGTGAGAGAGCAGCTATTGCTGCTGCTCTTTGTGACGCCTGACTTGTCAATCCTGGTCTTGGTGGAGGCGATTTTGATGACGGTGACGAATTGAATGCGGATGATAAGGCGGCTAAAGCTTCAACCCTTTGTCTTGGACCCCCTTGACTTCCATTTGATCTCTCCCGACTCTGCAGTTAAAGCAATGAGCATCTTAAGCGAAGAGATCGAGGACATGGGCTGTGATTTGCTTAACATGTCAAAGTTACGAAAAACAACTAAAAATAATAATATAATGCCAGTTTCTAGTTGGATTTTCGTTCTGTGCATAAGCTGAAAGGCTGTAAACCACAACCAGTTTCCAGCCAGATAGGCGGCTAGCACCCCCTAATATAACTGGGAATTTGAGAAATATTTGATGACAAGTCAAAGTTTTGCATAAATTGGAGAAATCCAGAGCCTTTACTCTTCATGCCACTATCTTCATATATGTACCAGAAAGCATCTAGTAGAAACATAAAAAAAAAAAATTGAGCGTAGCTATTTACCGGAGAGCTTGTTCTCTCGGTAGAAGAATTAAATGCAGAAGTCAAGGCAGCTAGAGCAGCAGCCCTTTGCCTTGGTCCTGAGTTCCCACTGCTAGATTGATCCTGCAACAGAAGGGTAAATTACACACAAACGTTTCCGGAATGTAATATACACAAAAGCAAGGAAACAGAAGACACAGGAATGTAGTATCTCTAACTTTCCCCAGTAAGCATTTTTACAAAGTGTTTACCTCCACGACGTGGTGTGTACCAAGTAATAATGCTGCCTTCTTCTGGAAAGAATTTCCTTGCGCCTGTATTACACAGGTAAAAATACCAAAGCTAAATTTAATGAGAAAAAGAAGCGGAAGTGAATGGAAAAGTCAGTGACAATCAGAGTGAATTTCGTGTTTTATGGCTCCTTTCCTCTTAATTTAAATGTGAGTTTCCTCATTATTAATTGCTCGAGTACGTAATTTTAACAAATGAGAAGTGATCTCTAACTTACTTCATTCTGTATTAACTATAAGGGTGCTTAAAACAGAACTGACATTTCATACAGTGTAACAAACTTATTGCTTCTAAATGAGTATGTTCCCAAACCCTCTCTAACACTATCTCATTAACTAGCACCTTATTGAAATCGGACCCATTCTCATGCTAATTACCAAAAACATATATTTGAGGACAGAAAACATTACAATGGCTATAGTAGCATCCCACGAAAAATAAGTGGTGAAGAAGCACGGTTCATTCCCCTCAGTGATTTTATATAATGGAACTTTTGGAGACAAGCCTTCTAGGGAACCAGCCAGATCAATGTATCTCTGCGAAAAATTATACAGTGAGCAAACAAGAGAGAAAAGGAGAAGCAATCGGATACCTTATGCTGAGAAGCAAAATTGTATTACTTGGCCAATCTCAAAGGCAGTTTGTTTCTCCTTGGCATCCACACATTGACCAACCCAGACAAACACTTCAGCGTGAGTATCTAGTAAATGCATATCTTCCGTCAAGAGGTCATCTTGATCAAAGTTGTGAATCTCTTCAACCTGGCGTGCAACACAATGTTAAAAATTGCAAGCATATTGACAACGAAACATTGAACTTTTGTTCTTCTAAATTCTCACCTGAAACTTTCCTGAGGATCCATGTACACACATAGAAAAGAAGAAAGACAGAGTTAGAATACGCAAGTTAGAAGAAGACTGTCCACTTAACAGATAATAGTGTAGTATATAAGATTAAGAATCAATATGACCCTATTAGTATTAGAGATGCTTTGACCCTCAAAATTGATGTCAGATTTAAATTACCTTTGTTGAATGAAAAAGAGAACAAGTGAGGATCCCTGACCGTCTCAGAGGAAACCTTCTTGCTGGTGAAGTTCTGTTTTCCCCCAAGTGCAAACCAAAAGGATGAGCTTTCCGTTCCCTCTTTCGCGTGCTTGATAGTAATCCCAGGCTGACTTAGCAAGAAAGAAGATGGTTAAAATTGCTTTAAAGAACTGTGATAAGAAGGAAATTTTGTTTTATAAGGCTTCATATGAAATTGTACAGCCTCTACTTGGGAAACTTTCAGCTAAACTAAAATCAAAGACAATACCATTTGAAACTACCTTTAAGAATTCGGCAACTTTAGCAGCCAGTTCTTGTTGCTCATGCATACTTTGGTTTCCATGCCATAGGAACATGGAAGTACCAGATTGCAAAAGGAAGCAATCATAAGAGTTCAAAGAAGTTGCCACCTGAAAAAAGGGTTGCACAAAATAGTAAAACCAAAGAGTAATATGTGTCGTTCTAAATACAAAACTAAACAATAACATGGCATCCTTATTGAAATTCTGATATTACAAGATAGGTAGCCAAGTTTCTCACAGTAGAAAAGTAGAAAATTCACTTAGCAAGAGAGAAAATAAGGTTGACACATACCGCTTCAACTTGTAATGCCTGATTATTATGAACTCCAGTTCCAGATACTTGAATAAGTGCAATAGATTCCGGCGAGTAGGTTTCGTCTGGCGAACCTTTCTCTGTCAAACTATTTTTGTAACCAGAGCTCAAACCCCCCTAAAAGTTAACGTAACCATATCATTGATCAATATATTGTCTTGTATTAACGATCACCTTGCATTAACAATCAAAAGAAATACCTTAAGAACCACCATATGTTCAAAAAGTGCAACAAATTGTGGAGGCTCTTTACCCTCAAATATACGGGCCTGCACGAAGATCAAGTTATTCAACAATCTTTTAGTTCTAGTGGCCATTACTTACAATAACAAAACATTGTACCTGCACTGGTCTTCCCTTCAACGAATTTGTCATTGTGCTTGCTAGGCGAACTGCTGTCTCTTGATCCTCCTAAACTCAGGGAGAAAACAAAATTAAGATGGCTAAAAACTAAAAATGTTCAATATGAATACTAAAGCTGCAGTTTCCATGATTACCTGAATACTATTCTTTCCGAACCAACAACACAAGAAGTAGTCTTCTTTCCTTTCACCAGAATGGTAGGCATAAAGGACTAGATAGCAGTCCCCAGAATAGAGTTTTCCGACATCATCTTTCGATAGGGGAGTCTTCAGTTTACCATCAATGAGCCAAACCTATTACATGAGTTTAATGAGTTCTGGATAAACACGACCAATTAGATTTAGCAAATAATAGCATAATAAGTCAGGAGACACAACAAACCTCCAACTTTCCACCTCCTTCGAGCAGTGGTGGAATATCCTCATTCACTGGTGTGCTTTTTGACAGGCCCTTTAACCCAACACCTTGTTGCTTAAGTAGCGCTAGAAAAAATAGCAAAGCACCAAGTAAGTCAGAGCAAAGAGATATTATATTAGTGATTTTGAGTATCAAAAGCAATTTTTACCAGCGACTTTCCCTCGTCCTTCTTCGTTAACAGGAGTTGCCGAGCCTGATGGCCAAGAGTCAAAGTTAGACTTGAAAGAATGTGGCTCATAACCTTGGATAACACGGGTTATCCGTGTTGCCTTTGGCCTATTTTCACTAGCAACAAAATCCTGGAGAGGAAGGTATAAATGAGAACCAGTGCTCAGATATTGTAAGGCTAAGCAAGTTAGGCGATTCCAGTTTTACCTCAGCAGCTTGGATAGCAGTTTTCCTCTCTTCCACTTGAGTTACTCGGCCAACCCAGATAAATACCTCAGAACCGCAGTCCAAAAGGTAGCATTTACTGTTTTCCAGCATAGATTTGATTAAGTCGCCGTCTATAGATTCCACCTGACCATCAGAGATACTAAAAAAGGGCAACAATAAATCAACTTCCATAACATAAGGCCTAAAATGGGTAAATGTAGCGTTTACAACAGTGTTTAGAGCAGAATGCTTATGAAAACAAACAGAGCAGAGCCAGATCAAAAGGGAGATACGTACCTATAAAGCTTAGGCGAAGTTGTCTCTGGAACAATATCATCCTCACTAGCAACTTTCCTTGCGATTGGAGCAAAACCCCCAAAGAGGACCCAGAACTCGCCGGAATCTGATTCTGTATCTAGTTTTCCATCATCTGTTACGCAACGAAATTTTTACACATGCATGAGTACCACAGTCTGTGTATAGATAAGTTTTTCAAATATCTAATTGAGCATCCAACTGCTGCTGGATTGACTGAGAAAAAAAGTGAAGAAGAAGAAGATATTCTAATATCAACTGTAAATGCGTTTAATACAACTTACCAACAATAGCAACGTCACAACTTCCTTCATGAAACTTGTCTTTTAAATATTGAACAACTACCAACGCTTTAGCTCTCTCTTGGATATTTGAATTCGCCCCATTAAACTGATAAATCTTTTCCTTGGTGTCCAAGATAAACACATCATCATGATTCAGTGATGAGCGAGCAAAAGGAACCTACACAAGAATACAGATAAGCTCGCAAATGCTCATGCAAAGAGAGTGCAACACTTCCAAAGATCTGCAGAAAAAGAAACCTGCTTCAAGTGGACGGCACGTTTCCCTTTGCAAGTATACAACCGGGTTTCAAACTCCTCCTCCTCGACTTTTTTAAATCCAGACGCAACACCACCCTCAAGCGGTATGATGCAAGGCTTGAAATAAGATAAGAATTTGTCAGATTCATGACCTTGAATTTCTCGATATTGGACAGCTCGGCCTCCAAGTGCTGCATCAAGTTCAACTGTCTTGACAGCAGCTGTTCCAGCTTCATCCTGGACTCATCATCACAGATTAGTAATAACAACGAATCAGTTTTGATTGTCTACCAAAATACACAAAGTTAGAACATGATATATGCTATCATGCCAAATAACTCCGAAAAATAGATACCTGGCTTGTATCTTTACCAATCCAAAAATGTATATCAAATAGATAAGCACCCCCCTTATTCTGTGTTGTCTGCACAGATGAAAGATAAACATGCTCAATGTGAAAGATAAAAAGAAGCATATTTATTATACATATGATCAGACAAGAAAACATGTTCTTCTGTTCTGTAAGCTAATATCTTGGGCATTATCTTATAACCTGTATCTTGATGAGCATATACAAAGAGGGGGAAATAACAGTAGAAGAAATCCCAAACCTGCAAGACAATGTAAGTATCTCCCATATAGAACTTTCCATGTTCAGACTTCGGCACTAGAACTGGCTCAAAATTTTCGATTCTCCAAATTTCAGTACCTCTAAGAAATGTTAAGTTCAACACTTTGGACAGCAGTAAAACATTTAACAATACCAAGAAAAATAGTGCATACAAAAGCGACACCCGCAAGAAATTGCCTTTTCTTCTCTGCGTTTCCATTCATCAGCAGGAAACAATTATATTGCTTACCAGCTATCCAATATTTAAGCAAAGCGGAAAGTAAAGATTGTGAAAGGATACGGTTTCTGCCCAGCTCCTTGAAATGCAGGATCCAATACTTTTGTTGACCCAGACATTTTAAATGTAATGGTCAATTTCTTCTTTTAAGTGAAAATTCATAAACTACCTGCCAAGAACGTAGAACAAGCGGAAGAAATAGGTAAGAGATTGTTTGAGCTATATATGAGCTCAACAAAAATCATGCAAAGAATACACAATTCCCTCCCACAAGTCATTATTGTCTGGCTACCATTCAAGAATTGTTGATGAATTTGAAAACGGATATCACAAAAGTCAACAGAGTCACTCTTTGGATTCTTCATTTGCAAACAAAATATAGTTGTGGCATTACACAATTCCTTACTACAGCACAAAATCCACTCAACATTTAGGCCTCAGGAAGCCTCAATGACAAGTGATCAATGGTAAATAATTAATATGATGGCTTATTGAAGATCATACTTGAGAAAAACTTATAATGCATTTCCCAGTTTTCATTATGTAAATGGCTCAGAACATTGCTCCTTTGTAAGAAAGATGGAACAGAAGAGAAAAATTATCATCCCAAAACCTATTCAGAGAAACTCGGAAAAAACAGCAGGATAAAACACACTAGTCCAGGCTTCCTCAGAGGAAAGTAATTCACGGGTTCTGAACTCAGAGTTTTATGTCGTGCTAAAGATCTGTTGTGAACGATACATCTCTGAACACGAGGAGCAGAGGGAATGGAGTGAACTCTTATAAAATTAGCCTCAACAAAAGTATTGAATCAAACCTTCCTTGTGCAATACAGTAGCAAGCCTCTAAAAGTGTTTTACACCTAACCTAACGTTTGGGGATCTCTATAGTGATCACAATCCACTAGCTTCACAAGAAAACTCAAAAGTAATATTTACATGAAGCAGTGATCTAGCTTTGCAGTAATATTTACACACTCACAGATACTCTAAAAGAACCCACCTCTTATTTTGGTTTCAATATCACACTCAATATCCAGTATTGCCTTAGCCTACTTTGTTCTTCTTCTTTCTTAACAACTATGGCTTCTATAAAGCCTTAATTTCGATTAAAAAAAAAAAACCATAAATTAAGTCATTTTTCAGGAATTAATCAGAGATGATACAGAACTGAGAAATGAGAATGCACGACCACATACTTAGATAACCAAAATGAAAAATTAAAACAGAGATCAAACACGAAGCAGATTGAGAGAAACTCCAATTCAAAGTAAAAAACACAACAATGGAAAAGATATAAATACTAATTGAATTTGAAATCAGCTAAATCCATACAAACCCATCATACCTGAAACGACAGATCTCCGAGTAGCAGAACTGTGAAGAAGAAAGAGATGGCAAAAGAGAGAGAGAGAGAGAGAGATTAGGAAGAAGAAAAAGGAAAAGAGAAGGCAGAATTGAATAATTGAAAGAAGATGTGCGTTGTGTTATAGCGTCTCTCTCTCTTATGTACCTTTTCTTTTCTTTTGCTTTATCCAATTTTAGATTTTATAAAATCGAGTTACTGATTCACATATCAGTATGCGAAGAAGAAGACAGAGAGGTTTGAGGAAAGGCGAGAGACACTGTGAAATTTTAAGGCGAAGAAGATCCGGTCGTGATCAGCAAGCAATTATGGCTTTCTCTGTATTTTACCCTCTAATTATTTTTCAATTTTCCAATTAAGAAAAACTTTAGACATTATGATATGTTTATACAATATAATAGTTTTTCACACATTTTTTATTTGCTTTTTTGTATTTTCACACAAATTACTGAAGTGTTTATTGGCGGATTATTATTTATGGAAAATGTTGATTTCGAAACTAATCTCTCTCACCCAGCAGATTGGTGTGCATTTTCTTTCCGTTTTTTTTTATAGAATAATCTCCAATCGGTGATGTACATCAATTTTTTGCCTCCTTTAACTAGTGAGCATAGGATTGAATATCAGTTTGAGTTTCTCGGTGAGTTGGTTTGCTCTTCTTGTTGGTGATCGCTTGCTTCCTACGTTCATTGTCTTCTTCCGATCAGAGCTAGCAGTTGACCTTATCCGGTGTGGGTGGTGGTAGTGCTTCTTCAATTCTTGCCCCTTTGCCTTGTGGTTCGAGTTTGGTTAGTTGTACTTTTAATTATCTTTTTGGTTCCGTTTGTTTTGTACATGTCGATTTTGGTTCTTTTGGTGTGGTAGTCGTTTAGAACTGTTTCCCTCTTTTGAGTTTAAGTTCTAGATGAATTCGTTTCCGTATCGCGACGGGTACGGATTGGTTTTTCTCTACCGGCCTTGATCCTATGTATAACATCTACTTGTTTTAATATAATCTTTCTAGATGTTAAAAAAAAAAAAAAAAATAAACAACAACTTTATTAAATTCCGAAATTCATACACAAGTATAGTTTTAATAATTTCCGTTTTCACACTAAAAGAGTTTGTGAGTGTGGTAATTTACATCATTTTACGTATTTTAATATTTCAAAAGATAGTTTTGATGCCTCAACAAAAAAAAAAACGATCGGTAATATGTAAAACAATAGTTCGATCGGGTACCAATATACTACTATATATGAATCATGATGAGTCTTTGAACACAAAGAAGGAATAACAGGAAAGGTTAAGCATATTATAAAATACTAGACACTAAAACTATTATTAAAAAAAAAACTCATCATTTTAAGACGACGACATTGGGTCTATTTCGCATGTGAATAGGCACAAAGGTACTCTTTTAAAGGAATACATTACTATATTATGCATATGAACTTTGGGTTCAAATGAATATAGGAAAAAAAAACAAATAAATGTAGATCAGCCTTATTTGATTATCTTATTACTAGAGGACCATGGTGGGGGCTCTCGTTCCTCGTTCCTTTATGCTTTTCTACATCAATTTCCCTTTTGTTATCTTATCAGTGGAAAATTCAAAATCACATATATATATATTTTGGTATTTGTCATCATCATCATCTATATAACATTTAATTATTTTTATGATTTGGTCTTTTAGACTTTATAAAAATTAAAAAGATAAAATCGTGTGATGGCGGTCACCAGATTTCCGCCGGTGCCGACCAACTAACCTCAACCAAATTTATATACTTTTAATAAACTCCGAACTTAAATTTTAGACAAAAATGATTTATAAAAAAAATAAATTTATGTTAGTTCAGAAAAATGAAAAAAAGTATGTACATCAGAAACAAAAGGCAAACTCATCATGGAGAGGTATTACAATGACAACTCATAAGAAAAATTAGAAAATAGTCGTTTTTCATTACCCATGCAATCCAGAAAAATGGATCTTAACGTTCATCCTTTAAAATAATATTTTTTTTTTTGGACTGGAGTATTTTATTTGTAGGGGATAAACATATATACTAATATTTTATCCGTAACTGTACTGTTAAGCATAGATAAAAGGTACAGTTACAGTTTATAACTAATCCGTAGATTCTGTTTTTCGTTTAGATTTCGTTTTAACCTAGTTTTTTTCATTTTTCTTTCTACAATGACCAAATAGTCAACCCCATATATGACGTATAAATACCTAGGCTATCTGAAAACGGCAAAATGTAGAACCTGGTTATATGTTTTTATAGACTATGGGTCAACGACGAAGCCACTTCATCATCTAACCACAATGCTACTCGAAGGGTTTCACGAGTTGGTCTTAGACTGCGAAACCCTAGTGTGCGTTTAGGTATGGCTCGGCGACGCCTTGAGGAAGAGCTAAGGCTTCTCCAACGCGTTTGGTTTGCTCTGTAATCTTAAGTATTTTGTTTATTGGTTTTTCTCTTGTTCTTTAGGTTCTTGATAGAAAGAGTGCCTCGGGTCAGAATGTTGATGTCAATGATCTTGCATTGGTAAGTACTTAAGAATTTTCAAATGATTTATTCTTTGTTTCTGTTCTGTTCAGTCTCTGTTTCGCCATTGTTTGTTATTTTGGTAATGATGACACAAATTACTCTGATTATGCTCTTTTGCAGATTTATGCCTATGCTGTCAAAGAATCTTTAGCCAATGTAAGCCAAAAGTTCCCCCATTTTTTTACGCGTTCTCCAGTTTACAGATTTTCTTACTCATAATGATGTGATTATACAGGTCTATGGTCATAAGCTTGGCTCCTTTGCAACAAGCTTTGAGAGATCATTCAACACTACCCTAAGGACCCTTGTAGAGATCAATGATTCTGCATGTCCGGACAATCTCTCGAAATCCGAGGATGTTTCGAAAGGAGACGAGGAACTCAAAACCGATTTAGAAGCTATAACAAAAGCCTGTATGTTCACTTTAATCAAGGATTTGTTCACCGCAGGTGTTTTCAACGTTCTGGCTTGGACGTGGTACGGCGCTCTACGTCTTCTCAGAAAAGAGAATCATGGAAGGTAGCTCAATATGTGGGCCTTTTTCTTTGGGGGTTCCACACACAGCGTTTAGCATGTTGATATGCGGGCTTCGAGCCTGGATCCAGGTAGGTTTTGGTGGCTTGATGACCATCCTCGTCATGTACCTGATATGCCTACGTTCATCGCCTACAAAGAAGAAAATGCGGTTACCTTTTACGGTTCTTTGCCTCGGTATTGTTTGCGGTTTATTGGGTAAGTTTTGTGTAGACACATTGGGCGGTAACGGCGAACTCTGGCTCATTCTTTGGGGGATGTTTTGGCTTTTGCAATTGGTTGCAAATGTCTTCCCATTGGCTTTGTATGGTCTAGTGTACGGTCCTTTAGATTTCACCCAAGAAACCACCAAATCTAGCACTATGGTTCTGTATTGGGCACGGCATGCTTTCTTCATTGGAGTGTTTATGTTGGTGCCTCCTATGATTAACGGCTTCTTGCCATTTGCGACGTTTGGTGAATGGAGAGGTCATCTCTCTGGTGTGTACGAGTCTCTCGGTGAGTTTCGAGGCGATTCCCCCTTTGGGTTATTCTTTTTGTATTGATTTGCATTGCGAACTTATTTATATATTGATTTTTAGGGTTCTTTTCTAGGGCTTTTCTTTTGGTTTTTTGGTTTTGGAACTTTCTTGTTACCATTTATTTTCTCCAATAAGTGAAGTTATGGTGTACTTTGCAATCTAGTGTATTACTGCTTCTTCCTTGTATTTTTGAACTGGTTTTATCGTCATATTTATAACGAAAGACAAGTTTTAATCTCGTGTGAGTTATCAGAGAAGGGTAGCTCATAAGTTCAACTTGGTCAGACTCATGTAATGGTTTCATAATTCTTATTACAGAGTTGAACATCACAATTAAACCCTCTACTTTACTCAGAGGCTTCCATGGACGACTTACTAAACCCAATTCAATCATTTGAAAACGCGTGGATTTATGAACCAAAAAAGAGGAATTGGAAATCAAAATTTTTGAACAATTGAATCTTTTCATCTTTAAAACAATTTTGAATCGAGAAAATTAGAAACATCAACAAGTAAAATTATATGATTACATGGAAAAAATTACATCAAGAGAACCAAAATAAAGAATTGATGAAGCCATTTTTTTCGTATAACACAAATGATAAAATTCCTGTTTCTAAACAAACCAATTCATTGCTGCAGCTATTGGAAGCTATTATACTCTTTTGTTTCGATATCATACCAATTCCATCAAAAGCGGATCACCTTTGGCCATCTTTTGTACTAATTTGATGAAATCTTGTTCGCTCGAAATGCTCCAAGGATGAACCGCGGGTGTTTCCGCAGAATACAAACTCAAAGAAGAGTTTAACGAAGCTTGTTCTATCTTCTTATATACCATCGAACCTAGAATCGGGTCAAAATTCTCAGGCGAATCCATCGACAGGAAGAACATAGGTACAGCCACTTTGTAATGCAAATCCATATCGCCCACGAGGTTAACAAGATCGGTAAAGTCAGCAACGAAACGTTTAGGTACATAGAATACTTCTGAGCCGCACACAGTTAAGGTTGTATCATCGCTCTTCTTTGTTGCTTCCTTGTAATTGACTTGGAAATGAACCGGCATTGTACTGACAATTTTCTTGACTAATTCCGCCTGAACCGAATACCAATCGGCACTCCCGTCTGGTCTCACGGTTGTCCATGACTCCGTTACCTAAAATATATCAAGCTAAATTAACTCCTACATAGCCAAAACTAACAATTTTTTAGAATCGAGATACATGGCAACTTGATGAGTACCTTGTTTGTAGTCCAGAGCTTAGTTTTATCGGCTTGAAGTAAATTCCAGTAATTGAGAACTGTATCATCTTCAACAAACAAAAACCCGTCTGCGCTGCTGTACCGATCAAATATCTTTGGTAGACGCCTGAAACATAAGTAAAAGAAACTACAGTTAGAAAGCTCACATTGCAAAAGAATAGATTGAAATCGAGATTATAGAGAACTTTCTTTTATTACTTGTAAATGTGATCGAGTTTAGCTTCTTCGATGTAAAGATCTGAGTTTCTGTGAGGCGACAGAATGACAACGGTTTTGAATATCCGCCCGTAAAGTAATCTCCATTCAAGAGCAGTGCGTTCCACAGGTCCGTTACAGAACATAATAAGCACGATATTCCCGAAATTCTTCCTCCACTTAATCAAATTCCCAATTTCAGAGGTCACTGTGCCTATCTCCTCGACCCCAAGGTGAAGCGAAGGCAATTTTCTAGGAACAAACTCTTTTCTATCTCCATGACCAATGGTTGCTCGTGGGCGATCCAATTCAAGTGACATTAACCGAGGTTGTTGGTATCCGACAGTAAGCAAATCCTGGAGCCAAGCAGCTGTGAATTTCACATCGAGTTCTGTCCAAAACCCTTGTTCAGCCATAACAAAGCTCAAATCAAGAATAGTCTCAAAGAATCTATGCTTATCTGATCTCCAAGCAAGCAAGAATTTGATCAAACGACCGACATTGACATGGAGATCTTTCTCATCAGAGAAAGGGTAAGCTTCGACTCTATCATACCGGTGAACGGTAGGCGGATAAACAGCAACATAACCACCAAGCTCCCATAAAAGCCTTTGTCCCCAGTAACCTCTAAGAACATCTGAAGCCATGGAACTAACCGAAACAGGAAGCATTAACCCCCAAAACGCCGAAGAATGGTACAACGTGTTAAACGAATTCAATGGCACCATCATACCTTGTGGCAACGCCACTTTAGGAGAATGCTCATCGAATCTGATATCAAACGGTTCGAAAGTCGTCTTCCTAGTGAAATAATACACAGAATCAACATCCGGTAAACCATTCGAAATCCCTTGCTGTATAAACTGTTTACCACCAAAAACCTCAGTGTAATACTCTTCATGATTAATCTCTCCTACATTCTCTAATGGCAAACCTCTAGGCCAAACCGATCGTTGTCCGAAATGGATATAAGGATTAACCACAGTTCGATTCGGGTTTTCGTGACTATACTGCAAGATTGGCTCTTGCCTAGCGTCTTCACCTACTAACTCTACATCAAAATGTTTACCAAGATCTCCATCTATCACTTCACCACGATCATCTGCATCGTAGATCTTCTTTGCACCGTGCTGGATCGCGAACAAGTAACCAACACTTTTGCGTACAAAGGAATCGTAAGGCAAATGATCCAAAATCCGGAAATTGAGCTCAGCTTGAGCATCGAGAGATAGAAAAATCGCACCTTTGAGATTCCAATCTTTTGGTGTTAAAGAGTTTCCGATAGCTAAAACTTGCCATCCTTTAATCTTCTTCACCATACCTTTGAGCTCCTCCGTTGGGTACTTGGTCACAGACACAACGATCCATTTTTCAGTACGGAAGTTAGCGTACGGTGAGGTTTTGTCGGAGACGATTTGGATTTTGTTCCAACTGATTTGGGGACGAGTGAGAGATTGAATCGATTGAGTTGATTGAGACTGGAAGCAAAGGAGAGAAGCAGTGTCGGTGGTGTTGTATAGGAAGAAGAAAGCAGTTACAGTGACCATAAAGAGGAAGAAGACAGCGATTCTATAGACATTGTCGGAAAACCATGAAGAGAAATCTAGGTTTCGGTGATTAGGAAGTTCTCTGATTCGAGATTTCGGTGGCTTAGGAGCCACACGATCTTGAACCAACATCAGATTTTCAAGCTTTAAAACCCCAAACCCAGAAACCAGATTCCAAACCCCAATAAGCTAAAAGATCGAGGATTTGTGTTAAACTTCCTTTTCCGGGAAAACTAAACAGCCACTCTCTCTGCAAATCGGTTGTTGTTGGAATTTGGAGGGTTGCTTATGCTTCAATCCAATGCAAAACTTGTGAAAGCGAAGTCGTTCGTTGAGCTGTGAGGTCAATTGTCTTCGTCAATCTCTCTTTCTTTTTGGGAATTTCTTAATATTTCATTGCTCCATCTGTAAATCCAAAATGTGACATTCTAATTGACGCAATACAATTTATAATAAAAAAATTTACTTAGCATCCCAAGTTAACAACTAGCTCTTAATTATTCTTCACCACGTAGAGACAGAGTAACGGTGGCTGATCTGTAGGACCAGAGAAGCAAATCACATGGAAGCAAAAAGGTAAAATTTTGATTATTTAAATAAGAATAATACAAGTATCACCACTTACAAGATATACAAGTGAAGAAAGAAGAGCATTTTTTTTGTTTTTTTAATGTATTTACCAATAGTCTCCACAAGAGCAAGTTCCATTCTTGAAATGATGAAACCTTCTAACATCTCTCAAGATGATTTCTCTATCAACAATCTTTGAGATAAACTTTGTAGCAAGATGGCAGTCATTACAAACTCTGAGGTTTTTAGCCACCCTAATAACCGTACCGGGCGATGTGTTAAGTATTCCAAATGCAATTGCTAGCTTCTCACTGTGTCCACAAAGCAAAACCTCTTTTTCATCTTCTTCTACGTTGTGAAGCACACAAGATGTGTCAGGTATGTATCCTTCTTTCCGCATTTTATCCCACAAGGTCTCGAGATATCCATGGAGCTTTTCGCTTTGCGGGTGAGATGAGTCACCGGCTATGAATTTATGTACTTCATCGCCATACTCGATCCAGCTACATCCAGGTTCTTTTCTCACACCTTTCTCTTTCATTTTTCTCCTTAGCTCTGTTGCTTTATCCCAGAGGCCTGCTGATGAATAGATATTGGCAAGTAGCACATAGTGACTAGCTACATTTGGTTCCAATTGAATGAGATTCTGAGCAGCAATTTCTCCAATTTCTAGGTTATTGTGAATCCGACAAGCACCTAATAGACTACTCCAAGCTCCAGCTTTGTCGAAACCAAGAGGCATCATGTTCATGAGCTGATATGCTTCTTTAACTCTACCTGCCCTTCCAAGCAAATCTACAACACAGGCATAATGATCTGAGCTAGGTTCAACCCCATAGTCGTTTTTCATATTGTAGAATATCCTTAATCCTTCATCCACCATGCCTGAATGGCTACAAGCTGCAAATACTGAGATGAATGTAACCTCGTTTGGTTTTACTTTCTGAGCCATCATCATTTTGAGCAGATCTATGGCGTCTTGCCCGTTTCCGTGCATCCCGTACGCCATTACGATCACATTCCAAGTTATAACATTTTTTATTGGAATCTGTTCAAACACTTTTCTCGACATGTGTAGGCACCCGCATTTTGCATACATGTCAACTAACGCGCTTCCTACAGCCACATCAGTTGCCAAATTGTTCTTGATAGCGTAAGCATGGATTTCCTTTCCCTTTGCTAATGCTGATAGTGCAGCACAACTGGGGAGGATTGTCATCAGAGTGATAGAATTAGGTTTCAGACCTACCCGGCTAACACCCTCACTCGCTTTTCTTTCAGAGTTTTGCATCTTGTGTAGCACAAGAAGCGCATCCTCATGGAATTCTGAGAACACATAACCCGTAATCATCGTGTTCCACGTAACTACATCTTTATCTTCCATTTTACTGAATATCATCTCCGCGATATCGATCTTTCCCAGCCTAGAATACATATCCATCAGTGCATTCTGCACAAACCTGTCTCCATCTAGACCTCTTTTCATGACGAATCCATGGATCGCTTCTTTTCTGGAGAATGCATTAGAACGGACACAAGCAGGGACAACACTTGCCATTGTGGTTGTGTTAGCCAGAAGCCCAGCACTTTCTTCCATTTCAATAAACAGAGACAACGCTTCCCCGTCATGCTCGTTCTGTGCATACCCAGTGATCATAGCATTCCAAAGACCAATCCTTCTATCAAAGATTCCATCAAATACTCGACGACCACTCAACACTTGCTTGCAATTGCAATACATGTCAACCAAAGCACTGCCAACAAAAGAATTCTCATCCAGAGAGCCATTTTTCAAAGCATAGGCATGCAGTTCTTTCCCCGTCCGAAGCATCTCCAAGTGGGAACAGACAGGAAGAACACTTGAAATAGTGAACCCATCTGGTTCAACACCTTCGAGCACCATTTCGCGCAAATACTCCAATGCTTCAAGAAATTGCTCGTTCTGACACAACGAGCTTAACACAGTGTTCCACGTAACCAAGTCACGGCCTTCAAAAGATCCAAGCAAGACTTTGGAAGATGCAAATTTTCCCAGTTTACCATACATAGCCACCAATGTATTGATGATAAACGAATTCAATTCACCTTTTCTCAAACTATAGGCGTGAACCTGCTTACCTAACATCAATCCCTCGCGGATGGGCAAATTCGAGCAAGCGAGAGCCACACTCACCAAAGTAAACGAACTAGGCTCTACATCTTCATCTAACATACACCGAAATGCCTCTAACGCCATTTCCCACTTCTCAAAACTGCACAACGAAGAAATCAAAGAATTCCAAGAGACTTGGTTTCTCTCGGATATTCTATCGAACACCTTGTAAACAGCTCCGAAATCCCCGCACTTTCTATACAAATTCACAAGTGTATTAGCAACAGTCACGGAATCCACTCCGTATCCGAATTTGTAAACATGGGCATGAACCTGTTTCCCCAAATCCATATCCTGAAGATCAGCCACAGCTTTCAACAGAGCAGGGAACGCAAAATTATCTGGTTTTATACCCAAAACAATCATTTCAATGTAAATCAAAACCGCTTCTTTGAGCAAATTCGATCGAACTTTCGACCGGAGGGAATCAATCCACCACTCCGGAGAACGTGACTGAGAGATAAACTTCGAAGGTGCGACATCAACGGCGTCGGAAACTTCCACTGTTGCAGAAGTTGGTGTGGCGCGAAGAAGATAAGAAGGTTTGTGGCGGGAAAATAGAAGCGGTTGAGAAGGAAAATGGAAAGAGACGAGAGGAAGAAAGTGAAGGCAAGAGGACATGGCATTAAAAAAAAAAAAAAAACTAAATATATAAAATCGAGTTTTGTTGAGGTTTCTGATTTACAGTATCCGTAGACGAAGCGAGGAAGAAGAAGAAGGAGACAGAATATAAATGGGCCATAACTAGGCCTTTAATGGGCTTTTAACAAAAAGTCTGTTCCGCTGGTATATAAGAGGAGTGTACATCAACTGAGTGAGAGAGAGAGAGAGTAGAAAGAGAGTGAAATTGAAAAGAAAATCAAATCATCCCGCCATTAGCAGAAGCTCAGAGAAAAGCTTCATTCGGAAGTAAAAACTTGGAGATGGTGGAGTTTCCTTCTACGATCGAGAGAACTGTTGCTTCTTCTCTTCTTCTCCTTTCTTATGGACCAGTGTTCTTCTCACCTACAAGGTCGAATCGCACAACCAATCTGTTTCAATTTCTGAGATTAATTACGAATCTCGCGACGAACTCAGATCTGTATTACCTTCATCGTTGTTTTTGATGATCGTGTTTGGATGATAATAGGTCGGAATCTGTAGAGGAATCGAGCTATGTGAGCAAGTGGTGTGACGAGGGAAGCTCGAACCTGAGCTTGAGGCTGGGATCTAACGGATCCGGATCGAGATCATCTGTCAAGCGATGGTTCGTTTGGGAAGAGTAATGATCATGGATTCAAAATCAATTATACTGGAGATCCATTCCATCTCGTGAATTTTAAGGTGCGTACTGTTTCATCGCGTCTCTCTGTTTCGGAGTATTTGTTTGGATGTTTCCTAGATCTGCATTTGTTCTGAAGAACTCGAAATACTGAGAAATTCGATTGAGTAGCTTCTTATGGAATTTATATGTTGATTTCCTTCATCCGTTTCTGGAGTTTTAAATTTCGAATGATGTCTTGAGTTGTTCTGTTTCCGGTAAAATTCGAATTTCTAAGCATATGGATTGAGTAGCTTCTTCTGGATTTTACATGTTGATTTCCTCTGTTCGAGATAAATTTGGAATGTTAGTGCGTCTTCCTTAACCTGAATGACGATCGCTAGCTTTCATATGTTCCAGTTATGGATTAATGATTATTTTACCAGAAACGGATCATCTCTGGAATTTGAAATTTCGAATTTCATGTCGATTGTTCTTTATTATGCTCTGATTTTAGTAAGAAAACAATCTTTCAGAGTACAAAAGTTTGAGTAGGCGTGAAAACTGACGGAGCTAATACATATTTTCACTGTCTTGTTTACGCAGACGGTAAGAAAACGCCGTTCTCAGGTCATTTGGGGATCTTTCAATGTTAAGCCAACTCATTTGATGATGAATTCAGCGTGTGATCTCTCCGCATGCTCCATTGATTCCAAAGATGAGTCCTCATGCTTGTCAACTGGTTCAAGCGAGGTTTTCAGCATTGAAAGCAGAATTAAACTTATAAATCAGAAAAGTAATGAGAAGCTAAGAGTAGAAGAGAAGAAGAAAGAAAGTAGCAGGTCTAGTTCTATTCACCGTAGAGCAAAAGATATCTTGGAGTTTCTTTCTTCAGTCTCTTCTGAAGTTCGGATTCGTCAGATTCTCGGCGATAGCCCCGATACCAGCAAAGCTCTCAGAATGTATATACTCTGCTTCTCCCTCTCATACTACATCACACACACACTTGTTACAAGTTTTATCCCTGCATAAGGTTTCATTTCTTAGATAAGCAATAAATTTCCAAGCCCACTTATGCATGACTGGAGTTAATAGAAGATAGTTATAGACTTAAAGTACTGATCAAACTTATGAACTCAAAATCCTGATACAGGTTGTTGAAGATGGAGGAAGTGAAGAGGTTTGGAACAGGAGGAAGACTCGATCCCTATATCTACAAGGTATGAAACTGAACATTCATATTCTTCATTGTGACATTGAGATTATTTGATTGAAAAAATTGTTCGAAATTTGAAAACTACACAAAACTATACAAGCATTTTCGAAAAAGTACCTTACATTGATCATAGGTTCATTTGTTTGCCTCCTTTTGTTTTGTAGATTGCATGACAAATTAAGACACTGCTGGAAGCAGGTAACACTTATATCCCTTTGCAAATTAATTTGGTCCTGATACGGATTAGGGAAATGAAAACTATATATAAATAGCTAGATACATATGGTTTAAAATGCTAGATATATAAGAAGTGGCTCTGTTATATATACCTAGAAAATAACTAAAATAATTAGAGCCATGGTTTGTTTGATTGTGTGAATCTCGGACTTGTTTTTCCTTGTGAGCTGTTGGGTTTATGCCTACTCCTATAAATGATCTACATCTAATAACTTCTCTGGCGAAATTAGATTTTACTATTCTAGTAAATCTGACTTTGCAAAGTTATAATCTCACTAATGAGCAGATAATGGATGAATAATTTTGGATTATCTTCTATGAATTCCCGGTGCTTGATATGTACTGTATGGTATATATTCCAAATTATGACATGAGCTATTTTTCTTATCTTAGAAAAGACTATAAATAAGTCTTGGTTGATATAAAAATTTAAAATTCGAATCACTAATTTGGACATCATATTAATTCAATTTTTTTTTCTAATATATAATTTTAGATTAGATATATAGAAACTAATTAAAATTTAAGATTGGTTTTAAATTTATGATAATAATGAAATAAAAGTATATCTTTAAATATTGAAAATTTACTAGTCTCAAATTTCTAGATTGAAAAGCATATCTGACCTTATATAAATCAATTGACAATTATAATGACTAATGTGTTGAAACAGATTCATAATAAAATGTGTCATGTGTTTATTAATTAAATTTGAAAATATTAAATTCTTCCAGAAAGTAAACCCATACGTTACAATCAAATAAAAAGTCCTAAAGTCTTAAAAACAAGTCCAAAAAAGTCGATGCTTAAAGTAAACCCAGTCATTTCATCGAGAAATATGCTTAAAGTAAACGCTTACTTTTCAAGCAAATTTCGCGGTTTTGCCGCAGTCAAAAATACGCGGCGACTGTTTGGTATAGTGACGACCCACCCTGACGCGGATTCATTAATTTCCTATTAAATATTATGATAAAAAAAAGGGAACATTGAATTCAATTTGCAAATAAGAAAAAAATCAAATGGGAAAAGGAAGCTGACAAGAAACGCTAAACCGATTCCAGCTTTTTCAGTTTCTCCTAATTTCGACCCTGTATTTTTAAAAATAAAATTTTAGTCCCAAAACTTTTTATTTTTATTAATTTACAATTTAATACCCTAATCTAGTATTTATATGAAAACAAAATTACCAAAAAAATGTATGAATAGTGATAAAATACTAACGTATGGTAAGATTACAAAGAGATCAAACTAAACAAAACAAAAAAGATTACAAAGAGAAGGAGTTAAGGGGCAAAAACGAAATAAAAATAAGACACACAAGGGAGACAAAGAAAGAAACTACAAGAAAAAGTAAAATATAATACAGTAATATAAAACCCTCAAAATAAAGTCGTTCGCTTTTTCTGCCTCCTATATAAACAACGCGACTTGGAATCCTCGTAGTTGTCCCCATCTCTCTCTTCTAAGGAGAAAGAGAAAAAGAAAAAAAAAAAATTTTGAAGAACAAAAAAAATCAAGAAGGAGGAGGAAGATAAAGTTCTTCAACAAGAACAAAAAAAATGGGGAAATACGTAGAGATGTTAGATGCTGGCGTGAGAATCGTGGCGAGGTTTCATTCTCACTGTCCTCACACGGCTCGTCTCTATTACCATCCTCCTTCTGACAACCACCACCATCACGGCGTCGCCGATTTAATCGGCGGTGGTGTATTCGGATCGGGTCAAGATTCGACCGGTTTGGTTGGTGGTTTAGGATCCGGAACCGGAACTGCTGCTAATTGTGGTCTTAAGGCTTCTACACAAGGACAAGGTCAAGGGTATGAAGACGCCAGGGAACATTTATTGTTCTCTGCTGTTTGATTCATTTTAATATATTCATCAAAAAATACAAACAAAACAAAAAGAAATAAATTTTATTTTTGGTGTGGAAGAGATTTTTTATTTTTGTTTTCTGGCGTTTTCTTATTTATTTTTGTTCTTGAGAAGATTTGTAATGCAGCTTTACCATTTCTGGATTCCGATAATTTCTGGGGCAAATTGTGCATTGATTTTTTTTTTTTTTCTTCTATTTGATTTGTTTGACTCTCCGTTCGGTGTTAGGTTGCTGCATCTTTGGTTTAACCCCTAAATTATTTCCTTGCCCTTTGGAATAATTCCTTGCCTACGCCTTGCAACTTGATCGGTGTTAAATTATTTGCAACTTGTTTGTCTTGTCGGATCTTTAACGGACGTATCAAAATTGGATCAAATCCACAATTCGTTGAACCACACACCGAAGAATCTGGACCTTACAGTGATTTGCCGATTTTGGACAATATTAGAGTTGAGAGGAAGATCTCATTAGCTGTCCAATGGTTTAACAAATCCAACAAGATAATATTGTTCACACAAATGAGATTATGTTACACTAAATGATAGAAGACCCTTTGATTCCAATGATTTTTTTACTTTGCTCGGCAAAAGCTGCAATCAACATATAACTGATAATATTTTGTGTGTGTTTTGGTGATGATAAAAGTAAAACTCTGTTTTCTTACAATCAGATGAAAACAGATTCACATATAAAAATATCGTTTTGGTATGTGTGTATTCTCTTGCAAAGAGTTGGGACGTCCTCACAGTTTCAGCTGGCTACATCCTTTCAACGACCCGTAAAGAGGCTGAGATTTTCTGAAACAGACTATGTCGTCGATTTCTATGAATGGTGATACCACTTTCTCTTTGTCATATGCCATTTCCTTCAAATGCTTGCTTCCATAAACACATATGCTCAATGATTTCTTTTTCGGTGCGTCAACCTTTATGAAATCGTCGAAAAAATTGATTAATTCTTCCTTCTTTAGCTCTCTCAGTGCAGCCACCTAATCACAAAACAACCCCCCCCCAAGAAGCTGTGTTAATGGCTTGAACGGTCCTAATAGTTAAACATTTTGTTGATGAAGACAAACAAGATTCAGAGCGGTTTTCTTTGTGGTTTTGTAAATGATTACCTCTGCATCTACGCGGTTGAATTTGAATGTACCACTTTGAATCTCTCCCCAGTAAAACCAAGATTCCTCATACAAGTTCTTGTGTTTCTCAAGCTTCATGTCTATCAAAGCTGTTACATTGCTCTGAGGAGAAAAAGTCATGTTAGTTAAAAATCTTATAGAGGCTTAATGGTGAGACTGTGGAATGTCTCTTTGTACCATATGATCTATACCTTGAATTCGTCATCACTTATCTTGTAAAGCTTAGTCTCAAGATCCTTGAGTAGTGACTCGACCCTTGAATCAATATGTCCAGGACCCTATAAACCATGAACTCAAATGCAAATTAAGGAGATATGCATTAACTATACAAAGTCCGAAGTGGAAGAGAGGCAGAGAAAAGTCGGTACCTTAACCGAAGATTGGATAATGAACATTACACCCTTGACACCAGAGTAGTTGCTGTGTTGCAGAGAAGAGGTTATATATCAAACATAACCCAAAGATTACTTAAACACACAGAGAGCAATAACTACGTACCAAATAGAGAGTGAAGTGATGTAACCAAGTTGCTCGACGGTTCTAAGCTGGTGAAAAGTGGCTTGCTTTGCAATGAGACGGAAAAGATGAAGTTTACTATTCATGGCAAAGTCATCTTGATGAATCTGTTCGTCGCAAACCAGTTTTTGTTAGAAAGAAAACAAACGTATACACAAAGAAACCCTCTAAAATCTCAAAGAGTTGAAGTATCAAGTATCAAGTACTAATCTGATCACAAATATATATACCTGAATGTAATGAACTAGAGCAGAGTTTTCATCACTTGGATTTGAGCCTTGTTGATGGTAAAAGTATTTCATTCCTATTCCGAGCTGTGAAACCCTACTTGTTAGGAACTGGGAGGGAAGTAACGGACGACAAATAGGCTTTGGATCGTTAAAAAGAACATCTTCAATATGCTTGACCATTGACTCAGCTTCATTCTTCTCAACATTTCCTGAAATGAGTAACCACAATGACTATAAAAAAAAACAAAAGGATTAGAGAGACTATCATACAACCATTTGAATGTTGATACCTGCTATATAGCACTCAACAAATGTCCGCGATAATAGCATTGGAACGAAATTAGCTAAGTCTTCAGCTTCCAAATGAGAAAGAGCATCTAGTTTTTCTGTCCAAGGCCAAGTGTTATCTTGTAATACCATTGAGCAGTAACTTGTTGCTTGCTCATATGGTTGTCGGAATTTGAAATTTTGGTATGCCTTTGTCATCGTTTCCTATAACAGGATAGGGAAGTAGAAAAACATGTATTCAATAAATTTGGTAACAAGACTTATCAGATGAAGTGAGAAAGTTGTACCATGTACAAACATTAAAAAAAAAAGGATCTAACTATATAAGGTTACCTTGATGACTAGAAACCTATCAGGTTTAACTTCGAATTTTGCTATCTTTTGAATGACAGCTTCGAGCAAGATCATCAATTTGTGATTAAAGCCATTAAGAGAGAGCTGGAAATGAGAAACAGTTTAGTCATTAAGCAAAGTAGTGCAAGGAAACGTCATAATCCTTGTACAAACCCACCTGAAAACCATTGTCCGAAAGATTTACTCCGTAGCTAAGACCACCAGTCTGAGCATAATAACCTGAAACATAGAATTAAATATTGACTTACAGTTTTCATTTTCATGATATAACAAAAAACATAATTTATAAGCCAACTTTCCCCTGTTTTTATTGAAACAATTACTTTGTTTTAATCTTCATTATAACATTTTGCAACTCGTCTCAAAGAAACATAAGAGTTGCAACATAAACTAGCATACTCGTCATCTCATAAATTAAAATCAGTACTAATCTTGTGAAAAAAAATTGTGCAATTTAAAGTGAGTTACCGGAGATTCATAACAAAACTAAAGCATTTTGATTTTCCATGAGACACCTTTGGAATATTTACCTAAATTAATCAATCCTACTAGCCTTTTAGAGGGCGTAGTTCCACATATGTTTAGCATACAAATTACCTTTGCCTAATGTCTAGAGAAAGTTGTAACTGAAAGAAAATTAACAAAATAGGTTTATCTATCAAATCTTACCATATTCATTCAAATAGTCCTCCAGCAACCATACAAATATATTGGAAAGAACTACAGCGTCCGGAGAGCTAACTGCAAGGGGGCAGTTGAAATCCATCTTAGCATATGCCTTTGGTTTGAAGAACTTTGTGTCGGGTTTGTACCACAATCTTGAGAATGATGTCTTTCTCAACAAAACAGGAAAGATGTCCTGTTCAAAAACTTGATTATGTGACATTTCATACTTTTAACTTCAAAAGATTAGAATTTGTAACTAGAGTAATGGAAACTGAACCTTGTCTTTAACATCCTTTAATGAAAAATCTGTAGGGATGAAAACGTTAGGCGTTGGTAGAGACAAGTTTACATCAGGGGCAGACTCCATCCACTCCTTCAATTATCAAGCACAAACGAATACTGAATCAAACAGAATAGAAATTCGAGCACCCGAAATTAAATCAATGTATAAAAGCCAACCTGAATGATGGATATGGTTATCTTTTCAAGCGAATAAGCAGTGTTATACCATGGCTCAACCTTGTCAGTTTGCCCTTCAAATTTATTTGATTTCCAAAAGATTCTACAAATATAATGGCATTAGATTCTGCAACACAACGAGCTTACTTGGCCGTGAGCAGTGAGGATTTTAATGCTTGAGCTAAATGGATGTAAATTCTAACATAGACCATCTAGGACTAGGGGATGCTTAAAGTCAACCGTTGCTCATAAAAATGAGATCATATGCTCGATAGCTTAAGGTCATTGTTTGCTTGAGCAAGATGCATTCGAACAATAGAGACTTACCGGACATTGCTAGGAGAAAGCTCATTTAGAACATTTTGTATAGTATTTGCATTAAATTTTGAAGGCAGTGATGATCCAACGAGCCAATGCTTGGTCGGGTATATCTGAAGCATAATTTCCAAAGGACACATAACATTATTTTTTGAAAAGAGTGAAATGTTTTGCGATGAAATTAAGTTTCAAAACTTTAGGCACAAGATAAAACTTTACATATGTGTGACAAAGGAAAGCACCTATTCTACTTTTTGTTCAGTGTTAAGGCCACATATATCAAGCATAAATAAATATATATATATATATAAGAAGCTTAAACAATAGCTGAAAAATACTATTACCGTCATGTTTGATGAAATATCTACAACATAAGAAATTGGGTCTATTTTGGCTTGATAATGAAATTCTGCCTCACAGATAGCTGAGAGCTGCAACAACAATAGAAGATGTATCAAGGTAGTAAAGACACTGAATCCATAGTAAAAGTAGCAAAATTAAAAAAGCAGAGTTAATAACACCAATACCTCATCAAAAATCCATTGGGAAACACCATCCTTTTGTAAAAGCTTAATGTGTTTGAACAACAACCCTAAAACATCTTCCATATATTCTATACACCAAGCAAGAAACAATATAATATCAAACCAAATCAAGAAAAGTATCATGTATTGACTAAACATCAAATAAGAAGATTGCTGCAAGTTGAGTTTTCGTAGAATAATAAACAAAAACAAGGAAGGATACAAAGACGACTCACCATGGCCAGCATCAGTAAGACTAATCGAAACATTGAAGAAAGAATACTCTGTAGTCCACTCTCCTTCACCAGCATACAGTCCCGTTGCCCAACCTATGCAAGTATTAGAAAAAACTAAGCAAGACTACCAAAGATTTAAGATATAAGTAATGAAAACCATAGTTAAAGAGCTAAAGGGAACCTTCTTTTCAATCAATTATCTATTTAAGGTAGAATCTGCTACAACGTCTATTCACTTGGCCCTAAAGAAAACCTACCCTTGATTTTTAAGGCATGAAACAAACTTCCTTCGCCTTCATGACCAATGAGATCACCAAGATACCTGCATGGTGCCTCTTCATAATGGTGGATGCTAGGAGTTACAGGCCATGAAACAGTAAGCCCGTGACCCTGCTTTATAGGAACAGCCTTCACAAGAACCTAAAATCAATGTAAAAACACCACTTTATAATATTTCCTTATCTTCATTTCTTGTAAATGCTAGCTAAGCCGAAATAAGTAACAAAACCTGCAAATGGTCCGGAGTACACGGCTGACCAGGAAACCGAGGGATACCCTTGTTGGTGTTCCGAATTTTCTCGAACAACCCTTCCACTAGACATTGAGTTTTATCAAGGCTTTCTGAAGATATCCAGAGGAAAGAGATGAACAAATGTTTATATATGTTGATACTTTTGTTTTATGAAATTTAAAAAAAAAATGTTTTGGATCCAAAACCTACCTTTCCCATAAACAACTAGATTCATGAGGTTGGCAGAATAGTGTTCATCATAGAATTTAATTAATTCACTCTTTATATCTATTCCTTTTGCTTCGGGTCGTACATGAAGAGTATCCATGTTCCCTAATGCAAAAAAATATATATCACTTTTCCTATATATGCATCACAACACCAAATCTCGTTACATGAACACCAACGTAGAACATATACCTGTGCTAAATTTGTGATATGGATGGTCTTTTCTACTTAGATGCTTTTGTAACTGTGTCAACCGAAAAGTAAGACAAAAAATCAAGTTAGATGCTAAATATACATCAACAAACTTGTGGATTGTCAATTATGCATCATCTTTCAATGCTAATAACAAAATGGGATATATTTTCTTGAAAGCAGGGGAAAATACCTGGCGCATACGCCTAGAATCAGTCAACAAGTTTTTCTTATTCTCTGCAAGAGAAGGAACTCCGTTAGAATTTTGGTACTTAAGAAACTGCATTAGGAAAGCGATCGGAAAAGTTAAAAAAAAAACAAAAAATAAGCTAACCAGAGTCGACAGCTTTGATCTCCCTCATGACGGCATCAGCTGACATGAGTGGTTTGATAAAGAACTGTGCAAACCTGGTTAGGCAAAAAGAAAAATCAGACAAGATTAGTAAGCAAGAGGAACCAAAAAAGCAAACAAATGTATGTAAGTGTACCTGTCTAAAGCCTCATCAAAAGAATCCGTGTTGATATCGAAATGGTAGTTTGTATCTTCACTAGATGTATACGCATTTTTGCTCCCCCCATGCTACAAAAGTAAGAACTCCAATAAGCACATTCCAATTATGATAAAAAGTTTACATTCTAGTAGAGCTGGAGAATTACAATACCTCTGTGATGTACTTGGAGTAACTATCTTCCACTGGGTATTTTTCACTTGCATAAAATAGCATATGCTCTTGAACAATAAACACAAAATCACATGTTATACTTCTCAATGACTATCAAAACCCACATGAAAAGACTAATTAAAAAAAAAAAGCATTAAAACCGGATTAATTAAAAAGCTACCAAGGAAATGAGCTAGCCCTTCTAATCCTTCTGGGTTAGAGAAGGAACCGATGCTAACGTTCATTGAAGCAGCACACTAACAACACAAACAAAGACAAATTTATTACTTTTTTTTTCTTTTTCTTATAAATAATCGGTAAATATAGAAACAAGAACCGATCTTACCTTATCAGTTTCTGGGTCGCTGATTAACAAGACTTGGAGAGAATTTTTTAGAACTATCCTTCGATACTCTCTCTTGTCCGTACGTGGCTTCAGTATCTCATCCACCGCATTGTTCTCCGTACTTCCAACCACCATCGCCATTGCCGTTCGATTACTTTGGATTTTTTTTAAGTCTTCTTTTGAGTCTTCGCTCGTTTTATGTCCAACGTCTTTCTTTTATATTAGTTGAGAGAAAAAGTTAAAGACCAATATTGGTCTCGTCAATATGACTAGATTACTACCCGTCCTAATGGTATATTCATTGCATATCACAATAATTAATATGAAAAATATATGACATAGTAATTGTTTATGGAAAATTATGTTAAAGAAAATGTTTTCTATGGGTATTTTATTTGTTTTTGGTCCAGTCTCCTCCGCTTGTAGATGTCTAACAAGTCAACATCTTTCTTTTTCTTTGGAAAATTCATCAAGTAGGTAACAGAGTTATTTGGTTGTATAACCACCAAACATTTTTTTTTTATTATCTATAATCTAACCAACCAAAACCTTTTTATATCCCACAGTTGATCAAAAAATAAAATAAACAGAAGGTAATATATCCCACAAAAATTACAAAAGAAATTTGGCTTTAAAATCTAAACAATTCATGTTTAATATTCAACCTAACAAATCTGAGAGTTTTACATATATCATTTTAACATACGTTAATTAATCCGATCAAATAATATCATTTTAATCCGATCAAATGAATAAAAAAATTAATCTAATATATTCTCTTTAATTCATGGGCTTCAAAATGGATTGGTTGTAATTTTTCCGCAACATTGAGTTTAATAAATTTTTATTAGTCACGTATTTTTTTTTTTTTTTTTTGTGCAACATTAGTCACGTATTTATAACTTAAACGGACCAAATGAAAACCGATCTCAAAGAATGTACGTTTTTCTTCTTCTTTAAATGGTTATTACAACAACAAAATTCAAACAAATGGTACAATCACACACCAATATGTAATCACGTCAGTTCCATGCAATTCTAAGCTGAACACAAATGAGATATGTTACACTTAATGATAGAAGACCCCTTGATTCTATGACTTATCATATCTTGTGTTTTTTCAATGATAAAAACTCTGTTTTTCTTACAATCAGATGAATACAGATTCACATATACAATACTACCGTTTTTGTATATACGAGTGTTTGTGTGTATTCTCACGCAAAGAGTTGGGACGTCCTCACAGTTTCAGCTCCTTTCAACGACCCGTAAAGAGGCTGAGATTTTCTGAAACCGACAATGTCTTCGATTTCTATGAATTGGGATACCACTTTCTCTTTGTCATATGCCATTTCCTCCATATGCTTGCTTCCATAAACGCATATGCTCATCGATCTCTTTTTTGGTGCGTCAACCTTTATGTATTCGTCGAAAAACTCGATCAATTCTTCCTCCTTTAGCTCTCTCAGTGCAGCCACCTAACCACAAAACAAACCACCAACAGAATTTGCATTATGGAAGTTAAGAGGTTCTCAATTCAGAGACAGAGCTACAAAGATATCAAACTTTTGAGCGGTTTTCTTTGTGGTTTTGCCAGTGATTACCTCTGCATCTACGCGGTTGAATTTGAATGTACCACTTTGAATCTCTCCCCAGTAAAACCAAGACTCCTCATTCAAGTTCTTGTGTTTCTCAAGCTTCATGTCTATCAAAGCTGTTACATTGCTCTGAGGAGAAAAAGTCATGTCAGTTAAGCAAAGCAAATATGATCTATAATAATATCTGGTTGGACTATCTTACCTTGAATTCCTCATCGCTTATCTTGTAAAGTTTACTCTCAAGATCCTTGAGTACTGACTCGACCCTTGAATCAATATGTCCAGGACCCTATTAACCATAGCCTCAAAAGGCGATTAAGGAGATATGCATTAACTATACAAAGTCTGAAGTGGCAGAGAGGCAAAAGAAAAGTTGGTACCTTAACCGAAGACTGGATAATGAACATTAGACCATAGACACCAGAGTAGTTACTGTGTTGCAGAAAAGTGGTTATGCATCAAACATAACTCAAAGATATTCAAACACATGTACAGAGATACATAACTACGAACCACGGAGAAAGTGAAGTGATGTAACCAAGTTGCTCGACCGTTCTAAGCTGGTTAAAAGTGGCTTGCTTTGCAATGAGACCAAAAAGCTGAAGTTTACTATTCATGGCAAAGTCATCTTGATGAATCTGTTCATCGTAAACTAATTTCCGTTAGCAAGAAAACGAATGTCTACAAGAAGAAACCCTCTAAACTCTCAAATCTACAAGAAAATCTTAACAACATGCAAAAACTTGTTGATGATATCACTTCATTTCCAAAATATACCTGAATGTAATGAACTAGAGCAGAGTTTTCGTCACTTGGGTTTGAGCCTTCTTGATGATAGAAGTATTTCAATCCTGTTCCGAGCTCTGTAACTCTGCTTGTTAGGAACTGGGATGGAAACAACGGACGACAAATCGGTTTCGAGTCGTTAAAAAGAACATCTTCAGTATGCTTGACCATTGACTCAGCTTCATTCTTCTCAACATTTCCTGAAATGAGTAACCACAATGACTATAAAAATAAAACAAAAGGATTAGTACAAGAGTTTGAATGTTGATACCTGCTATATAGCACTCAACAAATGTCTGTGATAATAACATTGGAATGAAGTTCGCTAAGTCTTCAACTTCCAAATGAGAAAGAGCATCTAGTTCTTCTGTCCAAGGCCAAGTGCGATCTTGTAATACCATTGAGCAGTAACTTGTTGCTTGCTCATATGGTTGTTGGAATTTGAAATTTTTGTATGCCTTTGTGATCGTTTCCTATAACATGGATTCAATAAATTTGGTAACAAGACTTATCAGATGAAGTGAGAAAGTTGTACCATGTACAAACCTTAAAATGTAATAATAAGGTTACCTTGATAACAGAAAACCTATCAGGTTTAACTTCGAATTTTGCTATCTTTTGAATAACCGCTTCCAATAAGATCATCAATTTGTGATTAAAGCCATCAAGAGAGAGCTAGAAATGAGAAACATGAAATTCATTAAGCAAAGTAGTACAAGGAAACGTCACAATTCTTGTACAATACGTCGTAATTCTTGTACAAACCCACCTGAAAACCACTGTTCGAAAGATTTACTCCATAGCTAAGACCAGCAGTCTGAGCATAATAACCTGAAACATAGAATTAAAGATTGACATACAGTTTTTATTAAAACAATTACTTTGCCTTATAAATCTTCATTATAAAAACATTTTTCAACTTGTCTCAAAGAAACATATGAGATGCAATATAAAGCAGTAGACTTGTCATCTCAATAATCAAAATCAGTACTAACATTGTGAAAAAAATGTGCAATTTAAAGAGAGTTACCGGAAATTCATAACAAAACTATCATATCGAAACATTTTTATTTTCCATGAGACAACTTTGGAATATTTCCCAAAAATTAATCAATTCTACATATGTCTAGAAAGAGGTTTATCTATCAAATCTTACCATATTCATTCAGATAGTCCACCAACAACCATACGAATATATTGGAAAGAACTGAAGCGTCCGGAGAGCTAACTGCAAGGGGGCAGTTGAAATCCATCTCAACAATTGCCTTCGGTTTGAAGAACTTTGTGTCGGGTTTGTACCACAATCTTGAAAATGATGTCTTTCTCAACAAAATAGGAAAGATGTCCTGTTCAAGAACTTGATTATTTAACATTTCATACATCAAACTAAAGATTATAAATTGTAACTAGAGTGATGGAATTGAACCTTACCTTTAACATCTTTCAATGAGAAATCCGTAGGGATGAAAACGTTAGGCGTTGGTAGAGACAAGTTTACATCAGGGGCAGACTCCATCCACTCCTGTAATTATTAAGAACAAACCCAAACTGAACATTTTCAAGTGTAATAGGAAAAATATTGAATCAAACAGAATACAAATTCGAGCACCGAAATTGAATCAATGTATGAAAAGCCAACCTGAATGGTGGATATGGTTATCTTCTCAAGAGAATAAGCAGTGTTATACCATGGCTCAACCTTGTCAGTTTGCCCTTCAAATTTATTTGACTCCGAAAAGATTCTACAAATATAATGCCATGCATTAGATTCTGCAACAAAACAAGCTTACTTGGCCGTGAGCATTCGGGATTTCATTGCGTGAACCACATGTAAATTCTAACATAACACATTCAGGCCTAGGGGATGCTTAAATTCAACCGCCAAAAAGCTAAACAACTTTTTTCATAAAAATGAGATCATTGATTGCTTCTGCAAGATGCATTCGAACAACATAGACTTACCGAACATTGCTAGGAGAAAGCTCATTTAGAACAGTATGTACAGTAGCTGGATTAAATTTCGAAGGCAGTGATGATCCAACGAGCCAATGCTTGGTTGGGAATATCTGAAGCACAATTGCCAGAGGACACATAAGATTTTCTTTTTGTTTTATAGAGTGACATGTTTTGCCATGAAATCAAATTTGCGCAACTTTAGTCACTGTTAAGGCCACACATATATCAGGCAAAAATAGATATATAAAAACTTAAATGATAGCCGAAGTATGAGAAATCGATTGTAAAGCTGAAAAATACTATTACCGTCATGTTTGATGAAATACCCACAACATAAGAAATTGGGTCTATTTTGGCTTGATAATGAAATTCTGCTTCACAGATAGCTGAGAGCTTCAACAATAATAAAAGAGGGATCAAACTCAATAAAGACATTAAATCAATTGGTCCCAAAAGTCGTACAACTTAATAACACCAATACCTCATCAAAAATCCACTGGGAAATACCAGAGTTTTGTAAAAGCTTAATGTGCCTGAACAACAACCCTATAATATCTTGCATATGCTCTGTACACCAAAGAAGAAACAATATCAAACCAAATCCAGAAAATATTAGGTACTAACTTAACATCAGTAAGAAAGATTGTTGCGAGTTTACGTAGACTATCAAAACAAAACAAGGAAGAATACAGACACTCACCATGGCCATCATCAGTAAGACTAATCAAAACATTGAAGAAAGAATACTCCGTAGTCCAGTCTCCTTCGCCAGCACCCAATCCCATTGCCCAACCTATGAAAGTATTAGGAAAAAGTACATGACAAGATTAACTAAACAGGCAATTTTTCTAAGGAAACAATCCTCTTCGACTAGAATGGAACTCTTTATAGGGTAAAGATGCACACTTCTCTTCTCTAGGGAGCTTCACAAAAATCTCTTTAGAAAGTAGTAAGGAAACCAAAAGCTTATCCTCTTTTCAATCAATTATCTCTTTCAGGTAGTATATGATAAAACGTTTATTAAGTTGGCCTACCCTTGATTTTTAAGGCATGAAACAAACTTCCTTCACCTTCATGACCTATTAGATGAGCAACATACTTGCATGGTGCCTCTTCATAATGATGGATGCTAGGAGTTACAGGCCATGAAATAGTAAGCCCGTGACCCTGCTCTATAGGTACAACCTTCACAAGAACCTAAAATCAATGTAAAAACATCAGCTTAGAAACTTTTTTTTATCTTCGTCCCCTGTAAATGCTAAAGCTGAAATAAGGAACAAATACCTGCAAATGGTCCGGAGTACACGGCAAACCAGGAAACTGAGGGATACCCCTATTGGTGTTTCGAATTTCCTCGAACAACTCTTCCACTAGACATTGAGTTTTATCAAGGCTATCTAAAGATATCCAGAGGAAAGAGATGTACAAATGTTATATATGTTGATACTTTTGATTTATGAAATTAAAATAAATAAATAAATGTATTTGGGTCCAAAACCTACCCTTGCCATAAACAACCAGATGCATGATGTTGGCAGAATAGTGTTCATCATAGAATTTAACTAGTTCACTCCTTATATCTATTCCTTTTGCTTCGGGTCGTACATGAAGAGTATCCATGTTCCCTAATGCAAAAATATATCACTTTATCCTATATATGCATCACAACACCAAATCTCTTTACATGAACACAAATTTTAAATAGGTTGAACATTTACCTGTGCCAAATTTGTGATATGGATGGTCTTCTCTACTTAGATGCTTATGTAACTGTGTCAACGAAAAACAAAGACAAAACTCAAGTTAGATGCTTAATTTACATCAACAAACTTTTGGTTTGTCAAATATGCAAGGCTTAGACAACCAGTGATATCATCCTACTTTGCTAATAACTAAATAGATATACAATTAACCCGAATATATTTTCTTGAAAGCATGGAAAAATACCTGGAACATACGCATAGAATCAGTCAACAAGTTATTTGTATTCTCTGCAAAAGAGAGAATTCGTTAGAATTTTGTTACCTAATGGATTTACTGCAACATGAAAGGAATCGATCGAGAAAGTTAAAAATAAGCTAACCAGAGTCTACAGCCTTGATCTCCCTCATGACGGCATCAGCTGACATTAATGGTTTGATAAAGAACTGTGCAAACCTGGTTAGGCAAAAACACAAATTAGTAAACCCTTTCTCAAAAAAAAAAAACAAATCAGACAAGTTTAGTAAGCAAGAGGAACCAAAAATAGCAAACAAAAGTAAGTGTACCTGTCTAAAGCCTCATCAAAAGAATCCGTGTTGATATCAAAATGGTAGTTTGTATCTTCATTGGATGTATACGCATTTGTGCTCCCACCATGCTACAAACACACATAATTCCAATAAGCACATGCATTATGAAGTTTCAAAAAAAAAAAAGACTATCAATTATGATTGATAAATTTTATATTTATGGAACATTACCTCAGTGATGTACTTGGAGTAACTATCCTCCACTGGATATTTTTCACTTGCATAAAATAGCATATGCTCTTGAACCATAAACCCAACAACACAAAATCACATGTTACTTCCCAATCACATTAAAAATTGACTTTGATTTTACATGAAAGATTTGATAGATAAATCATTCTTTATAAAAACAAAGTTGACTAAGCTCATATGAACTAAAAGCTACCAAGAAAATGAGCTAGCCCTTCTAATCCTTCTGGGTTAGAGAACGATCCGATGCTAACGTTCATTGAAGCAGCACACTAACAACACAAACACAAATAAATATTCGGTTTATATTTTCTAATCGGTAAAAAGTAGAAACATGAATCGATATTACCTTATCAGTCTCTGGATCGCTGATTAACAACACCTCGAGAGCATTCTTGAGAACAATCCTCCGATACTCTCTCTTGTCTGTACGTGTCTTCAGAATCTCATCTACCGTCTTCATCGCCATCGCCATTGCCGTTCTATTACTCAAGAGGTTTTTTGAGTCTTCGCTCGTTTATGTTCCAACGTCTTTCTTTTAGAAAAATACAACGAACTGAGAAGAAAAAATCTACTTGAGAGAAAGTTAAGACAACGAACTGAGAAGAAAAAATCTTGTGTGGCCCAGTCTACGCCTAAATATCATCAACGTTGTATACTTTTCCATAGAGATCCAACGGCAACTAATTGAAACAGTTAAGTCTTCGCTCGTATATGCCAATAAGTCAACATCTTTTTTTTTTTTTTTTTTGGCAACATTCACCAAATTTTGTTTACATCAATTGGGCTTATCAGCCTCTAGATAGCTCATTAGCCACTTTGGCACCAAACGTAGGGACATAATTCGAGTATGAAATAGTTGAATATTCATCACCCCGTCAAGGTTAACATAGAATGATTCACTTATTTCATCATGTGGAGTTGCTGGCACTTCTGAGGCAACCCATACCAGTCTTGCATAAAGGCATTGAAAGAGTAAATGGTTGATCGTTTCCACTTTCATGTCACATCTAGTACACAGACCTACCTTCTCTTGCAAGGTGTCTATGGACTAAGTTTCCAGCAGTAGGAAGAAAATTACTTAGGCATAACTTTCTTTTTCTTTTAGAAATACATCAAGTAGGTAGTATATCCCACAAAAATACAAAAGAATTTTGGCTCTAGACCATTCGTATTTGATCTTGTTCTAAAGTCCATGCAATAAACATGTAATTGGTTTGATTCATGAAGTTTACTTTTAATTATATTTTTCATCCCATTATACTTGCTTAATATTTTAAACAAACATAAATAAAAGAAACAAACATAAATAGAAGTTGAAAAATAGAGGAAGAATAGTTGAGGAATAAATTAGAGGAAAATAAATTCAAAAATCGAAGTGATTTCGATCGTGGGGAAAAGTCGAATGTTTTTGTTTCTGTGAAAAATAATAATAGAGAAATTAGTGTAGAAAAGTAAAAGACAAGAATTTGAGACTTAAAGACATCAAATGTACATAGTTGCATTTATTTGTGAAATCATTTGTGTTTTATTATATTAAGGATTCAACCTAACAAATCTTGAAATGAATCCTTTTCCGCAACATTAAGTTTTTATTGGTCATGTGTTTATAACTTAGGCTGCAATTGGTTGCACTTTTAGGGAAAAAAATTAGAGGAAAAACACATTCCTCTCAAAATTCACCAGTTGAGTTGAATGTGTAAAATAATAATTTCAACTCATTTGACGTTAACAAGAAGAACAAAGAAGAGAAATATAAGAAATTTTTCCTCCACTAAAATGAGAAGAACAAGTTGAAGGGTTAATTACTAAAACAACTTTGAAAAGTTGTTTAATTATTAAAACAACCTTCACACAAAATCAAGATCTAACAAATGTCTTAAAAGACATATAAACTTTAGTCCTCTCTTTATATTATAAGTTTGCCATTTCTGAATTTAAAAAACAAAAAAAAAAAACAAGTCTACCATTGAAATCGAAACAACTCTATCGTCATTCAGGTCTAAAAAAAAAAAAATCAAACATTTGTTTGAAACCGCGGCCGCGAAGGTTGCAGAAGCACCGGATCGTGCTCGGCGGAGGTGTGGAGGCTACGGAAACATCAAGATTTAGGTAAAAATCGGATTAAAAATCAAAAGTTGAAAAAAAAAACTCAAAATCTTTTGATTTTTTGTTAGAAAATCGATATATGATGTTAAATCTACTAGTTTTAGGTAAAATCCAGTTGAAAACGAGTTAAAATACAGTAAAAACGAGCTAAAATACAGTAAAACGAGCTAAATGTGGCTGGCCGCCATTGTTAGGGTTGGAGAGAAATTTGGTTTTGTAGAGAAGATGAAGAGTAAATTATGATTTTACCCTTTATTGAATAAATCTACCACAACTATAAATAAATCTACTACATATTATAAATCTACTACTACTATAAATAAATCTACCACATATTATAAATCTACCACTACCACGACTATAAATAAGTCTACCACATATTATAAATCTACCACTACTATAAACAAGTCTACCAACTGAAGGTTGTTTTAGTAAAGAGTGAAAAGATTGAATAAAGCTACCATTACAATAAATAAGTCTACCGATCACAAAATAACTCTATCACAACTACTAATAAGTCTATCACTCAAAAAATAAATCTATTACTGTAAATAAATTTACGATCGTGCGAACCATCAATAAGTCTACCGATCACAAAATTAACTCTACCATAACTACAAATAAGTCTACCGATCACAAAATTAAATCTACCACTACTAATAAGTGACCACAATTTATAAATCTACCACCACTATATATAAGTCTACCATTGTGCGAATCATCAATAAGTCTACCGATCACAAAATTAACTCTACCACTACTACTAATAAGTCTATCACTCAAACATAAATCTACCACTACTATAAATAAATCTACGGCTGCGCAAACCATCAATAACTCTACCGATCACAAAATTAACTCTACCACTACTGCTAATAAGTCTAACGCTTCAAAATAAATCTACCACTATTATAAATAAGTCTATCATTGCACGAACCATAAATAAATCTATCGATCACAAAATTAACTCTACCACTACTACAAATAAGTCTACCACAGATTATAAATCTACCACTATTATAAATAAGTCTACCATTGCGTGGACCATCAATAAGTCTACCAACCACTTAATAAATCTACCAATCGCAAATAAGTCTACCATCACATGAACGGTATACTTATTCGGTTTTGGCAGAAAAATTTTGCTGCCTCATTAATGGCAGTTTCGTAAATACGTTTTTTCTCTTCAAAAGAAATAAGATTAAAACGGGTATTAATAGTTTTTCAAAATTGTTTGAGTAATATTCAAAGAATATCATTGTTTTAATCAAAAATCAATTTTTTAAAGTTGTTTTAATAAAGCTCCCAAAGTTGAAAGTTATTCATCTATATTTATTCCACTCAGGCCTATTCATTTTATTCATCTGCGTAACAACCAATTGCACCCTAATAAATCGACCAACTAAAACCCGTTTTCAAAGAATGTGAGTTTTATTCTATATGGATAATTATCCATATGATTACTGTTTTATATTTTATTATTATTTTCTTGTTGATAAGAGTAAATCCACCGACTTACTCTTGCTATATATATATATTCACAAGAGGAAAAGATGATTAAGTAAGTTGATTCCCTCTCTCATCGTTCTCTCTCTCAATTGTTTTCTTTCTAACCTTTAGTTAATACACAACAATAATAAAGCTGTTGTCTCTCCACTTACTCTTGTTTCTCCACTATATCATAGAAGTATAAACACATATATATAATATAGCTCTCCTCTCGTTTAATACGTTATCAGCACGAACGTCTCTATATTTGTACCGTCTGATCATATCCTCTGTCATACCAAAAGGGTAAGGTTTTAATTTTTGTGTTATTCAATTTAATTTTTAATTTATTTATTATTTATGGAGTGGTAGGCTCTGCCCCCTCCTCAAGATATTATGGTAGGCTCTGCCTCCTAACTATCAGTGGAAAAGACATATAATAGGCTATGTCTTTTCGGAATTGGTCATTATTATGGTAGGCGCTGCCTCCTTGATCAATTAAATTTTATGTCTCCATAATCCCATGGTAGGCTCTGCCTCCTTGATTATGTTGAGAATTATGCCTATTATTTTTTTTATTATTATTTTCTTACTATTATTTATTTTCTGTTATTTATGTTCTGTTATTTATTTATCATTTATGTGGAAAATTTTACCTCCTATTTTTTATTTCTAAAATTATGCTGTTATTCTTATTGCACTTATTTTATCATAATTATTTAAAATTGAATTCTAATATGATGTTTAAAATTTTGTTATATAGTTATAATGTCAAACTTGGCAAAACTTGAGATTGCTGCCCTTGATCTATCTGGGAAAAATTATTTGACCTGGGCAGTAGGTGCAAAGATGCATCTAAAAGCAAGTGGACTTCTTGACACTATTGATAAATGGAAGACCACGTCCGATGAGGAAAAGGCAAAGGCCATGATATTCCTCCGCCACCATATTCATGATACATTAAAAGATGAATATATTATGAAAGATAATCCCGCAGATCTGTGGCTGTCACTCAAAGATAGGTTTGATCACCAGAAATATGTGATCTTACCAAAGGCAAGACATGAGTGGCTGAATCTGCGATTTGAGGATTACAAAAGTGTAAGCGAATATAATTCCGCTTTGTTCGGAATTACTTCGAGGATGATGTTATGTGGAGAAAGTATAAGTGATTTTGATATGATCGAGAAAACTCTCCAAACATTTCATCCAGGAAACGTAGTCCTCCAGCAACAATATCGGGCAAGGGAATTTACCCGATACTCGGATTTAATGCAAGTTCTTCTTGTTGCTGAACAAAATAATGAAATTGTTATAATGAATCATGAATCTCGTCCAACTGGATCGGCTCCATTCCCAGAAGCGAATGTGGTAGCATCCAATACATATAATTTTCGAGGACGATGGCGTGGTCGCGGTAGAGGCCGTGGACGCGGACGTGGCAGAGGTGGTGGACGAGGCCGAGGACAAGGAAGAGGATTCCAGTCAGATAACTCCGGCACATTGAAAGCCAACCAAAATTCTCTGGGAAATGTTGTTGGCCGCATAAAGAAAAGAAAAACGGAGAGTGCTTGTTACAGATGTGGCATGAAAGGCCATTGGGCACGAACATGTCGTGTGCCAAAACATTTAGCCGATCTGTATCAAGAGTCACAAAAGGCAAAGCAGACGAATGTCGAAACAAATTTCATCACTGATGAAGCTGGACCTTCCTTTAACGGTCTCAATGATGATGCTCATTTCGATGTTGCTGATTTTCTTGTTGATCCTGAAGTATCAACAGAAAGAAATGATAACTAAATCTTTACGTCGTGATATTAATATATTTAAGCATCTTTGTAAAATAGTTTTGAAAAATAATTTTGTAAAATAGGTTTTATACTATTGTGTTAAAATAAGTTTGTAAAATATGTTTAACATAATTTTGTAAAATAGTTTTTGTAAAATATTTTTAAAATAATTTTATAACCTCATGTTACATAAAATTTTGTTTCTTTTTATTAATGCAATTCTGATTAATATTGTTATACCAGACAATGTCAGAACTTGAGATCATGGACGGAGATACATGTCTGGCAGATAGTGCGACAACGCACACAATACTTAGAGATAAAAAGTATTTCTCCGTTCTTAATTTAAAAGACTCCGCCGGAAGCGTGAGTACTGTATCTGGTAATGCAAATATTATTATGGGCTCAGGAAAAACCAGGTTTTCAATGCCAAGGGGAACAAAGTTTGAGATAAATGATACATTATATTCCCCCAGTTCATACAGAAATTTATTAAGTTTCAAAGATATCCGGAGAAATGGATATCATATCGAGACTAAGAATAAGAATGGCATTGAATATCTTTGTATTACATCAGAAAAGAAACATATATTGGAAGAATTACCAATGATGTCTTCTGGATTATATTGCACAAAGATATATATGACTGAGTCCTATGCTGTAGTAAACCAGCAGTTTACTAATATATTTAAAATATGGCATGAAAGGCTAGGACATCCAGGATCAGTCATGATGAGAAGAATTGTGCAAAATTCTAGCGGACATCCTTTGAAAAACCAAAAGATTTTTCAATCTAGAGATTTTTCATGTTCCGCATGTTCTCAAGGAAAACTAATAACTCGGCCATCACCGGCTAAAATTGGGAATGAAAATCCAGTATTCTTAGAGAGAATACATGGTGATATATGTGGACCTATACATCCACCATGCGGGCCGTTTCGCTATTTTATGGTATTAATTGATGCATCGAGTAGATGGTCACACGTGTGTCTGTTGACAACACGGAATACGGCTTTCGCAAAATTCATTACCCAAATAATCAGATTAAGAGCACAATTTTCTGATTATGCCATAAAGAAAGTTAGGCTTGATAACGCCGGTGAATTCACTTCACAAGCTTTCAATAATTATTGTATGGCAATGGGGATTGATGTTGAACACCCAGTTCCCCATGTTCATACACAAAATGGCATGGCTGAAAGTTTAATTAAACGGTTGCAACTCATTGCAAGACCGTTAATCTTGAGAACAAATCTCCCAATTCATGTATGGGGACATGCTATATTGCATGCCGCGGCATTGGTCCAGATTAGACCAAGTGCATATAATAAATATTCCCCATTACAGTTAACATCTGGCCAAGAACCCAATATATCCCATCTTCGTGTTTTTGGATGTGCGGTTTATGTCCCTATAGCTCCGCCACAAAGAACAAAAATGGGACCTCAAAGGAGACTTGGGATACATGTCGGGTATACGTCACCGAGTATAATTCGATATCTTGAACCAAAAACTGGTGATATGTTTACGGCACGCTTTGCCGATTGCCATTTTAATGAAGCTGAATTTCCGGCGTTAGGGGGAGGAATTAAAGAAATTTCAAAAGATATTACTTGGTGTGCACCATCTTTAGTACATCTTGATCCCCCTACTAAACAACGCGAGTTGGAAGTTCAGAAAATTGTACATTTGCAAAATTTGGCAAACCAGTTACCTGATGCGTTCACAAATACAAAAAGGGTGACAAAATCATATATACCCGCTGCAAATGTTCCATCAAGAATCAATGTTTCAGAAGAACAAATCGATGGAAACAAAGCGAATGAACCTAAGGTTCAATTAAAGAGGGGGAGGCCGATGGGCTCAAAGGATAAAAATCCTCGAAAGAAAAAGAAATTGGGAGAACAAAATGAGAAGGTTCTAGAGGAACCATATAAAGAAAAACATCCAGAAGATATGTATGAAAGGGTTCCGGAAGAACCAGAGGTAGAAAATGAGCATGATACAGAAACATATGAGATTTCCATTAATTATGCCCAAAATGGAAAAATATGGGTTAGAAATGAAATCGATGATACTAATGGAATATTCTCTTTCTCTGTATCTAAAGAAATTGATCAAGATGATCCAGACCCAAAGTCTGTATCAGAATGTCACGAAAGATCTGATTGGGAAAAATGGCAAATGGCCATGAGAAATGAATTAGACTCTCTTAATAAAAGAGATGTTTTCGGACCTATAGTTGTTACACCAAAAGATGTAATCCCAGTCGGATATAAGTGGGTCTTTGTGCGAAAAAGAAATGAGAAGAACGAAGTCACAAGATATAAAGCCCGGCTTGTGGCACAAGGTTTTTCTCAAAGACCGGGAATTGATTATGAAGAGACATATTCTCCGGTTATGGATGCAATCACATTTAGGTACTTAATGAGCTTGGCGGCATCTATGAATTTAGAAATGTACCTAATGGATGTTGTGACTGCATATCTTTATGGATCACTTGATACTGATATATATATGAAAGTCCCAGAAGGATTAAAGATCCCAGAAGGATCAAAAGTATCATCTAAGGAAATATGGTCGGTCAAATTACAACGATCACTGTATGGATTAAAGCAATCCGGACGCATGTGGTATAATCGCTTAAGTGAATATTTGTTAAGTAAAGGATACATTAACAATGCGATATGCCCTTGTGTGTTTATTAAGAAATCCTCATCAGGATTTGTGATCATTGCAGTATACGTAGATGACCTGAACATAATTGGAACTCAAAAGGAAATTGATGATGCAAGAACTCATATGAAAGAGGAGTTCGAAATGAAAGATCTTGGAAAGACAAAATTTTGTCTAGGGCTTCAAATTGAACATCTCAAAAATGGAATTTTTGTGCATCAATCAAATTACACCAAAAGAGTGTTAAAACGCTTTAATATGGATAAAGCGACTCCTTTGAGTACTCCAATGGTTAATAGATCGCTTGATGTTTTCAAGGATCCATTTCGACCTTGTGAAAATGGCGAGAAAATATTAGGTCCAGAAGTACCTTATATGAGCGCTATTGGTGGACTTATGTATCTTGCTAATTGTACTCGACCAGACATAGCTTTTGCTACTAATCTACTTGCAAGATACAGTTCATCTCCTACTCGTAGACATTGGAACGGAATAAAACACATATTCCGTTACCTTCAAGGTACGATTGATTTTGGATTATTTTATTCAAGAAACCCCGAGGTTGGTCTTGTTGGTTTTGCAGATGCAGGTTATTTATCTGATCCGCATAAAGCTCGTTCACAAAATGGGTACGTTTTTACAATTGGTGGAACTGCAATCTCATGGCGGTCTCAGAAACAGACTTTGGTAGCTACTTCTTCGAATCATGCCGAAATCATTGCACTTCATGAAGCATGCAGAGAGTGTGTATGGCTCAGATCAATGACTCAACATATTCAAGAAGCAAGCGGAATAACCACCAACGAAGAGCCGACGACTATATTTGAAGATAATTCTGCGTGTGTTGTCCAAATCAAAGAAGGCTATATCAAGAGCGATAGGACGAAACATATTCCTCCAAGATTTTTCTCCTACACTCGGGAACTCGAAGAGAAGAAGGAGATTGATGTTCAATATATTCGTTCAAGTGACAACGTAGCAGATTTATTCACAAAGGCGCTTCCGACTACAACATTCCGGAAACATGTTCAGAGTATCGGAATGCACCATGTACGAGACCTCTAAAGAAAATATTATATATATTTTTCCAGGGGGAGACTGCACTCTTTTTCCCTTGTCATGGTTTTTGTCCCACCGGATTTTTTTCCATGATAAGGTTTTTAACGAGGCAGTATAAAATATCAAAACATAAATGGATAATTAAGGGGGAGTATTCTATATGGATAATTATCCATATGATTACTGTTTTATATTTTATTATTATTTTCTTGTTGATAAGAGTAAATCCACCGACTTACTCTTGCTATACATATATATTCACAAGAGGAAAAGATGATTAAGTAAGTTGATTCCCTCTCTCATCGTTCTCTCTCTCAATTGTTTTCTTTCTAACCTTTAGTTAATACACAACAATAATAAAGCTGTTGTCTCTCCACTTACTCTTGTTTCTCCACTATATCATAGAAGTATAAACACATATATATAATATAGCTCTCCTCTCGTTTAATAAGTTTTTCTTTTTCTTTAAATGGTTGTTACAACAACAAAATACAAACAAATGATACAATGGCACACACATATGTTATCACTTCAATTCCCTGCTTCTAAGCTTTAGAATTACCCCGATGATCCTTATCGATATGTTTCAATAGATCCACCGGATCACGAAACCCTCTGCTGCATTTCGGACAAACATCAACCGTAACTTTACCACTATTATGTTTTCCATTCCTCTCCTGCGTTTTCTCAACATTACCATCGCTTCCACTCGAAAACTGTAACTTCTGGCTAATATCGATACCGAGCTTGCTAAAACTCGCTTCTGCAGAAGATAAAAGACTAGACCATCTCGAAGATGATGAAGAAGACGCAGGAGCTTCTTTTGTGTTTGTAGTCAAGAAACCCATGAATGAGAAACTCGAATCAGGTTTCTTCGGTCCAGAACAACTATGATCAGGTCCAAACCGATGTTTCAAGCAATGATCGATGCTACAATCTCGACATTTGATAGTGTTAGAGAATGTTAGCGATTCTCTGCATCTTGGAACAGGACATTTCTTCTTCTTGACAGTCTTTTCGTAGTTTGATGGATCACAATCTGTATTCACATGTTTCTCCCAAGTTATGTTTGGATCTTCGTCAGGGTTTAATCGAACTCCTTTCGCGCATAACGGACAGATAACCACAGTGACATCTCCTCTGTTTCCTTTTGGACAATTGTGTTTCATATAGCTTCGATGATCCAAACAAAACACCTGCAAAAACAAAAACAAAAAAGTTTCAAAAGATTTAAAGATTCACTTTCACATTTTTCATTTCGAAAAACAAACCAATTTCTGTTCAAATATTCTTAGCACCAAATTCTTCGAAATGCAGATCATTTCAAAGAATGAGTGAAATTTCACAAATGTGTGTAAAGATTCGAGATTTTTGTTACCGATTACACTAGATTCAATCAATCAACTAATAAAAAGAGAAATTCCTGGGAAACAAAAAATGCAGCGATTGTATATTTGACGGAATCAAAAGCGAAGGAGAAAGAGAAAGGGGACCTGAATGCAGCGATCGCATGTGAATGGTAAGAAATCGATTTGTTTGCAATAATCGACGGAGCAGTGTTTTCCCAGATCTGGAAATTCCGGTGTCCCCATTGAGACCGAGATTCCGAGGATACAGAACAATTCCGATCCGACAAAAATCGATAGAACAAAATTTAAAAAAAAAAATGAATAATATGAAATTAATTAAATCTAGTTTTCCGGCGAGAGAGATTCCGGGAAACAAAAAAAAAAATTCCCAGATTCCGAGAATTTAGATGAACAAAAAATTCGCAGAAACCGGGAAGAAAGTTGTAAAAGGAAGAAGGTCAACGACAACGTGATCCCATCTTCTTATTTTCATCTATTCAAAGTCAATTTTTTTCTTTGACTTTTCTTATTACCAAAATTCAGTTTCTTAAAATTCTGATCACCAACCAATTAAAACTCAGACTGGGCTTATCAAGGCTTTTACAACATTTCAAAATTGGGCTCTCCATTCATCAAGTCTTTTGCAAGTTTAATATTGCATCTGTTTCAAAAATATATATAAGTAGTTTTAACCAAAAACACCAATATTAAAAAATTATTTTTCTACTAAAAAATATCATTTAATATATTTAATAAAAATAATTAGATCAATCATACAAAAAATTAGTGGTCATACAATATTCAATAAAATTAAAAAATATTTAAATTATCAAAACAACTTACCTTTTGGAACAAAAAAAACCCTCCAAAACAACTTATATTATAAATCGAAAGGAGTAAGAAAATTCTTTCGACCAAAAAAAAAAATATATCGTATGATTGCATTTGAAAGTTTCATACAAACATCTAGATCACTAAAAAAAACATTACTATAATCATATGATCAAAAAATAAAACCAAATTTTTAAAAACACTAATTCCAAAGACAGAAGCACATGTGATGCAACTCAATGTTCCAACAAAAAATTTGACTTAAGCTTTGATAATACTGGTCTTATGCAAGAAGATGGGTTGGTATTAGTGACTTAAGCTTGCTCTTCAATTTCGGTGATGACCTTGGCGCTGGTAGGCTTAGCAGCCAAGATATCAGTATACTCTTGGAATGGTGATTTCACGAATCTCGTCTCTTTCCAGAATTCCGGCGTAAGGAATCCGTAAGTCTTCTGAAGACAGTCGAAGGTCGCCTGAGCAAAACAAAGATAGATTACATTCGTGAGAATCCGATTAAACAACAGTTGAAATGTAGGATAATCAAATCAAAACTTTGCATTCGTATAAGTAAAGTAACTTGCGAGCATTTAGATTCAAATCGACTTTGAGAAATGTTCTACATAAACTATCAATAAAGTAGCTTGAGAGCATTAGGATTCAAGCAACTTTGAGGAATCCACTACACAATCTATCGATATAAACCACCTTTGGATACAACCAATGTTCATCAAACCAATTACATTCCGCAAAATTCTAATCTCCAATATGAATTCACTAAATTGGTTCTTAATGATACCAATACCCAACACAATCAATTGCTAATTAACTACCTAAATTTCATAGTTTCAGCTAAAATTACTAACGAATCCATCAAAACCAAAACAGTGAAGAAAATTGCATACCTTGACAAAGTTTCCAAGGGTTTTGGTAGATCCTCTGGAAGAAGTAAAAACATCATCAATTCCAGCAAACTGTAAAACCTTCTTAGGAACCCTAGCCGCCACAATACCAGAACCTCTCGGAGCCGGAACCATCCTCACAGTAACAGAACCACATTTTCCGGTCACTTTACAAGGAACAGTATGTGGCTTACCAATCTTATTACCCCAATAACCTCTTCTAATCGGAATCACAGACAATTTCGCTAGAATAATCCCACCTCTAATCGCCGTCGCAACTTCCTTAGAACATTTCACTCCCAATCCGACGTGACCGTTACTGTCTCCGACTACAACAAACGCCTTGAATCTCGTTCTCTGACCGGCTCTGGTTTGTTTCTGAACCGGCATGATTTTCATCACTTCGTCCTTCAAAGTAGGACCGACGAGTAGATCGATGATTTGGTATTCCTTGACTGGGAGAGAATGGAGGTAGATCTCCTCAAGCTGATTGATCTTACCTTCTTTTACGAGACGACCAAGCTTAGTCACTGGTACCCATTTCTCCTCTTCCGGAGCACCACGACCTCCACGGCGACCACGGCCTCGAGGACCTCCTCTTCCACCACCGCGACCGCCGGCGAATCCACTACCAAAACCGCCGCGTTCTCCACCACGTTCTACACCGCGTTCACCTCCACGTTCCGCCATTGTCGATTTTGCGTAGAGGGGGTAGAGAACTGACGCGGCGTGCGTTTCGATGTGTTCTTGAGTAAACCCTAATGGCGGCAAAATTATTCCACATATAGCTCCAGACAAAAACGGATTAGGGTTTCTTATGTAAATTGAGCTTGTTGGGTTTATAAGCCCAATATTAAAGCAGGCCCAACATATGAAATTGTGCAATGGTCCATTTCTTGATTTTTTTTTTTTTTTTTGGGTCATGTTGAGTAGTTTCTTGATTTTTTTTTTTTTTTTTTGAAAGTCAGTTTCTTTATTTTCTTGTAAGATAAATAGAGATATTCCTGTAGTTGTATTTACTGAATAACATTATTGAGCTGACACATTGATTATATATATATATATATATATAAAAGACGATGCAGAAATTATGGACCAAGATGAATAAACCCCACCACTGATATCACCTGCCAAAGCTTACCAGACAAAAAAAAAAAGACAAAAGGCCAAAAAAAAAATATAACTCAGTTAACTTACTAGTGAGTTCATAGACAGGGGCGGATCTACGGCTAAGGGAGGTGGGGCACGTGCCCCATACTGATTTTACCAAATTTCTAATTAACTATTTGTATTAACTCACTAATTCATGTGGCTATGAATCCTCTCCTAATAGATATTCAGGTAAAGAGATCGATGCCCCTTTTATACCTGCTTTCTCATAACCCTTTCGTATAATTCTTTTCTATTCCACGATTCATTTTCTTTCGTAGCCATGCATATCTCACAGCAATCTCTCTTTCCTTTTTCTATCGTTTTTATTATGTTTTAATCCTTCCTTATGATTGGTTACATTATAGAAAATTTTTAAAGAATGTCATTTCCGCTTTACAAAAATGTCATCTTTTCAAAATTTTTGCAAAAATACCACTTTTTTAAAATTAATTTTTATTATATTATTTATATTTGGATTAACTATGTTGTATTAGGGTTTAGTTTTGAAAGTTTAAAGGGTTTTAGGGGTCAAAAATTTTTTTAGGATTTATAATTTTAAGATTTAAGTTTTACAAATTCATAATTAATGGTATTTTTGTAAATTGACACTTCTAAGTGGCATTCTTACAAATATACACACTAAAAGTGGTATTTTTGCAATTGTCCCAACATTATATGTTTTTTTAAGAGACAATTAAAAAAATGTCACTTTTTGTGTGCAAATTTGAAAAAATGCCACTTATGGGTGTCCATTTACAAAAAAACCACTAATTATAAATTTATAAAGCCTATATCTTAAAATTCTAAATTCTAAAAAATGTTTTGATACCTAAAACCTCCTAAACACTCAAAACTAAACCCTAATATAACATAGTTAACCCAAACATAAATTATATAATGAAAAAATAATTTTGAAAAAGTGGCATTTTTGTAAAAATTTTAAAAGTGTGGCATTTTTATAAAGTGACACTTGGAAAATAATATTTTTTGAAATTTCTCTTTTTTTTAATAGAAATTTCAGGTTACATTACATGTTACTTAGTTCCTTTTTATATTTTTATTAAACATGTATCTCTTTCTTATCCTATATATTTTTTTTGTTATACTTTTTCAAAAATGTAGTAAATTATATGGTTTGGTTTCACTTTTCAGTATATAAATATTTTAGAATATGATTCTTTTAAATAAAAATATAGCTTATTTTTAAATACTTTTTATAATATAGTATAATTTTTTTAATGGACTTCCAAATTTTTAAAACATTACATAATTAAGTTAAATATGTTTTATAGTATTAAAAACTAAATTAATTTGTGCCCCATACCTAAACTTTTTCTGGATCCGCCCCTGTTCATAGATAAAGTAAATTTTTATGTATGTATATTCATGATGCGCACATTTGTAATTTTGTAAGAATAAAATGTTAAATGAGTCAAAGGGGGCTCACTCAATAGGAAGAGAAGAAGCAGACGAGAAGTGGCAGAGAGAGTCATTGAAGTGTGATGGGGACAACAAAACAAACACTTCTTCGTTTTAACCAAATGCATGCGGTTTTGGTTTTAATAACACAAAATAAGGACAAGTTGGGAATTGCAATTTTTAATTTTGTACTTTTTCATAATTTTTTAGCAAACTAATGGAAACTAATCATATAATTTGATCACTACTATTAAAAATAAAGAAGTGAGTCAAGTGACAGAATTACCCCGTTGATCCAATGCCTATGAACTAAAAAAGGTGAAAACGAAAGATATATAGTAATAACCACAATTGAAATGCTTTTTATTTTGTAATCATAGTCTCATAGATACAAATGAAAAAAAAAAAATATATATATATATATATATATATAATCAGAATTACAATTAAACCATCAGTCCTTACCAAATTAAAATGCTTTTTCTTTGAAACTTGTACTATTTGTTTTTTTTTTATAAACTCGATATAATCATTAACTAACCACCCTCTACACTTCAACAAGGTCTTAAACCTTGGCTCCCACAAGCTCACCTGAAACTCTCTCTCTCTTAGCTCTCTCGCTCACTCTCTCTCTCTAACTTTCACTCATGTTCGGAGTCACGGCAAGACTCGATGACCAACTCGGCACCACAACCACACCAACCACCATATACGTGGACCCAACTTCCCAAGACCAGCCGAGTCACAACTCGGACCACCGTTCAATTGAAACACTCGTCGTCGTCTTAGCCGTAATCACTATTCTATCAGTCCTAGCCGGTGTCTTCGCTCGGCTCTGCGGCGGCCGCCATTTATCTAACGGCGGAGACCACGACATCGAAGGTTGGGTCGAGAGAAAATGTCGTAGCTGCATCGATGCCGGAGTTCCCACCGTTCCTCCACCTCCACCGCCTCTGCCGCCGGCAGCAACGACGGAGGAGCAGAGCAAGCCAGCAGCGGAAGATCAAACCAAGAAGTGAAGTAAAAAGGGTAAAACTATTACAATTTTCGACTTAGCTTTTAACATCATGTAATATCATTAATTTTTGAAGACATCTTTTTTAATGTACCTTGTTCTACGGACATTGATTTCGGAATTTCCTCTTATGTTTCATGATTATTACTATTTATTTCAAACAAAAAAAGCAAAGTTTCTTTGTTAACTTTAACTTTAATAAATAAATCCGTTGAGATTTGAAAGCAACGGCATTAAACAAACAAAAATAAAGAAAACATTAATATTTACTTTGTGCATGATTGATTAGGTTTAAATATTGTTTAGAGTCTTAATTTTTCTTAAAACATCATTGTTTCATCAATCATGTTGTAACTTTAATTTTTTAACGTTCAAACCAACACTTTTTTTTTACCAATCATATTTTTGTTTTAATTCTCTAAGCTACAGCCTCTTTAATTTTTTTTAAGTTTCTTTGCTATAACATGTAAAATCTTACAATCCATTTTTATGGCTGTACAAACTTTTTTTTTTTTAAATCACGTTATACGCTTTTATTATGATTACTTAGTTAAAACTTCGTAAAAACAAAGTTTTGAGAGAAAAAAATATATGTGGAAGGATTTTAAAACAAGATTGTGACAAATCTATGGAAAATATAAAATCAAAAGTATTATGAATTATTCTATCAATCACTAAACTATTTTTATATTTTAAATACATTTACCGAAATTATTTAATTTTAAAATGATATTTAATTTTTTTATTGTCCATTTTAAAATAATTTAGAGGTTCATTTTTATGAGAAATTTCAAAAAATACCACTTTTCAAGTGTCATTTTACAAAAATAACACACTTTTGAAATCTTTAAAAATGCCACTTTTTCAAAATTATTTTTTCTTTATATCATTTATGTTTGGGTTAGTTATGTTCTATTAGGATTTAGTTATGAGGGTTTAGGGGGTTTTAGAGGTTAAAAAATTTTTTAGGGTTTAAAATTTTAAGATATAAACTTTATAAATCTATAATTAGTGACATTTTTGCAAATGGACACCCCTAAGTGGCATTCTTGCAAATGTGCACACAAAAAGTGGTAATTGCCCCCATTTTTATTGCATTGAAAATTACATAAAGTTTCTATAAACTTGATTATTTGTATAATTAGTACAAAACATTTTATTTTCATAAAATTAGTCGATTTAATTAAAACAGTAGCACATATCTTAGATTTACCAATCATGTTTTTATTTTAAAATAGTTACAGCTACAACATATATTTGTACAGCAAAAAAGTCTGCAGCAAAAAAATCTACAGCAAAAAAAAAACAGCTATATCAAAAATTCTACAGCAATTAATCTACAACTACATCCGAACCAATCAGCCACTTTAATTATCATCGTGTTGTATTTCATAGCAACAAAATCAGAGGAACACCCACATAAGAAGTATATCAAGATTTAACATGGGCTTTTAGTAAAGTAGGCAAAAACATATTAGCTCTGATTATATGGAATTTAACGTTTTTTTTTTGTTTGTCAACGAATTTAACATTCTTATGAAATACAATTTATGAATATTTAATTCAATGGACTTTTAGTCAAGTAGGTCACAAAGCAAGAGCTCACTGAAAACTAGTTCTTTTGCTTAATTTTCGGATTTAACATGTTATTTTAGAATAAGTATAGGAAAACACTCTATAAATTAACATTTTTCGTGCCGAAATTATCTTTTTAACATTTTTCCTTTTAAGCTCATATCCCTTGTATCAACAACAATTTTGTACTTACCAACTTAATGTTAAAATAATAAAACAGCTTACCGAATTTTGTATATTTTCACCATTTTAAATAGTAAAACAAAACATTAGACAAATAATTTTATTCATTTATTCATGGAAATACAAACAATCAATACTCGTAATTATATACATACAAGACAACAAATCTTTCGATTTATGTATATATCTTTTACTTCGTATATCAAGAATCAATAAGTACATGTCTATATATATATATATATATATATATATATATATATGCATGTATACGTAAATACGTATATCACATAATAAGCTAAAGTAATTTAAGTGGAATTAGCATCGAGGAGAAACGGTGCCTTGATCCTTAGCATTGGCATTTTTGCAAGAAGCTGTTCCTCCTTTGATGTTCACGTTCGCAAGAACAATTCCTTGGCATGGATATTTCTTGCTGCAATCGAACTTTATGGCCACATCCGTTGCGCTTGTACCGGTTATATTCCGGTAGACCACGTTGCTCACTTGCACCGCGGATCCCTAAGCAACACATATATTCACATTTCAATCCCATCGAAGCTAGTTTAGTAAATTAAAAAAAGAACAGAAATTCGGCTAAATCAAATCAATTACTTGTTGTTCGCATTTGTCCTTGTCGCAGTAGTTTTGGTCGATTATGATCGGATTCTTGACATTTTCCATACGAATGTTTTGAAACTTAATGTTCTTGGCAGTTCCTGACCCTCCCTGAGATTTGGGGGGGGGGGATCAATGAGGTCCGACCGGGTCGAACTGGATTTAATAGTTTAAAAAAAAATAGTAATATAAATAGTTTTTGTATAACTATAATATCCAAATATATAGTATAACTTTTGAATAAACATATTGTTAAAAATTAATCATGAAGAAAATCATTTTAATAACAAAAAAACTATTCAAAGACAAAGTTTAATGAGAAATACTTAAGTTTATATGTAAAAAAAAAAATTAAAAACATTAAACCGTAACAAAAATTAACTAAATTCAAAACTAGTATTTGTTTCTATAAATTTTAATCATAAGAAAAAATTAAATATGAAAAAATGGAAATTTAAAAAAAAAAAAAAAAAACTCAAACCCAGGTCAACCCAACCCGGCTAGCCGGCCGGTTCGCGGTCGAACCCGGTCCAACCCCCGGTCCAGTCCGGTTTTCAAAACATTGGAAAAAGGAGATATGATCATTGTACTCTGTAATTAGGTTTAGTCTCTTGGTAAATGCATCTTAGAACTTTCTAGGTATATATTTTTATTCTATAACTGTTAAATAATCGTGGCATTAATAAGGAAGTTAATTACTTATGTAATATATGATCCATATAAATATATATATAAAATATAATTTAATATGTATTTATGTTAAACGAGATTTTGGGAATTCTCGTTCTCGTTCCGTTCCAATCGGGAATTGAAAACTTGTCCCATATGGAAATACAGAAAATATACGGTACGGAAATTCGGGAACGGATACGGGACGGGACGGGAATTATGCCCATCCCTTTATTGGAGCTTTGTATCTACGTACCGTTGGGGCTTTTGTGCATGGCTGTATAAAAAAAAATAGGAAACCAATTAATATTAACATGATGGTGATATATAATGAATTAAGAGTATTTTCAATAAGTATATATGGATATGTGTGTGACAAGTAGTAACTATACATACCTTAGATCGGTCGATTTTGCATGAGTTTTGCCACCATATTTTTCCGTTACCATCAATAATTCCGGTCGAGCCACCATCGACTAATAGATTGTTAACGTCCTCAATGACAAGCCAATGGTTTTTGTCTTTGTAATTGGATCGTTTTGTAGATGCTGATAAAGTGCCTAGGATCTGCAGTTAATCGGTAAATAAAAATCAACTAATTAAACTTACTAACTAAGCGGACATTAATGATTAATTAAAGTTACAAAAGAAAAAATATTACCTGAAAGTTACGCATAGATTTGCATGGGCCTCTAAATCCAGTAGACTTGAGGAGATAAGCCTTTCCTTTCGGAATCAAGAAATTAGTAACTCCATTTGTTGAACATGCTTTCTTCCATGCTTTCTTGAAGGCCTAATTAAACACATATATATATATACACACCCATGCATGCATGCATCATCAAATACGAAATAAAATATATCTTATACATATTTATCTGTTGAATTTTTCCTTTACATCTTTTCACACCGGAAACCATAACTAATTTTTGACAAAATAAATTTTGTATCCAACATTAATATAAACATTTTCTTTATAAAGAACATGTAAAATAGTATACCTGAGTATCATCGGTTTTTCCATCTCCTTTGGCTCCGAAGTCCGCAACACTAACAGTTGATGATTCCGAAGTTGTTTCATCCGAGCTTCTCAAGGTGAGAACATCGTCGTCGTTTTTGAGCTTTAATAAGCTATCGGATTCAAAGCTTCCATCTTCATGACCATATCCATCATCAACGTTGCTACTGAAAGCTTCACACCACGAGAGCATCAAAAGAACGCATAAGAAAACAGCAAGAAGTCCGCAACAACGGGCCATTTTCAGATTTAGCCTTTCGATGATCGATTTAGCCTTTCAATGATCGAAACAATTTTTGTGTCTTTCTAATGAGTGTTGTTTCTTGTGAGGAAGATAAGATTGTTTGCTGTTTTTCTTTGTAATATGAAATTGAAGAAGTGGGAGGTATAATGTCTATTAATAGGCAAATTAAAGGGAGCAAAAAAAGTTAGGTTTATTAAAGTTTTAATGGCGTTAGAGGTATGGAGAGAGATTGAGATTGATACGAAAACATCACTTTTTATGCTTCTAGCCTTACCTCTTCGCACCTTATTGTTATTTGTTTTCTTGATTGAGAGTTCACATTCTAGCTAGTTACGTATTTTTCAACGTTGTCGTCTCTTGTGTGTCTCTCAAAGTTCGGTAGTAGTTTTGGGTCCATTTTACTCTTTCTTGCTTTTTATTTTTGTGTATGATGCTGAAAACCGTCGTAGTATCTTTTAGGAAAATTTTCAGGAAAAAAATATCATTATCTTTCATTGTTTCTCTTATATTTAAGAGAAATTATGTCAATAGCCATATTTTGGACTAAAATATAATATATGGCATATATATGTATAATAAAAATAAATATCTTCTTGCTCTGTATAGTTTGGTAATTAGAATATCATGTTTATCTTATTTAATATTTTTCAGTTCATTCTCTTTGTAAAGATTCAATCTCAAGATATTAAAAAAAAATCACACATATATTATTATGGTTTGAATTTTGAAAATGATCAAAATTTATTCGATGAATGAATAGTAAAGTTGAGTGAAAAAGAGTCTATATATAAGAAAAAATTTTAGTTCATTTCTCTTTTAATACAGATATATAAAATAAGAGAACAAAAGAATAGATTTGTTTTTTTTGGGTAAGCAAAAGAATAAATTTACTTTAGAAGACAACTAACTAATTCAGGTTTTTTAACAGAAACTAAAGAAGTGCGCGTGAAACGGCGTCGTGGGCTTGCAGTTAATCCGAGTTTGAATTGTTAGGTAGCACCGGTGAGACTAGAGTGTTAAAAGTACATGTGTCTCCCACTGAGATAGTGCAGATTGTTATATGAGATTGTGTACTTTTAATTAACTAGAATTGTGGTCAATAATCTATACATCTGAATTTAACACATGTGGTTAATGTGTTGACGTATGAAATAGTTAAAATTATTTTCATCTTGGAAGAAAGTTAGGATTATACGGAGTAAGGAGTAAAATGTGTAAAAATACCAGATCCAAAATATAATTGTAAATACGTGAACGGCACTACAAATGCCCAAAATGTAATGATTGACAAAGTTTATGTTGAAATAACAAGATAACTCAAATTTTGCATGTCAACATCAACAATATGATCTATTTTGTTAGAAAATCAATTAACAACGAAATTTTTTGGTAGTTCAATTGTTAATGGTTTTCTTAACAAAGTTAAAGTTACAATAATATTTTTGGTAGTTCGTGACCAAAAATATATATAGTTCTTGTTTTTTGGTAGTTCAAAATCACATTATGTCAATGGTCAATTTTTTGAATCACATAATTAATATTTCACCAATTTTGTTTTGGTTTTTGAGATTCACCAATTGACCAACCGTTGGAGTTATAAAATTTTGGCTCATAATCTCTTCGGTTTGGATATTTCGATTTAAAGAATAACATTCTGTACCAAAGGGGGTTTGAATTACACGAGGCACAAAGAAACCAACACCCTTGTGTTACCACTAAACTATGACACCTTTGGTAAAACCCATCTGAAAATCAAGCATATCAAAAGACTTATCAACACTCAGATAATTACAATTTACACATGTTTTATATTTGAATAAATACAAGCATAGATTAGTTGTCCATTCGTCATTGTGATCTATAGATGGTGTAACACATATTCGATTGATCATGTGGATAATTCGATCTTTTAATGTGTACATATAACAAAATATTTAGTCGTAGTTAACACCGAATATTAACATAAAGTAACCTAATTAATGAATAAGACAATGCATGGGACTACAAGAAAAATTAATGGCGAAGACCTAATGCCCATATATATATTCGTATCATTTATCAACCACAAATGGTCACGTAATTATCCATTACATACAACAAAACACTTATCTAAATGTTTTGTGATATGATTAGCAATTAATTAATATAAAAATGTGTATATATATATATACGTATAGTGTAAGAAGTGTAAAAATAGGTGGAAGTTAAATGGCATGTGCGAAGTTTGCTCGGGAGACCTAAAAGTATGGTCGGAATTCATGTCTTTTGGAAATTTTCCTAGTCGTTGTTGTAACTTCACCTTAATTATTGCTTCCTTCTTTGAGTTTATTTCTTGTATTTTTCTTAATTAATAGTTAGGATTCAACTTGCTCATCGTTTTCGTGGATGTCAATATTTCAATTTTTCATTTTACTTGGTGTTGGTAAAATAGCAAAGAAAGAAAAACTGAAAAAAAAAGAGGAGTAGAAGACATGTACGTTTGAAATTGAATGCTTTGGGATTTCGTGCGTCGTGTCAGGTTGATGTATTGATGAGCTAACTAATGTTTCAGATATTCATGTTAAGAATTTAATGTTATACTACTATGTTCCATGTAAATGTCGTAAACCAGTAAAGATATGAGTCATACGACTCGTACTTAATTGTATTAAAAACCAAGATAGTACTTAGTTGTATTAAAAATGTAGCATAAACAAAAACACGAAAATAACTAATGGAAATGTTTCAATATGTAATTTCGGAACAATTGCAAAACTGCTATTTTTGGTGTGCCATTTTACAAAAATACCACAATGGATTGTTTATTTACAAAAATGTCACTAATTATAGATATTTTAAAACTTAAATATTAAAATTCTAAATCATAAAAAATGTTTTGACCCTTAACAAATTCTAAACCCTCAAAACTAAATCATTATACAAGTATACAACATAATTAACCCAAACATAAATAATATAATGAATAAATAATTTTTTTAAAATAGTATTTTTGCAAAGATTTTAAATAATATCATTTTTGAAAAGTGACACTTCAAAAGTTGTATTTATCAAAATTTCTAATTTCCCATGTTTAACAACAACAACAAAAAAATCGTTTTAAAGTTTCTTTAGTTTACTTTAAAAGAATGTTGTTATACGTTTATCAATGTGAATTTTACGAAGTTGAATAGTTTTTTTTTTTTGAATTGTCAGGAGGTTCTGGGCCAAAATCCGTAAATTCCCTAGACCCGAAATCACAGTATATAATATTAGTTTTATCTTAAGAGCCACTCGAACCAGCGACCTCTAGGTTTTGCATGAGATCTTTACCAGTTGAGTTATTGGCTCTCGGTGAAGTTGAATAGTTGATGATCATATAACTGAAAATTGTTATCATTTACCTCTGAAATTACGTACCCTATTTGGAATTTCCTTCCTAACTTTTTTCTTTTATCTATTACATCACCTTCATCTTTTCTTGCATAAAATTACTATTAAGGCGGGTAGTAAGATTTGTTAGGCTAAGACTTTAACTTTGTAATAAAACGCACCAGCAATTCTAAAAAAAAATCATTAGATTTTGGTATGGTCTAATTCCTACAAAAGTTGACCAACTAACCAGAATTTAATTACAATTCGTTTTATCCCATTGTTTCAGCCAAGAACTCAATTTTGGAAACATTACTTTGATGAAACATTACTTCAATTTTGGAAACATTATTTTGGAAATTTGAGGTTTGCCACAACCTAAACAAACACTCAAGAAAATCTTTTTTTTTTCTTCTGTAAACTCAAAAAGCAAATTTTATCCGGTCTAGTCTCAGTTGAGAGAGAAACAACAAAGTTAATTAGGATTTAGGAGTAAATTTATTTTATAAAGAAAAATTAGTAGTACAAAACTACAAAGACACAACAAGATTACGTTATTACAATGTGAATATACTACTACTACAACTGACAACAAGATTACGTTATTACAATGTGAATATACTACTACTACAACTACTAATTTCTTGATATCTAGTAGTACTACAATATGATGAATGACCAAAAAAAATAACCCCAAAACTACATGGAAAGTTTTCTTGCTCTAGACCACAATGTCAACATGCCATCTGAACATTTCCTCCTTTGTCACCGGCAGGTTCAAGGTCACGAGTCTAGTCTCCGCATGTAATCATCGAAAATAGGGAAAGAGTATATATGTTCCTTAGGCAAAAGAAATATCATTTTCTTAGAGAGAGAGAGGATAAGAAAAAGAAGATGGAAGTGTGGTGAATATGTGAAATGGATGCTCTTCCTGACTTATGTCTCATTAGCTATGTGAAGAGAAAAAGAAGAGAAGGTAAGTTAAGGTAGATGCTAAATATAAAAGCAATAACTGTAAGGAATACAAATTTCAGACAAAAACCTACCTAACGCAAGTGCCAAAAGACAGAAAACATATTATATCTTGATTCTCTGGATGAGACACAACTATTAGAAATTGCTAACTAACAAAGTTCAACAAGAAAGCTAATGAAAAAGTAAATAAAGTTACCAGAATCTACAACACTAATCTCCCCCAAGAGTGGGTTGATAAAAAACTGTGCGAGTCTAGGTAAGAAATAAGAATCCAACACAGTAAAAGGGCAAGTAAGATAAAGACTAGCTATCATAGCAGGAGGAAGAAAACAACATGTCCAAAGCCTCTTTGAAAGACTTTGCGTTGACTTTGAAAGAAAAGTTCGCGTTTTCAGCAGCTGTATAAGCTTCTTCCAATGTTACACAGCAGGTGCGAGAAACGTTCGGAGCTTTACCGAATCTTTTGCAAAGCGTATTCTAGAAAGACAAGGTATCCTAGAAAGATATGTTTCTAGATCCTTCGACAACTAGAGAAGAGTGGCGCTTAGAATAACCCTAGAGAAGACCCATTACCTATAAAAATGTATTTTGATTAAAAAAAAGAATTGTGATGGGTTCAAGGTTGTAAACGTTTGCGGAATTGAAAGTGTAAGAGCATCTCCTCTGTATTTCTCTATAATTATCTCTAAAATAGAGTAAAAAATAGTATTTCTCTATTTTTTCTGCAATGTATAATGCTACTTTTTTTGTTTTTTAGGATATGACAAAAAAATCTCTATTTCCATCTCCAAATATAAAGAAAAAATAAAAATTTCTATTATAGAGATAGGTTAGAATAAATTTGACTCTAAACTCTGTTTTAGAGATGAAAATAGAGATGGTTTTAGAACCCTGGAATTACGTACCCTTTTGGAGTTTCCTTCCTAACTTTTTTCTTTTATCTATTACTTTCATCTTCGTCTTTTGTTGCATAAAATTAGTATTAAGGGTTTGAGCAAAAAAAAATTACTATTTGTTAGGCTAAGACTTTAACTTTGTAAAACGTACCAGCAATTCTAAAAACAAATCATTAGATTTTTGGTTTGGTCTTATTCCTACAAAAGTTGACCAACTAACCACGATTTAGTTACAATTCCATTTATCCCATTTTAGCCAAGAACTAAATTTTGGACAATTACTTTCTTGAGCGTTCTTTTTTTTTTTTTGTCAACTGTTGAGCGTTCTTATTTGGAGATTTGAGTTTTGCCACAGAACCAAAACACTCAAGAAAATCTTTTCTTTCTTCTGTAAACTCCAATAACCAGTCTCATCTGAGAAAGAAACAACAATCATTAGGTATTTAGGAGTAAATTTATTTTATAAAGAAATATTATTAGTACAAAACTACAAAGTGACACTAATATAACAAGATTACATTATTACAATGTGAAGACATTACTACTACTACTACTACTAATTTCTTGATATCTAGTAGTACTACAATAACCCAAAAAAATAACCCCAAAACTACATGGAAAGTTTTCTTGCTCTAGACCACAATGTCAACATGCCATCTGAACATTTCCTCCTTTGTCACCGGCAGGTTCAAGGTCACGAGTCCAGTCTCCGCATCGTAATCGAAATCAGTCTCTCTGTTTTCAACCGCGCATTTTAGGGGACGTTGAGAAGAGTATGCTCCAAAACGACCACAACCTCTAACACTCAGAGATATCAGAGCTGTTGGAGAACGGTTTTCGCTTAGCGCCGAAGAAGAAACCCCTCCATCGAAGAGTTCGGATTTCTTGTCAGCCACATGATTGATTTCCATGGAGTCAATGGCTCCACTTGAGTTGAACATGTCTATGAGACCGATAGGTGCAAAAGAGATGTTTGCAGTGACTTCCTGTATAGCCAAAAAAATCAGGAAAAAGATTTAGTCATTTATGATTCGAAATGCATCTATTAAAATCTTTTATGAAGATCAACAATTAAAGTGAATGTAATATGTAATGCTGAATGTACCTTTAAAGGAGAGATGTGGTAGAGCTCATATTCAATGACTTTGAGAGTGAGAGGGATTGAGGCACCTTTTGGCAGTTTAATCACCTCCCCAGATCTGTAAGCGTAGACTATTGAATCTCCACTCCAATCTGCACCAGCCACTTGAGAAATTTGATCAGCATCATCCGCACGGACCGAACCCGTGAGTGTACCAGGAGAAGTATCATGAATCTGATTCTTCTTTGTTTCCTTGCACCAACCAGCACCTTGACAGTTGAATACACCAACTATACCAGTATACTTATTCATGTTCCAGATCTTGAGCAAGCTTATTCCATCTCTAGCTGGATCAGCGAATAGGCAGTCACGGGTAGGCCGACCCGGAAGCTGAGCACGAAGAACTGAACCATCAGGAAGAACCAGCTTCCTCAATAGATCAAAGTTGTGGTTGCCTGGCTTATCACTGCTCATGTAAACAAACAAACCACATCTTCGGTTAAAAACTCGAATTAAATGTTATCTGGTCAGAACAAGAATTGAGTTAAAAGAAGGTCGTTTACCTGACATAGATTGCGCATCCGCCTACTGCTCGCGCTGCAGCATGGTACTCTGCAGTTGGGTGTAAACTCTGAAAACAACAAAATTTCAGTTCTTAGTAAAAAACTCTTTCCTTGTAGACTTCTAAAGACAATCTTTCTTTACTTACATGGAACATGTCCCAGTCAGGTTGCATGAATTCCCCTAGGAAAAGGGTATTGTATGCAACCGATGCGATGTGGATGGTGTGAGAAGCAGGATCTCTAGGGTAGTAATCATCAGATGCTCTAACAATAGCTGTTTGTTTTGCGCTGTATAATCCATCTGTGTTGTGGCACATGCATGAAATGCAACCATTATCTGTGAAATTCCGGGCAATGGAAGCTTCTAAAGCTTGGTGGTAGCTACGAGTGAGAGAGACTCTCCCGCCAAGACCAGCACCGAGGGTTTCGATGATGTTCTGCACATCAACTTTGACTCCATCTATACCACATGAAGCCAGGTATGAGTGCAGCTCGTTGTAGAAGTTGAAAACTTTCTTCGGATTGACAAGACCGAGACCATGAACAGCAAGACTGTCCATTACTATATCTGGTTGGTTCCCTAAGACACCTGGGGACTGAACTGGGTACGCTAATGCACTGTCATAGTGTTCCATTCCAGAGGCAGCTGGTTTAACTCCACCCCAGTAGCCAGCTAAAGCGTGCCACGCATAAACTTGCCTGTAAATAAAGGAGTAAAGCAGCGTGAGTATATCAATCATCTTGAGACTCACAAAGTGTTGCAAATAAAGAAGAGAGGACATATGATAGGCCATGTTTGGTTCTTATCAGCATACTTCACATTATGGCGCTGCTTCGCATTGTCAACTACACTCTTAAGCCCTGATACTTGCGTGTCCTTCTGATTACTCTTCTGAAATTTTGCATTCTCCTTGATACCAACAAGCCTAGTAGCGAACCTGCATATAAGAATTCAGAAAAACTTAGTGTTACAAATTAGATTGAAACACAATAATCTAATTTTCATTTCGCCTACTCGAGCTTTACTTTAATATGCAGGCAACCACTAAAAATCTACCAGACAAATTATGGCTTCATGTTTCGTTCTGTTTTGCTGAACTACTATTTGGTAAACTGAGGACATACTTAAGATGCTCATCTACATGAATACAAGAAAGAAAGGACCAAGAGATCTTACTGTGCTCCTTCCTGGACAACGCAGTTTGTATCTTTCTCTTTGTTTTCTATTTGTTGCCAACCATCATCAATGATCAGAAACCTAGGTGGAGTACCTCCTTCCGAAAGACTGCAATAAACCAAAACGCATCAGAGACTTGATCAGCTTACAGAGCTTTGAACCAGCATATTAAAAATACGTCACTCTACTTCCATATAAAGGTATACCTTCTAAGGCCATCATCAACGCCCTCGGCAGTCACGTCTGTGTAGAACGCGTCCCAGGTACACCAGCCAAACCAGTCTAGGAAAGAAGGCAGCTAAACAAACAAGGAGGAAAAACATGAGGAGACCATATCAAATTAGAGTGAACTCTTTCTCTGTGACCAGAACCGTGGAAATGTTTACTGACCTTCTTCTTCTCACGATGATGAAATGTCTGCATGTGTCTCTCTACAGCCCTGTACATAACAAAAGATTACCATGTGTTAGTAAACACACATAAACTTAACATACATGAAAACAAAACATATCATTTTGGCTATTTTCCTAACATACTTTACGGATTGCCTGATAACTTCAAAGGGATTGGTTCCAGCATGAACATAGACAAGGTGTGTTCCCTGGCTAGTTTCGACCGCCTTATCTCCTGCAAAAACAGAATCAACCAAAGCAAAATATCAGTTTCTTGGGTCTGGAAGTTGTAAGAATAGATATGGATCACATGTAAAACTAGTTAACTTACCGCTCTCAAGACAAATCTCTATCTCGTTCTTCTCATTTCCTTGAAGAACAGCTCTGAACTGGCCTTCAAGTAGAGGGAGAAAGACGGTATAAATAGTCGGAGCATCATCCCCATTTCCTTCAACCTCATCTTTACTCTCTAGAAGCATGAACTGTGTCTCCAAAGGAATGTCTTTTCCACAACTTCCCATTCTCTGAGTCATCCACCATAGTTTAAACCGGAAACAACACATAAACCGAAGACCCCTGCAATAGATTATCAAACCATAAGCTCAAACAACCATCAAAAGGACCTTAGTTTCCAAATTACTGATAGAAAGACACTATAGCAGAAGAAACAAAAGTTTGGTGCTTACTCCAATACACCGATTGGGAACACATGGAGACTTTTGCTTTCGTCAAATGTTGCCCCAATAAAAGCACCGGAAACAAATCCAGCACCCGAATCCGGAGTTAGGATGATGTTGTCAGGGATTTTGGTCAGGATAGTCTTCCCTTGGACAACCAAGGTGTCGTTCTGGACAGAGATATTTGATGTAATCGTCATCTCCTTAAGAACTTTGAATTATCTGTCTCACACAAACACAACAGATAAACCAACGTTAGGAAATGGATCCTTCTATAGAATCAAAACAATAATCTTTTATCAGAAAATTCACATGAAACTCGAACTCATCCATGTTAAAGAAATCAAGCTTCTACAAGAACCTCAACGAATCAGGACCTCAAAAAAAAAAAAAAAAAAAAAAAAGGACTTTGTAGAATATAAATGGCAAATAGCTCCAAATTTTTCTTTCTTCTGCAAAGCATTCGAGAACAGTGTTCTTTTTACTACAGCGACAATTTATAATATTCCCTAGTGACAAAATGGTTCATGAATCCAAACATTTCCAAAAATGGATCATGAATCTAAAGATGCAAGATTCCAAATTTCTCTCATTTTCAAATTCTACCTGAGGAAACTGAAGATGAGAGATGAAACCAACGAAATTATCACCAGAGAATTTACTAACCTAATGGAGAAACAAAATATCAAATTCGAAACTCAAATCTCTCCAAAATCTGCTCATTACCCAGAAGGATATTGACGAGCATAATCACAAAAAGACAGAAACTTTCAAATCAAAACTTGAATTTGAAAAATGAAAATAAACCAAAAGTACTCACCGGAGTAAAAGAGCTTGCCGGGATACAGAGAGAGAGAGAGAGAGAAAAGACGGCGGGGTAAGGGCGGAGAGATAAACTCTAAGCTATGTCAAAGCAAAATGTTGCTTCGTGCGAGATAAGAGAGAGAACACGAAGAACACGGAGTCGCCGCCTTAAGAAGTTGGTGGCTCTCCCGTCAAATAAAGAATGGTCGCTGGTTCAAGAATCGAAACGTTGTTTTGTTTTGTTGGCTAATGACAGTGGTGAAGAAGACGGTTTATATATGCGAGGAGATCTGCGAAGAGCCGTTGCGATGTTGACACGTGTCATATTGCTTTTCCCGTGGAGATTGAAAAGTACTAAAAAAATCATGATATTTTTTGTCTCTCATCCTATTGCTGAATCAGAGACACCTCATTAAAATTATTTCTGTTGTTTTTGCCCTTTAAATTTTGTTTTTTGTTTTGTTTGGAGTGAATTATATAATACAATAAAAATGCAAAAATATGATTTCAACTGATTTACATTTTCGATGCTAATATTGAATATAGCTTACAATTATTATTACAAAGTTATTTTAAAACATACAAAATTTTTACCTATGTAAACTATAAATAAAATTTGAAATGGAAACATATAATGTTGCTGTCATTTTAAATCTGGAAAATGTTGAAATCATGGTTGTATGTGAGAAACCATATTAAATTATCGAATCAAATCATATTACGAAACTATAAATCGTAGTTAATCTAACTCTTGATACAAAATCATTACGAAGCTTAAATGTACAAGAAACGTGTAACGTAGCTTAATACGCGTCTTTTAAAAATATTTTTCTAACTTGAATCGCGTCTCTTAAGGAAATGCCAGCAATATTTATTCATATAATCACCGATTCACCTACAAGTTTTGCAGATCTTCAATAAGAAAATTTTATATATTTTTTATATTCCTAGGAAATGACATATTTGATATTTGTAATGCTTATCAAGTTTGAAATCGCCGACAAAAAAAAAAAATCAAGTTTGAAATCTTGTACAGCACATTACATAGGCACTATTAAGGTATCTCGATTGATTCAAAATATACAATATTCTATTTTAAGATGTTTTCTTCATGGCTTTTGAAAGAGGTTTCAAGGTGGATATATTATTAATGACCTACTTGATAAGAAAAATATGAATTATGTTGGCGGGAAATCCATTTCCCATTTTGTAAGTTTTATCGTTTTGTAAGTTTTATCGTATATTTTTATATGTTCTAGCGTAAAATCATAAATATTTATTGAATTTCTTAACCTAACATAAAATATTTCAAAAATGTACGTAAAAATTAGAACGCTAGAAACATAAAACTTATATTTTCTTTTTCTTTTATAACTAAAAAAACTTATATATTTTTTTTTATAATTCATGGTAAATTCCAAACATACGGAGGAGTTCAGACTAATCCTTGGAGAAAGTGCATCCTATGGATAGACATTCTCTCCGAATATGCAAATGGGTTGAAAACAATGGACCATATCCATGTGGGTGTGCAAAACAATGTGTTTTAGTTTCGTGTAACAAGTGGATCGAATTTGTAACATGTTGGCCTCACAAGTCCATCTCCCTACCACTTTACCACAAGGCTCCGAACAAAATATTTATGACCACAAGGCTCCGGACAAGTCCAAGGCCGTGCCTACCATGCAATTATAAAAGCATTCGCCTCGAGTCCCAAATGATATATATATATATATATAATTTTAGGGGTCCCATATTTCAAATATTAATTGTATTATAGTGGTAAAAGTATGGTAATATAAGTTCAGAAACACTTTGATGTAAAAATAAGGATATTTTTTTTATCAAATTAGTTATATACACTCTAACAATCATTTGAACTTAAATTATAGATATTGTTAAAAAAATCATCTATAAAAATTATTTTATTTTCAAGTTTATCTCGAACCCCTATCACTACAAGAAAACAGTCTAATTTTGACCATCAATTTGGTTTAAAACTGGTCAAAAACAGTCATTTCTGACAAGTATTTGACCAAAACCGATTCGTAAAAAATCTATTGTCGCAAATGGATTTTGGTCAAAAAATAGTCAAAATTTTTTGACCAATCAAAATGGTCGAAAATTTGGTTCTAACCAATAAAGCGGTCAGAAGTTTCTGACCAATCAAAATGGTCGAAAATTTGGTTATGACCAATCTAGTGGTTGAAACTTTTTGATCAATCTAAATGGTTGAAACTATATGTTTTGACCAATTTACGATCATATATTCTAACCAATTTTGGACCAACTTAGATATGTAATTAAAAATATATATATTCATAAGTAATTAAATTCAGATTTAAAATATTTGATTCATAGAAATTGAAATTAAATAAAATATTTTAATATATTTAAAATATAAAATAAAACACAAATAAATATACAATACAAATTTATCTTTACAATCCAAAACTATCTGAAACTCCAATCCGAAACTATCCTTGCTCAACTGAGCTCAAGGTTAAACCTCATCCATCTTCTTACAAAAACTCTTCCCATGAGTCCACAAGAAGCCTGCAAGATTTTAGCTCATTCCGAGTTCATTCACCCAACCAAACGTTACACTTCATCAAACTTGATCGATACATAAACTCCACGAAACATACTCCAAAAGATGCAAATAATAGACAAACTAACCGTCTGATTTTCGATCTAACCATTGGTTCTGAAGACAGTAATGCCATGAAGAACTCCATGAAATTTCAGCTAGATCTGACTTTATTTAATCCTCCGAATGAACCCTCAAAGCAGCTTCGTCAAAACTGTCTCTAGACTGTCATAGTAAGATTTCGTGCGCTAGAAGAAACGCGTCCATATTGCGACTCAGGTGGAACCACGGGTCAGTCTTGGTACTGCTGGAAATCTGGGAGTCTCGCGATCGTACTGACACCGACGTCAAAGCCATCTGATGTTCTAGTCGCCGCCGGTGAAGCCTCGACATCTCCCTCTCCAAACTGTCTCAGTTTTTTTCTTTCTTCTCCTCTGCTTGCTTCTCTTCCACACCATCTCTGCCTCTTAGCTCTGCCTCCACCATGGAGAGTGGCGACATCATATCCTCTCTCTATGGTCATTGCCGAAACAACAAAAGATTTAACTTGTGGACGACATGATTCTCCTCTTCCACCACCGTAGCCTCCATCGGCTTCACCCGCGACATCTCCGCTTCTTCGCCTTTGTCCCTTTGTCTGGTCATTGTGCGTTCTCCTCCTTCTCTTCTTTCCCTTCCCTCACTTCTCTCTTCTTTTCCTCTTCTTCACGATCTCAACGAACTATTCCTCTCTCTTCTCTTCTTGCTTTCTTTTTCCTCTCCTCTCCTCTTCTCTCCTCTTCTCTCATTTTCTCTTCTCTTCCCTTCTCTTCCCGATTCTCTCACCGCCTCCTTTTACTTCTTTTTTCCTTTAACGACAAAGAAGTCTCTCTTTAGGGTTTTTGATTCATTTTTTATTTAGTCCCCAGTTAAATATATTTTTAGGTTTATGGGCTTAAAAAAAGAAAAAATTTAATATTGACATTTTTTACTTGTATAAAAGCTAATCAATCTTAACCTTTTTCATTACACAATTAAGGTCATACCAACCTTACACCGAATATTATTAAATTATGAACCAACTCTAGGATATGCAATTTATATATGTTTATTACATATATATATATATATATATATATATATATTTTCTTTTTATGCACACAAGTTTACTAAGCAAGATGCTTGTGACAATTTATACACACAAGCTTGGAGATATATGTAGAAGAATGCAAAAAGAGGAGCAAGTAGCTAGAAACCAGAACCAAAACCAAAGCATGATTATCTTTGATTACGTAAACATGATTATCTTTGGTCGATAATGTCGTGTATTGTTCGTAAACCGGAACCAATTTATGTTAGGTATTGTTCGTAAAAAAATTATTGACTAATTTTTGACCAAAATTTGTTTTGGTCGATAAATGGTAAGAATATGTTGACCATTTTCTGACCACTTATATTAGTCAAAAAATTTTGATCATATTTCAACCAGTTTAAATTTTCATAATATTTTGGTCAAAAATTTGTCAATAAACATTTTGACCATTTTATCGGTAAAATTTTGGTCAAAAATTAACCTCTTTTCTTGATCAATTTTCAATCAATCTTCTTTGTCATAATTTTTTGACCATTTTTTGACAAATGTACGAAAGCGTCAAAAATTGGTCACAAAATTTTTGACCAATTTTCCACTGTTATATTTCATTATATTTTTTTATCAACTTATAGCGAAAATGAATATTCGTCTAAAATTGGTAAAAAATGATAAAAATAGTTTCTGATTACAAAGAAGTTTTTTCAAAATATAATAAGTTTTTTTGTAGTGTATAAAATATGTGCACGGCACGGGACAAGCCCGACTAACTTTTTAGTTCATATATATATATTATTATTATTTTGAACAAGGGCTGTCCATATATATTTCTTCTGACATAACTTTAATCACTGATATCTATACAAAAACCAAACCGATGAGCTTCGGGTAAATTAGTGGTATCGATCTCTTCGTCTTACAATTTGCCCATCTCAAGGAATAGGCGATTTTTTTAGATAAACCGACCTCGAAAATACATAAAAACTTTTCGAAAAACGACGATTGATACCGCCCAAGTTTGATCAATACACGATATAAAATATACACATGTTTATTGTTTTGCACAAAATGGTTTTAATTGTAGATATGGTGATAACGATAATGCATGCAAGTTGTATCTTATTTTGCGACTCCTTTTGCGGAGCAAACTATAACAACGTCACTGAGCTACGGACCGTAATACATACCCACTTGAGGTCACAATCCAATCCTTATCCACTTATCTGGAACCACGTGTGTGGTCAACACTTTTTTTGTTTGAAACTTGTGTGGTAAACACTTGACGACCGGTTTGAATGAACCGGGTTGGTTTTACTTGACTACTTTTTCGTACTAAAAGCCACATATTGTTTTTTTTTGTTATGGATAATAATATAGGGAGCGCGCGTCATTACCCATGAATAATAATGATACGATAATATCGAATATCGAATATCGAATATATGTACGTAGTAGGTCCGTTGATCGGTGTTGATTATGAAGATAAGAGTTTGATATATATGGACTCCTTAATTATTTAAATCAAATATTGAATTGAGTAATATTTACGTATAGTTAACCAAGTGATATAGTTAACCAAGTGATGGTGGTTTAATGGTAAAAATATTATGAAAAAAGAGATAAACTCTTCTACCCTAAGTTTGATTTTTTTTTGAGCACTTTAATTTTATTTAGTCAGTTGAAATGGTGCCGCGTTTTAGATTTATTAAAAAACCTCGGTAATTGAGACTTAACGACTACCCTCGTCATAGAATATTAATTGGGTGATAAAAATATGGACGACCCTATGATTATAAATAAAATATACATATATTTACGTATACTTTAGCAAAACAAAAAAGTAAAGGTATAATAGTTACGAATTTTATAACTGTTCGTATTCTCCTTGATAACATGCTTTTCCTCTTAATCAACGAAATATATGGTCCATATTCGCGACTCACTATATTTGGTCCATTTTCGCGACTCGGTATATTTGGTCCATATTCGTGAGTCACTTTATCAAATTCTCACTTTTAAACTTCTAATCGCAACCTTTACCGTTTCGAAATAATCCTCATCAATTAGGATATTATGCATTAAAAACTTAATCAAGTGTATTTGTACATAATGAGAACTGGTTTAACTTCATGATAATCAATTGTTTGAGAATTTTGTTTTTTTAAATCTTTGAAGTTCTGGACCTTAGACCTGTAATCTCTTCGGACCAAAGATAAGAACGGGTTCTACTGGTTTTGTTTTCAGTAGGACTCAAACCTGGCACCTCTGTCCTTTCGATCACATAGTTTTTTTTTTTTTTTTTAAACTTCCGATCACATAGTTTTACCATTAGAACTACTAGCTCCAGATTTGTTTGCAGAAACTTAACGTTTTTTTGTTGTTGTTAGATTGTTTTCCGACTATTGGTTCCTTTTCCATTATTGATTCAGATGATTAAAAAAACGAAGAATAAACACAATCAAGCTTTTAATATCCTCTCATTTAGTCATGTATAACTGCATTAAATTTGGATGATGACATATTTTTCCCAAAATAACTAAAAGAAATCACGAGTCAAATAAAGTAGGTAAAACTTTTGTAATCAAACGGCGCAGTGGGTCCAATCCACGTCGGTTCGAGCTCATCAAACGTGAAAAGAGCCACCTCGACTTGATCAGTTCACCATGTCATTGTCTTTGTTTTTTTTATTGTCTTTGTTTCCTTTTTCACTTTGGACTTTTATCACTATACTACATATTATACGATTATTGATTATGTTGCCTTCATGTGTATAACTTTAAGTCTTTAAATACGACGATAAAAATGATAAAATGGTTAACTTTAATGTCAACTCTGTAATCATGATTAGTGTATTTCCAAAAACATATTGTTATTTACTACAAGGTCGACATCGGACATGTGTATTGTTCGTATACCGTTCATACTCACACCTATTGCATGATTGATTGATTTTAATAATTTGAAGCAAATTTGGTAACAATACAACATCGCCACGTAAGTCTCTCGTGTCGATGAGTCTACTACGACGTGGATTAATCAAACGTTTTAAACCAAAAAGCAATGATCCGGGTTAAATTGGCTTTTACTTCTAGTTTTTGTGATTGTGATAATCAACAGATGTCCATATGTCTACTATCGTAATGTATCAATTTCGTGAACAATTGTACACTCAGCTAGTGAACAATGATTTAAAATTAGTCTATTTGTATTTGAAAAAATGATTGATGTTTGTATGCATGATGACAAAAATATAGACGACATTGTCTACTTGTGTTGAGATTCGATACGCCGATAAGCCAATAACGACATTATTATGGATTGGTATGAATCTTTGTGGACTAAAAACTAATAACTCAGTGTATGGTTTGAGAACATTTTCAAGCCATTTTTTGTTCTATTTTTTTTCCAATAAGCATAAAAGCAACCTTAATGGGGTTTCTCCATAGAGTTCTTAGCAATAAAAAAAAAAAAAATTGATAAAGTAGGAGACAAAACAAGAACCGATTCTCAATTGAGAAATTATCAAAACTGTTTTTTTGTAGATATCCATTTGACACAATTTCAGTGTCATTGGTTCACTTTTATTTTATAGTTTAAAACTTAAATAAATAATTAATTTATATTAGAAGTATTATTATAATATATATTGAGAGACTATCTAAAAGCATGTTTATCGGACATATTATTAGAGGTTCATGGGCTTTATTTCTTTTAGAGGTTCAGTAAGCTGATCCTTTTGATCCGGTTCAACAGAGTCACGTGCCATCGTCCTATTGGACCGTCCATTTTAGAGTTACGCAAAATGATTTTTTTTTTTCATTTGGTCGCGTTTGCTTCTCTCTCGACCAAGAGAGGCGATTTCGGCGATTGCGACGAGATAATCTTCACTCTTCCCCTTACCTCTCTCTCGCAGCGGCGATTCTCTTCGTCGTCGTCTTCGACGGCAAATCTCATTTCCGACGATTCTCTCTGGCTCCTTCTTGACGAGCTATGGAGGAAGATACTAGAGATTGGAGTCAAGTCCTCGACTTTTTCCTACAAAGATCTATGTTGCATCTCCATCTCCTCTCGCCGAATGTGCTGATTTTCCTCCGACGAAGCCCTATGGCTCCTTCATCTCTTCATTAATTTCCCCAACCACATCGACTTTTCTTCCTCTTCTCAATCTCCCACCAAGAGTATCTACATGACAAGGTGATTTCGATACGATTGATTTGAAATTTGTGCTGTAAGATTTCTTGTGTTGTCAATTGTTAGTAATTGATGAGATTTAAAGCTTTATGGCTAGGTTTGAGAGGGAGACGGAGAGGAAAGTAGATGCACATAGAAGAGCTCTATTGAGAAAAGAGAGTGAAATTTCAGAATGGGGAAGGAAGATTCGTGAATTGGAGATTCGATTATCAGAGGAAACTAAGAGATTACAGACTATTTGTGTGGAATCTTCAAATTTGCAGAGAATTAGGTAGTCCCTAATTGTTGGTTTCATGTATGAATTACAATTTGCTCTTCTTCTAGATTTCAGTTGTTTGCCGATTCGAATACACCTGAAATCGCCATTTGCAGCGAAGTTTACGAATCACTCCTTGGAGCTCATATTGGTATGAGAAGATCAATTGATGCGATTTAGTATTCTTAACAAATGGTTTTGTAATTTTTCCAAATCAACCAAATGGTTGATTATGTATATGTATATAGTCTCAAATGGCTGAGAAAATTTCATGCCAGAGTTCATTGATAAACATACAAAAATTAGCAAGATCTTATTAAGTCTCAAAGATTAAAAAACTAGAGAAATTTCAAAAAATGTCACTTTTCAAGTGATACTTTACAAAAATGCCACACTTTTGAAATCTTTACAAAAATGCCACTTTTTCAAAATTATTTTTTCTTTATATTATTTATATTTTGGTTAATTATGTTCTATTATGATTTAGTTTTGAGTGTTTAGGGGGTTTTAGGTGTCAAAACATTTTTTAGGGTTTAGAATTTGAAGATATAGGTTTTATAAATCTATAATTAGTGGTATTTTTGTAAATGAACACCCCTAAATGGCATTTTTGCAAATGTGCACATAAAAAATAGCATTTTTATAATTGCCCAAAAAAACTAATACAATTAATATTAAATTAATATTAATGATATTTTTTGAGGTTCATTGATAAACATGCGCTAAGCATTGGGGAGACTCATAGAATTTCTTCCAATATAATAATATTTTTAATATTTTTTAAATTGAAAAAACTTATATGTGCTCTTCCCCTATATAGTCTCTTACAAATAAAATATTGACATAAATAATATATTTTTTATTAGTTTTAAAAACTATTTCATTAATATTTTCAAAAACATATCAAATTACATTTAAATATAGAGAAATTTCAAAAAATACCACTTTTCAAGTGCCACTTTACAAAAATGCCATACTTTTGAAATCTTTACAAAAATGCCACTTTTTCAAAATTATTTTTTCCTTATATCATTTATGTTTGGGTTAATTATGTTCTATTAGGGTTTAGTTATGAGGGTTTAGGGGGTTTTAGGGGTCAAAACATTTTTTAGGGTTTAGAATTTTAAGATATAGGTTTTATAAATCTATAATTAGTGGCATTTTTGTAAATGGGCACCCCTAAGTGATATTCTTGCAAATGTGCACACAAAAAGTGGCATTTTTGTAATTGCCCCTTAAATATATCTAATTACAATAATTATTTTTTTTGAATTTTTATCATCTATAATAATATATGTAATATATATTAATTTTAACTATCTTAATAGCAATATTAATAATATAAGCACAAAATTACATAACATAAATTTATAAATAAACACAAATTTAAATAGCTAGAAAAGATAACATATTGAAAATTTCAAAATATAATTTATTTTTTAAATCTCGGATTTTCAAATATATTAATATAATTATATTAACTAAATTGTTTATAATGTTATATTATTTTATTAACTTTAATTAATATCAAGTAAAATATAATATTAAAATATAATTAAAACTTATGCAAAATGGAATTTAATAGTTAGATAATTTTATTTTATGATTTATAGAAAACTCAAAAATTAAAAATAATAACATATAAATTATTTAATAATCATTTTACACTATTTTATTATACTTGATTTATCATTTATAAATTGAACCAATGGTAAGAGGCCATGTGTCAATTCTTGAGTTTTTCATAGGGTTCTTCCTCTAAACCGATTATAGCTAAATATTTTTTTTTTCTTTTAGGAGAAACTCCCTTTGATACTCATATAACCCCCCCCCCCCCCATTAAGGATTTTCTAATACAATTATTTTAAGAATTTGTGAAAAAAAAAAAGTGAAGACACAAAAGTCGACCCTGAAAAATACCATGATTTACCCTGCTTTTTAATCTCATTTTCAGAAAAACTAATAAAAATTGAACAATTGATTTTGCGGTGAATCTTGGGCGATGCTCGGTGACCCTTGCGGAACTCTGGGGGTGTACTACGGTCTTGTGATAGCTTGGGAGAGGCGTATTACTCACTTGGAGTTGGAGGTGGATTCTAAGACGGTGGCGGGTTTCTTTCAGACAGGGATTGTGGACTCGCACCCGTATTCTTTCCTGGTACGACTGTGCCATGGCTTCCTTTCGAAGGACTGGATAGTCCGAATCACCCATGTGTATAGGGAGGCTAATCATCTAGCAGATGGATTAGCGAACTATGCTTTTTCTTTGCCTTTAGGCTTTCATGCTTTTGTTTCTGCTTCAGTTTTTGCGGAGTCTATTATGAGTGATGATCCTTTGGGAACTTTGTATCCTAGGCGGATTCGTATGTAAGTGATTTTTGATTTTTCTTAATAAATTTCGGGGGAATTTCCCCTGGGCATTCACCAAAAAAAAAAAAAAATGAACAATTGTTTTAGATTCTAATTTGCACATCTTGTAGTTTGTAGAAAAATTTCAAAAAATACCATTTTTTAAGTGTCACTTTACAAAAATGCCACATTTTTGAAATCTTTACAAAAATGCCACTATTTCAAAATTATTTTTTCTTTATATTATTTATGTTTGGGTTAATTATGTTTTATTAGAGTTTAGTTATGAGGGTTTAGGGGGTTTAGAGGTCAAAACATTTTTTAGTGTTTAGAATTTTAAGATAGAGGGTTTAAAAATCTATAATTAGTGGCATTTTTGCAAATGAACATTCCTAAATGACATTTTTGCAAATGTGCACATAAAAAATGGTATTTTACAATTTCCCTAAGCAAACTCTCATTGTCAATAATTTTCTATCTCATTTGCTTAAAGAGTTTTGAGGAGATCGTTAAGGCTTGTTTAGCTCTTGTTGATTGTGCAACATTGCAACTCTACTTTTTTTCTCCCTTTGTTATTCCATAAAATAGTTTTTTTAGAATGATTCCATAAAATAGTTATGTAAACGGTTTACAAATTACAGATTCTCTCTGATTAAATGATAAACATATAAAAAAGTTTACATCAAATAATAAATTTGATTAAGAGTATAGAAATGATCAAAGTCAATCTACAGTTTTGTTTATTCCCCAAAAACAAAAAACAAAAACAAAGAAATGATTCTCTCTTATAATTCTTGAATGGTTATAGAATTATCACAAGAAAAATTGATTATGATCTTTCTCAATACAAAATATACAAAATATCTACACATAGCCAAAGCCCACACTCTTTAGCTCTCTCTCTCTCTCAAGATCCATATTTGCTCGCTCTTCAGCCACAAAATCAAAACACACAATTTGTTACAACTTATATACCTAAAGAGCTTTAATCGTGGTGTTTAAAAAAAAACAAAAAGATAAAAATAAAGAAATAAAAGAAAGATTTGTATCTCTTTGACTCCATCGTCAAATGCTGAGTGACACTTTCTCTCATCTTGTTTCACCATTGACCTGCAACGACGCATCTTGCATCAGTTTGAGACTGATACTGTTAAACCGTTCTCTCGAGTATTGCCTCGAAGCTTTTCTCCAATCAGTTCCTGTTTTCATCATTGTCACAAACTCTTCATAACTTATTCTTCCATCCTGCAAGAAGAAAACATTTTGATGATATGTTTAGTTATTTTCTCAGATGTTTTCAGTAGTAAAAAGAGATTACAAATGGCGAAGGCTAATAAAAAACCTTATCGGTATCAACATCGCGAATAATGGCATCAACAACTTCTTCACTTGTACCAACTTCATCAGACAAAGCTACTCTTAGCTCCTCTATTTCGATATACCCGTTATTGTTTTGATCGAAGAAGGCAAACGCTTTCTTGAGATGCTCGTCGTTCCCCATTTTCCTTAGATGAACCGAAATCGCAATGAACTCGTCACAGTCCAAATATCCATCTCTATCAATATCTCCCTGCAAAAAGGAAAACAAAAACACTCCAAGCTCAGTCCATTGCGTTTACATAACTTCAAAATCTAGCATTGTGAGTAATAATGAATAAAGTCTTACAGCATCCATCAAAATTTGTAAATCATCTTGAGGAATGGTATGACCAAGTTTCTGTAATCCGATTTTTAGCTCGTCGATGTTAATCTTCCCTCTTTGGCTTGTGTCCATTATTTGGAACCCTTCTCTTATACCAGAAGCTTCTTCATCTGATAAATGCTCAGCAATAACCTATCGAGATAACATAAAAAGACCAAACAAAACTATGGTTAGGCTCTTTAGATCACAAGAAGTATTTATATATATTCGAAAGGATATATATATTTTACCCTGAGTGCTCGTTTCTTGAGCTTGTTCATCACAGTGAACTGCTTCAACCTTGCTCTCACCGTTTCACCTAATGATACATTGGGAGCTGTCTTTGCGTTTTGTAACCACGGATGATCTGCGCGAAATGAAGCAAAGACCGATTATTACTCTTTGTCTGAATCATATTCCATATAACAATATAACCAAATTGTATCATTAGAAACCATAAAACTGTACCTAGCACTTGCTGAGCTGTAAGACGGCGCTTTTGGTCAGGATCAAGCATTTTCCTGATAAGGTCTTTTGCATTTTCGGAAACCTTAGGCCATGGATCCCTTCTGAAATCAAGTTGAGATCGAATAATTGCTTGTGCAACTCCTTGTTCAGTTTCTGAAAATGATATAAACAAAACAGAAGACAAGGTTCATTATTCTTATGATCACTTCAAAACATGTCCCGCAAAAGGAACATTCACCACAAACGGCTCACGAATAAGGGAATATAAAACTAACCTGCCCAGAAAGGAGGGACACCACAGAGCAGAATATAAAGAATTACACCTGCACTCCAAATGTCAACTTCTGGACCGTAGTTTCGTTTTAGCACCTCGGGAGCCATGTAGTACGGACTACCAACGATTTCGTTAAACCTCTCGCCTGCAATGTAAACAATAGTGTGTGTTAAGATTGTTGCCATTCCACAAAGTGATCATCTTTCAATTGAGAGCACTCAAAGACCACATTACCTGGTTTAAAGAAAACAGACAGCCCGAAATCAATCGCCTTAAGAGGTGCACTCTCCTTCTTGTTTGCAAACAAGAAGTTCTCTGGTTTCAGGTCCCTGTGCATCACCCCATGCTTATGACACACCTGCAGAGATCCGACGGAAACTCATTAACCTCACATTTAAACTAGTGTGGATTTGGAGTCTTTCTTGCAGAAAAATCTTCCCTTTAATGCAAAGCTACACATCAACAATGTCCAAGACATAGCACACACACAATCATAAAAGGACTCTCATTTCTAAAACAAGAGAGTTCTTAAGCCAAGAATTGGCCATTAGTTCCAGATTCTGCAACAAATCAAAGAGATAAACAAAGAGTAAGACCCTTAACGAACCTGAACAACTTCCACGATGGTCTTAGTAACAGCAGCAGCAGCTCTCTCCGTGTAATGACCTCTCGCAACAATCCTATCAAACAATTCACCTCCTTCACAAAGCTCCATAACCAAATGCACAGCAATCTCATCTTCATAAGTCTCTTTCAAAGTAACAACATTAGGATGCTCAGGCATATGCCTCATGATCTCAACTTCTCTTCTAACATCTTCAATATCAACAGCTGTTCTTAGCTTCTTCTTCAAGATCGATTTACAAGCGAAAACTTCCTCTGTTTCTTTGTCTGTACATAGATACGTAACACCGAATTCACCACGACCTAACTCACGACCAAGCTTGTATTTCTGCTCGATCTCACGACCCGTTGGATCACTTAGAACGGTAAGCTTAAGAGCTCCTCCTCCTCCTCCTCCTCCGTGGTGGAGACCGTAATCGATCGAGAAAGGGTTTTGCTTTTTTCTTCCTTTCTTCGGTTTGTTGTCGTTTTGAGGCAACGATCCTGCCGTACCGCAACAATTACCCATTTCGACACAGAGAAATCGATTTTACCGATCAAATCTCTCGAACCCAGATCAAATCAGATACAGTTTAGGAGATTGACGACGAAATTCCGGGAAAATGGGAAAAATTAAAGGTTCGTACTTTGAGATGAATCTCGAAGAGATTTGTGTATATATATAAGAAAATGAAGAAGACGAAGAACATAAAGGTGGGTTTGAAATTCAACGCGTGAAATCGAAGAAGGAAGGAAGGAAGATGAATCAAATTGTTTTGTTCTAAAAATCACAAAAATAAAAATACAAATTTTAAGATTTGGGGAAATTACAGAGAGAGAAGAAGATGGAAGGAAAGTCAAAAGAATCTCTCTTTCTCCAGCCGCTCTATGATTGTTTTTTGAGATTTCTGGATTTTTTTTAGGAAGTTATTCTCATTTATACCCTCAGCGTTACAAGAAATTACAACACTTTCAGCGTTAGACCCACCAGAATTCGAAGGGTGTTTCAGTATTTTCATAGAGAAAAAGAAGCGCGAGTCTGTGCCACGACGTTCTAGCTTCGCGGATTTGAAACACCAAAAGGGTAAAACTGTAAATATAAGAGTCACCTTCTTTATTTAATTCTTTGTTTATTTCTATAAGAGTCAAACTCGGCGATTTTGACTATTTTATCCCTTTCGTCGGACCCAACTAACAATAGTTTTTTAATGCGAATAAATAATTAGAAAGATGTCAAATTTCATATTACTTAAATTCTTTTTTGTTGATAAAATATAGTATTACTTAAATTCTTTTTTTGGTATTCAAATCAAAAAAATCGTGGACACTACCAGCACCCCATTGTGTTTTCTGCTAATAATTGGTAGTCAATTATCGATAATGCTGATATGATGTGAGAATTTGATTATTAACAAGCAAAGAAAAGCTATAACAACGTTTTTAATAAGGGAACTAATTTAAAAACTTGCTTATAGTTTAGGTTATACTTCGTAAACAGCAAAGTCAACGGAGTAGTAAACGAGGAAGCAATAGAAATAGACTTTGTCAAATGTGCTTAGATTAATAAGATCTAAAGCTTGATGATGACGAACCTTCCTTACACCGTTACACGAGTGTTTCTGTTATTCATCTACTAGTTCCATACCAAGTCAATGACTTGTTTACTTACATTTACATTAAAAAAAAAAAAGGTCAATTGTCATAAATTATTAGCCATAAACTTAGGGATTTGTACTCTGTTTTTCTAAAACTCTTTGATCATTAGTTCATTACTAAAGACCAAGTCTTGCTACCCCATATATATTGCTTTAAAGAAATTGAGAAATCAAAACAAAATGTAAGACTTAACTGAGAAAGGCCCTCTAGGCCCATTATGGCAAAAGCCCAACCGGCAAAATGAGGGGATTATTTCTGGATATAACCACATGGGATGATCTCTAAAAAGTTTGTATCATGTAGTTCATATCATGTACTACATGGGATGATTAATCACATGGGATGATCTCTAAAAGTTTATATCATGTATTTCACTTTTCAAGAGAAGTTTTTTTTTTGGGCTATTGATTTAGTAGTTGGGTAACATATTAGAAAAAGATACATTATATATATAGGGTTTAAATCATATAACATATAAATGATTGGATGTAATGAATTAAAGGTCGATATACATATCCGAATAGACTAACCAAGGTGGTGTAATACATTAATGCTGTTTGAGTGGTAGTAGAGAAGACACATTATGTAGATCAGAGTTAGGGAACCAGTTTTAACATTTTACGATTATCACTCTGAATCCTCCTTGATCATTTTTTTTTTTTTTGTCAAGATAATAAATTAAATTACTACGACTCGGTTAACCAAGACGGTGGGGATGAGTTTACAAAAAAAATTAAGAGCTAGCTACTCGAGCACCATTCGTAAGCCTATCAGCTTTGTAGTTGAGGGTGCGTGAGATATGAAAGAATGAGAAAAAAGAGAACTTCGCCTTGTGCTTCAATAGTTCTTCCAAGTGGACTTAAAACGCTGGCCATTCCATCGGTGTAGACACCATCTTCACCAATTCTGAGCAGTCTGTTGCGAAAGCGACCTCCGTCTGTCGCATGTCGAGAACGCACTGCATGGCCCATCCTAAGGCTTCAACCTTTGCATGTAGTGGAGAAAGATTTCGTCGCATATTCTTGGCTCCCATGAGACCTGGGCCTTCGTCCCGAAAAATATACCAGCCAAAACCTGAAAACTTATCTGTCTCCTTCCAAGAACCATCAACATAGCATTTCAGCCCTGGGTAACCTGGTGGCCCTCCTATGTGTTTATCATAGGGCCTTATAATATGGAATTCCTCAACTTGAGCTTGCTCCCAAACTAAGGCTTCTATTTCCGTATTCCGCAGGACACTGTTTGGGTCTATGTCTAGTCCGCGAAAAATTTTATCATTCCGTGCTTTCCAAATGTGTCACATAATCCATGGGAATCGTTGATCCTGATACTCAAGAGGCATCCGCCAGAACAAGAAATCCATATTTGTAAATATTGAAGATATCGGAAAAATGGGACGGTTGAAAGTGCCCATGTTTGGAGCGCATGGGCACTCAAAAAGGACATGATTTATATAGTCTCATCGAGTCCACACCGAATGGCAAAAAAATTTAAGTGGCAAAAATGTTCGCATTTTTAAATGCTTAAGGACTTACTAGTTAGTATTGATTTGGCTTAGAATCTACTATTCGTTAACCACAATAAAAATTGTATAAGTCCATAATAATGGATTTAATACATTTGTCGGTTGCGGACAGTAGATCGCGTCGTCATATATTTCAACTCCATAATAAATAGCATGATATATCATCGATAAATCTCAACTTGTATACCCTAGTTTTGGAATGACAAGATGATACATGTAACTATGTAAGATATTTTATTGGCTCACAATACCATTGTCTCGCTTTCTACAGTGTAAAAGAAGTAGAAAGCATATACAAATACCAGTACCTTTGAAGCTAGCTATTACATTCGATATATATACACATTGATGTTTCCCAACAGAATGGTCCGTTTGCAGCATAGTATAATATAATACATAATAATTATAATACATTATATATTTGAGAAATTATGATGTAATGAAAAAGTAGCTTAGCTAGGAGATAGAAAAGAAAGATCGTTTAGCCGGAGGTCGTCCAACGGCTCTCATAAGATTAGCCACTTCGAGAACCCTAGCAACCTCCGTTCCTCTTTTTGCTTCCGCGGTCGCTCTCCTCTCCTCCGCCTTCCTTTGAGCTTTCGCAACTTTATTTTGCGTTTTCTCCATCGCCTTTGCTCTCCTTTCTTCTAGCTTCCTCTGCATCCACATAGTCCTCAATATTATCTATATGAAACCACTATATCACCTGAAAATCTAATGGATGTAGATGATGAATCAATTAGTTATTAAAACCATTTACAAAACGACATATTTTCATCATTTTTCTAATGTATTAGGATTTAAAAACCTATATCCATGACTATGGTCTGACGTATCAACTACTCCACTAAACTCAATAGCAGCTGATACCATATAGTAAAGCTCCACAAATATTTGTAAGGCCTATTACTTGATTCGTTTATACGATGCATTTGCTTGTATAAGTGTGTGTTTTTTTTTGTTCAGTCTAAAATTGTAAAAGAAAAAGCTCAAGAAATCATTTATCTAGTCTTTGGGTTTTTGCGTTTAAATCTTGCAACCATATTTTATAAAAAACAAGAAATATTTTACTTCACATGTAAAAGCATAGATTTGAAACGTTTCTAGGGCCTATGCGTACCTCGTGTTATGTTAACGGGATCAGTAATAATAACTAACCTCGATTTTCTTCATCCAAGAGTTAGCTTTATGGACTTGTTCATTTAACCAACCGTTAATAACGGCGTCTTGTCTCTTAAACCTATTATTAATCTTAGCCACCTTCGCCGTTTGCCACGCCGTTATCTTCGCCTCAACCTCCTCTCTCTTAACACTCTGCACCGACGCAGTCGTCATTATCCGGTTATGACCACCTGATGACGTCATCGTCGTCACGATATTCTCCGAACCGGCCCGGTTATCGTAACCGTCCGGTACAATCGCCCACGGATTCGAATCTTCCTCAGGGACCTCATGATGATCATTAACATCGTCGTTTTCGCCGATCCTAGCCAGCTCGTTCCTTTCGTCACGTATGACGTCACGATGATTGTTGTTGTTGTCCATTGAAGAGCCGGCGATGACTAGAGCGTTGAACTCTCTGCTCACGGTGGTGAAATTCTCGCCGGCAGAAGAAGCTCCATCGCTAAAAGTCATAGACCGCGACGGAGATAAGTTTCCTCCTCCTCTTTGTTGTGGCCGAGGAAGCTCCGTCGTTGTCATCGCGTGAATATCTCTCACGACTGTCTCCACCGGCGGAGTCTCATCCCGGCGATCGGAAACATCCCTGCTCGTGGTGGTGGTTGTGGTGGTGGTCTCCGTTGAACTATCTTGACCGTACAAAGTCAACATTAAACTTGTAGAAGTGAACTGTAACTTAGATATGCTTTAGCTCTGGTTTTGATTAGATGATGGAAGGAGAAGAAACAAAGGCAATGAATAAATAATCAATGATTATGATTTTAATAATTTGATTAACGAATTAAAAAAGGTTTGTTTTACATGAGAGGTGAAAAACTATAACAAGTGTAAAGTCTTTTGCATGAAAGCTACGTTCGTCCAGTAAATATGTGACTAAAACATTTATTTATCTATGAAGACGTGTACTAATTAAGATATTTTAGCAAGATATAATTGATCAATTAATTTTATGGAAATTGTATAATTGCTTGGATTAGTTGAATTAAACACTTTTAACCTAAATTCGGTACAATATTTTTTTATTCGAGAGCATTGTTAGAGTAGATTTTAAAAGGAGACATTAAAATCACTTAGATAGTCTTTTTTTATAAAAAGAAAATAACACTAAAAAAGCTTTTCACATTGCAATAGAGGCTCTCTTTATATATTTTTAGAAAACTAAATTATCGTAGTGAGAGGAGTGTCGGCAATTGGGGACCACCACGAAAGTGAGAATAATGCTTGTGGGCCAAGCTGTGAGTTAACACGTGTCTTCTTTCGTAACAAAGGTTATCGACGTGGCTCAACTCGAGTGGTAACGTGTTCCCGCCAAAATAAGCTACGCACGTCACCTTCATGAATGTGCGTTCGGAGCTCCCACTAGGAAAATGCCACGTTTTAGATGTCAAATTCATATTTTTTTTTTTTTTATTATTCTTTTTAGATTTTTACCCGAACCCACAAAAATGGTTTTTATTTCCGAAAATCACTTTTGTCAAAATGCTCCATTGCTAGTTTGCTACTCAAATGGTTGAAGAAAGATGACAAAACAAGGAATTTAAAAAAAAACTTTGATAGATACAATGAAGAGAAGGAAGTGTATACATAGTTAAAAAAACAAAAAAAAGGTGTATACATAGTATTTTTCTGCAACAAGATAAATAGAGAAACTTGAATATGCAAAAAGAGCGATTGAAGTAAAGTTTGTTGCCAAATTACTCCGTACGATATGAATACTACGAATCAAGCTCCAGTGATAGTTTGTGTCACACAATACTATTGAGTAGTGAGAGACTCGAACATCCAACAAATAGGAAATTTGTTACAATTTAAAGGATCGGTGTTACAATTTAAAGGATCGGTGTTACAATTTAAATTTGTTATAAATTTTGGGCTGACGTGGGCTAATAATTATCGCATTTTCATTAGAGCCCAATACTATAAGCCGTGTTCATTTGATAAGGGACGATGTGTGTGTTTTTTGTTGACATATCATAGAATGAAATTGACGGATACCAAATTGTTTAGAAACTTGTCAACGTATAAACAAAATCACAAAAATCAAATTCTTGAATTCAGAAACAACTGTAAAAAAAAATATTGACACTAAGTCGCATTGACGTCGAAAACACGTTAAGGAGACCAAGTCCTAGTCCACGACGTTGTCTCTCATACATTCATCTCATAGTCTTCATACATTATCTTTTGGGTTTTTCTTTCTTTTAAATAGTTTAATTAATCAAACTGAAATGGAATCTTCTCTACTTTTGGAACAATTTCAGTTTGAATTTGGTTTCTACAAAATACATTTGTTTATTTGTCCTCGTTCGTATTGCTCGACCGAATTTTAGCCATAAATATCATAACACACAGTGGCGGAGCCACTTGAGATAAGAGGGGGCACTTACCCCCAATGAATTTTGAAATTTTTTTTATAGTTTGTTAAGATTTAATTTATTTTTCTTGTTTAATATAGTATTATGCATTTATTTTATAGTGGTTGCCCCCAATGAAATTTGTGTCTGCCTCCGCCCCTGATAACACATGCTTTCTTTTTGTCTTGTGGCTTGTTTTCAACTGATTTTATACGTTTATGGAGATTGATATGGGTCTAACTACTCCATTTCAAGTCGGGTGGAGGAAGACTTGAACTACATGTTCGTCTAATGCACATAAAGATTTTAAGTTTGGTATTGGCCTTGAGTTTTTTTTTGTTCTTTCCGTTTCGAACTCTTTTCTTGGAAGGACTTCGGCTTTCACTTGAGACGAAGAGACATCTATTGGTACACAAGTGTTTTTCTTCACTAACTACTCTGTTAGTTAGGATCTCACATCGATTATTTAAAAAAAAAAGACCAATATAAGTGACATGGCTCAATGTATTCATTACTAATTTGAAAAATATACTTTGTTCATTAATGCATAATAGGATTTTGGCTTCAAGTAATTTCCATGTGTTGGTAGCTCAGAATTATGAGTTCGAGTATTAGAGAGGGTTTGAGAAAATTATGGACCTAAATATCTAAAACAATTCGTTGTTGTAAGAAAAAATAGCTAACCTAGTTTCTTAAGTCTCTTTGAAATTTGGTTTCCAATACATCACCAACCACATACTTTAGACCTTTGTGTACTTTATATTGTAGAGTTTATTCTTGGCTTAGTTTTTATTTTTTTAATTTTTTTATAACAAATTTATTGGCTTGGTTATAGGAGGTTATTGCAAATTATTTGGTCTAGATATTAATTTAAAAATAATAAATTACACAAATTATCAAACAAACCAAAAAGTTAAAAGAGATTAGAATATCAGTTTAGATTTAATTTAATTTATTTGTTTTATGTATATGAAAATAGTCAAAAAAAAATTCCCTTATTTGTTTTATTTGTTCCCATTTCCGATTTAAATACTTTTAGAAAATTAACCTTGACCAAGTTCGTTTGACAAGCCTTATATACATAGTCGATAGAGTTCAAACATATCGGCTTATGTATTGATTCTGAAAGTGTTTTAATTGTCCGATCATGAATAATATTCTTTACCCAAATGGTCATTAGCTAGTGGACTCGTCTTTGTACAAAGTATTAATACTTGGAATAACGAAAAAGAGAATGTTAAAATAAGAAAGAAAAAGAAGAAGGATGAGAAAAACATTATTTTTGATGTCCTTATCCACTTTCCAGAATTCAAAATTGGAGGATTGATAGTTTGGTCAAAATCATGTCATGTTTGAATGGAAGTTTGATTTTTTGGGGACAAATCCCATGTTATAACCAATCCCTGATATGGCCTTGTCCAAACATTATTGGTCCAATTTCACATTTTACGTAACTAAAATTAAATATTAACCTATTCTTTACGTTAACTACTACTACTAACTATAACCCCTTTTTGTTTTGTTTTATTCGTCTAAAACTCTTTCAAAAATTCTACCACTTTTGGCTTGTCTTCCAAAAAGGTTGTTTTAAATCATATCCATAATTTTTAACCTATAAACAGTTTTTGATTAGTGAAAATGATTGTATCAACCGTCTTTGTATCACCACCATTTTTGATGATGTGATGATTATGTGCCCGTGTCGCCTAAATTGTAGATATTCCAATTTATACATAAAAAAAAAAATGTAGCAATTTCTTGATGTAAACGCCTAAATTTGTGGTGTCCGTTGAGAATTTTCTCCAAATCAATTATTATTTATTTGTTAGCAAAAAATTGCCGTTTAAATATTCTTTTTGTGATTAAAAACAAAATCGTTAACAAAAAAAAAAAAGACACAAAATCCATAAACTTGCAAAAAAGAAGAAAGAATTAGCACAATATAGGATTATAGAGTACATTAATGACTACACGTGACTTACAGACAAATTAAAATTAATTATTTTTAGATCATAATTATTGTAGTGCATCAAAATCACAAAAAAAAATTGAAAAGAAGAAAAAGTTGTTGTCTTTTCCGTGAAGTTAGCACCACTTAAATCTCCAACCTTATTTTAACCAATGTATATGGTATATAATTGACATAGATTTAAATAAATTATATTATACGATAATATAAAATAAATATTCTATTCATATCTAGAAAATATTATTTTTATTAAAATAAACTTTATGTATTTTATGAAAAATTTATGTAACAGTTTCTATGTTATGCTTTTTAACTAGAGTTAAATAAATGAAACAATTACTATTTAATGATAGAATAAATATATAGGTTGTACTAATTTTTTTTCTTTTTATTATATATACAAAACCTAAAGTATATAAATTTGTAAAACAAGAAAATATTATATAACTTAAACCACTAAACTACATATCTCGATTTGTTGTATCACTAGTTTAATATTATTGTTTTATGGGACAATTGCAAAAATGCTATTTTTGGTGTGTACATTTGTAAGAATACTATTTAGAAGTGTTCATTTGCAAAAATGCCACAAATTATGAATTTTTAAAGCCTAAATCTTAAAATTATAAAATCCTAAAAAATGTTTTAACCCCTAAAACCTCTTAAACCCATAAAACTAAACCCTAATACAACATTAGTTAACCCAAACATAAATGATATAATGAAAAAATAATTTTGGAAAAATGATATTTTTGCAAAGATTTTAAAAATATGGTATTTTTAAAAAGTGGCACTTAAAAAATAGTATTTTTTAAAATTTCCCTGGTTTTGTTTTATAGCAAAACTAAAACTATTGATTAAGTAAAAAAATAACTAAACGACCATTGACTAAGATTGATATATATATGTAGTATTTATAAAATAGTTATTGACTAAGTTGATGTATAGCTTAATTAGCTGCCATAAATATTAATATTTAATTTTAGTAAACTAAAAATAAAATGATAATTTCATATGTTTGTTTGTTTATTTATATTTATTATTGTTGTTTTGCTGGCACAGATGACGGTTTTATATTCACGTAAAAATTGATGTGACGAACCATACCGTAACGGAAATATTTACATAAAAACAAAATAAAACGGTTGTATTTTTATATAGACGAATTAAATAGACAATTTTACTTATCATTATTATTTTCTATACAAATTATTTTTGGTAAGATTCTCATGACTTTTGACCCCCCAAAAAACAAAATAATTTTCATCACATCTAACTAAATTTTTCTATTAAAAATCAAAACTTTTAATTAAACATTATTTTTAGAACACTAATTAATACTTAATTAATTAGTCTATTATATAGTATAAAGAACCTCCGAGATTTCCTAGAGGTAGCTTTCCTCACACCGTCACGGCCGCTTGTCTCCAAGTTGTCTTAGGACTCGTCGACGATGCACAGATACATATACACATATATATTCTTCGCCTAGAGAAATTTCCAGAGAGATATTGTGAGAGCCAAAAAAAAAACTGAAATCTTGTTATTGTAAAAAGCACCCCAAAACTTGCTTCTCAATTCTCTCCTTTGGCCCTTTTTTTGATAATTTGCCGATATAAATACACATCCTTCTCCTCTGCTCAAGCCAATTCGATCCAAAAGCTTTCGTCTTTTTCTCTGCGTTTTCCGGTGTTCATATTCAAGGTAAGAAAAAAGGTTTTTTTTTTCTTTTCTTCGGGGTTTGATTTTGGCTCTGTTTTTATACATCGTTTTGTTTTATGGTGAGATCTGTGTTTACGTTTGTTTTTTTTTGTGATGAATCTGCATTTGGGTTTTTGGCTGTTTCTATGAAAACATGAAAAGGTCTTAGCTTTTTTTTATTTGAGATTTAGATGAAGATGTTATCTTTGTTGTTTGTTTTGTTTTGATCTCTTATTTTTGTGCTTGTTGTGCCATTTGCTCAGGCTGAGTTGTGTCTTCTTGGAGGCATAGAAAATCTCTATGGTGAGCCTGCGATTTACTTCGTTGCTCTTCTTTGTTCATAGATTTCTCACATTTGTTTTTTTTTGTTTGGGATAATTTTGATATCTTGTTAATAGGGAGAAGCACCAGCTTTCTTTGTGGATCATCTTGAGAATGGACACACCAATGGCTTTGGTGTAAAATCCGAACCTGAAAACAGAGATACATCAGTTCAGATTGAGGATCGATCCGTAAGCCTCTCTCTCAATTTTGATGTTTTGAGAATGTGAAGCTGGTCTTAATTCTTTGACTTTGATCTGATCTTGACGGTTTTTATCTTTGTAGTATGTGATTGGTGGAAATCATGAAGGGAATCCATTGTTCCTTGGGGTTCGAATTCATGACAAGATCACAAACAAGTGGTGTGTGTCATTGTGATCTATTAGTTTCGTCTTCTCATTAGTGTGGAGTCTTAAGAATTTTGGGTGTGTTTCCAGGTCTAGTCCTACTGTTCTTGGAACTGGCCCTAAGCCCTGCAAAGGTTACTCTGCCTTTGTTCTTAAAGAAGGTCGTATTTTGGTTATAAAAAAAGGTTCAGCTTCTGATGACTCTATCTGGTTCCTCGAGGTTGGTATTTGGAGATATCGATGTTGCTAGTGTTGAATTTTTGGGTGTTCTTGTTCTCATATGTTTGAGTATTCATATAGGTGGATAGTCCTTTTGTTCGGGAACAAAGGAAATTGTTGGGAAAAGAGGTTGTTGCTTGGAGTAAAGGAGTGAGAGGAAATGCAGAGAAGCCTATTGTTATTAGCGGTCCGTCTGGAGTTGGAAAAGGAACGCTTATAGCGATGCTTATGAAAGAGTTTCCTTCAATGTTTGGGTTCTCTGTGAGCCACACAACTCGAGCTCCGAGGTGTATGGAGAAGAATGGTGTTCATTACCATTTTACTGATAAAACTGTTATGGAGAAAGAAATCAAAGACGGAAAGTTTCTTGAGTTTGCTTCTGTTCATGGTAATCTCTATGGAACCAGCATTGAATCCGTTGAGGTTGTGACAGACTCAGGAAAGGTAATAAAATAATCATCTATGTATCATCTCTTTCATGCCGTTGATCATAAATTGATTGAATTCTTTTTTGTATAGAGATGCATTCTTGACATTGATGTACAAGGAGCAAGGTCTGTGAAGGCTAGTTCTCTTGATGCGATATTCATCTTCGTATGTCCTCCTTCGATGAAGGAACTTGAAGATCGGCTCCGTGCCCGGTAAAAATTAGACTTTTACCATATGACTTGTTGTTTCTTCAGATCTTTCATTGTAAAGTTCAAGGAGATTATCCTCAATTTTCAAATGCTGAAAAAACAGAGGAACCGAGACAGAGGAACAGATCCAAAAGCGACTGAGAAACGCTGAAGCAGAGATCAAAGCGGGCAAATCCTCAGGCATTTTTGGTCATATTCTGTATAATGACAACCTTGAGGAATGCTACAAGAACCTTAAGGTGACTTAACCCGCCTTTTTTTATGAACAAATAACCCTCAAATTGGTTCCATTTCAAACGACAATGGTTCTCTGTGCCAGAATCTCTTGGGGATAGACGATCATGCTCCGGTGAATGGCGTAGAAGGTAAGAAAACTGAAGAGTAGACACAATGTATACTAATTGGTTAGGAAAGGAAGGTTAACGAATTTTTGTGATTGTTTGATAAAAGCAGTAGAAGGAATCAATCTTCCCAAGGAGCACACAGTAACAAAGATGGAAGATAAAATTTTGATTCAAGGAACGGGAGATGCAACCAAGAACAACATGTACGCGATTTAAACCGATTAATGTTCTTGTTTATTAATTATCCTGGTGATCTCTATATAGTTTGTTAATGAACCGTTTCTTGGTGTGCAGGATCGTGTTGGATTTATCTTCAATTAACGGGGGAGCACCGGGAAGAACAAGAGGGATCGTTCTGGACACGGTTAAGTCCAGCTAACAAAGAATCGTTATCTTTCTCCGCGGAAAGCTCAAGAGGAAACATTTAGATGATGATGATGAACATTGCTCTTTGTTTCACTAGATAGGTACTGATGATGATGATTATGGTTTATTATTATGATGATTCAAGAAAGACATGATCTCTTTTGAGAGATGATGAAATAAGATTTTTTTTGTTCCTTTTACTGAAAAAGATTTTGAGAGAATCCATTCTTTTGATATTTTGGTAGGACATAGAAAGTATCAACAAAGTTGAAATCTCTGCAATCTGTTTCTTGAGATTCCCATGCTCGAATAGGACAAACATCGAATTAGTGTTCGTACATGACTCAAGATTTTCTAGGACAAAAGTATGACAGTTAGTGCCAGTTTACGGTTACAAATGAGCCAATGAAGCAAAAGCAAAGCATCTCAATAATAGAAGAAGAAGACAAAGCTATGCAGAAAAAGAGACCAACTTTATTTCTTGGGGAGAAAAAAAGAGCAACTTGTTGGACTTTGGAGCTAAATGGGTACTTTAAGATTGCAACTTGCATTGATTCCGTGGGTCCAAAGTCGGTGACAGTGCAATTGAAGGAAGGTTCGTTGTAACACACTTTAGTTTCACTTTATTACTCGAAGAAGACTAGCATGGACTCTTATGGTCCATCCTTCTCACGTCCCTGCTCCACCACCACAACCACACACTTGTCACGTGACAGTGTCACGGTGACACTCTGTAATAAGACGCGTGTGGCGTTCACTCGCAGGTAAAGTATCTTTCTTGGGGAAAAGCCCAAATCTTACCACTACAGAGGTGAGAGCTCTCGTTGATTCAGCAGTTGGGAAATGAAATGATATTGGGCCCTAAAGAGAGGCCAAGAACGAAGTTAGGGTCCAACTAAGACACTACTACTCTCTGATTAGTTGTTTGTGTATTTTGAAAACCAGAAATGTTGTCAGAGTTTGGCATCAGACAAGACCTGTGAGATATGCTATCAAATTTCATAACATTTTAACATTTCTAAGAGGTCATTCTGTGTAAAAGTAAAGGCCACATAGCTCGGTAACAAAACCGGTGTCTGCATTATGATTATGTGATCAGACTACAATCTATGAAGCTCGCCTAGCTACAGGCCACTGACTCAAGCATGAAAGTTCTGAAAATGCTCCTAGATGTGTACTGATCTGAGCAAGAATGTCTTTGTATCAACAGTTTGGCAATAAAGATCATTCACCTTTTTTAGCTGAACATGTTCCTTTGGATCAGCTTTGTTCTTCCAAAACATAAAGGTAGAAACAGAGCCAAACAAATAACAAAGAAGATTTACTCAAACAACTATCCTTAGACCAGCTTATTGTCTACAAAAATGTAAACTTTATGACTAAAGATAATCATTGAAATTGGAGACAACAAAGTTGCAAATGCAAACCACAAAAACAGCCAAAATTTTACCTTTTAATGATCTCATGAACAAACATTTGGCATTTCTCAAATACAAAAAACCTGAACTTGATTCCGACCATCATCACACTCATTTCTAGCAAAATCTATCCAGTAATCATAGTTCCAGCTCCTTCATCAGACATAATCTCATGAAGCAGAGAATGCTGTCTCCTACCATCAATAATACTAGCAGTCTTAACTCCTTGGGCAAGAGATCTTATACAACACTTTACCTTAGGAATCATCCCACCAGCAACTTTCCCATCTTCAATCATCTTCTTCACTCCTTTAATATCAATCTCCTTCACCAAACTACTCGGATCTTCTTTGTTCTCCAAGATTCCAGCTACATCAGTCAACAGAATCAACTTCTCAGCTCCAAGCGCCGCCGCAAGCTCTCCAGCCACCGTATCTGCATTGATATTATAAGCTTGACCAGCTTCATCAGCAGCAACAGAAGCAATCACCGGAATATAACCATAATCAACAAGAGGACGCAACACTGATGGATCAACTCTCGCTACTTCACCAACGAAACCTAATTGAGCTGAATTGGGGACAGGTCTTGCAGTGAGAAGACGACCGTCATGTCCAGATAATCCCACGGCGGTTGCTCCGGCTGCGTTAATAAGCGAAACGAGATTTTTATTGACTTTTCCGACTAAAACCATAGAGACGATCTCCATCGTTGTAGCGTCGGTGACTCGAAGCCCGTCGCGAAACTCAGCTGTAATGTTGAGTTGTTTTAGGTAACGATTGATATCTGGACCTCCACCGTGAACGAGGATCGGACGAAGACCAACGCAAGAGAGGAGAACTAGATCGCTTACGACGGATGATTTGAGTTCCGGCGAAGTCATTGCTGCGCCGCCGTATTTGACGACTATGGTTTTTCCTCGGAATTTCTGGATAAACGGTAGTGATTCGGAGAGGATCTCGACTCTGTAATCCGGTGAAGGTGCATTTGTGGTGGAGATTGAAGGTGGTGCGGATACGGAGGCGTTTATTGATAGACTTAAACGGTTGTGGTGGTGGTGGTGGATCTTGCGAGGTGGGAAGCAGAGAGATGGTGATTTGGGGATTAGGGGTTTTGGAGGATTGGAATTAGAGAAGGAGAAAGATTTAGGTGGGCATATGGATGTGACGGTGGCCATTTTTGGATCTCACCTGAGAAGAAGGAGGAGGCCGCGGATTAAGCTGAAGCGGCGAGAGTGGACTCTCTGTCCACGTGGATATTCAGTTTAGCTCTAGGTTACACAAGGACCTTATGTATATTTTATTGTCTTCATTGTTTTGTTGACTTCTTTTAGACTAGTTTTAATACCAAAATTAAATCAACTCCATATTTTGGTTCAGCTCATGCCTCCACCAATAAATTGTGAAATTATGCATAGTGAATATGCGAACGTGATGCAGAAGCTAGATTTGGTTACCGAGATATATGGTTGGAGGGGTTACATGACATTTTTCTTGGATATTTTCAAAATCGAGTTGAACTTGTTTCTGTTTATGAATATGATTTATAATTGAAATAAATTGATGAATTCGTCTCTAAATGTAATTATGTGTTTCTATCCACGTGGACATTTTATAGGTTATACAACGACACCGTTTTGGTTTATGTGCATTTTATTGTTTTTAATGGCGTTTTTCAATTTGAATATTATGTAATTTGCGTTACATAATTCTTAAGTACATAATCAACCATATCATGCAAACAACACACAAGTTTTTTCAAAATCGTGTTGAACTTGTTTCCGTTTATGAATATGATATATAGTTGAAACAATTTGATGAATCCGTCGGTGAATGTAACAACACATTTCTATCCATATGGACATTTTGTTTAGCCCTAGGTTACACAGCCACACCGTTTTGGTTTATGTGAACATTATTGTCTTCATTGGCGATTTTCAATGTGAATATTATGTTAATTTGTTTTGAATAATGCTTAGGTACACAATCAATTATATCATGCAAACAACACATAATTTTGTTCAAAATCGTGTTAAACTTGTTTCCGTTTATGAATATGATCTATAGTTGAAACATCTATGAATGTAACAATGAGTTTCTATCTACGTGGACATTATGTTTAGTCCTAGGTTACATAACGACGCCGTTTTGGTTTATGTAAATTTTATTGTCTCCATTGGCGTTTTTCATTGTGAATATATATTATGTTAATTTACTTTACATAATTCTTAGATAAACAATCAAACATATCATTGAAACAACACACAAGTTTTTTCAAAATCGTGTTGAACATGTTTCCGTTTATGAATGTGATCTATAGTTGAAACATGTGTGAATGTAACAATGCGTTTCTATCCATGTGGACATTCTGTTTAGTCTTAGGTTACACAATGACGCCGTTTTGGTTGACGTGAATTTTATTATCTTCATTGACGTTTTTCAATGCGAATATTATGTTAATTTACTTTACATAATTCTTAGGTACACGGTCATTCATATCAAGTATCTCGTGGCATTTGAACCCCAAATCTCTCTCTTGTTGTAGAAGCTTTAAACCCCTACCCTTGACCACTGGGGTAAAGAGGCTTCCACAATACTTCATATTTCTTAGACTGGTGTATTCAACTCGCGCGGCTGTTATGAATATATATATCGGTAATGACATAGCCAGTCTTAACATGATGTCATGAAAACATTTTAATCGGTAGAACTTGATTTAATATATGGTCATTATTGGAAAAAAAAAGCCAGTCTTAACATGATAAATCTGTCAAGGCAGTTTGATGAACTTAAGGCTAGAGGAATTATTAGAGTCCAGTGATGGGTCGCAGACTTTCCAAAAGAAGTGCTGTTTTTTTTTTGTTTCGTAGGAAATTATCAAATTTATGGATTTTAATTCATATTTTCTTGTATATATATCAGATAATGTACAAAATTTACTTTTAAATATTTAGTATATTTTATCATTCTGCAGAATTTGTCTTATCATACAATTTCGTTCCGTAATTTTTTGTTAACAAATTTAAAACCATTTAATATATGAGACATTTACAAAAATGCCACACATGGGCTGATACTTTGCAATTATGCCACACGCAGAGTGCCTCTTGCAATAATGCCACTACTTTGTCCACAAAAAACAATTTTACCCATTAAAGAAACAAAGCTTATCTCTTTCTTCTTTCCTCTTTCTTCTTCCTCTTTCTTCTTTCTCTCCACGAAACAATTTGATTTTTTTTTCTCTCTCTATCTCTTCTGTGCAAAAGTAGATCTAGATCTACAATCAATAAATCTCTCTCTCCCTCCCTCAAGCTTTTCAACAGTGGTGATGGGTTGTAGAAGATAAAACAGATCTAGATCTCTTTCTCTCTCCCACACACAAACACACACACACACACACACACACACACACACACACACACACACACACACACACACACACACACATATAGATTCAGATCTCTATCCGGATTTCATCTTTTTTTTTTTGCAAATCTAGGTTTGTTTGATTTGTGTTGTAGATCTGAGTTTTTGATTCGAATTTGGTTACAAATCTAAGTTTTTTTGTTTGATTTGGCTTACAAATCTGAGTTTTTGATTATTTCTCGTTTAGTTTCATTTATGATGTTCTTTTTACTAATCTAGAGTTTCGACCTTTTTTTATAAAGATTTTTTACCCTTTATAAAGATTTTTACACTTTCGTAAGACTGTTAAAAAACTTTATAAACTGTTAAAAATCTTATAATTTTTTTTTTAAGTTTTATAACAGATATTTTACACTTTATAATTTTTTTTTACACTTTCGTAAGATAGTTAAAAAAACTTATAAACTGTTAAAAAACCTTATAATTTTTTTTAAAAGTTTTATAACACATATTTACACTTTATGAAGATTTTTTACACTTTTGTAAGATAGTTGAAAAAACTTATAACCTATTAAAAAATCATATAATTTTTTTTAACCTTTATAACAGATTTCTTACGCTTTTGTAAAAGAGTTAAAAAATCTTATAAACTGTTAAAAAACCTTATAAACAGTTAAAAAACCTTATAAACTGTTAAAAAATCTTATATTTTTTTTAAAAAGTTTTATAATGTAAATGAAAATCCTAACTCTTCCCCCCTGATACGCTCAAATTTACCCTGAGCTACTCTCTCAAATTAAGAGATGGTTATAGTACTTAGGGGTCGAATCCACAGGGAATCGGTTCACACAAAAGACTGATGAATTCGAATTAGGCTAATTGACAATGTGTGAATGAAATAAAATAGCAAAACAAGTAAGCAGATGATGATTTAGGTTCTTGAAATCAATGAGACAAAAGAGTTAGGTTATAGGTAATTCTCAGGAATGAATCGAAATCAGGGATAAAAGACTGTCAGGATTTGATTAAGTGCAGTTCTAGAACTCGAAGTGTAAAATCAATCAACTTTCGTTGCAGAGACTATCTATGACTAAATCCCTAAATTCCAAATTTCTTTGCAAACTTAGTGAATAAAGACAAGCATTAAGTTCAAGTTTGATTGTTCACAAAATAACTAAGCCAAATTTCTTTGCGAATTGATAATTTTGCTCATCTAAGATTAGGTCAGGTTGTTAATAATACTTTCGCATCTATTAAAGCAACCTAAGGTTTCCAATTTCAGTTGATCAATCCTAAAATCAGAGTTAAAGTAATCTAAATGAAGAACAAGAAGATAAATCCCAACAGTAATCAATCCTAGCAATTTCACATCAATCCCTTGAATCCCCAAAACCTAACAAAGAATCTACTCAGACATAGATGATGAAAACATTATCAATAGAAGAGAGTAAAACAATTGTCTTAATAGAAAACAAGATCTCCACATGAAAACCTAAAGAAAAACTATATATAGAGTCTTAAAATCGGATTGGGCTTCTTCTGCAAACTTCTGGGCTTTTTGGGCAAAAGAGGAAATTCTTCAATCTACACGTGCGTCGATCGACACCAGAAGGCTGCGTCGATCGACGCAATCTCATAGCTCGATTCGCGTAGGACATGTTTGCGTCGATCGACACACAGGGGCTGCGTCGGTCAACGCAGACTCCAAAATCTTGACTCCGACTTAATCACTTCGACACTTCTTTCCTTGATGCTCCAAAATGCTCCAAAAGCTCCCATTATGCTCCAATCGTTCCTTAAACTATAAAGACTCCAAAATACTCGAAAAATACAAAAAAGGCTCTATAAAATGGACTTATATCATGGTTAAAAACAGGTAAAAACCATGATATATCACCCCTCCCCCCCAAAATCTATACCCTATATGCGCAATAGTTAACCCAAACTCAAAAATTTACAGTCGTTTGTATTTTTTATTTAGACGTTTTTTACTTTTGTTCTCTTTTTGAGTTTCTCTAATATTATTCTTCTGAGAGAGAGATATCGCTGTTTGAGAGAGAGATATCATATCTGAGAGGGAGAGATCGCAGATCAGAGACAGAGAGAGAGATCAAATCGAAGAGAGAGAGATCGATATGAGAGAGAGATCGGAGATCAGAGAGAGAGATCGAAGATCAGAGAGAGAGGGAGATGGAGATCAAATCGGAGAGCGAGAGATCGAAAAGAAGAGAGAGAGAAAAAAGGGCAACTTAGGAATATGAGAAAAAGAAAGCGGTATTTTTGTAAAAGTTGCAAAAATGTGGCATATTTTAAAATTTCTCTTAATATATTTTATGTGATTTTGCAATAGTGTAATTTGCTCAATAACCAAAAAAAAAATAACTAAAAAGTAGGGGTGGGCATTTTGATTTATTTTCGGGTTTGGTTCGGATTCGGTTTGTTTGGTTTTCGTAAATCATTAGCCGAACTCTAACCAAAGTAAGTATGGTTTGGTTTGGATCGGTTTAGTTTGGTTTGGTTTTAGTTTGGTTTAAGCTAAATTCGATTTGGTTTTAGTTTAGTTTTAAGAAAAACATTTCAACGACAAACAACCAAATTCCTAAAATAAAAATACGTAAATTCAATTATTTAAACTTCAAAATTTGTATTAAATACATAAAGAAAAACCATGTGAAATTTTTGCAAGAGACAGCTCAAACGCATTAAGACCATTATTAATTAGAAGAAGAAATAAATAAACTCCAAAATAGCAATAAATTTCAAGTCTCCAACACTATCATTGCATTAGAAATTGGAAAAAAAAAAGAAGAATAAGGGCAAGTTAAAGTTTACGAAAAAAAAAATATCATATTCAAGGGCTTTTAATATTTTTGACTTGGGTTAAAATATTTTGATAAAAAAGAATTAAACTTATCTGCATGATCTAGCCGTTATTAGATTTAGATTTTAGAAAAACATATAATATTATATATATATATATTAAATACAAAGTATATTGGTTTATCGGTAGTTCGGGTTGGGAATAAACTCAACTAATGGATTATCTATATATTTTAGTTTGGTTTGATTTGGTTTAGTTTGGTTTGGTTCGAATTCGGTTGGTTCGATTCGGTTCGATTTGGTTAATTTACTCATCCGTACTAAAAAGTAACAAAAATTGCCCCATGTAGCTAACTTATAGCCAATAGATTTATGTTAATTTGGTTAGGATTTTAGATTAAGTTTTTTTTTTTGTTATTCATTTCATGCCAATTAGCCATTGGCAATTATGCAATGTTACCTACATTTTTTTTTCCCGCAATTATGCAAAGTTACGATGCAATTATGCAAAGTTACCTACATTCATAATTGGTCACAGATGACAATAGAACCAAGGAGCGTAGCTACAAATATCTTGTTCAACGACGTCGCTTATCGCGCAGCGGGAAATATGCATAGGTTCTTCGTCGTCTCCGGGACATTGGAGTGAAGATAGAGCGACTGGAAGAGGAATTGATACGAATATCAGAGCCGGAGTCTTTGGTTCATGAGGACTCTTCTCTCGGCTCGCCCTAAAAAGCTAAGGGAGTCTATTTCCCGTTTTTCTCCTGATTCTCAAAAGGGTTCCTCAGGTTAGGGTTTCGAATTTTTGTTCTTGTGTTTGCACATGCTGCTTCCTTCTTATCTGATTGGATTTGTAACTGCGTTAGACATATGAATTAGATGTTCTTATGGATTGGTTTCTATATTTTTTGTTGTTAGACATTGAGGTTTAAGGATGCTAAGTGCAGTAACCCAGCTCTGATACTTCTAAATTGGCTATTTCAAGATGAAGATAGGTTTTTAGCGCTTGGATGGTGTTTCCCTATCCGAAGTCTTGTAGAATGCGAGGATACTGGGGATCAAGGTTTTCGGAATGGTGAGCATTATAATCAGTTCAGAAACATTTTATCTTTGTGGAGATTGTTGCATCTTGTGTGCCTCACTTGTTGATGATTGTACGCAACGGAAGGTATACAACTTCTTTGTCAGTGAATATAAACATCAGCTCTTGTTCTGTTGATCCCATTTTGTTTTTGGTTCTCTATTTTAAGTTTTGATAAATTACTCAAATTAGTACGTTTGAGCAAGTTTCTTCACTTGTATACATAGTCATTTCCACCTAGTTCTGAGCTGTTACATTATTTAGCATCTTGCAGGATGGATACGAGGTGCCATCTAGTCTTTCTGTTTCTGCTGCTGATTGCTTGTTGTCAATTACTGGAGCCTTAGCCAAGAGGGATGATACTGTGGCAAATAGACCGAATCAATCAACCATTACGGGGTCTCATCAACCGGTTGCTTTGATTCCTAATACTATACTAGTGAGAATAAAAAAAAGAAGACTTCTCGATCTGAAGACTCAAACAGTGAGACAAGTTGTATACTATGGAACCATTTGGAGGATCTGACGCGCCTTGTCCAATGTCTCTTTGCTGTATGTCTACTGATCCATTAAAATATGCTTGATCTATGTACTACATTATGAAGTGATGAAGCTATCCACGATTTGAGTCGAGTTGTATTGACAAAATTTTCTTTCCAGTGGAACAGAAAAGCTCAACTACTGCATGCTAAGGGGTTAGATAAAGTGCCGAAGTGGTTAGAGGAGTTAAAAGAGCATCATAGTGGCTCCCAAAAGGAGGCAGGTCTTTGCCTGATGCCGCCTGTCCTCGTTCTTTCCCATTTCTGTTTCTGATTCTTGCATATCAATTTTTTTTTGTTTAATACCTGGAATTCAGGCACGGAGATATCTAGTGGTGGAGCTCTACTATTCTCTTCTTGTTGGAAGCATTACAGTGTTTTGCTCCACATGGAAGATCAGAATTTCTCAAAGATTAGTAATGAATTGCTGGAGCAATATTTGTCTGGTATTAAGGTTAGACATAACCGACAATCTTCTTGGTTTCAAAATTTTGTGATAGGGATAAATATTCCATACAGTAACATTGTTCTACCACTGGGATTCTATAGTGTCCGTATCTGAATCTACTCCATATGTTTAGGTTCTCTGACCCGTTTTTGTCTAAAGAGTAAGCAGATTTTCTGTCATTGCCATGTACAGTTTTAATTCTTTGTTAAGATGATATAAATGTGCAAAGTAACATATAGTAGATTCTGCTTGAAATCGATTGGATTGTGTTTGCATGGTATATGAATGAGATTAGTTTGTAAAAAGCTAATATTGTGTAGACCTGGTCTTAAAGATAAGCAACTAAAAAAGTCTAAACTTGCGCTTGTTATTCAACCAGGCGCTATTTCCAATTGTTTTCTTGCAACTTGAAAAGGCCGCAGAGCTGCAGGACAGCCTCAAGATTAAAGCTTGCCTGTTCTCTATATGCACATCCCTTATGGTAATATTTTCATTGTTCGTTTTCTGTATGAACATATTCATAGACAATATATCAACTCTAGCGCTTCTGGACCGTAGTGTGTGGCTCAACCCAAGAAACAAAGTCAGATAGGAAAAATAAATCGGATCATACTTTGAACTTTGAAGCGTGTTTTTGGGCTTATGGCCCAAAAGTAAATTATCTTATTGGCTATATAAAACAGGAGGTACGAGTAGGGAATGGAACACAGATTCGCTTTTTATTTATTTATTTCTGGAACCGCTTAGGCTTGATAGGTTTCTTTTCTCTCCATATCTATCTATCTATCTATCTACCCGTTCTTTGATTGTGTAGATTCTTCCATTGGACTTGATATATCTTTCTAGTTTAGCATATCATCCGATTTAGGGATTGACTATGTTTATGTTTTTCTTTTTGTAAGAGTAGCTACGGTTGGAGATCCAGATTCAGTCATGTCGGGTGCGGTAGCAAGATACGTGAAATCGGTGTGTTCAACTCGCGCAGGTGTTATGAATATGATCTCGGTAATGGCATGGCCAGTCTTAGGTTATATTTACGTACAGCAAGAAAAACAATTTACTTTTCTCCGAGAGAATGATAGCCAAGTTTGATGACCTTAGGGCTAGAGAAATTATCAGAGTCCAGTGATCGGGTCGCAGATTTTTTATTATTATATAAAGTTTTTTTTTTTTTTTATTATTATATCTATCCTCCATCTATCACTCCATAACTATTTTCTTTGTATAATACTAAGTTTAAGAGATGATCATTATCTCATCATCTATCCTATGGATAGGATTTGTCTATTTTGTGTTATTCAATATTTGTTTTCTTTTACTGCAAACTATTTAGACAACTATGGTACCAAAAGTCAGAACAGACATGAACCACGGCTATATAACAAGAAAGTAGAGCCAGATTGGCTTTTTGTATTCGCCAATTTCATTGTCAAGACTTGGGGACGACGTGCAAGCCTCCTCTCCTATGACAGCATCAAGTAGCATTCTGTAAGGTGTCCTCGGCATTAGAAGGATTTTTATTTGAAATTGTGCACTAATTGCTGCAGAGCCCCCCTAACCCACAACAGTATGCAGAAATGAATAAAAAAAAACCAACAAAAAAAAGTTAAACAAAACAAAACTGTGATACAGAGTAGAATACAAATGGAGAATGCACAGCTTAATCTGTGAGTTTGCAGCATCAGCGCCTGACTCTGGGCATGCACCAGGATTCAGCCAAAAGACCAATCTGAAGATGGAAGAGCCGTGTCCTTCCGCAAGCTCCCTTCATGCCCCAGTATATATCATGGTTGTCCAGTTTAATTCATTTCATTTTGACCTCACAATTCTTTGATATTGCTAAAAAAATTCGAATTCAGGCCGGTTTAAGGCTCGGGAAAAACTCGGAACCGAAAACATAGTACTAGAAAACCGAACCAAACCGAATCAATTACTGGTCCATTCTTAATCTGAACCGTAGTGTGTGTCCCAACCCAGGAACAAGTCAGGTAGCAAAAATATGTCAGAGCCGATTGATTATTCACTAGCTGGGGATTTAGAGTAAAGATGGAGCGATTGGAAGAAGAGGAATTGATACGAAGATCAGAGCCGGAGTCTCTGGTTTCCGTCACCGTAGGTAGGTTCATGAGTACTCTTCTCTCGGCTCGCCCTAAAAAGCTACGGGACTCTATTTCCCGTTTTTCTCCTGATTCTCTAAAGGGTTCCTCAGGTTAGTGTTTCCAATTTTGTTGTTCTTGTGTTTGCACATGTTGCTTGCTTCAGATCTTCTCTGATTGGATTTTGTAACCTGATGGCTGCATTAGGCTCCATCGATGAGGCACTTTGGTTTCTGGACAACTGCGTTAGAAACGATGCTGAGAGAGACGAAGGGATGGATGAAATTCTTGTACCCATCATCGAACATGTAATATCTAAAATCCCTCTGCTTGGTTGTTGGAGTGTCCGGTCTTTTATCTTGTATGTTCTTATGGATTGATTGGTTTCTATACTTTTTGTTCTTGTTTTTAGACATTGAGGTTTAAGGAGGATGCTAAGCGTAGTAACCCAGCTCTGATACTTCTAAATTGGCTATTTCAAGATGAAGTTCTCTTTCAAGCTGTTTCGAGAAATCTTTCGGAAATCATTGTGAGGAACGAAGATAGGTTTTTTGCGCTTGGATGGTGTTTGCTTATCCGCAGTCTTGTAGAATTCGAGGATACTGGGGATCAAGGCTTTTGGAATGGTGAGCTTATAATCATTCTTGTTACTATGTAATATGTATTCAATACCGGTTATGCCGCTTGCCGGAAAGAAAAAGGCTCTTCTTATTCTGAGCTTACTTGATTTATCGTTATGTACTTGTATAATTTTCTTCGTTGACAGGGATTGGGGAGAAACATTCTATCTTTGTGGAGATTGTTTCATCTTGTGTGCCTCACTTGTTGATGATTGTACACAATGGAAGGTATAAAGCTTCTTTGTCAGTGAATATAAATTATCATCTCTCGTTCTGTTGATCCCATTTGTTTTTGGTTCTCTATTTGAAGTTTTGATAAATTACTCAAATTAGTACGTTTATATGGAGCAAGTTTCTTCACTTGTATACATAGTCATTTCCACCTAGTTCTGAGCTGTTATATTGTTTAGCATCTTGCAGGATGGATATGAGGTGCCATCTCGTCTTTCTGTTTCTGCTGCTGATTGCTTGCTGTCAGTTACTGGAGCCTTAGCAAAAAGGGATGATACTCTGGCAAATAGACCGAAGCAATCAACCATTAAGGGGTCTCATCAACCGGTTGCTTTGATTCCTAATATTAGTGAGAAAAAGAAGAAGCAAACTTCTCGATCTGAAGACTCAAACAGTGAGACAAGTTGTATACTATGGAACCATTTGGAGGATCTGACGCGCCTTGTCCAATGTCTCTTTGCTGTATGTTCACTGGTCCATTAAAATATGCTTGATCTATGTTCTACATTATGAAGTGATGAAGCTATCCATGATTTGAGTCGAGTGATATTGACAAAAGTTTCCTTCCAGTGGAACAGAAAAACTCGACTACTGCATGCTAAGGGGTTAAGTAAAGTGCTGAAGTGGTTAGAGGAGTTAAAAGAGCATCATGGTGGCTCCCGAAAGGAGGCAGGTCTTTGACTAATGCCGCCTGTCCTTGTTCTTTCCCATTTCTGTTTATGATTCTTGCATATCAATTTTTTTGTTTCATACCTGGAATCCAGGCACGGAGATATCGAGGGCTGGAGCTCTACTGCTTTCTTCTTGTTGGAAGCATTACAGTGTCTTGCTCCTCATGGAAGACCAGAAGTTCTCAAAGATTAGCAAGGAATTGTTGGAGCAATATTTGTCTGGTATTAAGGTTAGACATAATTGACAATCTTTTTAGTTTCAAAATTTGTGATAGGGATAAATTATTTCATACAGTAACATTGTTCTACCACTTGGATTATCTGAATCTGCTGCATATATTTCATACAGTAACATTATTCTTTGTTAAGAAGATAGAAATGTGCAAGTAACATATAGTAGAGTCTGCTTGAAGTTGATTGGATTGTGTTGGCATGGTATATGAGTGAGATTAGTTTGTAAGAAGCTAATAGAGTTAAAAATGATGTAGTACTCGTTTTAATGCTTTTCTAGCTTTCTGGTCTTTCTCTCGTAAGTGTTTTCCTAATTGTTAGTTGAGTTGCCTTTTTGAAAGCCAAGGAATTTGTACATTCCGTACCAATTTTTTCTGCTGAAAGCTAATAATAATAAAATTGATGCAGTATTATTCAGAAAGTTGTTCTCAAGCATGTTCTGACACCAAGGCTGGTGGTATAGAGACACAGAAGTTTTTCCTAAATTGTTTATGTCTTTTGTTGGGCCGCTTTGAGGGAAAGAAATTTGAGAGCATACTATCAGAGTATGGAATGAAGCTTGTGCCTTGTCTTCTACATCAGGTATCTTTCACCATTTTTTATTGAATAGGGAGTGAAGGCACTCTTTACAGGAATTTCTCTTGCATTTACCTGCTCTGATAGTAATGCCAGAATTTTATTCTTTTATAGGCTTTTCTGACTTCCTACTCATTATGAAATTCATAATGTCTCTTCTCCATTGCTGCTATGATTATAACATATTGATAAAGTTAATCATGATGGATAAAATATATACCCATGTGATCAGCTTAGTACTTATATTCTTCCTTTGCCTTCAAAGCTTCGCAGTAACAATGAAGAGATATCAGAAGGCGTTGTTGCTATATTTAGAGCAGTTATCTTTAAGCTACCATCACAGTCCGGAAACAGTTTCTCTGAGACAATGTGCATGGACGTAGTGATACCATCGCTGCTTCTCCTTCTTGATGAGAGGGATGGCGCGGCCAAAGCTGTTAGTGTCCTCCTGGCAGACTGTTGTTGCAAGTATGTCTATTGTTCCTTTCCGTTAATGCTAAATCATAAATGTAGCTTTCTAGTTATCAGTTACGGTTCAGAGCTCATCTTCTGACTTAAAGAAACATTCACCAGAAACGTAGATAATGACTGTCTCAGTGAAGTTCTACAACGCCTTGTTTCTGGAACTACTGTGCAGAGGCTGAATTCTATGGATGTGATATCAGAAATAATCCTTATGTCAAAAGATTCATTTCCTTCTCATATACCCTGGTATACAATCATTTATGTTTCTCGTCTCAATTTTCTCTTTCTATGTTTTCTGCATCTTCTTTAGTTCCTGGACTTTATTTGTATTCAGAAGTGAAAACTCATTTCTGCACTTATATCAGGAAAAAGATTGCGGACTGCTTGTTAAAGTGCCTTGGAGACAAGAAAACTTATATCCGTAATCAAACTTCAGAGTTGCTGAAGTCAATTGGTTGGTCTTCTTTTTCCCTTTGTACACAATTCCTTTGGAAGGCTTTTATTTTTGGCCGTTCTTGTACTGGCAATCTTATGCCTCCCATGAATTCAAGATCTTGCCTCTCTTCATTTAATAAGATGAATTTCATAATGTTTGCTGAAAATAAATCAGTTTATTGTTAGGAGTAAGACTTATGTTAAACTTTATTATTCAGATGAGGAAAACTTGTAAAGATCTCAATTTATGGGGACCAAGACTTGTTATTCCATATTTTGGTAGTTTTTGTTCTTATAACCATTTATTTTCCGCATTCCCATATAACCATCATCTGCATGTTTTTCTTTGTTTTTTCTTTCAGAGCCATCTTTCGTGCTACCAGATTTAGTAACACTCGTTTATTCAACCAATGAAAAAGTACAATCATCAGCTACCGAAACCTTGCTTGGGGTCCTTAAACATCATAAAGAGGATTCTGATGTTGTATGTATGTTGCTGACCTGTCTTAGGTATCGTGCTTTGTCGCTTTTTATCCTTTTCCCCCATGTATACATAGCTGTTTGTATAAGTATACATAGAAATATTGACCTGACTACCGGATTTGATTTTCTATTCTGTTTTTGCATAAAATTCAAAAGGCCTTTCTGCTTCTGATCTCCATTTTTGTCATCTAGTAATTTTCAAGCTTTGGATGCTTCAGACAGTAATGGACATTCCACAGAAGGTATTCGGTTGCTTATCTCATTACCATAGGCTACATGCTATTCATAATTTGCGATAAAACTTCATTTTGTTGTTTTCTCTGTCTCGTGTTATACATTTGTCTTACATATGCCCAATCTATAGGTATTGTGTAGAAAATATTTCAACAATTCAAATGTTACTTGGATAAGAAGTAAAATTACTGGAATGTGAAACGTGAATGATTAAAAAAATGTGGTGCTACTTTGATGCTGAATTACTAACTGGACACTATCAAGTTTTTCTCTGGCGAGTGCATGCTCATCATCTTCTCGTACTGTTGCAGGTTCAACTTTTGACAGTGGTCGAGTGCTAAAGCTGATTCCAGAGTGGGCTAGAAGTGTAAGTACAATAATACGTCATGCTTGCTACATTACTTGCTTATTTGAAATGAAATCCATGAACCTATGATTAGCTTTTCAGGAAATTTCCAAACAAACATTTCAACGAAATCTTTCAGTTATTTTTTAGTTTCCTAAGTGCTCTGCTCGTATACTGTTGTTAGCTCTTCTGAATGGAAAATCAAAACTAAATTTGTAACTCTGAACCTTTATTTCAAACGTTTTAAAGCATAGGTTGTTCCTTTTTTTCCCCTTCTAAGTCCTAGTACTTTTTTATCTAATTATTTTCTTGTGTATGTGCTGTGTAACTCTTCACATGGGAGTTACTGGAATGACCAAAGCTTGTGCCAGCTATAATAGGCAATTATAATATTTTTCTGCTTGTTGATTGAAATAAAATTCTTACAGGTGCAAAACTGGGTCTCACTGATTGGACCTTTGCTTGACAAGATGTTTTTGGAGCCATCCAATGCTATCATGGTCAAGTTTCTTAGTTGCATCAGTGAACATTTGGCAGATGCGTCGGACATAGTCCTTCTGCATGTACTATCACATATGAAGGAGCAAAACAAGTACGTAAAAGTTCTCTTAAAATTTTAACAACTCAAAATAGAGCAGTATACTCACCATTAAAGTGATTTCTATGGTAACAACAACTTTTAACTTCCGAATATATAAAATATTGATCACAAATAATGTCACTCCTGTTGCAGGATGGATGAGAGCTTCATATCCACATCTGATACTAAAAGTTCCGTTGACAAAACTAAATCGGAGAAATCTCTATATGACCGCCTTTGCCCGCTGCTTATATTAAGGCTGCTTCCCCAAAGAGTATTTGATGATATTGATTCGTCAACGGTTTATGGTAAATTCCTCAACGGAGACTCTGTGAATGGTATGTATGCTTATGCCTTTGATTTCTTTCTCTTGATAAGAGAAATGTAGATGTTGATCATAAGGTCGTTTGACCCTTATTGTCAATTAGATTCAACGCATTAGCTATATTTGGATAAAATTTATTTATTAGCGGCATGATACAGAGTAGATAGTGACGGTCTTAGACTTAATTCACCACCTCTATTTATTTCCATGTGGTATTTATCAGACTATCAAGACATCAAGTTTGAGGATTGTCAATGCATCGCCGCTTTCATTTTGGAAAGGTTGTTTTTACTCTCAGTAATCATCAAACGCCATCTAAATCAATATTTATTTGATATCTACCGAACTGACTCTTAGTCATACAGGGCATTTTCTAAGTTCGAGTTCGAAGAAGTTCGGAAACTCTCTGCTGAGCTATGTGGACGTATCCATCCTCAGGTGTTAACTTGCTTCCTTCCCCGACCTTGTATTTTCGTCAATCATTGTAAATGTTTCAATATGTCCTAAGCCTTTGTTTCAGAGGTAAATTTTTATATACAAAGAAACAAGGCTGGATGCTCGTTACTAAGTTTCCTCTCAAGTTCAATTATCCTTATGAGAACCCGTCATAACTAGGTTCTGTTAGTAAGAAGAAAGGCTTGCTGCTTTTTTTTTTATCTAAAAAAGTCTAAATGCTTGACGTCAGATTTATTTATACAACAGAGCATGCTCTTCATTGTCAAAAGTTGTAATATACTGGCGCTTGTTATTCAACAGGTGCTATTTCCAATTGTTTTCTTGCAACTTGAAAAAGCCACAGAGCTGGAGGACAGCCTGAAGATGAAAGCTTGCCTGTTTTCTATATGCACATCCCTTATGGTAATATTTTCATCGTTCGTTTTCTATATGAACATATTCAGAGACCCATGTTGTCACTTGCTTGATGGAATATGAATATCAACTGGATTATTTTTGTACATAACAAGTTTTCCACCACTTGCAGATTCGAGGCTGGGAGTCTTTCTCACACGGTGTGACACCTAAGATCAGGAAAGTCGTGGAAAACATTTTGTTATGGCCTTCTGATAAGGATGAAAGTAAGACACCGGGCTAGTGGCTACTGGTGTATATCTTAAGGTCTGTTACTCTTCACTTCCTCGCCTCATGATCTTATTTTTCCTTGCAGTTTCCAAAGTACAACATGGGTGCATTGATTGTCTGGCACTGATGATATGTACCGAGCTGCAACATTTTGAGTCTACAAAAACATCTGGAGGAGGAAACATACGTACGACAGGGAAAAACACATCTGGTTAGTATTGCTGTTGTATGCCTGTAGTGCTAATAATATATTTTTCCAGTATTGCCTATAAATTCTATCATGATCTGTAGGTGTTGATGCTTCAAGTAATTCTGTTCTAGATCACACGATCTATCGTTTAATAGAAGACAGTAGTGACTCCTCTTCTATCCCCAAGATGAATACCGAACACCCAGTTGTTGAAAAGTCTCTTCCTATTCCATTTCGTCTATGCATGGCGAATGTGCTCATCAGTGCTTGTCAAAAAATCCCTGAATCTGCCAAGAAGACTTTTGCTCGAAAAGGTCTTCCACCTCTTGTTCATTCCCTCAAGGTACTTTTGACTCCTTACATGCATTTCGGATTTGGTTAAATCTGTTTGTATCTTGTTTACTTTTCAACAAAATTCCTGAATCCGTGCAGGTCATATCTGCGCCTGAGGTCCGTGCAGCTTGTATCCAGGTCCTATTCTCGGCCATGTATCATCTCAAGTCCACACTACTTCCTTTTTCATCTGATCTACTCAAACTTTCCCTGAGATTTCTTGAACAAGGATCCGAAAAGGTACCACCAGAAGTCTATCAAACATATGTCTAACATGTGTACAATCGGATTAAAAGTAAACAGAAAAGCTATCTTCCTCATATGCATCACAGAATGATGTTTCCTGAATCCCACAGTCCATATCCGGAACTGTCTGCATCTATAAACATATGAACTCGAATATTTATCCCCGCCTTGGAGATTTCACGCTTATGCGGAAGTCGATTAATATTCTTCTTGCTGTTGTGTAGGAGAAGCTGGCTGGTGCAAAACTAATGGCATCACTCATGGCGAGTGAAGACGTGATACTTGAAAGCATATCAGAGGGATTGCTCGAAGCAAGATCAGTTCTGTCCAAAGCATCTTTGTCAGATCCTTCTCCACACGTACGTGAAGTCTGTGCTAAGCTATTGGCATGCATAACGCCCTCATAATATTCTCACTTTTACTTTGGTATGTTCTCATGTGACTAACAAGTCGGTATGTAGTAGATATATGGTAATGTTGTAGCAAACGATGGGTCTAAGGATTCTAAATATATCATGTAAAATGCAATAAACCCAATATTTTGATTTGTTACTAGTCTCGTAGACCAAAGTCCATGAAATCTCCATGACAAGATAAAAAAATGCATTTTCTTTTTTGGGTGGGGGGTTTTCATTGAAACAAAAATAAATTGGTCGAAGTATGTATAATTTTTTTTTTTTTTTAAGTAAATGGGACAAATGTGGGGAGTTAAATGTGAAGGTAAGAGACGAAATGAGCATGGGATAAAGATGAATGGAGCGGTGGTTAAATCTCAAAGTCTCTTACTAGACACTTCACTCTCACGATCGTAACATGTGATTCTTATGTGTTGTGGTGACTCGTGACTTCTGCCTCTCTTTTCTCATGTGTCCCAATTCTCCACCTAAGGAAAAAAAACCGTAAGGATAAAATACAAAACCCAAAAGCTTTTTTTTAATGTCTCAAAAATAGAATCTAAGAAGAAAACAACCTGCCTTGTCTCACTAGAGATTGCAATACCATATTAGAGCTAGGCATATAAACCGAACTTAAATCCAAATCCAAACCAAAACCAAATCGAAAACTTTTTTCTTTTACAATTCGATTGGCGTCGTGCTTTTCATACCAAACAAAATTTAATTTAACATTGAATCTAGTGCAACATAATTGAATAAATTGAGACCAGAATTGATTGACTCAAGAGTCAAATTCTCTTCATGTCACTAGATCATCTTGTGTGTGGTCTACTTTCTAAAGCTATCATCAAAATTGTATATGTAATAAGATTGGCAGTGTTAACTGTTTGGAATCTAGGAGACATCTACATTTCGGGATTTACTTTATTATGCTATTAGCCTAAGGTAGAATTTGATAAATACGAAGTTGAGAAAGAAAAGATGATGGATAAAAAGACTTATAATATTTTATTTCTTTTGAAATTAACAGAATGAGAAAGCAACGGTCACATGCGCGGGTGCAAAAAGCAATTCTCTGGGAAGTGAAGTGAACCGTGACAATATTTAAGAAGTGACTTGCTCTTTCTAAGCTTCATTATCATATCCTTCTTCTTTCTTCTTCACTCACTCTTAATCTTCTTCTTCACTTCGACAAGAATGGAGAAATCATACTCAATGAAACAATGGAAGAAAGGTCCTGCTCGGGGTAAAGGCGGTCCACAAAACGCGCTGTGTCAATACCGCGGAGTCAGGCAAAGGACGTGGGGCAAATGGGTGGCTGAGATCAGAGAGCCCAAGAAGAGGGCAAGGCTTTGGCTTGGCTCTTTTGCTACGGCTGAAGAAGCAGCCATGGCTTATGATGAAGCCGCCCTGAAACTCTATGGTCACGACGCATATCTCAACTTGCCTCATCTTCAGCGGAATCCGGGACCTTCTCAGAGTAACTCTCAAAGGTTTAAATGGGTACCTTCGAGGAAGTTTATCTCTATGTTTCCTTCTTGTGGTATGCTTAATGTGAATGCTCAGCCTAGTGTTCACATTATCCAGCAAAAGCTAGAGGAACTCAAGAAAACTGGACTTCTATCTCAATCCTATTCTTCTAGCTCTTCCTCCACCGAATCGAAGACTAATACTACTACCCTTCTTGATGAAAAGACCAGCAAGGGAGAAACAGAGAAGATGTTAGAAGGTGATGATGACGAACAGAAGAAACCAGAGATCGACCTGACTGAGTTTCTTCAGCAGCTAGGAATCTTAAAGGATGAAAGCCATCAAGCAGAAGCAAGTGAGGTAGCAGAGTGTCATTCGACTCCGCCCTGGAACGAGCAAGAAGAAACTGGAAGTCCTTTCAAGGCTCAGAGTTTCAGCTGGGACACGCTGATCGAGATGCCAAGAAGTGAAACCGCAACTATGCAGTTTGATATGCAGTTTGACTCCAGCAGTTTTGGAATCTACGATTTTGAGGATGACCTAGCTTTTCCATCCATCTGGAACTTCTGCGGAAGCTTAGATTGAGTTATAGCTACTTACCGTAGATCAGATTCAGAAGTACACATGGTTTTAGGTTTAGTGTAGTGTAACCAGGGCCGTGTAACACGATGGGTAGAAAGGGTGTCAGAGTGCAGTCTATGATTAAGCAGCAATAAAATGAGTCAGTGTACTTCTGAATATGAACGAGTTGTTCTGTTTTTTTGGAATGTCAAATTAAGCATGTTCAATTTTACTCAATCCTTTAGCTCAAGAGTTAAAAAAAAGTAGCGAAGGTCACAGTCCTAAAAGAATGCAAATCATGCAAAAATCTTACCTATCACATCCCCTTTCATGGAGAACAAATCAAATGTCGCGAAAATATAGAATAACCAAATAAAGAGCATGGATGGTGGTATGAGCAGATTTACCCGTAAACCATGATGTGCCTTCAAATTGACCAGCGCAAACTTTCTGTCGAGAAAAGAAAACGACAAAACGAATAACATAGAGACGCATCACATGATGCATGAGCACCCATCAAAAAGTTTCAACTGCCAGCACTGATCAAAATCTAAATAAAGTTGCAAACGAAAATCTAAGGGGAGGGATTTAGGCATTATCCCCGTGACCCTAAGCGTAGAAGCTGTTCTTTTTGTTTCTGTTGATATCTTTAAGACCAGGTCTAAACAATATCTACAGATCGTCAACATGCCTAAAAGGATCTCTTATTAATGGAAGGAACAGAGTGAGATCAAACATGAAAGCGTAAAGTTCAAGAATTCAACAAACTCACTGCATAAACACAGAATTCCTCTTCATTCCAATATAAGAAACAATGAAACAGATACAGTAGTCATTCCCAAGCGAGTGAACATTTGCAGTAACTTGACACTTCATCAAATTTTCAGTCTGCGGAGGAACCAAAAAAGTCTAACCCTAAGAATCATTTATATATAAGGGCATCACGACCAGGCCCAATACCAATGTAATGAATGGGCACACCCACGAGTTCTTCGATCCTCTCAACATACTGCTGTGCAGCCTTTGGAAGATCAGCGTAATTTCTGATCGAAGAAATGTCAGACTTCCATCCCGGTAAAACTTCATACTCCACCTAAAAACATTTGCATAGATGAAAAGAGTCATTAACAATCCACCAAAGATAAGAAACAAGTACCATTTCCTGACAATAAGAAACAAGTAGGTTTTCAAGACTTTCACAGATATAGGAACAAGTAAAAGCAAACGATTCACTTGCCAGGTAAGTATATATAATCAAGTTAATAACAAGAGAAGTTGCCCTATCCATTAACTGAGTCAGTCAGAAATTGTCGGAGCACTACACTTACTTGCAGTTCTTCGAGAAGGCGAAGATCACCAGGGAACGATTCAACACGGGTGCCATTACTCTTCTTATAAGCCACACCCAGCTGGATTTCGTCCAGGTCCGAAAGTACATCAAGCTTAGTGAGATTAAGTGACGCAAATCCATTGATTTGGCAAGAAAATCTCAGTGCAACAAGGTCAAGCCAGCCACACCGACGAGGACGACCAGTTGTAGTGCCAAACTCCTGTCCAGCCAACCTAAGAAGGTCACCACCTGGGCCCAAGTTTTCTGTTGGGAATGGGCCTGAACCAACTCTTGTAGTGTATGCTTTTACCTGACAAAACATGATCATCAAAATGCATTCATATCTCTTTCATTTATTGCACACTGAATGTTGTTAAAGAGTAGTTGTCAAACATATAAACAACATCAAATGCTACTAGTTTTCTAACAACATCAGTAAAGATTTGAAGACCAATGCAGAAAGAAGAATCTATGAGTGAATATCATGCTTACCACTCCAATTAGATCACCAACAGCTCTGGGTGCGATACCAAGACCAGTGCAGATCCCACCAGCAGAAGGGCTGGAGGAAGTAACAAAAGGATATGTACCAAAGTCAATGTCCAACATTGTAGCTTGACCACCTTCGACCAAGACCTTTTTCTTCTGAGAAATCGAGTCATTCATGAAATGGACAGTGTCAGTTATATAAGGCTCCAATCTCTCAGCATATCTCTTGTACGCTTCGACTTCTTCCCGAAGCATTTCTGGAGTATATTTAAACCCTTGAAACCTTGCAGCTGCATCTGATAGCAAAACGTCGAGCTTTTGAGACAAAGTATCCATATGCCTAAGATCACCTACTCTAATACCATTCCTTATCACTTTGCTAGAGTAGCAAGGACCAATTCCTCTCTTCGTTGTACCAATGAATGATTTTGCAAGCTCAGATTCCCTAAGCCCGTCGACCTCTTGATGGAAATCGAATAACAAGTGAGCACGATCAGAGACCAAAATCCTTCCTTTACAGTTAACACCACTGGCTTCCAAACCATCAATCTCTTTAAAGAGACCTGGCAAATGCACCACAACTCCATTGCCAATCACACAAGTCGTATCCTCGTTCAATATACCCGAAGGCACAAGGTGAAGAGCAAATTTCTTTCCCTCTGAGTTATATATAGTGTGTCCAGCGTTAGCTCCACCCTATGGTAAACCAAATCACAAATTTCAAACAAAACAAACAAAAATCTCAAAACTTTGTCTGAATCAATCAATCAGGAACCGAATTGACAAACTCTTTTCAACAATTTCAATTCAAATCTGAAAAAGGTAAGAAATGTAAAGTTTACCTGACAACGAGCAACGATGTCAAAGTGTTGGGCTAAAATGTCAACGAGTTTGCCTTTACCTTCATCGCCCCATTGGCAACCTAACACACCCGATACTTGACTCAGTGATCCAATCCGTCCGAGAGGCTCAGTGGCGGCTGCAACGCTCAGTGACGCCGGCGCAGCAACTGGACGTTTAGCGGAGCACGAGACGAAGCTACGAGGGTGGTGAAGCGGAGGATAGCGGCGGTAATAGGAACCTCCGACGGCGAATCTCGGATTGGAGTCGAGAGAGAGTGAAGAGAGAGACATCGAGAGATTTTTCAAAGTCAACAAAAACCTTTACCAAACAGAATCTTCTTCGTCTTTGAAAGCTGAGAGAAGAAGAGTAACGAGTAGAAATTAGGGTTTAAAGGTTTAGTGACTCTTCATGAACCAGAGGGGTTACGAATCTTTAACTAAACTAAAATAAAATAAATAAATGTACTAACAATGATTGGCTAGAATCCAAGTACGTTATGTGGGGTCTTATCAAATTCGGTTATTTCGGATCCGTTCGGTTATTGCAGTTCAATTTTGATTAAACCGGTTCGTCGTCGAAGTCTCGATTCCGATCATATCAACTTCACCGGAGTGAGCTCAGAGACGAAGTATCAATGGCGGAAGATCTAGTTCTCGGCGCGGAGATCAGAATTTAATCATATACCAACACGGAAATCAACTATGTATCGAACCGAACCGGGTTAAACCGGAATCCCGTTGAACAATTCATAATTTGTTAAGTAGTTCGAGTCACATCAGCCGAACCGAAATATGGATTCAAATTTAATTTGGGTAAACCGAGACTAAAACCGATCTAAGCACAAAGCAAGAAGAACTAAACTGAATATAAAGAACAGAGTTTTGTTTACATGAATATGATTAATGTTGTACCTAAATCAAAACCCAAGAAAGATTATTCCTTTTCAAAAGAATCGATTTTGGCAATGATTCTGCCAAGTATATATGTGTATATGCTTCTCCAGCTTCTGATGTATTACTTTTTTTTTTTTTAGATTTTGATCAGCTTGTTTTTAGGAGACATTCTTGAGGCAAACCGTAATCTTTTGTCCGGCTCACGACTTGCTCTCGTCTCCATGGATCATTGTGTAGCTTGAAATGCAGAGTCTGTATGAAAGTAGCAAAGATATCGTCGTGTTTCAGTTTAGAGAATTGAACAGCCCAGTCTTCTTCATGTCCAAAACTAGCTTTCTGTCTCTCTGCTTCGAGCAAAATAGAGTCTCGGAACAAGAATCTTTGCCAGAGCTTCTTTACATTAGCTAGCCTGAATTGTATCTCTGTCTCATTGAATCCCTGCAGGAGATTTTAAAACAAGACAAATGAAGTGAGCTTTAAGATTAGGAGCATTTGGTTGCAAAGATTGAGAGAGAGAGTGATGAAGTTGAATTTACTCGGAGAGTGTTTATGAGATTTGGAATGTCATCTTCGCTAACACGAACTGCAAAGCTTTCGTAATTGAGCAGGTTCTCATAAGGTAAGTAAATTCCATCCTAACAAAGAGACATTCAGTGGAAAAAAACCCGTCATTTTCGGATCAGATAGCTTAAGTTTTCGGAATGTATAGAATGCGGTATATACCTGAATAATGACTGGGACACATCCTTGTAAGATACTATCTTCCATGCGACCACTCCAACCATCTCCAGGGAACACACCGCAGAAGATTGACTTTGCTATGTCCTTGTGGTAATTGTCAGAACGTGATGGAGTGACAATCACATCTTCTGCGTGTTGCTTCCCGAGCTTCCCTTCTTTGTTAGGACTTGAACCAAACTCTTCTGCTAGCTTCTGCCTGATTCCCATGCTATACCTGCATTACATGTTGCTGAACCATTACATACTTTTCCTCACTAGGAATACTGTTTGAAGCACAGCTCGGTTTTCGAGATTGATTTCAACATGATTCTTTAAGCAGAGACTTACGTATCTTCTGGTCTTCCCTTTTCATAAGCTGGTCCAAGATTCCCATTGAAGTAAAAAAATGTTTTCCGCTTCTCCCGTGGCCTAATGACAATTAAAGAAGACAACAACTTTCAGACTGGAACAATGTCCAAGAACCATCAGAGACTAGAGATGATAGATAACATACCTCGCCCAGTAATTAGCACGCATTGAGAACGGATCAGGAACTTTCCAAGCTGGAATCACGAGATCTTTGCGAGGGTCAAAGCAAGGATGATCACCTCTCCTCTCTTCAGATATCTCATCCCAGTTATCACCCCAATAAGCTGTTGTTGAATGGTTATGCTTCGTATTCGTGTTACCCCAATGTACTAACATCATACTATTCCATATCTCTTTAGGAGCATAGCAAGCACCTTCATCCCATGAGAAAAACTGCCTTTTTCAGGCGTAAACAAAATTAGCCACACTAGTGTTGAGATCTAATCCTATATATGTATAAGCATGATCATACCCAAATATGGTCTCTTCCAGATGAGCGGTTCCAGTATGGATATTTCTCAACAATGTGTTCATAAGCCTTTTTGTAGAACTCTAAGGTAAGTGAGCTTCTTAATCCAGTATGATTCTGAAAGTAATAAAAACATAGAGAATATATAAGCTCTAGAGTTTCTGCGAGCAAAGAATTAAAAAAAGGCGAGTTTCTCGACCCAACCTGCATGCTAATGTGAGGTGCATCATCAGCACGATTTATAATGCAAGAATCAAGAACAGGAACAAAGAAGAAATCTGCCTCGTCCCCATTCAGTGTACGATGAGCAGTGGCCAAAACGTTCTCGTAGAATGCCATCTTCAAAATTAGAAGAGGTAAAGAAGAGGCAGAGTTAGTTATCTTTAAATTCAAACTCGGAAGAAAAAACGTTGAATTTTATCTGATATTCGATTAGAGTTCAGGGGCAAACCTGGGAACCATATAGATAATCTGTCCATATTGTTGCATTCCTGTCATCATAAATCCGATTAACACATTCAAGCTTAAAATGCCGCCCCTGCAAACTCAAATTCCAACCAAAGAGATTAATAACTTTATTATTGAAAGGCTTTTAACTTTGTTTAGAAGAGAAATCAAAGTTTGGATTGTGACCTCAAGAAGTAAACTGTTGAAGTCTGGGGGTAGATCATAGATGTATATAAGAGGCCTTTTTTTCTTCACCACTGCACTTAGATTAATGAGATTTCCAGGGACACTTTTATCACTTGGAACTTCGAGACGTGCTGGTCGAAGCCATTGAGGCCACTCTCCAACCGTCGAGAGAGTGGATGGAATACTACAATCTGTTCCAAACCAGCCTTTATCGCACTGAAAAAAGCCGGGAAAAAGCATAAAAAACACAGAGAGACTTAAGAGGATTAAGATTAAGAATATGCTAATGACAGTGGACACAGTTGGTATTTTACCTGGCAGAAACCTCCTCTGCATTTGCCATGTCTAGAGCACTGATTAACACAAGTGCATTGTACAGGCACTTCGCAGAACCGTCCCCAAAGACAATCATATTTACAGTCACATTCCTCTTTGATTTTCACCTTTGAAGCATATGCATCTTCTGGATCCACATTGCACCAACCTTGTTTACTACTGTTTGTTGTTATAATATCTAAGTCTGCTTTAGACCAATCTGTCATTTTAGGTTCTTCAGGATTCGCCGGCGAACTGAAAATACGTTTGTATGTTAAGAGAGTTGTTAAGCTTGATTTGAGAAGCAATAAGCCTCAAGAAGAAAAGAAACTTACTTGATTTGAAAACCACATGACTCTGGCGCTGGACGATTTGGATATTTTGTGCCTTCTCCACAATAGCACTTTGCTGTTGTGGTATCACAATGTCTAGAGCAAATCGAAACAACCCATTTCCCATATGGCATCTCAGGTGTTTTCTCGTAATTGCAATCTAACCGCAGCTTTTGCGAACAATCTTCGCCTACACAGAACCGGTCAAAGAAACTTAATTTTAAACACCAATTGCAATGGTTGTGAAAGCAAATAAAGAGGATCAAAAGTCATTCCTTTTTGCAGGAATGTGTTTGGCTTCATCATTTACAAAGCAATCAACTTTGGTTTATGAAGATTCTTCAAATAGCATAAATACTAACCATTAAATCCATGGAAGCAACGGCAAATTCCAAATTCATGGTTACAAACACCTTGACCACTACAATCATTGATACACTTCCTCCCACCAATTGGCTGCCAAACAAAAAAAAAACACAACCTTTATAACCAAATCGAAAAAACAAACATTATTTCAAAAGATCCCAAACTAATACTTACTTCAATGATGTCAACTTCTTTAGCAACTGCATCACAACTAGAAAGCCATTGTCCGATCTCGGCTTTCCACGAGGCATTTCGATAAACCACTGCACCGTGTAAGTCAGCAGGAAACCGGCGATCAAAGGCAACAACAACTGGTTCCTCCTTAGTCACTTGTGTGATTGATTCATTACTTGGTCCACAAAGATTCTGAGCTTGTCTTACACTAATAGTATCAAAAGATGGCACCACAGGACCGAGAAATAGATGAACTAGTGAAACCAGAACAATCACAGAAGCAACAGTGGCTATCTGAGACCATGAACACTTCCATTTCTGGTGAGAAAACATGATCTTGAAAGACCAATCCAAAGTTTTTATTTTTTTCAAACTTGACCACCTGAATCATAAACAAGAACAAGTTTGTCAACAAAACCCAATTTCTCACGAAACAGAAATTCAGGACGATGATTTATATTATACAGAATCGTCAAAGATACTGAGCAGAAATAAGGGAAAGATAGCTCAGAAGGTTAGGCAAATAACCATTATTACAAGTTGGCGCAATTATTAAAAACATAAATACAAAAGCAGTAAGCTTTGACCATGTAACAATGGTGTTTTTGTCTCAGGTAATGACAAAACTCGAAATGAGAGAACACTAATGGCTCCTAGAAAAATACCCAGAGAAGTATTATTGAGTAAAGATTAAAACACAAAGAGAAATCATGAGGATTTCGTACATTAACGGGATCCGAAACGGAACGAAAACATAAAACTAAATTATAAGAATCACGAGAATGAGACAGAACATTGTTAATATAAAAGGAATAAGAGAGAGAGAGAGAGAGAGAGAGCGCGACAAAACTCACCAGCTCTTAGGGAGAGAAACATCATGGGTTTACAACTAAACTCAACAATGGAGGTATTGTGAGTTACACAGAGATTTGAATAATAATAATTTGATTTGAATAATAATAATTGAAATTATTATTTGAGAGAGAGAGAGAGAGAGAGAGAGAGAGAGAGAGAGAGAGAGATAGAGAGAGAGAGTCGGCGACGGAGATCTCTGACCGGTCGCCGGGAAAGCAAATTGATTATGGAAGTGGTCGTCGTGTGCGACATCTTCCTCTTCTTCTTCTTCCAATTAAATTAATCATCATTTTCCTAATTCACCGTCTTTTCCGGTATGATCTTCTTAACCGATTCGAACCGGTTTCTTTGATTTTTCTTGGTAGACCCATCAAATAAAACCAAGTCAACGCAATCTTGATTCCAATTTGTGACAAAACCGAGTTGTATCCCAAACAAAATTTTGACGTTCTCTAAGCTTTGTAATCGAGCTAAACCGGATTTTCATGGAAACTTAGATCATCACATTAAATTCAATTCCACGGTAAGTTTTCGGAATGTTTAATTGTATTTTTTAAGAGTGGTGTCACTAGACAACGAAGGAATCAATTCAAGTAAAATACTAATATGCAAGTAACGCTGATTAAAAGAAGAATCCACTCTAATTTAATATGGAATCTTATTATAATGTGTTACGTCGAGTGATTAATTCTGATTTCTACGGAAGAGTTGACGGCTATGGGCAAAACGGTAGTTTTGTCGTCTCTCTTTTTTTAAATTCCCGTTTCGTTGTCTGAGAAAGACCGTGGTGGGTGACGCACTTTGCTAACGAACAATTATGTAATTTACTAATTTAGCCCCCCGTGATAGCAATGTCTTCGTCTTTCCGATTATTTTATTTTCAGTCAATAATTGAAAATTAGACTCACGTGAGTTACTAAACGTATCGCTTTATAATTGGTTGTGATCTCAGCGAAGACTCGGCAAAAATGCTAAAGTCTTCTTTTTGTTTTCTTTTGAATATTTAAAAAAAAAAAAAAATTTGTCGTTATTCTATTTTTATCGGGTTAATCCATATATAATAGCAAACAAAAAAAATAATATTTTTGGATTGTGACTTTTCGTAAAAAACCGTTTAATAGTTATTTTTAACCGTTATTTTTAAAAGTTGCATCTTTTCGTTAAAATCGCTTTTATCAAGAGTTGCGTTTTTTCGTTGTAATGTTTTGTCAAAAGTTGTGTCTTTTCATTATAACTATTTTGTCAAAAGTTGCGTCATTTCGAAAATAACCGTTAAATAGTTATTTTTTAAAATAATCGCTTTATGGTTTTCGCTAAAAATTGCGTCAATTCAGAAAAACCGTTTAGCCTATATATATAGATATATGTTTTAGTGTTTCTGTTTTTTTCAAAAAACTGCATTATGATTACTTTGAAAGGTTGCATCTTCTCGAAAAAATCGTTTTATGGTTATTTGCAAGAATTATTTTTAACGGTTATTTTCAAAAGTTGCATCTTTTCGTTAAAACCGCTTTTGTCAAGAGTTGCGTCTTCTCATTGGAACCGTTTTGTCAAGAGTTGTGTCTTTTCATTATAACTATTTTGTCAAAAATTGCGTCTTTTCGAAAATAACCGTTAAGTAGTTATTGTTCGAAATAACCGCTTTATGGTTCTCGCTAAAACTTGCGTCTATTCAGAAAAATCGTGTAGCCTATATATATGTGTATATATACATATATATGTTTGCATCTTCTCGAAAAATTGCTTTATGGTTATTTGCAAGAGTTGAATCTTTTCGTTAAAACCGCTTTTGTCAAGAATTGCATCTTTTCATTGTAATCGTTTTGTCAATGTCTTTACATTATAAATATTTTGTCAAAAACTGCGTCTTTTTGAAAATAACTGTTAAGTAGTTATTTTTTGAATTAACCGATTTATGGTTATCGCTAAAACTTGCATCTTTTCAGAAAAATCGTTTAGCCTATATATATATATATATGTTTTAGTTTTTTTTTCTTCAAAAAACCGCATTATGGTTATTTTGAAGGATTGCATCTTCTTGAAAAAACCGTTTGATGGTTATTTCCAAGAGTTTCATCTTTTCATTAAAACCGTTTTGTCTAGAGTTGCGTCTTTTCGTTGTAACTATTTTGTCAAGAGTTGTGTCTTTTCATTATCATTATTTCGTCAAAAGTTGCGTCTTTTCGAAAATAACCGCTTTTTAGTTTTCTTTAAGAGTTGCGTCTTTTCAAAAATGAATATTTTTGGGTTGTGATTTTTCGTAAAAAAATCGTTAAGTAGTTATTCTTCGAAATAACTGCTTTATGGTTATCGATAAGAGTTGCGTCTTTTCGAAAAAATCGTTTAGCCTATATATATATTTTTAATTTTTTTTCGGCCGGTGATCATTTTGTTAATTTTGGCTATTTTGTTATATAATTCACTTAAAGCATAAGATAGATAAAAATGCCAATCTATTATTTTTTAATTATTTTAGAATATTGATCTTTTTACTATTGATGAAGTTCCTAAAATTCTTGATTTGTGTAAAGAATTTTGGATCTCTTTAGACATAGTATTGCGTATTTTCGAAAAAAATCGTTTGTTCTATATATTTGTGTTTTTAACTCTATATATTTTTTGTTGAACATTTTGTGTATCTTTATATGACTACTAATTTTAAAATTCATTTAAAGCATAACAATGATAAAAACGACATTCTATTATTTTAAAATTATTCAAAAGTATTGAATTTTTTATTATTGTAGAAGTTCCTAAAATTACTGATTTGTGTACAAATGTTGGAATTCTTTATCAAATGCAGAATTTATGAATTCTATGATGTTTTAATTAATGCATCATGGGGTTACATTTTTTTTTATAAAAAACCATTTTATGGTTATTAAAACATCTAAATGCTTCGTCTGTTCGAAAATTAATTTTATGGTTATTAATGCACCATTGGATTGCATTTGTTTTTGAAAGCACTGTTTTATGGTTATTAAAGCAAGTTTCCGTCTTTTCAAAAAAATCATTTATAGTTATTGATCCATCATATGGTCGTGTGTTTTTGAAAAACCGGTTTTATGGTTATTAAAGCTTTATAGGATTGCGTATTTTTGAGAAATCCATTTTATTGTTATTAATAAATCCTATTGTTGCATCTTTTCAGAAAATAGTTTTATGATTATAAAATCATCTTAGGATTGCGTCTTTTTTAAAAGCCCGGTTTGTGGTGATTAATGCATTACACAATTGCGTCTTTTCGAAAAATCTATTTTATGGTTGTTAAAACATGTAAGGATTGCATTTTTTTTGGGAAAAATCTGTTTGATGATTATTAATACATTAGAGAGTTACGTCTTTTTTCAAATAAATTGTTTTATAGTTATTAAAGCATATAAAAGTTGCATTTTTCGATTAAATCTATTTTATGGTTATTAATCCATCATATGGTTGCGTTTTTTTGAAAATACTGTTTTATAGTTATTAAAGCAACTAAGTGTCACGTCTTTTGGTTGCATCTTAAAATTTGTTTTATGGTTGTTAATGAATCCTAGAATTGCATCTTTTGGAAAAATATTTTTATGATTACTAAAACATCTTAGGATTGTCTCTTTTAAAAAAAGTCATTTTAATGCATCATTGTGTCTTCTCAGAAAATTTTATTTTATGGTTATTAATGCATAATAGGTTGTGTCTTCTAAAAAAATTGTTTACTGTTTAGCAATGCATCCTAGGATGTGTCTATCATTCTCTGAAAATGTATGGGTTGCATTTTTTTAGAAAAAATTATGGTTATTTAGATTTCAGTTATGTCTTTTTGTAGTTTTTTCTTACGTACATTGCCATGATTTACCTTTTACATTGTACCCATATTTGTGTACATTGTCAATAATAAATTTTTTTCAAATGGCAATCCTAGAAAATACATCATAGAGTTGAATTTAGAAAAAAACTATTTTGTGGTTACCAATGCATCATAGGGATGCGTTTTTAAAAAAAAAATATTTATCTTTTTATTAATGTATTATAGGGTTGCTTATTTTTTTTTAAAATATGTTTTGTGGTTATTAACGCATAGAGTTGCGTCTTTTATTTTGTGTGTGTGTTTACTTCTATTTTAAGGTCTTTTATGTTATTCTTTAAATTATGTTAATAATTTATATTGTTCAGTTTCTATATGATTCATATATGTATTTAATTTTTTTATTACATAGTCTTCATATATCCGATTTGGGTTAACTCGACTTGAGAATTGATGATAAACAATGTTTTAAAATCTTTTAAAGATGATTATGAGTTTATGTTCACAAGTGTTTCAAAAAATAAATTGTATTTTTGAATATGTTAGCAAAATCTTTCTTTTTTAAGTGTGACTGGATGTTCTTTACCCCCGCGATTTTTGCGGGAGATTCGAGTCCTAGTTAGGTTAATAACCAAAAATAAAATTAAAATATAATAACTAACCAAAAACTCTAAAATTAGTGTCTATGATTAGTGCTACATAGGGAGTTTTGGTTAGTTATTAAATATTGTTTTTTTTCTTGGTTATTCTTGCCAATTCCCCTTTATTTTTATTTATCATTTTTTTTTGTTGGAATTTATCTTTCTCTTTCTAAAAATTTATTTCTTATTCCATCAGATCAAATATTTTTTTGAATATAAACTAATTGAAAATCCCAATCTCCTTACTATTAAAAGGAAAATATTATTATTTACTCTTCATAGGTGTTTTAATTTAATTTGTTTAAAACTATGACATGTCTTGAAAAATGGTGACATGTTTTTGAAAAAATGATGACATAGACTAAACTAAGATATTACTGTAATTATTGTTATTCATAACTTCTTATTAATAAAGATTTTAATTATTTTTAATTTTTAGTGGAATGTAAAAATATAAAATAATATTACGAATTCTTTTGAACAATTCAAATTGTATTTGACTATTGTATCTTTTAATTCTTTTTATAAAAAAAGTCAGTGTCTCCTAATTATCCATAAATAATTAAAATATAAAAAATTCAAAAATTTCTGAACATTTTGCAAAAGAAGTTTAACAACATTATTGGCATAAAAAAATTTGCAAAAAAGTTATCTCTCTAATATATCAGATCAACAAAAATTTTGAAGAGAAAGCCATTCACGGTTCTATTTAAAGAAATTTTCATATAAATCTAAACTATGGATTCATTATCTTTAATTGTGTATTTAACAATTTTTATTTAATTAGCTGAAATTGTGTCATGCTTTGATCTTTAAAAAATTTGATGGTGGACTACTCTACGACTATATTTATTCTGAAAATTAATCGAATGATTAAAATATTTGAACCACCCTTTCGTTATATTTTTATAACATTTTAAGGACTAATATTGTTGCTAAAAATTGCTTATATTGAAACTCGTTCAAATTGACAAATTCTGCAAAAAAAATTTCAACCAGCCAATAAAAAACTCGTTGAAATTTGTTAAACTGTCACAATCCACCGTAAATCATTTGTTAATAATTGGAATCTAAATCGAAGCTGAAAGATTCCATTGTAAGAAAAAGGGAGAGAAAATGCTCATGGGATGGGGTCAAAACGTGAGAGAACTTTGATTGTTGGTATAAACATTAAATACTTCAAAAAAAATTGGTGATGCACAAACTGATCTGAGCATGATACTGTAATGTTACTCGACGATGCATTTTTTTTTTTCTAATTTATTAGTGGAAGTTTATTTTTAAGTTTTCTATTTTAATTGTAAAGTGAAGTCAACGAAATGCTTTGGAGTATATTCCACAAAGACGGCTTCTTCGGTCTATGTATGACATTTTTGAGTTTTTTCTTCGTATATTATTCTTGATTTGCAATATTTTAAAATCTGAAGCACAAATTCCAAAATGTTAATTTTCAATTTTTTGTTTTTGCTAAAATGTAAATATTCATTATAAAATGAAAATGTTCAGATTTTACAAAATGATTAACAATTTGCTTAACCTATCTAATTGGTCTCATGCCAAAGAAGTTTTAATAACATGAATGTAAAATCTTTCGTTGGATCGACCAAGCAAGCCGTGAGGCTCATGGTGCCAGAGTTTGTAGCCTCTTTAGGGGAAAAAGGTAAAATTTCACTTTCAAAGGAAACAAGAGTTTGCAGCCTCTTTAGCTTTCTTCAAGGGAGCAAATTGTGATTATTTTTAATGGGGGAAAATGGACGAAAAATCGATGTGAAAGTATGAAACCCAAATCCAATCACACGCCGACGCTAAAGTAGACATTACACACTTTCTGGTTGCCAAGAAATGGAACTAAATACATATCTTATATAATATTTTAAAGTTTTTCAAAATCACAGTTACGAAAATCTGCTACTTTTTTGATATTTTTTTTTAATTCATTTATTAAAAAAAATTATCTTTTATTAATTTCAGCAATTAATTATAACAATTTAATAGATAATTTCTATATTAATCTTATATAATATTTTAAGATTTTTCAAAATCAAATCTACGAGAGGCTGCCATGTGGTAACTACTTTTTTGATATTTTTTCTTTAATTCATTTATTAAAAAGAAAAGAAAAATTAAATATCTTTTATTAACTTCAGCAATTAATTCTAACAATTTAATAGATAATTTATATATTAATCTTATGTAAATTACTATATTTTTATGTAAATTTAGTATAGAAAATATATATTTTATTTATCAAATGTAAAAATATTCTATACAGTTTTTTTCACTTTTATATAGTTAATTGTGAACAATTAAAAAAATCACAAAATAAAAGTTATAATTAAATAAAACATAATATAAAAAAAACATGATGTGAGAAAATTAAAGAATAATTTTAGGACTTTTAGGGGTGCTAAATCCAACAAGTTTGATTGGAAAAATTTAGAATTTGAACAATTTTTGTAAATGTTTTCATAAGTTTTAAAGCCAATTTACTAATTACCATGTAAAACAATTGAAACAATTTGTGTTGGACATAACCAAGACTCTCCTTCATGTGAGTCTAGAAAAATATCCATGTTGAGATGAGATAGATGTCTCAGTAGAAGCAAAACATACTGAGATTATTAGCAACTTGTCATACAAAAGATTTGTAGCAACTTGTCGTATTTGGTGAAAAAAGATGACGAATCACTTTTTTAGGAAACTGTAGTGAATATTGATTCAGACATACAAGATAAAGATTTGTACCAAATAAAATATCTTCCAGATGATGTAATTTTTAGTAATGAATTGTCTATTATATATATATATATATAACATTGTAATTTGTTACAATTGTTTAGTCTTCTAATTTAGATAATTATTTATTAGAACCACCAAAATTATATAATATTAAATATATAAATAATAAATAATTAGAAATTATTAATTTTAATTTTAACCATGTTAAATTTTAAACCCCACGTAACGCGTAGATATTTTTAGTAGAAAATATATGAAACTTGAATTTTAACAAAAAAAAAAAAAAGGAAATCTGAAACTTGATGATCTATCACAGAAACAAACATAAAAGCCATGATATTGTCACAGCATAACTCGAATCTCTTTCCTTTTTTTTAAAACGTAGCTTCAAAATAATCTATTGAAACATTTCATCGAAAACCTTGCCATGCAATAAAGTACGTAGACGTGTTTGCGTTTAGGTCTGGTTTGGGAGAATGACAGAGGAAGAGACGATTTGGGTTTCACCAGAAGGAGAAGAAGAAGCGGTTTGAAACAATTCAACAACCACAACTTTCATAAGCTCACGACAAAACTTGAGGACAAATTTCATAATTTCTTTCCACATCACATGAATCTCCCTGGAAAATGCTTGGGGAAAAACAAGTAAACGAATATAAGGAAAGGTTAAGCATTTGGTAACTTTTTCCATCTTCGAATACAGTTTGAAGCAAAGGCTTTCTCTGTTTTTTTGTTGTTTGTCACTGACTCACTGTTCAATTGGTAGAATGACTAACTTCATATTTGAACAGTGTTTTCATATTTGAAGAAAATTAAAGAAGAAGAAAATTAAAGAAGAAAAATCTTTAAGCAACCTCTTTGGTTCCTTGGCCACTTGCACCATTTTTGGAACTTCCCCTCTAAGACCGATGCAAGGAAAGTTTCTATTTGAAAACGCTCTTCATCTAGAACTTGACCCATTTTCTCTAACATCTTTGGATCCACGCACTCATCAATTCTTCCTTCTCCAACGGATTCTAACAGTGACAAGGATCTTGAATTCCTTTTCGATAAAATTTTCCAATCACGAAATCTTTCTTCTCCTGTGAGAAGCTTTTGCATGAGAATTCCAAATCCGTAAGCATCAGTTTTCTCCGAGACTAGGCCTTTGTCAGGCAATCTTCATCAAAGTAATCATACACTCCACTTATGCGATCAAGCTTGACAAATGTTTCACCTTGTGGAATTGTAACACAATTAGTGAAATGAATGAGTTTCGCGACACCATCTTCGTCCAACAAGATATTCCAAAGACTCATATTCGCATAAACGAAAGGCCTTGAAAAGGCGGTGTGAAGATTAGCTAAAGCAGTTGCAATATCCTCTGCTATCTTCATTCTCTTTCTCCAAGACACCACCTTTTTCAAATCTATACGAGAATATTGTTTCTTTTCGACATAATAAACTTGCAACTGGATCTTTAAACTCAAGACAACACCCCGCCAATTTCATGAAGTTTATGTGACCACTCACCATGGATGATATCGCTATGTCGTGAGCACCCTCGAATGATTTATTTGCGAGTAGTATCGTGCGATGGTTATCAAGCATACCAGAATACCAACCGCCATGTTCAGATAATTCAGAAACACGAATACTCTTGCAAACAACATTTGGGTTCTTTTGAGGGACGATATTACAGTCGTAGAGATTGTTGGTGGCTTTGAGGATTTTATCAGCAGAGAAGAATCTGATTGGATTGGATTTGCCATCGCAACATTTGATAAGATCTTCTAACAACATCTCTCCCTTTATCTCTGCTTCGGATCAACCTCTGTTTTTTTTTCATAGGCTTCTTCTTCTTCTTCCACCAATCCATATCAAAACTCTACTTTGAAACTTTGAATTACGAAGAATAATGATCAAGATTCAAGACCAACGCTGAGTTTAAAACCAAGAAAGTTGAAAACATTTGATGAGAATATCTAAAGTAAAATAAAATAAAAAAATAAAAAAGTCGTCGTTGAATTACACAAACGCTTTACATATTAATTTCATCATTTCCAGTTCACATGAATTTCATTAAATTAATCTGTTTAAAGTTGACCACCATAAATTGTTGTTAATAATTGCCTAATTGGTATCTAAATTGTTTTTTTTTTAAACGTGAGAGAATTTTGAATGTTAATAGTATAAGTTTTTAAAAGAAATTGGAAAATGGCGATGCACAAACTGATGATATAAGTATAACGAAGCCATTTGTCAATGTCATCGTGAGACCGAGGAAGCCTTCTTTGTGGAATATACTCCAGAGGTATATTTCGTTGACTTCACTTTCCAATTAAAATTAAAAAAACTTCCATAAAATTTTTTTTTTTTTTTGTCACAAAAAAATTTCCATAAATTAAATTATTAAGTTTTGAAGAAAATTATTCCACCGTCCGTTCCACATGACATGAATCTCCTCCCTGGAAAATGGTTGGAAAAAAACAAGTAAATTTTTTCTGAATATGAATCTTCTGAATATAAATGGTGAGATCTATTGTCTTGAGAACGAATTTGATTGTTTGTTCTTGAATACTAATCTATTTATTTTATTACTATACTCATGATCCATGCTTTCTATCTTTGCTTAATCAATCGTTTATCTTTTTGTTATATGTTGGTCCTAGTTCCGGATATCAAAACCAACTGTCTTCTTAGCTTATAAAGTTTCTTATAAGTTTTTTGATTAAAAACAAAAAAAAGTTTCTTATAAGTTTAATGCATGATTAGCAATATTTTGTGTTCGATCTCTATTACTACATTGATTGCCTTGCACTGGAGGTAGAAGATAGATTTAAAACTTATCAATCAATAAACATGTAATGTTTACTATATATTTGAGAAATTCAGAAATCATCAAGTTCTTCTTTCTCTACACTAGTTTTCTTCCTTTGCTTTCAGAGATGTCTTTGTGCAAGGCCGATTTAGATGCAAATGGTTGTATTTCTAGAGGAATAATAGTTGGTGGAATTATGTATTAATTAATTCCTCTAAATTTTAATCATTGAGCGGAATAAAAGATGGTGAAATGAAACATTCTTCTAAATTTTTACTATATGGGTTGAAAGTTTTTAAAAAGTAATTCTATGCATTCCACCAAGAAGAAGAAGAAGAAGGAAGGCCTCCATTTGACAAAGCTCTTCCTCTGCAACTTCACCCATTCTCTCTAAACCATAAAGTTGAAGAAAAATTCACTACAAAAAATAAGGTGGATAGTATCATTTATTTTATTAGTTTACATCATTTTTCGATTGATACAATTGAAATTATATCATTTCTATGAGTGACTCAGAAAATGATGACTCTAATTCTTCGTTTCAGTTCAAAAGACCAATGCAAATATTTTCATCACTTATTATAATTAATGTTAATATGTGTCGCTTATAAAAATGAAGCTAAACATTACATCAGTTTGTATACATGATGATAAATATTTGTTTCAATTATGATAATTGATGTTGAATATTTATATCATTCATTTAATTGATTTTATAGTTACATCAATTATAAATAAATGATGCTAAAATTCATTTCAGTTTTCATAAATGATTGTATCACGTATCAATTGTAAATAAAATTACAAATTTTTGTTTTAATTTATTTAAATTAGAAATATAATCAAAATTTTAAATTTAAATAGCTAATACAACTTTCTTTGTTTTCATTTTTCGATCTACACGTCTAGTTTTTGACTTTTGTTTCTTTGTTCATCTTTTTTTTATATAATAACTTTTTTTTTAGCCAACAAAAATTTTGTATACATGTTTCTTTTGATACGTACAAAGAAAAAATTGATTAAAAGAAAACATATTAATAAATGGATCTTCTCCTCTTGTTGAAGTATTGAGATGGACTTTGCAAATAGCTTCTTTCATTCAGCTTATTCCTTCCTTTAATCATCTTCGTTAGTCTTACTTTCTCCGTTTCAGAATTGATTCTTCTGTAGAAATTGATTTCACCATCGTTAAGATATCATATACATAAAAATGAACACCAAGTGACAAATTATATAATGTATACAAATCAAAAATCTCTTTCATTTTTATCCAATATAAAAATCATGTTTAGATTAGCATTAACTTACCTTTATACTTCTGATTGTTAACATAGAAAATGATAGTTTCACACAAATGGATGTTGTGACCAACGATCCAAGGTTTTGTACACATATTTCTACACACCAAACTTTTTTTAAGTGTGAGATCTAACTTAGCAGCAAGAAAGAAAGAATGAGAGAAGCTAGAGAACTTTTTTTCTTAGAAGAAATGGAAAAGGTTTAATATATATTGAAAAGAATCGTGTGTATCTTTGTAGATTTAGTGAGATAGCTGCTTTAAAACAACCTGTCACATAACTGATTTACAATTTTCGAAAATTACATTTAAAAAAAAAACGAAAAATGGCACAAAACCTTTGTTTGTTTCCATTTAATTGACAAATATATTTTATAATTACCGATTTTCGTCGTGTATAATTAATTTAAACTAATGACACATATATTTGGGGATCCCACGTTGATTTAGTTCAAAATTTAGTTTCAGAATCTAATTTAATCCAAAGATATAGGTAATATATAATAGGAAACATACATTTATTTACGCTAAATTTTAGAGATTTAGATATCTTTGTTATTGAATTTATTCCTTTTTCAAAAACATTATAGGAAAGATTTAAGGTAATTTTTCTTAAATATATAGTATATTTCTAAATTGTGTTTCCTAATTTTTTGCTTTCTATTGTATCAAATATTTAGGTTAAAATTTCCTTGTTAGTTGAGATAATGGAATTACATGTATATTATATATACAGTATATATAAGAAGAAGAATAATGGTCGAGTGATACTTACAATAAAAATCAAAGATTATATATACAGTAAGACTATTTATTAAGCCAACTTACAATTTTTTTACGATTCTTTATGAGTAGAAACTTTAGTGATCTTATGTACTTAGTGCTAAAATTATTTATTGGAGTATTCAACGGAAATACAATTTTATCTCATCTATTATTACATCATCCTCTATATATTAATTGAAAACACACTTACAAAAAATTCTAGGTGTCAAACAAAGAGAAAATTAAGGACACATCAATTAAATTTAACCAATCAAAATACTCCGATTAATTTTATATGCCATGTTAGAAATCTCTATATATTTACATTAATTTTTAAAATGAACACAAAATACATGTGTTACCAATTTAAATCTAACTAAAATGTAATATATTAATTTTTAAAAATGTTATATAAAATAATTTTTTAACGAGGAATCATTTACCGATGTCAATTATTTTATAAAAGTTGTATTTATATCCATTTGGATGTCATATATGATTAATCATACAGTTATTTTAATTTATATCATTTAATTGTATCTATATTAATTTAATTAAAGTTGTGTTGTTATAAACGTACAACATTACAAGCTAAACATTAACGTTTGAATTTCAAAAATCATCATTTTTACCTTTTATTATTATTTCTTTGATTTTTGGTCTAATTTTTTTTTTTCACATTTTAACGCGATATTGGTTTGGGTTTGGTGAGTTTAAATAAGTTTGAGAGAACTCATAATCTCAAATGTATTCGATTTACATAAAAAACGCTTACATTCAATATAAATATCATGCAAATTAGTTTTTGTAAAATAAAATATATTTATCTATGTGAAAAATATATCATCTGATCTTTGTTGTTTATTTATTTTGTATATTATAACAAAATATATATTCTATTTTTGAATATTCTAATCCCGCGTTTGACACAGATCAAAAATCTAGTATTTTAATAATTGAAGCTAAATTTATATTTTGTGTCAATTTTTTTAAAGTGATGTAAACTAACATAAATTTGTATCATTTCTATTGAATCGATGTAAACTCAGTCAATAACAACATCAATTACAATAACTGATGTTAAATAATATATTTTGCATCGTTTATTAATAAGTAATTTAAATCAATGTAATTTAGTTTTGTGATGTTATATATCTGATGCAACAAACACTATTTTTTGTAGTGATTTCTTCTCCTGTCAGAAGCTTTTGCATAAAGATTCCAAACCCGAACGCATCAGTTTTCTCTGAGACTACGCCATTTATCATATAATCATCATCAATGTAATCATACGCTCCCCTTACATAACCAAGCTTGACAAATGTTTCTCCTAGTGGAATTGATACACAGTTAGAGAAGTCACTAAGTTTGGCCACACCATCTCTGTCTACTAAGATATTCCGAAGATTCATATTCGCATATACGAATGGCCTCGCGAAGGCAGTGTGAAGATAAGCTAAAGCAGTTGCAATATCCTCTGCTATCTTCATTCTTTTTCTCCACGACACTACCATACTTAGATCTAAACGAGAATATTGTTTCTTGTCACCATAATAAACCATAAATGGAGTTTCAGTCTCAAGACAACATCCGACCAACTTCATGAAATTCTTGTGACCACTAACCATCGATGATATTGCTATGTCGCGGACCTCGAGGCAAAACCCTTCAAGGTTAGAAGGCTTTCTGAGCCATAATTCCTTAGGGGAGAATCGTGCGATGGTTATTTGGCGTACCTGAATACCAATCAACATACCCATAGTCGGATAATTTAGAAACACTTGCAGATATTGCCGCTTCTTTGAGGGATATTACACTTGCAACCATTGTCGATGGCTTTGATGATCTGGTCAGCAGAGAATAATTGGATTTGCCATCACAACATTCGATCAGATCTTCTAACAACATCGCCCCTCACTCTCTCGTCCTCGGACCAAACTCTGTTTTTGAACGACGGCTAGTGATTTCTTCTTCTTCAACCAATCCATATCAAGGAAACAAAAAAATATACACTTTACTTTGGAAATGAAATGACCAAGATTGAAGACCTCACGCTGAGTTGTAAAGAAAGAATATAAAGACAAGTAAAATGATTGTATTGAGATGTCCTTCCAAGAAAAAGTAAAATTAAATAATACATTGGTGAATATTCCACAAAGACGTCCTTCCAAGAAAAAGCTCACCACCAAACTTGTGACTAAATTAAATAATTTCATTCCACATCACATGAATCTCCCTGGAAAAGTAAAATGATTATATTGAGATGTTAAGGCTTCTGTTTTTTTTTTTTTTTTTTTGTTGTCTTTGTTCAATTGGTTTTTTGCTACAATTATGTTTGGTAATACTAAGCATACACAATGGTGATACAACATGGGTATCATTAAATATAAAATTATTAAAACACACACTCTCTTTTCCTTTTACTCAACTTTATACCTTCTCTTTCATCCTTTTACTCAACTTTTATTAATATTATACTCTCTTTAAATATAAAATTATTAAAAACACATTTTTTCTCTCTTCAAAAGTATCAAAAGTATCAACTATTTGATACTCTCTCTCCAAAAATACCCACTATCTATTCTCTTTACTCAAATTTTATTAAGTTTATATTTCAATACACCCTATTATTTCAATCAAAAACACTCTCTTTCTTCTTTTTTTGTTTTTTTGGTAAGTGAGGGAAGACAAAATGTCTCCCACTTTTATTACAAACGAACGCTACGCGGGTACGCAGACCCAATAACACCCTCGACTCGAATCGATTCCAACTCATTCGGACAAGACTCATAACTACTAAACCCTACCGGTAAAGAAAACGCCAGGTTAGCTAGCCCATCTGCAAGATGGTTCGCCTCCCTGTAAATATGTGAAAAACGGACTATCCAGTCCCTAGAAATAAAGCATAGCACAAACGTACTAGGAAGGACAGGGGGTGTGAATCACCAATACCTGTCTGAAAAAATCCAACCACCATCTCCGAATCTATCTCGATCTCTAGTCTTGAAACCCTACGCTCCCAAGCCAAGACCAAACCGTAATAGACTCCACAAAACTCCGCTAGCGGCGCTGAACAAAATCCAATATTCAACGCAAAACCACCTTGCCAATTCCCTTCCATATCTCGTAACACCCCCCCTGCAGCTGCGAGTCCTAGGTTCCCACGAGATGCTCCATCCGTGTTCAATTTCATCCATCCATCTAAAGGCGGTTTCCATGCTATAAGTCTCTCCACTCGCTCGATTCGGTTACGTCCTCCTCCCTGACTCTCATGCGCAAGCATAACCTTCCGAGCTAGCTCCTTAATAAACTTAATCCGATCTCTGCATCTCCTTTTTTCCCCAAAGATATCACCACACCGCCACTTCCATGCCCACCAAACTGCCACCGCAAACAAAGTAGCCCATTCGATATTCTCCACTGCCCTTTAATCCCAAGGTTCTCATACAACCATCCCAGCACCGAGGTGGAGAAAAACGCCATTCTCCTCCGAGCCGGTACCAATCTCCGCCATATCCCCATCATTGCTGGGCAATCCCGTAGAACATGTATAATTGTCTCTTCTCCTCCTTTGCAAACCGAGCACACACCTGAGTCACATAAATGTCTCCGCTGTCGTTCCATGTTTGTCATAATCAATTGATTCCCAACGGACCACAAAAACGTCCTCACTCTTTCCGGTGCTCTAACCGTCCATATTCGCTCAAAAAAGACCCCCCAATTCTGTCTTGGCAATGAATCACGAGTTAATTGAATATAGGCTGATTGCACCGAAAAAATTCCATCCGAATTCTCCTTCCAGGATATTATATCTTTAGCTCCTGTGATATTATCAATCACCATAGCCGATAATTTCAAACTTATCACCTCCGGAACGAAAGACATAATACGTGATAAATCCCATCCTCCTCCATCCGTCCAGAACTCATACGCCTTCATCCCCTCATACCCATTCGGTAAAGATCCGATGAGCACCTTCATCCCCTCATACTCTCTTTCTTCTTTTTACTCAAATTTTAATAATTTTATATTGAATGATACCCACATTGTATCACCACTACTTATGTTCTAAACCATCATTATCCATGATACACACATGGTATCATTAAATATAAAATTATTAAAAACATACTCTCTCTTCCTTTTACTCAACTTTATACTTTCTCTTTCATCATTTTACTCAACTTTTATTAATTTTATACTCTCTTTAAATATAAAATTATTAAAAACACATTCTTTATCTCTTCAAAAGTATCAAATAATTGATACTTTTGATACTATCTCTCCAAAAATATTCACTATCTCTTCTTTTTACTCAAATTTTATTAATTTTATATTTCAATACACCCCATAATTTTAACCAAAAACACTCTCTTTCTTCTTTTTACTCAAATTTTAATAATTTTATATTTAATAATACCCAAATGTATCACCAAATAATGAATAATGATGCTTAAGTAAGAAAACACTACGTAGGAAAAGCACTTTCATGATCTCTAGTTAAATAACTATTATTGCCTTGCATTTGAGGTAGAATATAGATTTATAATAGTTACGATTTGAGAAAATCAGAAACCAGAAAGTTCTTCACTACTCTAGTTTTCTTCCTTTGCTTTCAGAGATGTCTAGGACAGAGCCGGTTTCTGTTTCACCAGGAGAAAAAGAAGAAGAAGAAGAAGAAAAATCTTTAAGCAACCAACCACTTTAGTTCCTTGGCTACTTGCACCATTTTTGGAACTTCCCCTCTAAGACCGATGCATCTTTCTGAGAGGAGAAGGAAAGCCTCCATTTTAAAACGCTCTTCTTCTGAAACATGACCCATTATCTCTAACATCTTTGGATCTACGCACTCATCATTTCTTCTCTCTCCAACGGATTGTGACAGTGACAACGATTTTGAATTCCTATTTGATATACTTTTCGAATCACGGAGTTGACGAAATCTTTCTTCTCCTGTAGGAAGCTTTTGCATGAGAATTCCAAATCCGAACGCATCAGTTTTCTCTGAGACTACGCCAGTGGCAATAAAAGCATCATCAACGTAATCAAACCCTGCCCTTATGGAACCAAGCTTGACAAATGTTTCTGCTTGTGGAATTGAGACACAGTTAGAGAAATCACTGAGCTTGGCGACACCATCTTCGTCCAACAAGATATTCCAAAGATCCATATTACTATATACGAAAGGCCTTGAGAAGGCGGTGTGAAGATAAGCTAAAGCAGTTGCAATATCATGTGCTATCTTCATTCTCTTTCTCCATGACACTACCGTTTTTAGATCTATACGATAATATTGTTTCTTTTCACCATAATAAACCATGAGTGGAACTTTAGTTTCAAGACAACATCCTACCAACTTCATGAAATTCTTGTGACCACTAACCATCGATGATATAGCTATGTCACGGACCACGGGGCAAAACCCTTGAGGGTTAGATTGCTCTGTGCGCCATAATATAGGGACGAGTAGTATCATGCGTTGGTTATCTAGCGTACCTGAATACCAACCGCCATACTTAGATAAGTCAGATACAAGAGTACACTTGCAGACAGTTGGGTTTTGTCGGGGGATATTACACTTGCAAACATTGTCGGTTGCTTCGAGGATCTGATCAGCAGAGAAGATTTTGATTGGATTGGATTTTCCATGGCAACATTCGATCATATCTTCTAACAACATCGCCCCTTTCTCTCTGCCTCGGATCAACCTCGGATTTTTTTCATTGGCTCGTGATTTCTTCCTCTTCCACCAATCCATCTCATTCTCAATACAAAAAAAAACGTTCGTTTGGAAATGAAATGACCAAGATCGAAGACCTCACACTGTAAAGGAAGAAGAAGATTTAGATAAGGTATATAGACAAGGTTTGCTGTTGAATATTCCACAAAGACGTCCTTCTAAAGGAAAAGCTCACCACAAAGCCTTTTTTTTTTTTTTTAATTTACCATTCAAAGCCGTCTTGAATGATAGTTTTAACCCATTTTAGAGAGAAACCAAAATTTAATTTATAATTCGTAGAAGTATGGAACAATGTATTCATAGAAAATACGCCTTTTTTTCTTTTTCTTTTTTCATCTGAACGTAATATATTAAACACCAGTTGGAATACAAGGATGTTCTACATGATTGGAATACAAAGGTAGAATACGAAGGTAGGATTCGAGGGTGTGATACAAAGGAGGAACCATACTGAGAACCTCAACACCAAATGACAAATCCTAAAAACCGAAAAACCAAACTATAGGTAAAAAGCATGCTAACACCAAATTTAAAATCCAAACAAGACATCTCCAACTCTGACAAATCTAAGTGATATCCTTCCAAAGAACAATCAAACCATAGAACACATGCTTCAAATACGCGGTAGGGATAAAGGAGACAATGGAGCTGCAAACGCCTCGAGAAGAAGTCACCGAGACTCGAGTGCAAAGCTAAACCAAGTGATAGTGACTCGAACCAACAAAACCCAGGGAGAGAAAATCATTAGCGAGCAAGTTAGAACCCAATCATATCCTCAGTTTCTTCAAATTGATACACAACCCAACACTCGTCAGCATGGCGTTGGTATGCATAAATGTCAACTGAAGAATTATTCGATAAGCGGACAAAGAAGATACTAAGCAGCCAACATGTCGAGGAAACAATCTCGATTACATCTTCATCACCAAAAAAGAGTCACCCATAACCCAACAACACCAAGGAACCACCTTTACCAAGCGCATGATACAAGGAAAGCAAAAGCACATAAATCATCCGGAGAGGAGATATAGCTTGGACCAAACCTAGAGATAACAAACACTCCTAGACATACACAATTCGATCTCTGAAACAACCAAAAGAGGTTCTGCATCGAGGAAGAAAGAACTCACATACCAACAACAACAAGTATGAAATTCTCCACCAGCACAATCAACAGGGACAAAGAGGAGTAAGGCTAGAGACCACCTAGTACCAACCGAAATCGATACCAAAGATCTAAGACCCAACTAACCCGACCTTGCTAACCACATACAGAGAAGAAGATACCTCTGTGCCACCAGGCGAGAAGACGAACCAACCACTAGCCCCACCGTCCATCGAGTCGACGAACCGAGAGGAGGACCGGCCGTACCTCAAAACTCACCAAGCCAGATCTCGAGATCTCGCAATCAAGACACGGAAAAACCATCGTCAAAACTACATAAGCCTATCATACATGAATCTAAGAAGCAAAACCCGACCGACGGTGGAGCTATCGGAGCCTCCGACTGTCGGCCGAGAGAACAGCAATCGTTTAGATTTTCGCCTTCGAAGAGAGAAATTGGGGGCTCGTGAGATTTACTTACTCATAGAAAATACGTCTCTAACAGATTTTGTCTCGCAGTGGACTACATTTGTTATGAATATGTACAATCACATATTATAAAGAAGAGCATGTGACAGTGCTACGTGAATTAAGTAAGACAAATGATCTTACATAAGAAAGTTGTAACTAAAACTCAACAACTCTACTTTGTTCTTTTCTTATCTTTTCCCCTTCGTTGCAAAATACAATGGAGAATATTAATTAAGCTGTGATCAAAATGCAGCTTAAGATAACATGATGATCAACTTTTTCTTTAGTTTGTTTAGATTTGTTCATTTATTCGTAATGTTAAAAGAACATTTGGTTAGATAGATCAACAACTTCAACAATACTTTTCTACCTTCAAACTTTTTTTTATATCTAAAAATTGTTGAACTTTACTTAAGAGAATTCTTCAATATTAGAATGTTGACGTAATTATATATTAAACCACGAAATATACTCCTACTTTACACCGCACATAAATCTCCAAAATTGCTGGCATTTGGTGTCGAAAGAAACAAAAAGATAAGTGGCTTAAGTCGAAAGATTAAAATGAATTAAACTATACGAAACAACGTTAAGATCAATATATGTTTTATCCAAATTATATTTTAGTTCGTATATAAATTTACCAAATTACATAATTGGTATATGAATATGCACATTTCTATTAGTTCAGATCTCGTAATCGAGGTAAAACAAAATGATAAAAAGTTGGGTTGATTATATCGATTATAAGAGATGGGGTACATTTTAAAGTATAAAACAAGTCGAGGGAGTAAATTGAAATAATAAGAAAAACGCTTCTGCCTTGTTCGAAAGTTTATTGTGTGTCCTCGTGATCATCTCCTTACACACATCTTTCCGTATATAATCAAAATCCAATCAATAAAATTCCGATTTAACACTGAACAAAATCTCAATCTCTCCCATTTAATCGCAAACTTAATTTTTGCGATTTTCTTTTTCTCTCTTCCTCGCTGGTTGGCTTATTTATTTTTCCCCTTTTTTTAAAAAAAAAACTTCCACAACTTGTCTTGAAATCTGGGCGTGAAAATTCGTAATTAGTTTCTGTAAATCTCGGAACAATTTCTGGGTCTTCTTCTACACTTCGCTGTGTTTAAAGCTTGGTGGTGATTGATTTTTGGGAGGCATTTCCATGGTGATTGCTGCAGCTGTAATTGTGCCTTTAGGCTTATTGTTCTTCATATCGGGTCTCGTTGTAAATCTGGTTCAGGTGGGTTTTCTAAATTTCGAAACTTTCTATGTTTTTTTTCCATGTCTGATTCGTTTTCTTGTGTTACTCGTTTTAGATTCCGTTGATGTTCTGCATTGTAGATCCTCTCTTTTTCTCTTTACCATATCCCGAATTGATTCACTTGCTTTTAGGGTTTTCATTCGCCGAATAGTTTCTTCATATTTGTCGGTGTTGTTCAAATTTGAGAGTGTGTGAGAGAGAAAGAGTGAGACTTTACATATGGGTCTGAGCTCAAAATCCATTCTTGTAGCTTCATGCACTGAGCGGAGTGTTGTTTAAATTTTGCGGTTTTAAGTATCAATTCCTTCAGATTTGCCCCCGGCCTTTTCAACTTATTAACCTCAACAGTTTCTATAGGCTTTGGGATTAAGGAAAGAATCTTCATGTTGAAGTGTCAAAGAGCCTTTTTCACTGAGCTTTGTTTTGCTTCAAATTTGATGTTTACGACTTTGTTGTTTCAGGCACTTTGCTATGTCCTTATTCGACCTCTGTCTAAGAGCACATACAGAAAAATCAACCGTGTGGTTGCAGAAACCTTGTGGTTGGAGCTTGTCTGGATCGTAGACTGGTGGGCAGGAGTAAAGGTATCCACAATCTTTGTCCTTTTTAGTAAGATGGTACATAAGTTACAGAACAGATAGGGACCATCCGTTTTCACTCAATTAGTGTACACATGACCATATGTAGATTTTGTTTATCTTATTCAAGTTAATGAATTCCTCTGAAATTTCTTCTTTCTTTTTCCCTAGATCCAAGTCTTTGCTGATAATGAGACTTTCAATCGAATGGGTAAGTTCCTGCTTATTGGGAATCAAAATATAATGTCCTATATATGAATGAATCTGTAACTTCAGTTACTGTACTGTACTGTACTTTTCTTCCAGGCAAGGAACATGCTCTTGTCGTTTGTAATCACCGAAGTGATATTGATTGGCTTGTGGGATGGATTCTGGCTCAGGTACATAATCTAATCACACAGTTTCATTCATCATCTTTCTAAACAATCATTTTTGATTAAATGCATAAATGGGGATCAACATAGACTTCTTGGTAACCAAGCTCGTATATGTGCAATGTGACCATGTGTTACTTTCTAGTTTCTAGTGAATATAGATTCTCTTAGGTAGAAGGTTGTAGTCCCGAATGATCCACTGATGAGATAAGAGAGTATATAGCATCATCATATTTGCTTCAATAGGCTCCATGTTAATTACTGTTTCATATTTTCTTGTCTTGCAGAGGTCAGGTTGCCTGGGAAGCGCATTAGCTGTAATGAAGAAGTCTTCCAAATTTCTTCCAGTAAGTGAATATAGTAGCTAGATTTTAAAGAAAGTAGTAATTTTTATTGTTATTTCTGAATCTCCTGGCTTTGGGTTTGACAAAATATTATTGTTTTAGGTTGACACTTCTTCTCCATTTATATCTGTTGCATACTCTAGAGTATTCATAAACATAGAATCGTCACATATGTGCAGGTCATAGGCTGGTCAATGTGGTTCTCGGAGTATCTGTTTCTGGAAAGAAATTGGGCCAAAGATGAAAGCACTTTAAAGGTATGGATTTTTACTCTTCTTCTGTAAATCATTTACTATTTGCTCCTGTGTAAAATTCTTATAAGATTTGCATATACCTCATTGATGGGGGCATTGCCGTGAAAATGCAGAATCTTCATTTCCAACCAATAGGTTATGTTAAACAAAACAAAATACCCATAAGTTATGTGTGTTTGTCGTAATTTCACAGTCAGGACTTCAGCGCTTGAATGACTTCCCTCGACCTTTCTGGTTAGCCCTTTTTGTGGAGGGAACCCGCTTCACAGAGGCTAAACTTAAAGCAGCACAAGAATACGCAGCCTCATCTGGGTTGCCTGTCCCTCGAAATGTGTTGATTCCTCGCACCAAAGTAAGTTGTATTATTTTTCTTATTGCTGATTCCATGGGCAACTTCATCATCTAACTGTGACCTTTACAGAGCAAAATCCCAATGCATGGTCTGGATTTTTGTAGCCTTTATATGTGGATCTATATTATACTTACGCTTTCACTATATTGACGTGGTGTTTGATATTGTGTTTGCTGCCATAATTACTTGGCTTGTATTTTTATTTCAGGGTTTTGTGTCAGCTGTTAGTAATATGCGTTCTTTTGTCCCAGCCATTTACGATATGACTGTTGCTATTCCAAAAACTTCTCCCCCGCCCACGATGCTGAGACTATTCAAAGGACAACCTTCAGTGGTAAGCAAGTAAAAAAATTTAGATCGGTCTTGGGTAGCAATATATGTCAGTTACATCTTGCAGTGCACTCCTCTCACAACGAATTTCAAAGTATTCGCTGCCTAGACTACACATCATCATCGATCTTCTTTTCACTGAATATAACCTTAATTTTGTGCATTGCTGGTTTAAGGATTTGTTTCCATCTTTGTGTGCATAACTTGTAAGAAACCATAGGCCTCATCACATCCCAAACAAAGCTTTTTCAACTCCTGACCCCATTACTCCAACACATACCTGCTGGTTTCAGGTGCATGTTCACATCAAGTGTCACTCAATGAAGGACTTGCCTGAATCAGAAGAAGAAATTGCACAGTGGTGCAGAGATCAATTTGTGGCTAAGGTAAATACTATGGATTAACTGATTTTCCTGTTTAGGGCACCATACTTGGTCAAAATTCAATAGAGAGAAGCTAAGAAAAATGTTAATTTTCACACTCTCTGTGATACAGGATGCGCTGTTAGACAAACACATAGCTGCAGACACTTTCCCCGGTCAGCAAGAACAGAACATTGGCCGGCCCATAAAGTCTCTCGCGGTGGGTCCAGTCCCCCAATACATTCTATTGGGTCCATCCATAAACTCATAAAATGTTTTCATCTTTGTTCAGGTGGTTCTATCATGGGCATGCTTACTAACTCTTGGAGCAATGAAGTTCCTACACTGGGCACAACTCTTTTCCTCATGGAAAGGCATAGCGCTATCTGCTCTTGGTCTAGGTATCGTCACTCTCTGTATGCAGATCCTGATCCGCTCCTCTCAGTCAGAGCGTTCGACCCCAGCTAAAGTCGTTCCAGCCAAGCCAAAGGATCATCACCACTCAGAATCATCTTCTCAAGCAGAATCGGAGAAGCAGAAGTAATCTCACAAGATCAAACAACAAACACAAGAAGAAGCGTGTCAGTTTTGTTATAAGAAACTAAAACTCAAGTGAAAATCCCTTAATATCATCATCAAAAATCCGTTTTGTTCAGATACTATTATAACTACTGCTGCTACTACTACTAAGCCTATGTCTCTTAGTCGATTGATGTATAGGGTCATGATCATATCAACGATTTATCCCCTATTAGACCTTTGGGATTTTTTTCTTCAAGTGAATAGGCCTTGTATAAACTTTGAAACTTTCTATTGTTAGATTTGAATTTGGGATTGATATGAGACTTTTTAACTTTAGAAAACAGCTTTGTTATAGAATTATTATTAGACACTCAATATATGTTATTGCAAAGAGAGATTAATGGACAAGACGTAACAAATGTTATGTGATTAAACAAACTCAACTACAGTAACACATGAAAGGGAAAAAAAAAGTTTTTTTTTTGGTTTTCCATTTTTGAGAGTGAACACTTATTAAGTCGGCATATATATACATCTTTTTTTTTTTATATATTCAACCCTGAAACCCTTCACGCCGAGTTTAAAAAAAAAACAAAAAAAACCTTCAACGTCGCGCCGCGTTCTCTCACTTTGGAACTCCGATTAAAATTCCGGTTGTGTTGTGTCAATCTCAAAGGCGACCAGATTGATAAACCCTAATTGTCTCCGTTCTAGCAAAAACCCTAATTTCGTGACAACGCAATGGCAGTTCAAACCACAGAGGTTTGTTTGAGTTTTTTTTTTCCCATGGTGCTCGACTTCTCTGTATTTTTTTCCTGCTTTGGATGGTTTATCTTATGTTCTCGAGGGTTTTGATTTCTTCAGGGAGCTACCCAGATGGTCGAATCTGTTAGATTTAGTTTCATGACAGAAGAAGATGTTCGACAACATAGTTTTCTTAAAGTTACAAATCCTTTATTACTCGATAACGTTGATAGACCTGCACCTGGTGGTCTCTATGATCCTCTATTTGGTCCTTTAGACGATAGAACACCGTAAGTCCTTCGTCAATATGCCTTTTGTTTATGGGATTTTTTGTGAAGAAGTTATTTTTATTCCTTGTCTCTTGCTTGGAAATGTTGATTCTAATGGTAACGTTGGTTAGGGGATAATAGTGTTTGAGTAATCGAAGTTATTTTTTTCTCTTGATGCAGTTGTAAATCATGTGGTCAGCTCTCACTTAGTTGTCCAGGACATTGTGGGCATATCGAGCTTCTCTATCCTATTTACCATCCTTTGCTGTTCAATCTTCTTTACCAGTTTTTGCAGAGGACTTGTTTCTTCTGTCATCAATTTAAGGCAAAAGAGACTGATGTAAGATATATATATATGATAAGTTCTGATAGAGTTGTGTCTCGTTCGCCTTTCCTAATTTGATTAATGTTCCTTTCTCCTTCTTGTTTCAATTTTAGGTTGAGAAATGTGTTTCTCAGTTGAAACTCATCATGAAAGGTGATATAGTTGCCGCTAAGCAGTTGGATTCTGGAGCCGTTGATTCATCTGAAGAATGTGAAGATTCTGACATGGGAAAGCAGAGATGGACATCTCTACAGTTTGCTGAAGTCACTGATGTCATGAATAGAATTTTGAGGTTGAATTCAAAGACATGTGACCGTTGCGAAGCAAAACCTCCTAAACTAGAAAAGCCTATGTTTGGATGGGTTCGCATGGTATGTCCTCTTGAAAGTTTTTCGATATCCTAGTATCAAATTTTTTCATCCGAATTAAATTTATTTTGGTATGCATAAAATGAGAATATAGTCCGTTTTCTTTTATTGAGTGGAGTTGTAGGTCTTGGATTATTCCATTTAACCCGATGCCTGATCTGTAGTTTAGTGTGCGTGTGAGAAGTGCCTTAGGAAACATGATTAGCCGAGTGCCATCAATGTCAGTATGCTCCTGTTTTCTAATTTTCTATTTTCTAAGGAACAATATTTTTTGCAACTGGTTTTCCGCATTTGAAGATAAAAACTTTGACATGCTTTTATTTAACACATCCCAATTATGTTGTATTATTTCCTTGACATTCTATGTGGTTTGAAAACTCTACTCGCCTTTTATTGATTCTGTGGATTCCAGAGAATGTAATTGTTTCCCCCGCACTCCTTTAGGTTGTCTTTTAACGTCTTATTTTGTGGACCCTATACTACTCCTGCGTACTGGATTTCCAAAGAGAAATTCCATGTCCACCACACGCCCATTTTTGCTTTGAAATTTTCTATGTTATGTTCCTTGATATCAGTGAAATCTTTTAAACAGGGAGGTATGAAAGGTGCCGACATTGGAGCTAATGTAATCCGAGGGCTTAAGATAAAGAAGTCCTCTAGCAGTGTAGAAAATTCCGATGACTGTGATGACAGTGGCATCGATGCATTATCAGAAGTTGCAGATGATGCTACAAAGAAAAGAAAAAAATCTTTGGAAGTAGCTAAAGAGTCTGTAGAGCTGAAGGATAAAAGAGACCTTTTGCCGACTGAGGTTTTGTTTCTGATATATTTTAACTTCAAAATTAGACGAGACCAAAATTTTGCACATTTATAACGTCTTGCTATTGTTATACTTTTTTAGGTCAAAGATATCTTAAAAGGTTTGTGGGATAATGAGTATGAGTTTTGCTCCTTCATTGGTGATCTTTGGAAGAGTGGATCTGAAAAAGTTGATTACTCTATGTTCTTTCTGGAGAGTGTTCTTGTGCCTCCTACTAAATTTAGAGCTCCAACAAAAGGAGGCGATAGCGTAAGCAATTTTGTACATATGATACTGTTTGGGCGCTTCATTTACTATCTAATTTTTGGAGTTTATGTTAATTTAATAACTCTTGGCATTGCCTCTGTGTTGTCTGATGGTTGTTCCCATTAACTCCTGTATGTCAGAAGTCTCTTACGATTTTTGTCTCTTATACAGGTAATGGAGCATCCTCAAACCCTAGGGCTAAATAAGGTTCTACAATGTAATATAGCCCTTGGAAATGCCCGTACTAACAAATTAGATCAATCCAAGATAATTGCTAGATGGATGAATCTTCAAGAATCAGTCAATGTCTTATTTGATAGCAAAACTGCCACAGGTTAGCTTCTAGCGCATTAACTTGTTTGAGGTGCATCTATTACTAAGAATGTCCTTAGTTTTTCTAGCTATGTATAGCAACTGGCTGCCCCACTGTTCTATCTGCTTTCTTGTATTGGTGTAAACTGACTATTATAGCTAATTTCCTCAACAGTTCAAAGCCAGAAAGAGGTTTCTGGAATATGTCAATTGCTGGAGAAGAAAGAGGGTTTATTTCGGCAAAAAATGATGGGAAAGAGGGTGAATCATGCTTGCAGATCTGTGATATCTCCAGATCCTTATATCGCTGTCAATGATATTGGAATTCCTCCTTGTTTTGCTTTGAAATTGACATACCCCGAGGTATGGTGTCAGATACCAGTAAATTGCACTTGTTATCTGACATAATTACATACCCAAATTTGACCGTAATCGTTTTGACTTTAAATCACGCGCACCGGCAGGCTTAGATGGATGAGATATTGGTTTATTATTCTGAAGATTCATATGATGAGGAGAAATACTACATTTGTTAGTAATACTTGTCAAATTTGAAAAAATGTCTCTTTCCATAGTGATTGCTTACAGACTCGTTTGGTAGTTATGACTTCGTACCATAATTTTCATCATCTTCCAGCTTTGCCATTACTGAGATGACTGGTGGCAACTCATAGATGTACAAAAATGCATGTCCAACCTGTAGTGTAACCCTACGTTTAATGGATGTTAATGTATTGCTGCAGAGGGTGACTCCTTGGAATGTTGAAAAGTTAAGAGAGGCTATCATTAATGGTCCTGACATTCATCCGGGAGCAACACATTACTCTGACAAAGTATCTACAATGAAGCTGCCTTCGACCAGAAAAGCACGAATAGCGATTGCAAGAAAATTACTGTCTGCTCGAGGAGCCACTACAGAACTTGGGAAAACTTGTGATGTCAACTTTGAAGGTAAAGTTGTCTATCGACATATGCAAGATGGTGACGTCGTCCTTGTGAATCGTCAGGTGTGGACACATGTTTTATTTTGTTAATATTGCCTATCTAAAATGTTTCTCAAGTTTTGTTAGGTCTTTTACTAGGCGATTTTGGAAAGAGTCATCTGGGTTGTGCAAATTGTTTCCCAAATTTGATAATCAAGTAGTACATTTTGTTTATTTCTTTCTTCAATGCTTGTTGTGGTCTCAGGCATTGTACGTTTGGTCTGTAATTCCTTTGTCTGTGTTAACTGTTTATTAACATAGAGTATTTAATCTGTCATGGCAGCCAACATTACATAAACCTAGCATAATGGCGCACATGGTCCGTGTTCTTAGAGGGGAGAAAACACTTCGTCTCCACTATGCAAATTGCAGGTAGACAATGTGGATATAGAGAATTCCGTCTCTTCCAGATGTCATTGTCTACCTTGTCTGCAATTTCCATGTATTGGTTTATCTTTCACATGCATTTTCTTGTATCTTAAAGACTGACTTAAAAAATTACTTTTTTTCCAGTACATACAATGCAGATTTTGATGGTGATGAGATGAATGTGCATTTTCCACAAGATGAGATTTCACGTGCTGAGGCCTACAATATTGTCAATGCTAATAACCAATATGCCAGGCCTTCTAATGGTGATCCACTTCGAGCTTTAATTCAGGTTGTACATCCAAGCTATTTCTTCAAATCCTTGTATTCATTTCACGAATTGGGTTGTTTACCAGTCATATTTATCTACCTTGCATTTACTTAACAGGATCATATTGTTAGTTCCGTTTTGCTTACTAAAAGGGACACATTTCTGGACAAAGATGAATTTAATCAGCTTCTCTTCAGTTCTGGCGTGACTGACATGGTACTCAGTTCTTTTTCTGGAAAATCTGGCAAGAAAGTCATGCAATCAGCTTCTGATTCAGTAATATTGACAGTCACGCCTGCTATTTTGAAACCAGTGCCTCTTTGGACCGGAAAGCAGGTAATTATAATACACTGCTGTTTATGATTTTGTTGATTCTCTAACCAAGCTGGTTTTCCCAACATGTGGCTATGCCTTGGTATACAAACTGTATCTAGGGATTGATGAGTAGTTGGTTCAGTCACTAAATATCATTAGGCATCTAAGGAATGTCTTTTCTTCACATGAGCTAATTTTTTGGTTGTGCTTCTCTGCTAGGTCATCACTGCAGTGTTGAATCAGATAACCAAAGGTCACCCGCCTTTCACCGTAGAGAAAGCTACCAAACTTCCAGTTGATTTCTTTAAATGTAGATCAAGAGAAGTAAAATCAAAGAGTGGAGATATCAACGAAAAAAAGCATTTGACCAAAAAGCAAGACATTGACGAGTCATGGAAACGGGATCTTAATGAAGATAAACTGCTCATCAGGAAAAATGAATTTGTCTGCGGTGTGATTGACAAGGCTCAGTTTGCGGACTATGGGTTGGTTCATACAGTGCATGAGCTCTATGGTTCAAATGCTGCAGGAAATCTGCTTTCCGTTTTTAGTCGTCTCTTTACGGTCTTTCTTCAGGTTTGCTCTCATAAAGTTGATAATTTAATTTCATTTGTTACAGAGTTTTGCATCCTGAATCTTTGTTTGAACATCTTTCAGATTCACGGTTTCACCTGTGGAGTTGATGATCTTATCATTTTGAAAGATATGGATGAAGAGAGGACGAAGCAACTACAGGAATGTGAACAAGCTGGTGAAAAAGTACTCCGTAAGACCTTTGGCATTGATGCTGACGCTCAGATAGGTATGTATATTTTGCGGCAAAGCATGTACTGCATTCTAGTGTGCATGCTTGCCAACATGATGTCCCTTTGTATATAGTATGACGAATGGAACTTGTAGTTTATCATATAAACTAAATGATATGTAATCACAGATTACTTTCTTGCATGCAGATCCTCAGGACATGAAATCCAGAATTGAACGAATTCTTTACGAGGACGGGGAAGCTGCCTTGGCATCTTTAGACAGGAGTGTCGTAAATGAGCTCAACCAGTGTTCAGGCAAGGGTGTGATGAACGATTTACTGTCTGACGGGTTACTGAAAACACCTGGAACGAATTGTATATCGCTGATGACAATATCTGGGGCTAAGGGCAGTAAGGTGAGTTTGTGGTGTCTTCTTCAACATGCTCATGCCAGTTGTTCATGTAGCTTACATGTTTGGCGGTGACTGTAGTTAACATTTTTTGGGAGGCTAAGCTTTATCATTTCTTTCTCATTGTATTTATTTTGAGCAGGTTAACTTCCAGCAAATCTCTTCACACCTTGGCCAGCAAGATTTAGAAGGAAAAAGAGTTCCCCGAATGGTTTCTGGGAAGACATTACCTTGTTTCCATCCATGGGACTGGTCCCCTAGAGCTGGAGGTTTTATTAGTGACAGATTCCTTAGTGGTCTTCGCCCCCAAGAATATTACTTCCATTGCATGGCTGGACGAGAAGGGTAATGATCACTCTTTTTAACTCGAGTGTCATTTTATTCTGGAACCTAAATTCTGTGTTTCTTACTTTTAAAGAGTAGTTTTTCCAGAATTTATGTAAATGGTTTTTGTGTAAAACTTTTACTTGGTTGAAGGTCTTCTGTTGCAATCCTATGATATTTCTGTTTTAAGTGTCGGTCAGCATCAGCTCGTTTGTCATCTTTGTTCTGGCTATTTGTAAACACTTAAAACATTTTTGGTTTACAGGTTAGTTGATACTGCCGTGAAGACATCACGTAGTGGGTATCTGCAAAGATGTTTGATGAAAAATCTTGAGAGCCTGAAAGTCAACTATGATTGTACTGTCCGGGATGCTGATGGGTCCATCATTCAGTTTCAATATGGTGAAGATGGTGTGGATGTTCATCGGTCTAGCTTCATTGGAAAGTTCAAAGAACTGACAGTAGTAAGCATTCCTTTTCGAGCGATTTAGTGTTTTTTTATCTGCTCTTGGGAAGCTTATGCTGTTATTTATTTTAACTTACTCTGGTTCAGAATCAAGATAATGTCCTCCAAAGTTGCAGTGAAGACATGCTATCTGGGTCCAGTAGTTACATCACTAACCTGCCTATTACTCTTAAGAAGGGAGCAGAGAAGTTTGTAGAGGCAATGCCTTTGAATGAACGTATTGCTGCTAAATTGGTGGGACAAGAAGAACTACTGAAACTGGTGAAGGCAAAATTCTTTGCCAGTCTCGCCCAGCCAGGGGAGCCTGTAGGTGTACTTGCTGCCCAATCTGTAGGGGAGCCATCAACTCAGATGACGTGAGTTGTTTTCCTTTCTTATGTTGTGCTCTTGCTTAATCCTTCCACCGTAGCAAATTACGAACTGAATTACATTGGTGCTCGAATTATAACTCTTCGAGTTCTAAAATAATATTAACATGATTGTAGCTTTTGCCTATGCCTTTGCATCACTCAAGAAATATTTGCTTACAAAATCCTTTGCTCTTGCGATTTACAGGCTGAATACTTTCCATCTTGCTGGACGTGGAGAGATGAATGTGACACTCGGAATTCCACGTTTACAAGAGATTTTGATGACTGCTGCGGTTGACATTAAGACACCAATAATGACCTGCCCGTTGCTGAAGGGCAAAACATCGTGAGTTGGTTTACTTACGTTGGCTTTTGACTATATGCTTGGCTACTTTTATTAATTACACCAGAAGACAGGAAAATACTTGATTTGGTAGCTTCTCGTATAAAGAATTTAGGATAATGTTTTTTGTGATGATATATAAAATATAAAAAGTGTACAATTTTAGCCATTGCCTTTTAATATCTAGGAGATATTTCACGTTAAAAATATCATTTTTATGATTTGTTGTTTGTGCAGGGATCATGCAAAGACTATTACTGATAAGTTGAGGAAGATTATGGTGGCAGATATCATAAAGAGTATGGAACTTTCAGTTGTGCCGTATGCAGTTCATCAGGGTAAAGTTTGTAGTATTCACAAGCTTAAGATAAATCTCTATAAGCCAGAGCATTATCCGAAGCACACTGATATCACTGTAGAAGACTGGAATGAGACGATGGATGCTGTGTTCTTGAGGAAGTTGGAGGACGCTGTAGACACTCACGTCAGAATGCTCTATAGAATGAGGGGCATAAAAGTGCAAAGCACCAGTTCAAAAGCTGGAAATGAAACGGATACTGATGATTCTGTAAGTGGAAAGCAGACTGAAGATGATGATGATGATGATGATGATGAGGGCGAGGGTACAGAGGTTGATGATCTTGGTTCAGATGCACAGAAACAGAAGAAGCAATCAGTGGATGAGATGGATTATGAGGAAAACTCTGAGGATGAGAAGAATGATGATGAGAAGAACGAACCATCGTCAATTAGTGGAGTAGAGGATCCTGAGATGGAGAACGAGGATGAGAACGCAGACGTTAGCAAGGAAGAGACCCCAGAACCGCAAGAAGAGGCAGATGTCAACAAGGAAGAGACTCTGGAACCGCAAAACGCGGTAAATAATGTTGAAAAAGGCAAGAAAAAGGAAAGACGGAAATATGTTAGAGGTAGAAAAGATAGAAATATCTTCAGGGAAGCCAAGGGAGAAACATTCGAGGTCCATTTCATGTTTCCTACAGAAGAGCCTCATATCTTACTTGCGCAGGTACCCTTTTGTTAAAGCTATTGCTCTACTTTGATATGCTAAGTCCTCATTTTTAAGATAGCCTATTCAATTTTTTTTTTTTTGTCATACAGATTGCTCAGAAAACAGCACAGAAGGTTTACATCCAGAATTCTGGGAAAATCGAACGATCCACTGTGGCTAATTGTGGTGATCCTCAAGTAATCTACTATGGAGACAATCCAAAGGAGAGAAAAGAAATCTCCAACGATGAAAAGAAAGCCTCACCAGCTCTCCACGCATCGGGAGTTGATTTCCTTGCGCTCTGGAAATTTCAAGACAAGCTTGACGTCAGGTACTTGTACAGCAACAGCATTCACGATATGCTCAACACTTTTGGAGTTGAAGCGGCAAGAGAAACCATCATCAGGGAAATCAACCATGTCTTCAAATCATACGGTATTTCTGTAAGCATCAGACATTTGAACCTCATTGCAGATTACATGACCTTTTCGGGTGGATACCGTCCAATGAGCCGTATGGGAGGAATTGCAGAATCAACTTCTCCATTCTGCAGGATGACATTTGAAACAGCTACTAAGTTCATTGTCCAAGCAGCTACTTATGGAGAAGTGGACAGATTAGAAACTCCCTCTGCTAGGATCTGTCTTGGCTTACCCGCGCTTTCAGGAACCGGATGCTTCGATTTGTTGCAGAGAGTGGAGCTCTGAGATTCAGTACGCATCACCTCTTCAATGTTTATGAAGTCTGATGAGGTTTATTTTGTCTGTCAAATTTTGAAGGTGGAGCCTACTGCCCAAATCATCTCTAATTTAATATTTGTAGTTTTTGTTTAATTTTATTTTATACATTCTGTTTTTCCCATAAATGGATAAATTTATCTGCCGACATATTATGAAAACGTTTGGAGGCAAGAGCTGCATTTTTTAGTGACGTTTTGAATCTGATTTGATGTGTCTTACTTCCGATCTTGTATGCATGCATTAACCCACTTTATTTGTATTTCTACCTAATTGTATTTGGTGCCTTTTATTTTCTTCAATAATTTAGTGTGTCGGTTTTGCATTATGTCTCTTGTGATTGTGAATGAACCATGGGACTTGAAATCTTGGAAAATTACATTTAGAGGCACGTTCCCAAATATATCTTACAAACAAATGTACTTTACAAGGGAAGGTGATTTTTGCACAATTTATGAGAATTTTCGGACAACTTTGTCCTTGTGAGAATGAAATAATATAGTTAGGTTCTGTGTAATCTGAGCCATTTAAAATCATTTAAAATTGATGGCTGGCTGAGATTTAAAGTTTATTTTTGTAGAAAATCTTATCTCAGCCGTCCAAAATCATTTAAATCCGATGGCTCAGATTAAAGTTTTGTTTTTTGTAGGAGATTATATCTCAACCGTCCAAACAAAATACAAGCTAATGGTTCAAATTAAAATAGATCTATCTCTCTCTCTACTTTTTATCACGAAGAAACATGATTTAAGTAGACACATTAGTTCTCTATCCCCTCTTTATCTATCACGAAGAACAAATGGTCATCATCATCGACAGTGATGATCGTCTGTGGAAATCACCTCTACTTGATCTTTCAAATTCTTTGTATCCGTAAGATCTCTCCTTGCGTCTTCTCGTACCCGATTTTAAGTTGGTTGAAGCTCCAATAAAACCTTTTGTTACCTCTATGTTTCAATTGGTCTTTTGAAGTCTTAGTTTGATTCTTCATAATTTTTTGGCAATTTTGAATCTCGTTGGAGAGATTCTTGATTATCTCAATGTAATTTGTGAGTTTTAAAAAATTCCTCTCCTTCTATTTGTGTTTGTATGGTTAATTATTTTCTGGAAAAAAACACAGTCAGAAGGCTTCCTTTTTCTTACTTTAGTGATCAAAGCTAGTTTTGTAGTTTTTTTAGTTGTTATGATGGTTATTTGTTTTTTTCGTGAATTTGGAGACAGAGTTTGCTTTTAACATGTTTAATCTCTCATTGATTGGTTCAACAATTAAAATATTGAAGTTAGATTAGGTGAATGTGCAGGAAGCTTATTAGTTTTTTCTCTTTGAGAAGCCACAAATTATCTGTGATAAATCCACATTCTCTTTAAAAGTGAAATTCAACTTGGATTAGTCGAACTCCAATATATGTTAACCATATGGACAACGTAATATGGTCATTGTTCTTCTATATGGTCAATATGGCCGGAATCGTTTATTTATTGTGGATATGTGATTTTAAAATTCTTATGAGTTTAAGGTTATTTATAAAACACATATCCATATGGATAATATAAGATGGTCATGGTTTGTGGATGTGTGATTTTCAGATTCTTATGAGTTTACTCATATAATTTATAAAATCTATTGATTACTTGCTTGGAATTTCAGCAAATAAGTTTGATGTTATTGGATTCCAGCCACTAATTATCTACATAAATCCACATTTTTTTACAGGTGAAATCTAATTTGGATTGGTTTGAATCCAAGCGGTGTCAACCATATGGACAACGAAATATGGTCAATTTATAACTTTATTATGTCATATTTAACTTGTTCGAATCCAAGCTATGTCTAACATTATGAACAATGCAAATATGGTCAGAACATGTCTTTTATGTTTCATAGGTACTTTTGTTCAAATCCAAGATGTCAACCAAATTTTCTCGAACAAATAATAGACCAAATTTATAAAATTGCAAGGAGAACTAAAACAACTTTTTACGATTAAAATATCACGAATCATTCATTCTCACCCAAATGAATACTTGTTATATGATCATGAACATTATGATGTGGATTTTGCATCTTTGATCTATTGTCATGGATACTACATCTTGGATACGATCCATCAATTATGTCCACCGATCCGTATCCACGAAAAGGTTGGATACGATCCATCTCATTTTGTCTATCGATCCGTATCCACGACATCATATCCATGAGAAGGTTACTTTCAGAAGTTGAGATCAGTTCTGGGAGATGAGCTAATTTCAAAACCAAACGCTTCCTCTGCATCACTCTCTTCTTCACCACCATCAGAATCTTGAAAGCCATAATCTTTTTAATCCGACTATCAAAAATCACCTAAAGCAAACATAATTCAACATATAAAATCTATTGCATTGAGACTCCATCTTCTACTTCTCCTTTTTTGTAGATTTTAGAATACCATGAAACATTACTCATATAGACAAAACAAAACAAAAAACAGAATGAAGGAGAAGCAAAACTGGAGTTTTTCAAATAAACTATTGTTCTCACCCTTTGATAGTGAAAAACAACAAAGACTTCCAAATTGAGATAAAAATTGATAGAGAATCGATCCATTTCTTTATGACTTCCAAATTGAGATAAGGATTGATAGAAATAGACTTTTTAAAGAAATAGTTTTTTTTAGAAATTAAACAAAATTCATCCATAAATTCTCCAACAAAACACATACCTAACAAAAGCAATCAAAATTGGATTTACAAAAGTGAAAAAAGTGGTAGAGAGAGAGAGAGAGAAAGTTACTTGATTAGTGTCATGCTTTGAAGGAGCTTTGAAGTATCAAGTCACAAGACTTATGCTCTTCTCCAAACCAGCAAAACAACACATTTGTTCACTTTTACCACATAAGTTGTCCACAATGACCCATCCACGTTTGCCACAAAACTTGTCGACACGAAGTCATCCAAACATCATCAAGAATGGCCAGTTTCTCTTGTCCAAACATCAACAAGAATCACTAGTTTATTTTGGATGACCATCCACAAATAGCCGTCCATCTATGGCATCCACAAGCTAAAAAATGTTTGTAAGAGACTTTTAAGCATGACCACTAGTAGCAAAAACCTTACACAAAGCTCAAATAGTACAACCTTGTGAAACATAACAACAACAATCAAAACACAAACCATAAGACCAGAAAAGTGGGAAGAACATTAATCTTAGATTTTCTAAATATGAAAAAAAAACCTTCAACAAGATCACTACTAATTTAAACCTTAATTAAGTCTCAAATCGCAGAACCTCATCACATATAAAATTTTTAGAGACTAGCAACATATATTCCTAAAACTATGGAAGCAAGACAAAACTACTAACAATTAAACCCATACAGTACAACACACAACCTTATATCCACACACAATCTATCACAAAATAAATTGTAGAAAAATTGAAAAAACTGAAAAAGTGAAGTTGAGGATAAGTTCTGTAGTGTCCATGAAACCGTGACCAGTTTATAGTATCCATACGGACACGAACTCGTGCAACAACTGAAAAGGTCACAAATTCGTTCTGATTAACTGAAACGTCAACACAAATTTGTTCTTCAACCCTAACTACATAATCAAATTTAGAATCTACACAAGTTCATTCTTGAAAGAGAGAGGACCATGCCAGACCAAACGACGATTTTTAAAATCCAAATTAATCTTTGAAAAGCTAGTTTCTTTGTATCTTCACCAATCTTTTTCTCATCTTCTCCGGAAATCACCTTCTTCGCTCGGTTCGCGTTAGCGTCCCTTGAAGTCCCTTCACTTGGCCGTTTCGTACCTGATTTCACTGCCGGTAAAGCTAAAGTAGTATAAGACAGATTTTTCTTCTTCTTAGGATTTGTGGTTGCGACGTTGACGGCGGTTGCTTTCCCAGATTCAGTACTAGGATTCTTCAAACGGTTTCAGATTCGAATTAGTCTCTGTCTCGGATCCAAAAACTGAATCGGACCTTTGCTTTATTGTGGTGGCAGAGACGGTGGGCTTGCCCGGAACAAAGATGATTTTCTGGGGAGAAAATTTCCAAGATCTGAAAAAATCTAGAATTTTTACCAAATTAAAAAGATCTCGACTAGATAAAAAAAAAATCTAACTACAAAAAAACGAGATGTGGTTAACTTAAATGGGTTTCTACTTCCTAGTTATTAGAGAGTTATATTAGATATTTCACAAGCTCAAAGTACACTTGTTTTGCAAAGTGCCTTTAAATGAAAACACTTTGCACTAAAGTGCCTATATATATGTAATCATCCCTGAAGTCTTCGAAATGTCTTCTCTTCATCAACCTAACATATTGCACAGGTCTTACAGTACATGTATTGTTTTGATGCTAATATTGGTTAGATACTATATATTTAACAAAACAGAAGAATCACTTTCCACATCAAAGAGTAAGGGTTATCTTTTTTTGGTTTCTTTTGAAATTCTTATGGTGATCAATTAAACTTTTTCTTCTCTACAAGTTTGAGTAGTCTTCAATTTGAACAAAAATCATGAGATACAAAGGAAAAACATCACAATTTAAGGGCTTTTGAATTGTACGTAATATTACATAGGGGAAAGTTATTTCCCTTCCACACGTTCTGATTTGACAATATATAGTACATCAATTCAATTATTAAAAAACAAAAAAAAAAAGATGTTCGGAGAAAAACACAAAACACAAGAGTGAGTGAAGAAAACGACGACGTCTTGACTCTTGAGACTGCTGAGTGCTGACTGCCCCTCGTGCTGTCTTGAAAGTCTCCCCCTCGTAAATTTGGTCAACTTCTTCCGACATCTCTTTTATTACGTACTCTCTCTATAGTTTCTCTTTTATTAGTATTATTATCTTAATTCATTGCATTCTCATGATTATTATTTATTACTTTTTTTCACAAGTAGTTTATGATCTAGCATTGGACATGCCCACTCAGATCGATGTCCTCCATTGCTGCAAAAATGCTTGCATGTTTCACTAACATTTGCTCTTTCTTTCCTAAACCCAAGATTCATATAGTTTATTTGTTCCCTTCATTCTTTCATTAGGTTTTATCCTCTATATATTGATCGAAAAGATATTAAGGTGAAAATCTTATGTGTCTCTCAACGAGAATTTCAAAAAAAATGTCATTTAAATTAACCAATGAAAATATTTCAATTAATTCTACATATTCTTATTAATTTTATAGCATAAATCCTTTAATGCATGTTTTACAAATCTAAATCCAACTAAATGTAATATTTAGACTTATCATATCATCTATTTTTAAAACTTCTTTTATATTTTAAGAACTTTTTATTATTATATTTGCGACAATATTATTTATCGTGTATATATGTATTTAGATTAATATGATATATAAAATATTTACACATTTCATTATTGGAAAATATATATTATTTTTTGTTTATTATGTCCGACAAACTCATATAAATCTAAAATTTATCTGATTTATCACATGTTCTATAATTTACACGAATAATAAAAATTAATTTTACACTTAAAATATATTGAAATAAATAACATTTTCATATGTTCTGATCTATTGCACATAAAAATATTAAAACTGATGGCATCAAAATATGTTTGATCAAAAATTAACTTGATTATACTTATGCACAATGCATATCATTTTGTAAGTTTATAAATATTAGAAATCATATGATTTGTCATACACGTTTTATATATTAAAATAGATTATAAATATATTTAATAATTTAATCTTACGTTTGGATGGGTCAAAATCTAGTATATGTATAATTCTAAATTCATATATTCTGTTCGTTTGCAGCATGTTCGTTTGTGACCTGTGGATCTAGTCATGCGTAGCTCAACGATACATTTGTTTTAATGTTAAACTAAGTCATGCATGCCTAGTCGTTTACCATGGATTTCTCGAAACATTTTGATAGTTGAAACTTGAAAGTAAACAGTGCATAAAACGTTGTTGAAATATGAATTCTGAAAAAGGGTTGTGTATTACAAAAGATTTTTTTTTTTCTTCGAAAAGTAAAAAGTTTTGACGATTTTGGAAAACAAAGGCAGAAAAAGAGATCAAGAGTTTCTATTTGTTTAAAATATGAAAGATTATAAAGTCGATTTTATGTTTTTGAAAAGATTAGTTAGGAATCATATATTTTGTATGATAATATATTAAACTCTTCGTTGGTCATTAAAAATAACGCGATAAAAAGAGACAACATGAACCACACCTACGTGTATATCCAACGTTTTCATATAGCGGCGGTGGTGCGTCTAGAATAATTAGTTTATCGTAGATGATTCTATGTATAGTAAAGGTGTAAACTTATATAGAATTTAGCTCATATGATTCTATATATATAGTAAATGTGTATCAATTCGGTTCTTTTGCATTTGTTTATGGACTTGATTCTTGAGAATGAATTGGAATAACCAACTTTGTTAATAACCTTGTCTTTCTGTTAATTATGTGAATTCTTCTATTTTGTTTTTGATTGGTAAAACTAAAATCTAGCTAGTTCAAAGATGATTGTATATATAAAGAAAAATATTGAATTAGTGATGAAGAAAACCCAAAAATATGTCTAAACTAATTTTAAGATATCTCGTTGTCAGATAAATATCCAGTTAAAGCCGATGACAAGTAAACAATTTTGTTAAATTTCGCACTTTCCATTATGTATGAAATTCCAAAAACCCTAAATTATTCTATAAGATCATTACAAAAAATGAAGTAGGTAGAGTCTTTTACTATGATGTCTTCAAAGGGTGTTTCAATATGGAATGTTAGAACATTTTCAATAGTGTCCCTCAGTTTTTTCCTCAAAATGAGAGAAAACTAAAATGAGGGAGAGTTTTACTTCAATGGTTACCTTCATTTTTTCCATCAATAGTTAGTTTAAAGAGTTTTATAAGGTATTTTAAAAGTTTATAAGGTGTTTAAAAAGTTTATAAAAATTATAAGGTATTTAAAAAGTTTTATAAGCTGATTTTCAAAAGTAACTCTACTAGTTTAACAAACACATATATTACTGAGATTTTTATTTAAACATCATTGTTACTATATTTTTCCCACAAATGGTCAATTAACGCATTTCGAAGTAAAAAATGAGTTTCTTTATCCTTGATTTTTCTATATCGCGCAAGAAATTCTTCGAATCGGGATGGTCAATTTTGTTTATGTATGTTTTAGTCTTTAGTTTCGGTAATAAAACTATGTATTTTTAATGTTATCGTTTGAATATGCTAATATATTTGTTTTAATACGTTATTAATGCATTTTTAATCTTTGAATAATTTATTTAATTAATAATTACATTTAAAAGTTTTTAAATACTCTTGGAGGTCATTTTGTAAGGTATTTAAAAGTTTTATAAAACCGATTTATAAAAGTAAACACATATATGTAAGTTTTATAAGGTATTTAAAAGGATTTTTTAATGAATTTATAAAGCTATATTGTTACAAAAGAAAGTAAAATAGTCAAAGTACAAATAAAAAAATATTATACTAAAATGAGTATTTTAAATAGTGTTTTCTCAAATTTGAGGTAATAATATTCATAAACTTATTTTTTCCTTCATTTTTTTTTGTCAATTTTTTTTCCCTCATTTTGAGGAACTATTGGAGAGGATTTTCCCTTATTTTTTTAGGTTTTCTCTCAAAATGAGGAACCATTGGAGATGGTCTTATGAACAATATCCATATTTATAACCGACAAAAAAAACATATACAGAATTTCTACTTAAATCATTGGAGTAGTTGAGTTTAGAATTAGTTTTAGCAATTCTTTCTTTTTGTTAATGTTTAGATCATTGGAGAAATTCTTTCTTGCTTTCTTGAATTTCACTAATTTTCTCGTATGTGTACCCACCAAACTAGAAAAGGTGGTCTAAAGATTTTATTTAAACTTTATTTGAATGCTGCACTCAATTTTTTCTTCCTTTTCCTAAATATTCACCCTTTTGCTTTAAAGGAAAAGAGAAAGTTGGGAATTTAACAACAGAGTTGCGATATTTTTAGATATATAGAAATACGATTATAATAACTTATATGATGGTTTAAATGATAAAAACGCTCCTATCTATCATAACAAATGATGAGAATAATTACTAGCTAGATTGAGATGAGTGTTATGTGCATGCGATCGTGTATATGTAAATAAGCATAATAATAACAAAAGAGTAGGTAATATACACATTAGGTGAAGCCTAGAGTGATGTGGTACACTTTCTTTAAATTTGAATTGTCCAAAAAAAATTAGTAGCTTACTATTTTTCTTCCACAATGTCCCCACCAACATAAGTATATATTAAAAATTGTCTTTCGGGTCTGAATTTTTATAACAGAGAGAGTCGTGCGTAACATTAAAATGGATGAACGAATAGAACAAACGTGGTTAATGCAAAAAAAAAAAAAAAAAAAAACGAGAAAGCAACACAAATGAAGTAAAATAATGATTAAAAATGTATAGATATAAATATAATTATTTTGATCCATAAACTAACCAATACAAATTTTTCAAATCATTTGAAACACTACATTAGAGACGCTTGAGCGTGTCCTCTCATAGAATGTTAGTGTTTGGATCCCAAATCCGATCTTGACAAAATAATTTGAGCAAGAAAACAAAAGGACACGTACAGTAGTTAATATTAGTTTATTTTAAATTTTACTTAGCTTATATAGTGATTTGTCATCTAGAAAAAAAAATGACTACATATATATTTATTGCGGTTCGACCATTTCAACCTCAACAAACAGAATCACTATTTAAACCTTTAGTTGTAGTATCGATAAAAACTGTTTCAAATAAGAAAGATCACATGCAATATAAATGTTCTATATAGAGAATTAATATGTCATGACCCGACACATAATTTTAAAACTTTATCATATATATACATAAAACGTCACATCCAAAATAAAACCTAAGCACAATGAGGGGCATAAAACCATGGTGATGGCTTCTCTCTCCTTCTCAATCATATATAGATGTGTATGTATATAAAACACACATACAAAGAGTCACAAGAAACACACATACATATATAGTCACAAGGTGTGGCTTGTGAGGGCCCATCCTCTTGTAGAAAGCCCGAAGTCTTATTGCGTTGAAATTCTATACTCAATTTGAGTTTTACCTACTAAGACCCAAATTATATCAACTCCAAAGAATGTTTCTCATGTTTCAACTAAATTATCCATTATTTTAAGCTCCAAAATTATGTAAAAAAAAAACGGTTGAAAAAATTGTGTTTAAATGCGTTAAGAGATTTAAGAAAGAATTTAGAATATTAAAGCTAACGGGATTATTTAACCATAAGTCGAGAATAAAAATTAACCGTATAAGAAATTATACAACGGAATTATCTAATTACTAATACTATCAAGGTATTTTGGCATATTCATTTCCAGTATACGAATTATTGGTGATGCATCTATATAGATAAATGCTTTAATCGATCAAGTTGTGATGTGAATGTGTTTTAACATATTTAACCGGTCGGTCGAATTAAAGATGAGGTCGAAATCCAATGTAGATGTTACTGGTGAAAATAGTACTCATGTTTATAACCTACATATATTGCCAAAAAGCAGCATTACAATTGCAACAGTGAACATGAAATGTTCTTCGTGAACATGTGGTCCGTTTTGTGCATAAATAGTGTCTTGATGGATATATAGAACCAAATTATTCCTTCATACAAAAGAAAACACTATTGTGGCAATAAATTTAAGATCATGATGTTTATTAATTTTTGGTATTTAATCGTATAGGCCTAATCATCCCAATTGCAATTATATATAATATAATAATTAAATTTTATAAATGGCAATTCATGTATTGTAAACACGAATAATTTGAAGGGATAATCGCAAAAATATCACTTTTGGTGTGTACATTTGCAAATATGCCACTTTGGATTGTCCATTTGTAAAAATGCCACTAATTATGAAATTTTAGAGTTTAAATCTTAAAATTCTAATGTTTAAAAAATGTTTTGACCCCTAAAACCACATAAACCCTCAAAACTAAACTCTAATACAACATAGTTAACCCAAACATAAATGATATAATAAATAAATAATTTTAAAAAATTAGCATTTTTACAAAGATTTTGAAAATGTAACATTTTTGAAAAGTGATATTTGAAAGGTGACATTTATCAAAATTTATCTAATTTGAAATGATTGTGACCTTTAGATTGTAAACGAAACATTTACTCTCTTTTTGTTCAAGAACATGCATTATGTCGGGTTTTGATTAATCTAGATGATAACATATCGATCGCATTAACAAATCATTAGACTATGTATTCTCACTAAATCAAAAATTTAGTTTGAACCACATGTGGTAATATTTTTCCATATATATTACAAGACCGAATCTATAAGACTATAACATATCTTATATCTAGTGGCTGAGTCACATTAATTAAGTTGGGGGCAATGAATCCAACAAAATATTTTAGGTTAGCATAAATTACCAAAGCCAAAATTGAATGCCTCTATTTGTTTAATATATTTTGCCCTCGTCCTTTTATTTCACCAATTACATAACTCATAAAAATAGATTTTTAAACCCAAAATTAAACTTTTTATAGCCCATTCGACCAAAAATAAAAAGAAATCTTTAACTTCAAGCTCAAATAATATATTATATCATTATATGATCCATTTCATTGATTATTAGAACTTAAAAAAACTTCAGCATCATTTTTAATATATATTTCCTTACTTTTATATTTTTAAAACATTTATGCCCCCAACGAAAAAAATTTCTGCCTCCGTCACTGCTTATATCAGTAACTAAAATTTGCATCATATGTGGTTTAACTACCAAGAGATATGGACAACTCACTCAATGAGAAAAATGAATTATATTATTGCTTTCACATATTTTTGTTCTAGTTGGTTTACAATTTGTATTCTCTTAGCATTTTTCAAAAATATTAGATTCCTTTTTTTTTTTGTCAACCAAATATATTAGATTCACAGTCCCTTGATAATTTGCATATATTATAGATGTGAACTAAAAATCCTCTTAAAATTTCAGAACTCATTGACCAACATCTCTTAAACAAACAAAAATCTACTATGATTATATTCGGCTTTCGTTGTTAATCTTAACCAAAGATACAAGGGGCAATTACAAAAATGCCAAGTTTTGTAATTGTCCATTTGCAAGAATGTCACTTAAGGGTGTCTATTTGCAAAAATGCTACTAATTATAGATTTATAGAGCTTATATCTTAAAATTTTAAACCCTCAAAAATGTTTTGACCCCTAAAACCTCCTAAACACTCATAACTAAACCCTAATAGAACATAATTAACTCAAATATAAATAATATAAAGAAAAACTAATTTTGAAAAAGTGGCATTTTTGTAAAGATTTCAAAAATGTGGCATTTTTATAAAGTGGTACTTGAAAAGTGATATTTTTTTAAATTTCTCAAGATACAATGGCATTTCGTAAATAAAAACACAATTCCGCATAACTAAGAAAATTATGTGCTTTTGATTTCACTGACAATAAAGAAAATAGTTTTCTGCAAAAATATAGATTTGTTCCGCATATTTATTCGACCAATATTTCATTCTTCCAATTGTTCATCGATTTGAATATTTAATTGTGTTTGGTGTTTATAAAATAGAAAATTGTACAATAGACATTGTATTGGGTAAAGTAAGGGAAGAAAGAAAAGAAACAGTGAGGCAGGATCTGCGGTGGGGATTTGGACATTCAATGATCTTTACCGTTTGAGGGAAAGCCGACCATTGATGCGCACACCAAGGCAATTGCTTCCCTATTTTTTTTCTTCTTAAAAAAAACTCTAATATTAAAACTCTTAAAAATGATTTAATGGTTTAAGTGGCAAAAAATGGTTTATATAAATCATGCATGTAGAATAATAGACAATCACAACCCCAAAAGCTTAATTATTGCGAATACATTTGAGTTTTCTCTCGGGTCCTCGTACTTGATTAGCAATTTTTTATTTTTTAAAATTAAATTCTCATGTGTTTTCAACCTTTTTCTTTCTTGTTTATTTTTAGTTAAAATTTTGATGATGAGGACATCCATTATATGTGAATATATATTCTAAACCAAATCTCAAAACTACCAAAATCCGGACAACACTTCAATTCTAGCACAATACTCACAAAATCTTAAGTTGTATGTTTTACTACTGTTTATAGGGCAGTAAATAAAAAAAAATATTATTCATCAAACTTTTTTACTTATCAATAATCTTATTATGTAAAAGATGATGTGCGCGATGAAAGTATAGCACATAAGCACAATTGTAACTCACAAGATCGCGACACATATCCAATATTGACCAGATAATGATATGTTTACATTTAAAAATAATTAAGAAAAAGTAAAATTAAAAACAGAAAACTAGCAAAATAATTGTCAATCAATTAACCAAATAGTAAAAAAAAATCTAATAGTACAAACTAATTACGAAGAAAAAAAAATTTTCTAATAATCCAAAACAACTAAGAAAAAAAGAAAATTTCTAATAGTGTAAACTAATTACAAAATAAAATTAAAAAAATAGAGAGAATATAAATACTAAAAAAACTTAGAGGAAGTTTCTAAAAATATTCCCAAAACTTTATCTATTTTGAAAAGTAATTCATGTTCTAAATCTTTTGAAAATTAACCTTTCTATCCTAAAAATTACCAAAATACCATAATCAATCTGCTAACTTGTTTTAAATAACCAAAATTAAAAACGAAAATAATCATCAATTTATTTTAATGTGCGATTTAAAATAACTCTAACATAATTTTAAAAAATAATTAAAAAGACATGTCATATGAACTTAAATTTTTGAAACTTGATATGATGCTATTATTAATCTTCTTGAAAGATGCTAATTTTTTTTTTATTAATTGTGTTACTAAACTCCATGATACATAAATCAAAGTACTCTTTTATTTAAAAAATCTTACAAGTGATAAAAAATAAGTGTTGCGCAAACAACTTTAATTGAAATTGTCATGAATAAAATATGTAAACCAAATGATTTAGCAAAAAAAGAAAGAATATGTACCAAATGAAAAGCCAAATATAACAAAGTTTATTTTTCTAATATAGCCATGGCTACGGTTATTGAATGATTGATGAAGTTAAGAATAGATTTTGGTATATAAGTGTATATTTTTTTAATAATATCTTTATTTATCTAGATATAAATTAGTATTAACATAAATTTATGAGAAATTTAGTAAGTTTCTTTAAAAGATATATCACAATATATATATATTTACTTAACTCTGGTTAATTTCGAAAATTATTTTTTTTTATTTTCAAATTTGAAAAAAAAATATGGTTTTAGTAATTGTAAATTGTTAAACTTATCAGGCTATTATTGTCTTTTTATTCAAAAATAAAGTTATATTTCAAAAGATTTCAAACAAATGTTAGTTTTCAAATTTTATAAAATAATTGGAATATTAAATCAAATCTTCCAAAAATTTATTATATAAAAGATGATGTGCGTGATGAGAACATGATACGTAAGCAAAATTATAACTCACCAGATCGCGTCATATGACTAACATTAAGCAGATGATGACATGTGTTAACACTTAAAATTAATTAAGAAAAGGTAAAAATAAAAATGAAAAACAGACAAAATAATTGTCAAATAACTAATCAAATAAAAAACGTAAAATATTTCTATAGTTTAAAGAAATTAGAAAAGGAAAAATTCTAATAGTTCAACCTAAGTTAATAAAAAAATTATAATGGTTCAAACTAATTATAAAAATAAGTGAAGAAAAACAAATAAAGAGAGTATAAACCGTAAAAAAATAAAGAATGGAGAGAAATTAAAATTTTCAATTAAGAAAAATAATATTGTGAATGATAAAACAAAGAAAATTTTTAAAAAATGCTACTTCAAGTGTCACTTTACAAAAATGCCACACTTTTGAAATATTTACAAAAATTCACTTTTTCAAAATTATAGTTTCTTTATATTATTTAGGTTTGGGTTAATTATGTTTTATTAGGGTTTAATTTTGAGTGTTTAGGGGGTTTTAGGTGTCAAAACATTTTTTAGGGTTTAGAATTTTAAGATATAGGCTTTATAAATCTATTATTAGTTGCATTTTTGTAAATGGACATCCCTAAATGGCATTTTTGCAAATGTGAAAAAAAAAAGTGGCATTTTTGTAACTGTCCCTAAAACAAAAGATCTTATATAAATTGAAAAAAAAAATTAAAAGACTATGAAAATCTCAATTTTAAAGTTCAGATATGCACAATTTAAAATTAAAAAGATATTATATAATAGTAAGGTTGACTGTTTGGCCCCATCATCCTGTTCGAGGATGATTGAATTTCTTATGTATGCAATACAACTGCAAATTGGGTAACCAATGGATGAAATTTATTTTAATGAAATGTTTGGTTGAAAAAAAATATATGCACAAACATACCAAAGAAACAAATAATTTATAAGTATAATTATTTTGTCAACATAGTTATACAATATCCCAATGAAAATGAAAATCTTCTACTTATGACGAAATTATTGGTTTTTTTCAATGTTAAAAAACTTCTATAAAATGAAAATTTATATAGGTAAAAAATAATAATAATATATTTGCTATTAAAATCTAAGAGAGTTTAAGGTTTGACGAGTATAGATCTCTATGATAAATAAACCAATGACATCAATGGTATACATTTATCAATCATGGATATGTGATACTTGATAAAACTATTTATAAAATATTATATAGGTTTTATGACATTATTTACATGATTTTTTTTATTTACTCTATAATATTTAAATTGTTTTGTGATTTTATCACATAATTAATATATGTTTATTTTTATATATAGACTTGCATGTTATGAATTGTGACATGAAAATTAAGATATGAATTGATATCTATTAATTTAAAACTAACTAAAAATTGAATATTTATATCAATAATTTTTAATTTGTTTACCCGCGTATCAACGCGGATTCTAATCTAGTTTTTTCATAAACTGAAACGAAATCATAAGGAAAAAATCTATAATGATATCATGAGTGTAATCTTTAAAGAAAAAATATATGAAAGTTTATGCTATTTTATTCTACTATTGAGTCAGGGACTCAGGAAAGACGTCACAATATTATGTAATTAATTCATCCATCAAATTAATCCTGTTTTGAAACTATTTTTGATGTCTCAAGCAGATAAGAAATATGGCCTTTTATTTTTTGGAGAAAAGGCTTTTAAGATACAAAAAAAAAATTGTTTGGGATGAGAGCCAATCTCCGGAAAGTAGTGACATTATCTTTGTATGATGTTTCTGCACCTCATATATGCTTTAAGTATTATTATTTTTATTTTTATCAAATACGTACTTTATGTTATCTAAAAGAAAATACTATAATTTTGTTGTATTCATATTGGATATATATATAAATAAACTCCAATTATACCATACAGCCAATTTATTAAGACCGAATAGCTTTTTGTTTTGTCATATTGGCTAAGATTACTGTCCTTGGTGCATATATGTCTTTCTTCTCGCGGAATAATATTTTACTCTTCAACCTAGCTAGCCCTAATCCTCCTTCAGTGGATATTGATATTATTTTTTATCTACATTTTAACCTAATTATCGTGACCAAAAAAAAAAAAACGTAATTATATGATTTTTTTATTTATTTTGCACTAAACACCTAATTATATGAAATTGCATCTGCTTCTAAGTACATAATCCACAGATGTGAAATACTTTAGTACCTGTATATATGATTTAAGTATGGTAATTAGAATTCCTCTTTTATTATACAATGATGAACACAATATTAGTGCCGGTTCTATAGGCCAGGTTCCTTTTTAACATAACCATCAGTTTAAAATTTGTTACAAACAATTGTTTCAAAGTTATAACAAAGAATGAGGACCTACATATCTGGATGAAATAATTACTTAGCGTATATACATTCGTATTTGACCTTTTTTTCTTTCTTTCTTTAAAGTCTGTTTTTAGTTTTCACTTCGTACTTAAATAATATCTTTCTCTTTCACCCAAAGAAAATCCTTCTCTGCAACCAAAAATAAATAAAAATAACTCTCTCTCTCTCTCTCCCCATCCCATCACAATCTCCATCTCCATCTTCATCTCCATCTCTGTCTCTTGTATAAAGATAATCTCACAAGTCTCAAAACTATTCTCTTCTCGCTCTCTCTCTCTCTCTCTCTCTCTCTCTTCACCATGACTGATCCTTATTCCAATTTCTTCACAGATTGGTTCAAGTCCAACACTTTTCACCATTACCCTAATTCCTCAACTAACCCTTCTCCTCCTCCTCCTCCTCCCTCTTCTTTCTTCTTCTTCCCTCACTCCGGCGACCTCCGTCGTCTTCCACCACCACCACCAACTCCTCCTCCTTCTCCTCCTCTCCGTGAAGCCCTCCCTCTTCTAAGCCTTAGCCCCGCTAACAAACAACAAGACCACCACCACCACCATGACCATAACCATCTGATTCAAGAACCACCTTCAACCTCCATGGATGTCGACTACGATCATCATCATCTCCATCATCAAAATGATCATAATCTCGATGGTGACGATGACCATGACGTCACCGTTGCTCTTCACATAGGCCTACCAAGCCCTAGTGCTCAAGATATGGCCACTTTGCTCATGATGTCTTCTTCTTCCTCCTCCTCGAGGACCACTCATAATCATGAGAACATTAACCACAAGAAAGATCTCGACCACGACGGCGGAGGTGAAGACGACGATGAAGATTCAGTTGGTGGAGACGGCGGATGTAGAATCAGCAGACTCAATAAGGGTCAATATTGGATCCCTACACCTTCTCAGATTCTCATTGGTCCTACTCAGTTCTCTTGTCCTGTTTGCTTCAAAACCTTCAATAGATACAACAACATGCAGGTTCTTAATTTAAACTTACACACTAATCTAGATCTTTATATATTTATGTTCTTCATAAGTTTTGAAGAATTTCATTTTCTTTTCATGTGTAATTAAATGGACTTTCTTTCTTCGTTTTCGGACTAAACCCAAAAGGTAAAAACCAAAGAAAATTTGTTTTGCTCGTTAAGTTTCCTCGAAAAAACACAAAAAAGTTTTCACCTTTACTCAGGTAAAATGTTATACATACTGTTTTCAAATCAATCAAAATGACGTGTCTTTGCTCTATGATGCATGAATAAATCATTGCATTACAAAGAACCGAGAGACTTGAGACTGTGAAAACTGAGACTGAGATTTAACAAGACAGTAAATGTTCTTTATGTCTTTAGTACTTTCAGAGTCTCAGTGGCTTTGCTGCATCTCTCTACAATATTGGCAAGTGTGTCATCCTTTCTTTTTTATTTATATGAGACTCTTTTATTGTCTAACGTGTAAATTAACAGTACTCGTACAAATTCACATACCTATATTCAATTATTATACATAGATATATCATATATGTATGGCTTCATTCATTTACTCCATATATGAGCTTGATAAGATTTTCTGTTGAACATGAACTAATTAAGCATCTTGGTTTTTAGTGTACCCTTGATTAATTTGTTTACCTAAGCATGCATTTACATTTCATATTATTTTAAGTTTATGAAATCTATTTATATATATAGTTCATAACATTTCAGCATTTTGTGTAGCATCTTTGTTGGATGATATCTTGTTGTATTTTTACATATGCTTCAATTAAGCTTGATCTCCGACTTAATCTATGTATGCTGGTTAGAGTAATCATAACATCTTATTGTAAACACATGTTACTAGAATGGCTATAATAGACATATCATAAGCAAAAGTTTCAAGACTCATTCTTTTATGAACTTTTTCAACATACTATAAGTTATTCAAATCTTAGCTGATCATATATACATGATTTTTTTTGTTTCAGATGCATATGTGGGGACATGGATCACAATACAGAAAAGGACCTGAATCTCTAAGGGGAACACAGCCAACGGGAATGCTGAGGCTTCCGTGCTATTGCTGCGCACCGGGCTGCCGCAACAACATTGACCATCCAAGGGCAAAGCCTCTCAAAGACTTCAGAACACTTCAAACACATTACAAGAGGAAACATGGGATCAAACCCTTCATGTGTAGGAAATGTGGAAAGGCTTTCGCGGTCCGAGGGGACTGGAGAACACATGAGAAGAATTGTGGTAAGCTTTGGTATTGCATTTGTGGATCTGATTTCAAGCACAAGAGATCTCTCAAAGATCACATCAAGGCTTTTGGCAATGGCCATGGAGCTTATGGCATCGATGGGTTTGATGAAGAAGATGAGCCTGCCTCTGAGGTAGAACAATTAGACAATGATCATGAGTCAATGCAGTCCAAATAGTTTATATAAGTTAGTATAAGTACTTAGTAAATTCGGTATATATTGATTATAAAAATGCCTAAATCTATGCACTATGGACCAAGTTTTGATGGAGGTAGGGCTTTTCTAAGTAAAAGCTATATCATCTAATTGATCATAGAAAAAAAAAATGAATCAAGACCACTTGGATAAATTTTAAATTGTATCTCTAGTTTCTCGTTAAATTTAGCACAAGCTTATGAGGTTGTCCACGGTTTCTATTTGTATATATTTTCTTTTGTCATTAATGTTACCTTTCGTTTAGAAGAATTGAACGTTTGAATTATATCTGTTAGGATAATAAAATACTAGAAAATTAGATGCTATACATTCATGCATGCATTATGTTACGAATTTTCTCCAAATATACCATATTCTATATCAAAATGAACATTTCCAGATTTTAATTTGAGTTGTAACAGATTTTGTTTTTTATTCCCAAAAGATATTTGTTTTTCTGGTGGAGTTATCTTTGAAATTATTTTATAAGAATAGTTAAATAATGATACTTAGTTGTCTAGTGACATCATGGAGAATAATGAGAGAATGGACACTAGAGAATATTACTACTCAAGTGCAGAACTTTCTTAGGATCGGATGATCAATTAAATCTCAATTTTACATGATCATACTTTCATTTATTTGTTTTAAATGATGTGATGATGCTACGTATGCCATATGTGTCGAGAATATTATAATACATATACAAATATATGCATATGTTTTTTTTGTTAATTATATTTTTGGTTGATACTTAATTAAAAGCATGATTTTTTTGTTAATTGACTATGTATATTAATTTCTCTAATGATCAATAGTCATCTTCAAATTTTGTTGCAATATTTGTTTGTCAAAAATACCTTGTGTTACATTATATGATATTGACATGTTTTTTTAAATGGTTACCATATTTGAAAAACGAAATACTTCAAAAGATTGCTTGTTTTCTCAAAACAATACTGTTAATTCTTAACATGTTTACCAAAAAAAAAACAATATATATTGTTATTTTTTATAATGTTATTGATTATTTTCAAATATTCTAATACTCAAAATTTAGATATAACGTTGAAATAATTGTAACATTTATATATATTCAATAAAAAATATTCGTTGGTTTCCTTATGGTAATTTTTTTTAGCAATTATGAATTTTGCATTTGTTAACGTGAATGCAGCCAAGTACAACTAATTATTTATCTGACTAAGAAAACAAATTACAATAACAAGTGGTTTTCTTATTATTGTAGTTATAGTTTTTGTCGTGTGTCAGTTTGTTGGTAATGTAGAATTCAAGATCCAATTTAGATCTGATTGTGCAACTAAGATTACAGTTAAAGAGAGGCTTTTCTTCCTGCAAAGAGCTTTTTCAATATGCTCTTTTTTTTCTTTCTTTCTCTTCTCCTTTTTGGTTAGTGGAGAGACATATTTGCTCGTTGAAGGAACATTACATGCACCCTCTTTATCTTATATATGATTCACTTTTTAATTCTATCTTAAAATTCGAATCCAAAATGATTATATCTCGATTAAGGCATGAAAAGATATTGACCTAATTTTCATTTTGTGTATAAAGGTATGCATAAACAGTAAATATTCCTTTAGTGCTGTAAATGCATACGTATGCATGCAGAGATGTATATACACATGTATGAACGTACATGAAGCTGGTGATAATGGGTGAAGAAGGAAGGGGCAAAAAGTAATGTGAAGGAGAGTGATATAAAAACAAACAAAAGAGAAGAGAGTGGAGCCCTAAGGGTGTGATGGGTTGGGCAGATTTGGGAGCAAAGATTGATGGTATCAACAGTTCTCTCTCTCTCACATACTGTTATTGATTTGACATCTCATTTTTTCCTTTGACCATCTCTCTCTCTACACACACTCTCACACAAATAACTCAACTTTCATCAACACTTCCAATCGAACCCACATGCTTGCTTCTTTTGTATTCATTTCATATTCAAGGTTACTTTTTTTTTTTAAATGTGTTTGAGCCATAACTAAATTGTTAATCCATAAACCATAAGAATTATTATTTTCCTCTAATTAGATGTCTTAGACTATTCTTTAAATAACCTTTGATATGCATTAGATTGATAAAATATTTTGTGCATACTACAGTATTGATCTTAATTAGCATCGAACGACAGGATAACATGAATATATAGACAACAACGAAGATTTGATAAGGATTGCATCAAACTTATTCAAATAATTTGGGAGATCTTTTAAGTATTGACTGATAATTCGGCGATGTACGACAAAAATATACGCACGAATCCCTTTTAGTGAGTACTGATATATATTCTCTGCGTTTCAATATATATGATGTTTTGGAAATTTTGCACATATTAAAAAAACATATTAATTTTGATCTATTAATACATTGTTTTTTGCACTAAATAATTTTTGATAAATTTAAGCCAATAGTACTTCAATAAAATCAATTAATGTGTCTTGAAATTTACAATTCATTATCATTAGTTCTTAAAAACTGCACTGAAAATTAAAAACATCATATATATTGAAACGGAGAGAGTATATTATAAGTATAGTATATTATAAGTATAATAGATTGTTTTTTACACTGGTCACAAACTGATATTAAACAGTAGAAAATCTGGAAAAGTTAATAACGCACATCTTTAAATTATGTAGGATTCAGACAACATTTATTGCCAATCAGTTTCCTACCCCTTTGTTGGGAGAAATAGACCAACCCTATACCTCTCTTCCTTTGACCCCTCTCATCTTCTCAATACTTCTCCACATTTCTCCACCGATAAAGTATATGTATATAATTATACTTGTCTATTTACAAAACACTTAAGTGGTTCCTATTGAATGTTAGATCATCTCTTCTGTGTCGTAAAATCTAAGCCATGAATTGACGAATAAAAATGCAAATAAATATCAACAGTCTTCCCATAATCAAGTTTTGAAGAAAACATTAAAAATAACAATTTTATATAGGGTAAAAACCTCTAGTAAGTTTGGTATCACTTTATATTTGTTTAGAAGGTACAGTTAAACCTCCATAAATTAATATTTTATAATTTAATAATCACCATAAATTAATAAATTTTTTTAGTTTCGAGTCAAACTAATGTAAAAATTAACAAAATTTAAGAAGATGATAAGAGATAATAATTTTTTTGAAATTCCTATGTAAAATATGGTCTCAATAATAGTATAAATTAATAATCATGTATAATTATGCATATATGTATAATTTTTTGGCTTCAAAGATTTTCTATTCTACTTATTACATCAAAAAAAATTTTATGATTGTCTCTGTTTTTCGGTATCCAAAACTTATAAAAAATTATAGACACGATAATTGATTATGAACACGTAAATCTTTCCAAATGTATCATAAACATGCGAATAATCATGTTTTCTTATGAATTTTGTACTTAATAATGTGTATTGTTTTTATATGGATAATATAATATGATGTTAATATTCATGCTATTGCAATGACCAAAAGTATAAATCAAAATTTTGACTTAATACATATTATTTTTATAAATGGATTTAATTAAATTTTTAATATACATGTGATTTTTTTTAAAGAAGAGATTTAATTAAAAATGGATTTAATCTCGAGTAAGATTTTTAAAAAAAAATCTTACCTAAAACAGATATTTCTCTATAAATTAATATTTATTAATTGATCGATTAATTAATAACTCTCTAAATTAATAAATTTTTCAAATCCCAACATTATTAATTTATGAGAAATTTCAAAAAATGCCACTTTTCAAGTGCCACTTTATAAAAATGCCACACTTTTGAAATCTTTACAAAATGCCATTTTTTCAAAATTATTTTTTCAAAATTATTTTTTCTTTATATTATTTATGTTTGAGTTGATTATGTTCTATTAAGGTTTAGTTTTGAGTGTTTAGGGGGTTTTAGGTGTTAAAACATTTTTTAGGATTTAGAATTTTAAGATATAGGCTTTATAAATCTATAATTAGTGTCATTTTTGTAAATGAACATCTTTAAATGGCATTCTTGCAAATGTGCACACAAAAAATGACATTTTTGTAATTGCCCCTTAATTTATAGAGGTTTTACTGTAATATCTATATTAAAAATAAAAATACTAAGCAAAAGCAATGGGTTATAAATCACTTTATAGTTACAAAAATAAACTATATAACATCAAAGACTTTGAAATCTAATTTGATAACTTATGAACATTGCTATTTAACATGAGTCCCATTTAACATTCTGATTTGTTTAGAAGTTTATATCCAGTTAAGAGCATGTTCAATGGTTAGAACCCTTTATGGGGTTCTAACCAATTTGTTTATTATATATTTTGCATCAATATTTTCAAAGAATTTTTTCAATAGATTTTAATTTTTTCTTCATCAAATGGTAGAACTCCATTAGAGATTCTTAATAACAAAAAAAATGAAAATATTTTATTAAGTAATTTTTTTTTCAAAATTTATAAACATAGCACATGGAATAAAACGAAAAAATATATTGCATTTAATAAACGTGTTATACGCGTGTTTATTTTTTCCCTTGTAAAAAAAATCATCCAACAATCGAAGGATGATACGTAGCACCTAAGAACCACTTCTTAAATCTCTTAATTAAGGATCGGTTCTTCCTAATACAACCAATTTTTATTTAATTTTAATCTGTTTTGCTTTAAGAATTTGGCTTAAAAAATACCATTGCACATGTTCTAAAGTTCTATATGGACATGTTTATCACAAAAAGAAACATAAATGGAAAATTATTGATATATGAGTTAAAAAGTTTTCGAATCTCGAAACTGAAGTGTTCTCTGTGAGTGTTAAAAGACATTTTCAAAATCCGAGCAATATATATTTGGATTTTTCTACTGTTGCTGGAAAGAATCCGAACATTGGACTTCACTTTGTTCGGTAATTATGCTGTTACATTAGCTAATAGTCTAATACATTTATAAAACCTAAGTTTATACAATGGTTGTTTTAACGTACGTAGACAATTTTTCTTGTCTGAGCCAAAAAAATCTCAAAATAAAAAGCCTTAATTCCTGCTTTTTAATATCCCGAAGCTATATTCTACTAGTTCCGTTGAAGGAAATTTTAATTACTTTACAACTTCCTATGATCATGTCGAGAAATGAAAATGTGTAAATCAGTAACTCAATTTAATTATTTATTTATTTTTACTGTTCATATTCCAAGGCTGATCTGAAGGAGACAGCTTTGTCTGCCGTGGCTCAAACTCCATTCTCCCACATTTAATTTAATTTAATTGAATTCAGTGGACACACGTACGTACACTGTTTATATTATGTAAGAAAAAACTTTTTTTAACGTATTCATTTTGTCTAACATGTACGTAGTGATGTAACGAAATCGTAAGTGAAAGAAAAATATAAATTGGATTATTGATTAAGTGATACATAAAGAAGATTAATGTAGCCTTATTTATGATTTTCGACAACTTTGTTTGAAGGAGGCCCCAACATGCAAAAGAAAAAGTGAGAAAGAGGCCAAATTGAGCTTGACTCATGATTAATCACGGGTACCTCAAAAGAGCAAAACAAAAAAGAAGGATTAAATCAATTTCATATTTATTTTTCAAACGAATAATTGTATAAATAATTTAATTAAGGTAAAAAACAATATACAGTAAAATCTCTATAAATTAATAATGCTGGGACTTTGAAAATTTATTAATTTAAAGAGTTATTAATTAATCGATAAATTAATAAATATTTATTTATAGAGAAATATCTGTTTTATGTAAGATTTTTTTTAAAAAAAATATTCAAATGATATTATATTAAAGAATTGAATTAAATATATTTGTAAAAATGATATATATTAGCTCGAGATTCTGATTTATACATTTGATTATTGCAATAGAAAGAATGTTAATATCATAATATACTATCTGTCTAAAAATAATACACATTATTAAGTATAAACTTTAGAGAAAAAAAACATGATTATTCATAATTTTATGATACATTTGAAAAGAGTTATATGTACATAATCAATTATCGTGTCTATATTTTTTTACAAGTTTTGGATACCGGAAAAACAATCATAAATTTTTTTAGATGTAATAAGTAGAATAAAAAATCACTAAAGTCAAAACAGTTATACATATATGCATAAATATACATGATTATTAATTTACACTATTATTAGGACCATATTTTACATAGGAGTTTCAAAAAAATTATTATCTTATCATCTTATCGAATTTTGTTAATTTTTACATTGGTCCGACTCGGGACCGATATAATTTATTAATTTATGGTGATTATTAATTTATAGAGTATTAATTTATGGAGGTTTTACTGTATATCAATCGTTTTTCTTAAAAAATACTATACATTTAAATTAGTATAATAAAATACGTAGGTATGATGTGCCTTTTAATCAATTTCTTAAACACCAAAGAAAGAAAATTTGTTAATCCGGATTCAAATCATCCAAAACTTTCTTTATATATTGTCTAAAAATTTTTACAACATTTTTTTTCTATACATTTAGTTTATTGATAGTTTCATTTCTAAGTATTTTGTGATCCGATTATAATCTAAATTTTTAAAAATTAAACCGTATAAGTATTAAAATCATTTATTTGGGATCTTTTCGTTTCTGGATTTCATCTTAACAATTAAATCGAGAATCAGTTTGACATAAACTAATTCGAACTATATATGCTCTCGCCTCCATTATTAGTCGAGCGGTATCGAATATATATATGATCCATTTGGCGAAGAAATTATGATAATTATGTTAAAAACATTTCCTTCTTGTTTTTCTTTTTTTTTAAAAAAAAAATTCATTACAGAAAATCATATAGAATATTATATAATCGTTAGAGATGAGGTCTTGTTATCTCGTGATGATTGTCCGAGCGTGTTCTTTTGTCCATATTCTTTATTTGATCAACTTTATTTTTTCTACTCCTGTTAAAGCTATTTTGATCATCATGCTCGTAGATTCTCCAAGTTGTATGTAGTGTTGGGTTTCTTTCACCAGCGAATATTATCCCAAGGAAATATAAAAGTTCAAGAAAACAATAATACAAAACACTTTTCCTATCAGCTGGTTTTATTTCTTAGTAATATACTAAGTTATTAATTAACCCTCAAACAAAAACGAACTATATTGAATTTTAAAACCTCATTAAGGGTGAGCTTCCAAAACTAAGTTTTCATACATTCTATTATAAAAAGTTATGGTGAAATTGATAGTTACACAAATATCAAATGATACTAGACTAACTCGTTTTTGTGTGACATGGGTTTATTTTCCAATTTATATATAGTTGAGTATACGTAAATCAATTTTTCTATATATATATATATATATGGTTTAATCTCACTTATTTTAAATAGAAATTTTCATATCTATCATCAATACACAAGCACACATACATGCATACGTACAATACAGACACCCATACATACATATATATATGTCCAGTGTGGAAGCACTGAAGCAAAGAGGGTGAGATCATCACAGATCGGAGGGGCAGATGATACCAGGAGACAAAAGTTGAAGATTGCGATGACTTGGCTAAAGAGATAAATCAAATCTGATTTTTTTGGTGCTTTTTATATAAGAAAAATATATTTATTTATATATATGATTGGACATGGCATCAACTTTTGTCTTTCCAATTACTTTGAGGAGAGATTCTATTTTGAGGTTAACATAACTCCTAAGAAATACCCACACTCTTTTCCCCATTTCCCAATTTTACCCATCAACCTTTCCTACATTAATCACCCCTAAAAGTATATATACACCCATATATATGTATAACATTTCGTATACAATCACGTACTTTAAATTATTTTATTTATTTTATCTACCGTCCAAAATTATGAAAAATTAGCCACATACAATAAAAACTCTATAAATTAATACTGTCGGACCAACAATATTTTCTTAATTTATAAAATTATTAATTTATAAATATATTAACTATATCAAAAAATTAATTTCGGACATAATTTTTTTATTGATTTATCAAATTTATAATTTATTGAATATTAATTTATAAAATTTCTACTATAACTAAATAAAAATATTGCCAAGAGAATATTGTTTTCTAAAAAATTTCTGTATATTGATGTAACTTAATTTTTTTTTTGTTTTTATCATAAATCTAAGTAAACTAATACACACTATACAAAAATTGAAATCGTTTCTTTTCTGAGAAGATAATTCACATTCCGACTTTAAGAATTTGATATCTCATGCTCGATAGAATAGTCAGAGCGAATATCAAAATACTTTGGTTTTTATAACAATGTTAAAACATCATCACAAGAAACCTAACAAATCTATTCACTTTAATTGTTAGATGCTAGATTGGATATGATCGATATCAATTTCATCAAGTGGATTTGTTGGTCAACTTAGTAGTTACACAATTTATAATCTTAGTATTTTACTACCATTTACAATTTTGATTACAACAATAAATGGACCACATTACATAAGTAAATTAATTGTCAGTGAAGGTATACTCTATTTTCATTCAGGTACTGTTTTCTTTATTAACAGTGGACTTTGATAAGAGCAGGTCTGTTATCCTCTCTCTCCTCTAATTATTTTTCATCTTTTTTTCATTTACTCATTTTTTTCTTCCTTTTTGTCTTTTATTTTCAACCCTCTTTTTTTTTTGTCTGCAACAATTTGCTTTTAAGTGAAATGTGTCTTTATCTCCTTTCCCATACCTCTTTTTTTTTCTTTTTGTTCAATTACTTTTCAGAAACCAACCAAATTAAAAGATGAAATTCTTACTGTTATTTTAAAAAAGAAGAGCCAATTGATCATGTTTGCTTTTTCTAAGGTGTGTTTTCGGTTATAAGGACTACTTTAGATAGAACAAAACCCCCTAAGAGAAGTACTACATGTATAATCAAACGCTATATATTTTCGTAAATCCGCTTCTTAATGAAAAAAAAACATTTAACCCCCAAAAAGTACTTCATGTGTCTGTTAATTTATCACACATAAAGAGTGTTTGATAAATAAACATATATTATTGGATATTTTCAAAAATATTCTGAATAGTAGAATATATCTTAATTAGTAGTATAATTAGTCAAGTGGTGGTTATATAATATTTTCGTTCTATTATTTTACATAGAATATTCTTTCCACCGATGCAATTCTCACACACTTAGTCATGAAATTTCCATATCTTATTCTCATAAAAAAATGTATGCGTGTGGTGATGGGTATTAGTATTATTTTTTTTTTTTTCGTTAAAAAGTGTATATATAAGACCAGTGACTAAGAACTTTTGTCTCGGAACTCATAACAAAAGGGTACGTTCACGATGGGACTAATGTGGAAGCCAAAATACGAGAGGGATGGGTTTATGAGGAAGCCCATACTTACAAAATTTACCTTCCAAAGGGGAAACAATCAATATGGAGATGAAATGTATGTCGATCTTCTAAACATTCCATCTCTAAAGTCAAAACCCTAAGTTTCTGTTCCAAATTGCTCTTTTTTTCCCGATGCATGCACATGCAACACTTTAATTGCATTCACGTGTCATGGTGGTGAATGGTGAATGATCATCTACATGTATTCCAATAACAAGTTATTCATATTGTATATTTGCCCTTTAATAGAAAGATTTTTTTAACATAAGATATCGCTAAAACTTATATCTACTTAATTAACATTAAAACCCCAAAAAAAAAAGGAAAAGAAGAAGACTAAATCTATTTGCTGTGGATTCCGATTATAATTCGGTCACTAAGTTTTTCGTTTACGTGGATTTTGAATTCGTCTCAAATGTATCAAATTTGATCATTTCGAGGTGTTTGTAATTCCAAAAACAAGTTGGTTATCGTTGTTTCATAAAATTTTATACACATTATTCAAAGGCCTTAACATAGACATTTCAAAATTTCTAATTCAAAGCGATTAGAAATATCATCTAGCTAACAAAATTGGTAATTTAACCCAAAAGTTTAGTTAATGTTAAGAATATTTTAGCTGGTTAATTCAAAGACAAACAACCTATATAACATAACAGATCCATTATCCAAAATGTCCTCCTACTTTCTTACATCTTGAGACGAAAAATAATATCGGAAAATTCCGGTATCAGGCCCATATGGAGATAAATGGGCCTGATGAGTAGAAATATCTTTTGACTCTTTGGTCCATCCTTTAGATCCCCTGATAACATCATCACTGACATAAATGTCAGTTGCAACATTACAGTTCTTGTCAGATACGCAACAGCAAAAATCTCTAAGCCACAAAGATTCAAGTGGGCCCCATAAAGAATCTTCCACAACTTTTAATCTTAATTCTTAAACACGTCATTAGTAGATAAGAGACAACAATTAAAGCATTTTCATAGTACTAATTTTCAAGCTTCCTCTTCAAATTTTCAAAAATGGAGAAAATTGCTGTAACCCCAAAACTTGATCTTCCTCTGTTTCACTTCCCGAATTCTCGTAAACCCATTTCGATTCCGTCTCCGATTCTTCGATTCTCGACCTTCAAACGTCATAAGGAAAGGTCTCGTCTTGCATCTTCTTCTTCGCGTCTAGGGTTTAAAACAGAGTTCGAGTCTGATTCAGAGAAGAACCTTGGTGTGATAATGGACAACAGTACTGTCCGAAGAAGATTGGTCGGTTTTGCCGCCGCCGTTGCCGTAGCGGGTTCTTCGTGGATCGGCTGTGATTCTCCGGCACTCGCTGAGTCTCTGACCATCGCTTTCCCCATTTCACGTGCTCGTGAGGTGGTCGAGATTTTTCGTTGAGTTATGTTCTCTGTTTTTAATGTCTCTGAGAAATTAGAGTTTGCTTCTTTTTTTTTGGGATGTTTTGTTAAGGTTACTACAGTACAGAGAACTCTTGTGGAAGCTTGGGGTTTGATTAGAGAAACATTCGTCGATCCAACTTTTAATCATCAGGGTAATGTTTAGATTTTTGTGATGAATTTGTTGGAGGGTTTTGTGTAGAAATGATTTTGAGGAAAGTGTTTAATTTTGCAGATTGGGATTCAAGATTGCAGCAGACAATGGTGGAAATGTTTCCTTTAAGATCAGCAGATGCTGCTTATGGAAAGATCAAAGCCATGCTCTCTACGCTTGGTGATCCTTTTACTCGAATCATTAGTCCAAAGGTATTTGCAAATTTTGATTCCCCAATGAATGTATTCCTTGCTGTTTCGATCTGTATTTTGGTTTTGCCTTGAGATATATCTTGTGATTTGTAGGAGTATCAAAGTTTCAGAATCGGTAGCGATGGTAATCTCCAAGGTGTTGGTCTTTTCATAAACTCAGAACCAAGAACAGGTCACCTGGTTAGTGACCAAACAGATCTTGAGACCCAAAGAAGCTTGTTTTTCCGTCTTTTTTCAATACCGATTTTTCATTTTGTAAACATGAGGTAGATGGATCTTGTTTCATGATAAAGCCCAATGTAGGTTGTTATGTCTTGCATAGAAGGTAGCCCGGCAGATCGTGCTGGTATACATGAAGGCGAAGAATTAGTCGAGATAAATGGTACGTTGGTCCTTATCCCTACCAACCAGATTGCTGTAAATTGGCTATAACTCGAACTTTTTCTTTGAGATTGCAGGCGAGAAGCTGGATGGTATCGATAGTGAAGCAGCAGCGCAGAAGCTGAGAGGCCGAGTTGGAACATTGGTTACTATCAAACTAAAGAGTGTATGTAGTATCTTCTGTCTTCTCTATCACTTTTTCTGCATTTTCTTTGTTGAAAAGCCAGTATATAGTTGAGATTAAACCAGGTAAGCTATTGTCATCTCTTGCAGGTCAATGGAACAGGGACAGATTCCAATATCAGAGAGGTATTTTTACCAGTGTTAGTGATAGATGATTTCAAATGAATTACTAAATAAATGTCTCTCGTATGTGTAAAGGTTAAGTTACCTCGAGATTACATTAAGCTCTCTCCGATATCCAGTGCCATAATCCCACATACAACACCTGATGGCCGTTTAGCAAAAACCGGTTATGTCAAACTCACAGCGTTTTCGCAGGTTAATGCTTGTGAAAACCGAAAACAAATAAAGACAACAATTGATTTTTAGTTCACTGACTTAAACCTTCCAGTAGACTGCAGCGTCCGATATGGAAAATGCGGTTCATGAGATGGAGAATCAAGATGTTCAGTCATACATTCTAGATCTAAGGAACAATCCGGTAAGTTTTTGGTTTTGGTTTTTTCAGCCAGTTATCGTCCATCTGTTACATGTTCCGACACTTAGCTTTCGACATTTCCATTTCAGGGAGGTTTGGTTAAAGCAGGACTCGATGTTGCACAGTTATGGCTTGATGGAGATGAGACCCTTGTGTATACGATCGACCGAGAAGGGGTTGCATCACCAATAAATATGATTGATGGACACGCTGTGACTCACGATCCACTTGTTGTGCTTGTAAGTATATATATGTATAAGCTGGCTAGGTGATCAAATCGACGCTTATTTCTGAGATTTTAATGTTTGGTTCTGTTTTATATGTCCACCCCTAGTTAGTATGACCATTCCATAAGTGTCTAGATCAAATGTTAAACAGGTGAATGAAGGAAGTGCAAGTGCAAGCGAGATTTTGGCAGGTGCTTTACATGATAATGGTCGAGCTATACTTGTTGGTAACCGGACATTTGGGAAAGGGAAAATCCAGGTATACACATTAATTAGCTTTATGGAAATACATAAATTCGTAATTCGTAAATCTTGATCTGGTGATATATACATGATTTGTTATATGTTTTGTGAATTTTCAAGAGCGTAACGGAGCTAGACGACGGGTCAGCTTTGTTTGTGACAGTAGCTAAGTATTTATCGCCGTCTCTACACGAAATCGACCAAGTAGGGATCGCACCTGATGTACAGTGTACCACGGATAAGATCAATTCTTTGACCGCTGAGATACTTATGAAGATGAACAGTTCGGTTCCATTGCTTAAAGCAGATTCATGTGTTATGGTCGCTGAGCACGAACTGGAGACTCGACGATCCAATGGTACAGCTTCTTGATGGATTTTATCCTAAATTATTAGGAAAGATTGTGGTCTAGCCTGTATATATTGATAGTCCCTTAGTTATTATACATTCTATTGGTAATTTATATATAGTTTACCTATCTCAAGTGTTTTGAGACCAAAATATGAAGATATTTGTTACTCTCATCTTCAAATGTAGCATTTCGAGTTTGTTCATATTGGAAACCACATATAATTAACTCATGTTTTCTTCAAATGGATCCATTAATAATTTATAAAAGAATTTTGCATTTGATTAACTTATGTATATGCGAAAACTGAAAATTCTACTTTTTTGTTTTTGTTTTTTTAACTATTATTGTAACTTAGTTTTAGGTTCATGTAACAAGAACATATGAACGGAGATGCTAAAATAAATCTAAGCCACAATTTTGCAACTCTTCTTACCGTAATTATAGTCATATTCAACGGTGATTAGTTAAATTTTGACTATCATAAACACAAAAAGTCCTGATTTTCCTCAAAACTAAATCTGTTTATTTAGGTAAAGAAAAAGTAAATATTACTAAAAATAACACAAGCTCCACACATATAAATCACCCATCAACACAATCCATTTTCCTCAGACCTGCAAGAACTTCTAAAAACACCCCAAAAAAAAAAAAAAAATTCTTAAATAAAAAGAAGAAGAAGAAAGCCTTTCAGGTCTCAACAATGGAGATGAAGAAGATTGCTTGCGGTGTGCTTTTCGCTGCTGCCTCCATGACCGCCGTTATGGCCCTGGATATTAACAACGCTATGGCGCCCGTGGACATGGAAGCTCTGGCACCGGCACCGGCCGCATCTGCAGCCTCGGTTGCATTGCCGGCTCTTGGCTCATTGGTTGGAGCTTCCCTTGTGTCCCTCTTCAGCTACTACTTGCACTAAGCTATTATCTTCATTATTATGTAATAAAAACTATTTTATGTGATCTTTATTCATTTCCTTACCTATTTCCATTTCACTTGTTTATTAATAAAACTGAGAAAGTAATTCAAGAATAAAATCTCTCTTCTTCATCATTTTCTTTTTAATTTTTGGGTTAGTGATTTTGGATTGTACGATGGTGTGCATTGCTATCTCAGGTTTAAATTTTGGTTTCCCTCCTGATGAGAAAATTGGAAAAAAAAACTGGATGAGCATACAATAATAATTATAAAACCTCTTCAACAAATATGTAGTTTTATCATTACATAATGTCATCAGGTGAAAAAAACCTTATTTATTCACATTTGATATATACCAAGAACAAATTAGTGCATTTTTAGAAACAAATGGAGAAGTATTTATATTTGATGGAAATTTAACCAGTATTACCATTGTTAATCTTGGAAAGTTAACACTATATATTACAAATTATTATGAGAACTGGATTTGTGAACGTTAACATTATTTTTTCATAAGTCGTTTGTTGATTTTTTCTACAAAATATTGGTTTCTGTTACTTTTCTAAAGTAAAGAATTTTTTTTTTTTTTTTTTTGGATCACAAAGTAAAGAATGTTAAAAGTTCCAATCTTGTAATTGACCTTATTGACTCGACTAGTTCTTGCGTCTCTGACTCTCTTTCTTGGTCTCTTCGTTCACAAGAAGATCTTTATTCTTCTACCTCATATTCTGTGTTTAGAGATGTTGCGTTTGTTCATAAAGAAGAAGAAGAAGATGAAAGAAGAGGAGATCAATTTCCAGAAGCATGGAAGCTTATTGTTGGAAGAACTCATTGCAACTTCAGGAGGTAAATACAATCCAATCCGTACGTTTTCTTCCAACCAAATCCTTCAATCTACAAACCACTTCGACTCGAACTATGTAATCTCTGAAGACAGATTCGTGTGGTACAAAGGCATGATTCAAAACAGACCCGTACTGATCAAGAAATTCCAACACTGTTCCCTTTTTGAAGCTGACAACTTTTACCGTGACATCGCAGTATCATCTCTGATGAGTAGCCATAAGAACGTTCTCAAGCTCTTATTAGGCTGTTGTCTAGAGTTTCCTCATCATCCGGTTCTCGTGTGTGAATACCCGGAAAATGGAGCTCTAAACTGTATAAGACGTGCAAGGGAAGGAGCCACCAAGCCATTGCCTTGGAATGTAAGACTGAAGATCGCTAAGGAGATTGCGGATGCTGTAACGTATCTTCATACCGAATTCCCAAGAACTATAATCCATAGGGATTTACAGCTTGCAAATATTTTCCTGGACGAGAATTGGACTGCCAAGCTCTCTTCTTTCAGCCTCAGCATACTGATTCCAGAAGGAGAATCGGGCGTAAATGACATGGTTTGCAGGACATCAAGCTATATCGAGCCAGATTACCTCGAAACAGGTTTGGTCACCGAGAATGTCGACGTTTATAGCATTGGGATCATTATGCTGGTTCTTTTTAGAGGAAAGTCTGAATACATCTCGGAACTCAGCTTTTTATCCTCCTGTATTACCTGTCTATGTTGGTAAGTTTCTGGAGCGAGGTTTGTTAACTGAACTTATAGACCCATCAATGTTGGAAAGCGCGAATGGCGACATTCCCCATCATTTAAGATTGCAAATGAAAGCATTCATTGAGCTTGCTTTGAGATGTGTAAGATTCAGACCAGGTGAGATTGTGCCTCACATGGTAGACGTTGCTAGAGAGCTCAAGAAGATAGAAAAACTGAGCTGATGTCACAAAATTTTCTGGTGAGACTCAGATACAGATCTATCTAGCTATTAGGCAGTCTTAGTAACGAAGGTTGGATGTAAGAATCTGAGTTTCCATACTTCATAGTGAAAGGATTATGTACTTAGCTACATATAGTCCAAGCAATGTAATAGAAGTTATTTAGAGCTTATATCAGAACAGAGGATCTCTTAATATGATGTCTCGATCCGCTTGAGTTCTTTAGCTACTTGGATCATCTTTGGCCTGTCTTCATCTCTCTCCTCACAGCATCTCAGCGCAAGTACAACGCACGTTGGATCAATTACTTCGTCGAGCTTTCCATTTTCATATAAGTCTTTCACACAACCAAGAATACCTTCATAACTACCATCAGATCCAGTGGAAACGATAGCTGGTCTGCCAGTGAGAACAACCAACAAAAAGACTCCGAAGCTATACACATCTGTATATTCAGTCACAAAATCCGTGGCGTGATATAATGGATCAACGTACCCGAATGTTCCCAAAACTGTTTCAGCTTCTATTTTTGATTTTCCCTCAGGGATAGATATGGAGAACAATAAATCAGACAACTTTGCCGTCCAGTTCTTGTCCAAGAAAACGTGCATTGGCTTAACATCTCTGTATATGATGATCTTAGGGAATGCCATGTGAAGATAAGCCAAGGCATTTGCAATTTCTTTTCCAATCTTCAACCTTAGACTCAAAGGCAATAAAGATTCCTCCCAATACCTCCTTGCTGATTCAGAACTCCATGCTCAGCAGATTCAAACACCAGAACCAGAAAAGGGAACTCGACACAACATCCTAATAGTTTAAGAAAGTTGTTGGGGTTGCTCATGCGAGCAGACAAGACAATGTCTTTGTAAACTTCTCCCCCTCTATGTTTATGAATATTATCCTCTGAGAATCTCATACCACTTGTAGTACGCATCTTGCGAGATAAAACATGCTAAATCGAAGTTATTGGTGGCTTCAAGGATCTGGTCAGAAGAAAAGCTGCGAATAGAAATGGATTTACCATTACAATCAGCAATGAGTTCTTTTAGAAAGATGCTTCCGTTCTCCAAAAACAACTTCTTCTTCACGTCATTTTCCTTCTTTTTCCGAGACCCAGATTTTAGATTCATCTTCTTCATCGATTCCATTTATCAAAATAATAATTTTCTCCGCAAAGGTGCTGACTTCACCATTTGCAAGTGAAAACATATAAAAAGCAGACTTTTCTCACCTCAAGCTTCTGAAGTCAAAAATGGACTTGGTTACGTACGTGGGCTTGTGTTTAATCCAAATTAGGCCCAACCTAAAAGAATTCTTCGTTAGAGGCACACAAACATCTTCGTTGGATGATGGAACGATAGTCCTACTCCTACAGAACCAGAGCCGACCTTAGTTGACTTGAGTTGTTCTTGTGTCTGACTCTGACTCACTCAGTTTTTCTTTCTTGCGTCTCTTTCTTGGCAAGACGATCTTCAACCTCATATTCTGTGTGTGCAGAGATGTTGCGTTTGTTCAAGAAGAAGAAGAAGATGAAAGAAGAGGAGATTCATTTCCAGAAGCATGGGAGCTTATTGTTGGAGGAACTCATTGCATCTTCAGGAGGTAAATACAATCCCATCCGTACGTTTTCTTCCAACCAAATCCTTCAAGCTACAAACAACTTCGACTGGAACTATATAATATCTGAAGACAGATTTGTGTGGTACAAAGGCATGATCGAAAACAGACCCGTACTGATCAAGAAATTCCAAGACTGTTCCCTTTTCGACGCTGACAACTTTTACCGTGACATCGCGGTCTCTTCTTTGATGAGTAGCCATAAGAATGTGCTCAAGCTCTTAGGCTGTTGTCTAGAGTTTCCTCATCATCCGGCTCTCGTCTGTGAATACCCGGAAAATGGAGCTCTAAACTGTATAAGACGTGCAAAGGATGGAGCCAGGCCATTCCCTTGGAATGTAAGATTGAAGATCGCTAAAGAGATTGCGGATGCTGTAACGTATCTTCATACTGAATTCCCAAGAACTATAATCCATAGGGATTTAAAGCTTGCAAATATATTCCTGGATGAGAATTGGACTGCCAAGCTCGCTTCTTTCAGCCTCAGCATACTGATTCCAGAAGGAGAATCAGGCGTAAATGACATGGTTTGCAGGACATCAAGCTATATCGAGCCCGATTACCTCAATACAGGTTTGGTCACCGAGAATGTCGATGTTTATAGCTTTGGGATCATCATGCTAATTCTTTTGACAGGAAAGTCTGAATACACTTCCGAAGTAGCTGTTTATCTTCCTGTATTGCCTGTCTATGTTGGAAAGTTTCTGGAGAAAGGTCTTTTGACTGAACTGATAGACCCGTCGATGTTGGATAGCGTGAGTGGCGACATTCCCGAGCATTCAAGACTGAAAATGGAAGCATTTATTGAGCTTGCTTTTAGATGTGTAAGATTCAGACCAGGAGAGAACGTGCCTCACATGATAGAAGTTGCTAGAGAACTCAAGGAGATAGAAAACATACCTGAGGCGACAAACATTGATCTATCTCTTCTATAGTCTTAGTAGTGAAAGTTGTTATGATCTTGTTTCCGATCAAGCTTTTTCCACGATGTATGTCGGATGTAAGAATCTAAGTTTCCATCCTTACAAATGCAAGGAATGTTTACTTATTATATCGTCCAAGCAAATGTTATAGAAGTTATGTAGAGTTTATATCAGACGAGAGGACTCAATCCGCTTGAGTTCTTTAGCTACTTGGATCATCTTTGGCCTGTCTTCATCCCTCTCTTCGCAGCAGCTCAGAGCAAGTACAACACACGCTTCCACTTGCAATCTTTGATCACTTGTGATGTCTTTAATCATCATTGGATCAATTACTTCATCGAGCTTCCCATTCTCGCATAACCCTTTCACATAGCTAAGAACACCTTGTGGATCTCCATCAGATCCAGTGACGACAGCCGGTTTGCCAGTGAGAAAAACCAACAAACAGATTCCAAAGCTGTACACATCAGTATATTCCGTCACAAAGCTCGTGGTATGGTATAATGGATCGAGGTACCCAAATGTTCCAAGAATCCTTTCAGCTTCTATTCTTGATTTCCCTTCAGGGAGAGATATCGCGAAAGATAAATCGGACAGCTTTGTAGTCCAATTCTTGTACAAGAAAACGTGCATTGGCTTAACATCTCTATGTATGATGATCTTAGGGAACGCCATGTGAAGATACGTCACAGCATTTGCAATCTCTTTCCCAATCTTTAACCGTAAACTCCATGGCAATAAAGACTCTTCCCCGTTAACCGTAACACCTCCTCGATGATTCAAAACTCCATGTTCTGCAAATTCAAACACAAGAACCGGAAAAGGAAACTCGAGACAGCATCCTAATAGCTTTAGAAAGTTGTTGTGGTTGCTCATACGAGCAGACAAGACAATGTCATTATAAACCTCTTCAATTCTGTGCTCTGTAATTTTATCCTCTGAGAATCTCTTGATCATGTAAGATCTATCTTCAATTTTACCTTTAAACCACTTATAGTACACATCCTCCGAGACAAAACAACTTGAATCGAAGTTACTGGTGGCTTTAAGGATATGGTCAGAAGAAAAGCTGCGTATAGGAACGGAATTACCATTACAATCAGCGATTAGTTCTTCTAACAAGATGCTTCCGTTGTCCAAGAACAACCTCTGATTCTTTTCCTTTGCCTTGCTTCTCCCAGACCCATATTTCAGATACTGCTTCTTCATTGATTCCATTTCAATTTTTCTGAGGAAAAATAAAAATGCCCAGAATTATCAACCTTTTTTTTGTTGTTGTTGGTTAAATGAATAGAGCAGACAACTTTTCCACTGAAAGCTTCCCAAAAGTCAAAATCTTTCTCTGAATCTGAATTTGTTCTCCCAACCAAGCTGAACACAGACGGAACTAAACGGAACAAGTTCTATCATTGTGTTCGTAAGTAAAATGATTAGGCCCAAGCTGCATATGGGTCGTTTTATAAAGCATATTGGGCTTTATGGTCTGTAGACTCATTACACTGTGTGGAGTCGGTGCGAGAAAAAGGAGAGAATTTGCAAGCTCGTCCAGACTCCAAATTGATCGCCTGTTCTTGTAAGTTCTCGATCTTGTATATTTGAAATCCTGACCTCTCAACTAACCTTATATGTTCTTATATATTTTTTCCAACTTGTGTAAGGATTCCTATGAGAGAGAGAGAGAGAGGGAAGCCAATAAAACAACAAAAGACGTGACTGCGTCAATCTGATGCGTTCCTCTCACAAAGTCAATGGTTGGAATTTGTTTTCCTTATGGCCAAGAGAAAAAAGCTATCAGACTTAAATATGTGTTTATTGGTTTGATGCTGATTTAGTGAGATCCGGTATGTTACTACAAATGCTCTGACTTATATTCACATGGCCTTCCCTAAGATTATCATACATAGAGATGTTAAGTCATTAATATTAAACCACGGGTTTCGTGACAGAAAATACGGATGTGTACAGCTTTGGAGTCTTCTTGATGGTTATTCTCACTAACAAATCTGCTTTCGTCTCCACTGGCTCTGGTGGGTGTCCCCAAGGTATTCTTAGCTATGTGAAAGGATTATATGAGAATAGGAAGCTCGATGAAGTAATCGATCCAATAATGATGAAAGAGATCACTAATGCCCAAAAATTGCAGCTGGAAGCGTGTATTGTACTTGCTCTGAACTGCTGCGAGAAGAGAGAGGAAGACAGACCGAAAATGATCCAAGTAGCTAAAGAACTCAAGCGGATTCAGACATCATTTTAGAGATCCTCTGTTCTTGGCCTACAGTTTGAAAATCATTTCCTTCTGAAGTATGGAACTCAGACTCATACATAAAGACGTAACTTCTCTCAATGTATCACAACTGTTTTACATTCTTAATGCATTTTACAATGTTATAGGGCAATGTTACAATATAATAAGTCTCAGTATCAGCTACCACATTTGTGATCTCCTTCTCGATCTTCGAACCGTATGCTCCAAAGGCAATGAACTACTGACCTTGACCACCAGTTGTAGAGATCTGTTCTCTGCATCCTCACAAATCATTTCCTTCTTTATTACTTATTCTAGGCCCAGTAGATGTATTCATTGATGGTACTGTAACGATGGTCCTACAGAAAACTAGAGCCTACTCAAGTTGACTTGACTTGTCTCTCGTTTTTTCTCTTTCCTTTTTTTCTTGCTTGTGTCTTTTCTTTCGCAAGAAGATCTTTAACCTCAATTTCTGAACTAAAATATGTTGTGTTTGTCAAGGAGGAAAAAGAAGATGAAAGAAGAGGAGATTCATTTCCAGAAGCATGGGAGCTTATTGTTGGAGGAACTCATTGCATCTTCAGGAGGTAAATACAATCCCATCCGTACGTTTTCTTCCAACCAAATCCTTCAAGCTACAAACCACTTCGACTGGAACCATGTAATCTCTGAAGACAGATTCGTGTGGTAGAAAGGTACTATTGAAAACAGAGCCGTGCTGATCAAGAACTATAGAGAAGAAACCTGTAATTTCATACCTGACAATTTCGACCGTGATATAGCAGTCTCATCGATGATGAGCAGCCACAAGAACGTTCTCAAGCTTTTAGGGTGTTGTCTAGAGTTTCCTCATCCGGTTCTCGTGTGTGAATACCCGGAAAATGGAGCTCTTACCGATCAGAGGCGTGCAGGGGCGGGCATCAAGCCATTGGCATGGAATGTAAGACTGAAGATCGCTAAGGAGATTGCGGATGCTGTAACGTATCTTCATACCGAATTCCCAAGAACTATAATCCATAGGGATTTAAAGCTTGCAAATATTTTCCTGGACGAGAATTGGACTGCCAGGCTCTCTTCTTTCAGCCTCAGCATACTGATTCCGGAGGGAGAATCCGGCGTATTTGACATGATTATGGGGACAACAAGCTATATCGAGCCCCGTTATTGCAGCACAGGTTTTGTCACTGAGAATGTTGACGTCTATAGGCTTGGATTCATCATGCTAAGTCTTTTGACAGGAAAGTCTGAATTCATTCATGATCCGGATATTGGTAACACTTCTACGCTGCCTGAATATGTTGGTAAGTTTCTGCGGCCAGGACTGTTCACTAAAATGATAGACCCATCGATGTTAAACAGCGCGGATGAGAACATTCCTGATCATTCAAGACTGCAGATGGAAACATTTGTTGAACTTGCTTTGAGATGTGTTAGTTTCAGACCAGGAGAGGACGTGCCTCAAATGATAGACGTTGCAAAAGAACTCAAGCAGATAGAAAAACAAACTTGACCGCAAAGTTTTCATTTGAGTTTTAAAACAGATCTATCTTATTTATTATTCAGTCTAATCTTTTCGAGCTTTCTTTCACTATATATGTTGTATGTAAGATTCTGAGTTTCCATACTTCATAATGCAAGGATTGTTTACTTAACTACATATAGTTCAAGCAAATGTAACAGAAGTTGTTTAGAGGTTATATCCGGACAGAGGATCTCTTAAAAATGATGTCTCAATCCGCTTGAGTTCTTTAGCTACTTGGACCATCTTTGGCCTGTCTTCATCTCTCTTCTGGCAACATCTCAGAGCAAGTACAACACATGCTCTTACCTGCAATCTTTGACAACTTGTGATGTCTTTCGCCATTGTTGGATAAAACGGATCAATCACTTCATCAAGCTTCTCATTCTCATACAAGTCTCTCACAGAGCCACGGATTCCTTCGCGCTTACCATTAGATCCGTTGAAGAAAACCGGTCTACCACTAAGAATAACCATCAAAAACACTCCAAAGCTATACACATCGGTATATTCAGTTACCGATCATCTCTAGCTAGGATCTTAAAAAAGATGTCTCAATCTGCTTGAGTTCTTTAGCTATCTCGATCATCTTCGGTCTGTTTTCATCCCTCAACTCGCAGCATCTCAACGCAAGTACAACACATGCTTCCACCTGCAATCTTTGACCAGTTGTGATGTCTTTCATCATCACCGGATCAAATATTCCATCGAGCTTCCCATTCTCATATAAGCCTTTCACATAGCTTATAATACCTTCGTAATCACCATCAAATCCAGTGGAGACGAGAGCTGTTCTGCCAGTGAGAAGAACCATCAAAAAGACTCCAAAGCTATACACATCAGTATATTCTGTGACCAAAATCGTGGCAAAGTATAATGGATCGATGTACCCGACTGTTCCCATCACTCTTTCAGCTTCTATTCTTGATTTTCCCTCAGGGAGAGATATGGCATAGGATAAATCAGACAGCTTTGCGGTCCATTTCTTGTCCAAGAAAACGTGCATAGGCTTAACATCTCTATATATGATGATCTTAGAGAACGCCATGTGAAGATAAGTCACAGCATTTGCAACCTCTTTGCCAATCTTCAATCTTAAACTCAAAGACAACAAAAATTCTTGACCGTTAACCATAATACCTCCTCGCTGGTTCAAAACTCCATGCTCTGCGTTTTCAAACACCAGAACCGGAAAAGGGAACTCGAGACAAAATCCTAATAGTTTAAGAAATTTGCCGTGGTTGCTCATCCGAGCAGACAAGACAATGTCTTTATAAACCTCTCCTACTCTGTGTTCTTTAACTTTATTCTCGGAGTATCTCTTGAACATGTAAGATCTATCTTCGATTACACCTTTGTACCATATGAAAAACCCCTCTTCCGTGACAATACTACTTAAATGGAAGTTATTGGTGGCTTTAAGGATGTACTCAGAAGAAAAACTTCGTAAAGGAATGGATTTACCGTTACAATCAGCGATGAGCTCTTTCAAGAAGATGCTTCCGTTCTCCAAGAACCTCTTTTCCTTCTTCTTCCCTGAAAATACAGATCTCAGATTTCTCTTCAAATTCTTCACCATGGATTCCATTTAACAAATGATAAATTGTCAGGGCAAAAAGATGTTCAATTGTCCTCTAAAACTGAAAAAAGATTTGATTTCTGATCAAAACGGTGCATCTGAAAACCAATCTTTAATCTTTCTGTGTGCATACACATTTTGAAAATTCATAATAACTAGCTTTGGTCCAATTTTCCCAGTTTGAAAATTCTAACCCATTGACTACATTTGGTCCAATTTTCTTAGATATACTCATCACTGGTCAACAGAAAAGAAACATGTTCACTTTTGAAAAACAGACAACATTTAGCCATGTGTGTTCTCTGTTGTAAACCAACAAAGAGAAAACATTTCTAAGTTTGGCATGAAACAAAAAATAGAAACTTCATGAAAGGGCATAACATTCAGGCCAGAGGAGGAGGTAAGAACAGAGTACTAAAGTGTTAAAACTGAGGTTGAATTATGTAACAAATCATTCTCTTATTAATTTCCGAGTTTCCCTTAGAGAAATATTTTATGCATGTATTGAGTTTCAAACCTAGCTTTATATTACAAGAACAGAGAGGATCTCTAGCTAGGATCTCTCAATGATGTCATAATCCGCTTTAGTTCTTTAGCTACTTGGACCATCTTTTGCCTGTCTTCATCTCTCTTCTGGCAACATCTCAGAGCAAGTACAACACATGCTTCTACCTGCAATCTTTGACTACTTGTGATATCTTTCGCCATTGTTGGATAAAACGGATCAATCACTTCATCAAGCTTGTCATTCTCATACAAGTCTCTCACATATCCACGGATTCCTTCGCGCTTACCATTAGATCCGTTGAAGTAAACCGGTCTGCCACTGAGAAGAACCATCAAAAACACTCCAAAGCTATACACATCGGTATATTCTGTTACCGAGCCTGTAACACGATACGATGGATCGATGTACCCCGATGTTCCCACCACTGGAACAGTTGCACTTTTCGATTTTCCCTCGGGTAATGTAATGGAGAATGAGAAGCCGGACAACTTAGCAGTCCAATTCTTGTCCAAGAAAACATGCGTTGGCTTAACATCTCTATGGATAGTGATCTCGGGAAACGCCGTGTGAAGATAGGACACCGCATTTGCAATCTCTTTACCAATCTTTAACCGAACATTCCATGGCAATAAAGATTCTTCCCAGTTAACCATAACACCTCCTCGCTGATTCAAGACTCCGTGTTCTGCGTTTTCAAACACAAGAACAGGATAACAAGACTCCAAACAGCAACCTAATAGTTTGAGAAAGTTACTGTGATTGCTCATCCGAGCAGACAAGACAAAGTCATTGTAAACCTCTCCAACTTTGTGTTCTATGCCTTTATCAACCATGTATCTCTTGATCATGTAAGCCCTGTTTTCGATTATACCTCTGTACCACCACGTGTGGAACCCTTCGAAGGCGACAAAACAGGTTGAATCGAAGTTGTTGGTGGCTTTAAGGATCTGGTCAGAAGAAAAACTTCGTATAGGAATGGATTTACCATTGCAATCAGCGATTAGTTCTTCTAACAAGATGCTTCCGTTCTCCAAGAACCATCTTTTCTCCTGAATTTCCTTTTCTTTCTTTTTCACGGAACATTCAGATATCAGTTTCTGCTTCAGCATCTTCACCATCGATTCCATTTGAAGATGTTCTCTGTTTTCCTCCAAAATCAAGAATGCTAAATTGCTTCTGAAAAAAAGAAAAAAAAGAAAAATCTTATCTTCGAAGAGAACATAAAGACAACTTGTGTAATCCCTTTGTCTTTTTCTGCAAGTAACCAATACAAAACAAAACATGGCAGAGATGAAATATTGTTCACTCATTGGACAGTTTTGGAAACCATACAAAACATTAAAACCATATTACAACAACTTGACAGAGAAAAAACAAATTCAAGAAAGTTTCTCGAAATTATGCTTCAAGGATCTAATCGACCTTAAGAATTATCCTTACTTACTCCTTAGTTTAACAGCGAGCTTCTCTGAAAACCAGAACCATCCTACATGGCTACATGTTCAGGCCTGATTTCCGAACCTACCCTTTATTTTACTCGAAAAGCATAAAACTATTAAGAGATGAGAAATCCAGCTAATACACCAGCCCTTGTATGAGCATGAATGCATGATCCCAATCTTAAAACTAAGTATCCTTACACCCATTGTTCAGCATCTTCAGGCTTTAACAATCGAGAGATCTTTCTATTAGCTTAATCTCTTTTGCAACCATGATCATCTTTGGCCTATCTTCATTCCTTTCCCCACAGCATCTCATCGCTAGCTCAAAAAACATTTTCATCTGACCAGGCTCCTTGTTGTTTGAACCATCCCCGAATTCAATAGGTTCTCCTCTCTCCAGCAGATCATTCACGTATTCGAAAATATACATAGGAACCTCACTTGATACATAATGAAATACTGGTCTTCCCATCAGTAGAACCAACATAAGGATGCCAAAGCTGAATACATCTATGTATTCTGTCACAAAACCCGTAGTCTCATAAATTGGATCTAAGTATCCTTTAGTTCCCATCACCTTGTCTTTAATCCACAACTTACCCACAGGGAGTGTTACAGATAAATAGAAACCAGTCACCTTAGCCGTCCAATTCTTATCCAAGAAAACATTCATTGGGTCGATAGCTCTGTGTATAATGATCCTAGGGAAAGCTGTATGAAGATAAGTTATAGCAGTCGCAACCTCCCTGGCAATCTTTAATCGAACATTCCAAGGCAACAACGCGCTACCAACACTTCCTCGACTGTTTAAAAATCCATATTCTGGATTTTCAAACACCACGACCGGAGAAGGAAATTCAAGACAGCATCCTATGAGTTTGAGGAAACCACTGTGATTACTTACCCGAATAGATAAGACAATGTCATTGTGATCCTCTGGTAGATCCTCTCCTTTAAACCTGGAACTTGTGTATTTCTTGATGGTGTAAGGTCGGTTTTCGATGACACCTTTGTACCAAGTGAAGAATGTATGACCAGAGACATAACAATCGTCATCCGTGGCTTTGAGGATTTGATCGGAAGAGAAGAACCGGATAGGGTTTGAAACACCATTAGAATCAGAGATGAGTTCTTGAAGAAACTTGCTTCCATTTTCGAGGAACCAGCTTCTTGGCTTGTCCTTCTTCCTTCTGCAAAATATCATCGCGGAAAATATCTCAGATTGCATTTTACGCAAATATCGCTGAGAGTGGGAGGGAAGATTTTGCAATTTTTTGTTTTGTTTTAAAAGAACTAAAGACTATATTAATATGCAAACGAGTGGATCTGATAAGATTTAGAAAATGGTGAAGAAGAGGAAAGATATCAAGAGATTCAAAAACAGTCCCTTCGTTGAAAATTCCGAACATTGACTACATTTTGGGTCCAATTATCATCAGTCATTAGTCACTGATGGGTCCACTCCACAGACCGAACAGATGGGGTCATTTACTAACAAGTTTATTGCTAGTGTGAAAAGAAATACATTAAAGTTTCAATACTAGTTGATGAAGACACCTTAAACTGTAAAAGGACTACTAAAACTTCTGCAAACACCGAATTTGATGAATATTGAGCTAAGATCTCATCACGATCATCACTCAATACGCATGTTGTGATCTCATCATTATCCCAACCTTAAGACTCATAACGTCTTTAACCATGAAATAATGCATGAAGACTCCAAAACAAACCATTCCCTTATTTATACTTAACCAGACCCATAACTGCAAATACTTTTATTGTATTCACAAGAGGAAATGTATCAGATTACCGCTAGCAGATATTCATTTGAGATTAACATATGCAACATGAGAATACAAATCCTTACCGGAGATCGATAAAGCTGCAACATACTTCAAACGTTTTAATGACTCATCATATTAATAATCTTCAAGATTCTCCGAAGAGTTTTATGAATATTCTCAACGTAGTGATCTCACTAATACACACAGCCCAAGTATGTGGCATGATCTCAATCTTAAAATCTGACCATCCTTAGACTCATTGTTCAGCATCTCAGGCTTTAACAATCGAGTGATCTTTCAATTAGTTTAATCTCTTTTGCAACCAAGATCATCTTTGGCCTGTCTAAATTCCTCTCCTCGCAGCATCTCAATGCCAGCTCAAGAAATATTTTCATCTGACCAGACCTCATGTCGTTCGTATCATCCCCGGATTCAACAGGTTCTCCTCTTTCATGCAGATCCTTGACGTAATCGAGAATGTACCAATAAGCCCCATCTGATCCAAAAAAATATGCTGGTCTACCTATCAGAAGAACCAGCATAAGGATTCCAAAGCTGAACACATCCGTGTATTCTGTCACTAAACCCGTAGAGTCATATATCGGATCTATGTATCCTGCAGTTCCCATCACTTTATCTTCTTCAATCCACGACTTACCCTCAGGGAGTGTTACGGAAAGCGAGAACTCAGTTAGCTTAGCATTCCAGTTCTTATCCAACGAAACATTTGTTGCCTTGATATCTCTGTGTATAATGATTCTTGGGAAAGCCGTGTGAAGATAAGTTATGGCAGTCGCAACCTCCTTGGCAATCTTTAATCGAACATTCCAAGGCAACAAGGGAGAGTCATCGCAACCAACACTTCCTCTTTGGTTCAAAACTCCATTTTCTGGGTTTTCAAACACCCCGACCGCATAAGGAAATTCGAGACAGCATCCAATGAGTTTGAGGAAACCACTGTGATTGCTTACCCGAGCAGATAAGACAATGTCCTTGAAATCCTTTGGTTTAATCTCATAAAAAAAAACTGATAGATATTTCTTGATCGCGTATGATCTGCCTTGGATGACACTGGTGAAGAATTCGTAGGAAGCAAAACTGTTGAAATCGAATCGATCCGTGGCCTTGGAGATTTGATCGGAAGAGAACATTCGAATGGGATTTGATATGCCGTTAGAGTCGGCGATGAGTTCTTGAAGAAACATGCTTCCATTCTCGAGGAACCACTCTCTCGGCTTCCCCTTCACCTTCTTCCTTCTCCAAAATTCCATCGCCTACTGATGCTCAGATGGCAATTTCTGCAGATACCGTTGAGACTTTGTGTAAAAAAGATTTTTGCAATTTTTTCTTTATGTAAAAAAGAATTAAGACTATGGATCTTATAAGGAAGATAAGAGGAGATTCAAAGAGTACCTTTTCCCAGTCCCTTTGTTGAAAATTTCAACCATTGACTACATTTTGGGTCCAAGTTCTTGGCAGGGGCTCATCATCCTCATAACTACTCATGGGTCCATACAACGAACTGATGGGTCATTTACGAAATTGTTTATTGAATGTGGAAAAGGAAATACATTAAAGTGCCGCTTCTGGTTGATGATTACCGTTAGCGGAGATTAATAACATGTAACATGAGATTACAAATCCTTACCAGCGATCAATAAGCTGCAACCTACTTGAAACTTTTCAATGACTTACATTCTGATCTTCAAGATTCTCCCACGAGTTATATGAATATTTCAATAAAAGACGGATCTATAATATAGTCTTGTCTAACGCCAGAATCCTGCGAGCTAGGATGTATTAACTTAGTGATCTCTCAATCCGTTTAAGCTCCTTGGCAACATTGATCATCTTTGGTCTCTTCTCCACACTCTTCTCGCAGCATCTGAACGTTAGCTCCACAAACTTGTCAACCTGAGATCTTCCAGTCTCCTCAATGTCTCTCACTCCAACCCTGTATATGGTCTCGATAAACTCGCCTTTCTCTTGTAAGCCCCTTACATAGTTACGTATATCAATGAAACGCACATCAGACCGAGGAGCCATACCATGTCTTCCAATCAGAAGAACCATCATAAAAATTCCAAAGCTATAAACATCAGCATACTCTGTAACGATACTCGTGTGGAGATACGAAGGATCCAAGTATCCAGGCCATCCCATCACTTGATCTTCCATTTGTGATTTCCCCTCCGGGAGAGTTAGAGCAAGCGAGAAATCTGTCAGCTTAGCTGTCCAGTTCTTGTCCAAGAAAACATTCATGGGAGTTATATTTCTGTGTACAATGATCCTGGGGAACTCAGTGTGAAGATAAGTAACTGCATTGGCGATCTCCTTTGCCACCTTCAGTCTTACATCCCAAGGCAAGAACTCAATATCCTTCGAACCAATACCTCCTTGGTGGCCTAGAGTTCTGTTTTCTGCGTGTTCAAACACCAGAACCGGAAACGGGAACTCAAGACAGCATCCTAAGAGCTTCAGGAAATTACTGTGATTGGTAACACGAGCAGATATGACAATGTCGTTGTATACAGCTCCAATTCCATCTCCATCTCCTCTGACTTTCTCCTCGGGAAACATCTTGATCATGTAAGATCGATCTTCAATGCTACCAGTGAACCAGGTGTAGTAAAGGTCACTCGTGACATAGCGGCTTGGATCGAAGCCATTTGTGGCCTTGAGGATCTGATCAGAAGAAAAGCTTCGGATAGGATTTGTTTTACCGTTGCATCCAGCAATGAGCTCTTTGAGAAAAGTGCTTCCATTGTCCAAGAACCACTGTTTCCTCCTCTCTTTGCCCTTATTTCTCCAGAGCTTCATGATCTTCTTGGGATCAATTAAAAACAATGCTTTTGCAGTCTTAAAATGTTAATGGAAGTCAAAGTTGGCTCCTCGTGAAGACAAAACAGTATAATAATGTTGAATCTGAGCCATTAAAGTTTCAGAAAGTCAACTTTTTCGGTTAACACGTTTGAAACTCACTCTTTTGCACATGTAGTATGAAATGATCAACACAAAACTTTCATGCGGTTTCAGCTTTGTAGCCTAATCCGGATAAAACAATTTCAACAAGAATAATTTGAAGCAAGTTCTCCAAACTATGCTTCAAGGATCTACTCAACGCTAAGAACTACTCCTTACTTACTCCTTAGTTCAACGCCGAGGTTCTCAGAAAACCAGAACCAGACCTGATTTCCGAACCTAAACATAGACTTATTTTACTCTCGGCTCATTTTTTTTATAGCCCTTGTATGAGCATAATTTCAATCTTAAAACTGACCATTCTTAGACCGATTTTCAAGCATCGCAGGCTTTAAGAATCGAGTGATCTTTCTATTAGCTTAATCTCTTTAGCAACCAAAATCATCTTTGGCCTGTCTTCACTCCTCTCCTCGCAGCATCTCAATGCTAGCTCAAGAAACATTTTCATCTGACCAGGCCTCATGTCGTTTGAACCATCCCCGAATTCAATAATTTCTCCTCTCTCTCGCAGATCCTTCACATAATCCAGAACATTACAATGAACCCCATTTTCTCCAGCAAAAACTGCTGGTCTTCCCATCACAAGAACCAACATAAAGATTCCAAAACTAAACACATCTGTGAACTCTGTCACTAAACCCCTTACATAATAAATCGGATCAATGTATCCGAAAGTTCCCATCACCCTATCATCTTTAATCCAAGATTTACCTTCAGGGAGTGTTACTGAAAACGAGAAATCAGTAAGCTTAGCATTCCAATTCTTATCCAAGAAAACATTCGTCGGCTTGACATCTCTATGTATAATGATCCTAGGAAAAGCTGTGTGAAGATAAGTCACAGCAATTGCAACCTCCTTAGCAATCTTCAATCTAACATTCCATGGCAATATAGATTCTTCCCCGTCAACAAAAACGCGTCCTTTCTCATTCACTTCACCATTTTCTGGGTATTCGAACACCATAACCGGAATAGGAAACTCGAGACAACAACCCAAAAGTTTGAGAAAACTAGTTTGATTGCTTACCCGAGTAGCTAACACAATATCGTTGTAAACCTCTTTCAATCTCTCTCCTTTAAACTCTGAGTCTGTGAATTTCTTGATCGCGTAAGGTCGGTCTTCGATGACGCCTTTGTACCAAGTGAAGAATCCATGACGAGCAAGATAAGAACTGGGATCGAATCGATTCGTGGCATTGAGGATTTGATCGGAAGAGAAGAATCGGATAGGGTTTGAAACACCATTACAATCGGCGATTAGCTCTTGAAGAAAAACGCTTCCATTGTTGAAAAACCATTCGCTTTCGCTTCTCTTGTCGTCCTTCACATTCTTCCTTCTCCATGACCTCATCTTCAAAAACAGAGACTTTACAACAACAACAAAAATATTTATTGGATAATTTATTACTAAGAAAAATGACATTTTTATATGTTTATATTTCTCTCACCTCAACCTCAAACATAAACAAAATCAAAGTCTTTCATTTTTTTCAACGAAGGATCTAGTCTTTGATGAATGATCAGAAGATGAATTGTTGGAGGAAGAAGAAGAAGAACTCAGAAGATGCAAATCAACGGCTAAGATTGTTCCAAGAGAACGGGAAGGTACTCTTACAAGATCTCATCGAGCTTTGCAATGGTCAAGCAAATCCAATCAAAACTTTCTCTGCTAACCAAATCATCGAAGCAACCAACAATTTCAGTGAGACCAATCACATGATTCGATTCGAGTTTATGTACAAAGGTATGCTCGAAAACCGTCCTGTTCTAATCAAAAGAGCCATATGGAAACTATACACATCTGATACATTACAAAAGCTTTGTCGTGACATAACGGTCTCATCGATGGTTAGTGGTCACAAGAACTTCCTCAAGTTGTTAGGTTGTTGTCTTGAATTTGAACATCCGGTCTTGGTCTGTGAGTATGCAGAACGTATACCTTACTATACTCTGAATCAAGAAACGTTTGTACCGTTGAGAATGCGGATTAAGATAGCGAAAGAGATCGCGATCGCGGTTTCTTACCTACACAACGCGTTTTCAAGAAGTATGATTCATATGGATATAAACCCTTCAAACATTTTCTTGGACTCAAATGGAAAAGCAAAGCTAAGTGGGTTTTATCTCTCTGTTTCGATACCGGAAGGAGAGACATTTGTTAAGGTTGATGCTGATAGAGTAGAAGGAACAGTAGATTACCTCGAGTATAAGTATGTAACAACCGGATTGATTACCGAGTACACCGATGTTTTTAGCTTTGGTGTGTTGTTGCAAAATCTTTTTACGAGAAAGTATGGAGCTGTTGATTGTTGTATTGTTGATGAGAGTCTATTTGAAGAGTTTGAAGACAAACAAAATGTGATGAATCTTAGGATTTCTGATAGAGTGTCCAAATTTGTGGAAGAAGGGAGAATCTTTGAGATCTTGGATCCAAAAATGTTGGAAAGTATTGGTGATGATGAAACCGAAGAACACGAGATACGGCGAATTGAAGCAGTACTTGTACTCTCACTTAGATGCACTGGTCATAGAGGTGATGTTCCAAAGATGACTGAAGTTGCCAAGGAACTAAAAAGGATTGAGAGACGGACAACATAGAAGAGATCTTGTATACTTTATTAGGTTAAATTTGTAATAATAAAAGTATGTAGATCAAATTGAAACCATCTATTTGCGGGGTGTAGAGTCGAATTATAAATGTTGTGGGTCAATTTTTAATATTTGAATACCTGAGGATCAAAATTGAAATATCTTCTCAAGAAGAAGAACAAAATCAAGTTTGCTCCTTGACAAAGTAAAAATCACGACTTTAGATTCATACTTCTCTCTCTCTCTCGCTTTCTTCTACAATCATCAATGAGCATGAGCAAGAGCAAGAACAAGAAGAAGACAAGCTCGGATTTGAAGAACGGAGGTTTATTATTAGAGGAGCTAATCGCTTCATTCGACGGAAAAACCAATCCTTTCCGTTGCTTCACTTCCGATCAGATCCTCAAAGCGACCGATAATTTCTCAGAGAGTCGAATCATCTCAAGCTGGGGATATTTCGTATGGTACAGAGGCGTAATCGAAGAAAGACCAGTTTCGATCAAGAAATGGTCGACCCAAAACCTCTCAAGCTTCACAGAAGCGTATCGTGACATCTCTGTATCGTCTCAGATGAGTGGACACAACAACTCTCTTAAGCTTCTAGGTAGTTGTCTGGAATTTGATCTTCCTGCTTTAGTCTGTGAATACACACAACACGGACCGCTAAACAGAGACGGAGGAATCTCTAGTGGTGAGGTTTTACCATGGAAAGTGAGATTGAAGATAGCTAAAGAGATCGCTAGCTCTGTGACTTATCTCCACACGGCGTTTCCAGAGACTATAATCCATCGGAATATAAATCCGACCAACATTTTCATCGATGAGAATTGGACAGCGAAGCTTTCTGATTTCTGGTTCTGTGTTGCAATACCAGAAGGTGAATTGTATGTAGAAGACGATGTGAAAGGTGTTATTGGTTTTGTTGATCCAGATTATTACTGGACAATGAAAGTTACAGAGAAAGTTGATATTTATAGTTTCGGTGTTGTGATGTTGGTTTTGTTGTCTGGAAGAGCTGCTGTGTTTAATGGACCAGAGGAGACTCCAATGTCGCTTAATGATCATGTCTCTGAGGTAATGGAGAAAGGTGGGTTTGATGAGATTGTTGATAAAGAGATATGGAATGTTTTAGATGGTGATGATGATTTGGTTTTGAGACGGTCACAAGTTGAAGCTTTTCTTAGATTAGCATTGAGATGTGTAAGATATAAGAAAGTAGATCCAGTGAGTAGTATGATTGAAGTTGCTAAAGAGCTCAAATTGATTGAGAAATTCTCTTAATTAGTTTCTTTTACTCTTCAAGATTGTTCAACCACTGAGAATTTAGTGGTTTCTTGTGTTTACTTGTCTCTGTCTTTCTCTATGAATGTCAAATTTGTTTCTTCATTGATTCCATTATCAGATCATGTGATTATCGAAGATGGTAACATTTTGCTTTTCAAAGTGAAACAAACAAAAGTGTGAACACATTTCGTCTCTGAAAGTCAACTCTTTTCTTTAGCCGACTAAAGTGTGAACACGCTTTTGTGGATCTTAGCCACTTTTTTTTGGGGAATAAACTGTTTAATAACCAATTTTGATGTGGCTTCGTTCTCTTGTTCTGCAGCAGTCGTGGTGCTTTCGCTTATGAGGTAAGATTTGGATTCTGATTTCAATATCAAAGACGTTATTATGACTCGGATTCTAAGTCTTGTCTACAAATCTCTCTTTCTGCTTTGGTGTTTATTAGCTCCATTGATTGTGATAAAACTCGTCAACTACTATTGACCATTTCTTAGTCCCAGTTTCGTTGTGTAGACATTAGAGATCTGATCAGATTTGCAAGAAACCCAATCTACTTTTCTTCATTGCAAAACCAATGATTTGAACTATTCTCTCTTTTTCAGCTGTTGAGAGTGGATTAAAGGAGTTTCTAGAGGAAGTTAAAGTTTACTCACAGACAGAGTCTATTATCTATAACATGGATTGGTTGAGGACTAAAAAAATCGGAGCCAAGACAAAGCAGAGGAATGTCAAAGAGAATGGCGAGGTTATTCTGAAAGAGCTCGTTGAATGCTGTGATGGAAAGTGCAATCCTATCAAGAACTTCTCTTTCGATCAGATCATCAAAGCAACAGATAACTTCTGCCAAAGTAACCGTGCTTCTCGGATTGATATCTATTACCGTTGTTATAAAGGCATGCTCGATGACCGTCCTGTGCTCATCAAGAAAGGGAAATACCAACTTGATATGAAAGAGATTTGTCGTGACATAGCGATCTCATCAATGGTGAGTGGTCATAAGAACTTCCTTAAGTTGGTGGGATATTGTCTTGAGTGCACTCCTCCTGTCTTAGTTTTTGAGTATGCAGAGATTATAACTCTTGGTCCATTACTTGCGTCTAATCCGAGAAATCTGAGGAGGATAAAGATAGCAAGAGAGGTCGCAAACGCTTTGACTTACCTCCACACCGCATTCTCAAGGGCTTTCATCCATTCAAATCTTGATCATTTCACCATTTTCTTAGATGGAAATGGGATCGCAAAGCTTGGGAATTTCTGTAATTGTATCTCCATTCCCGAAGGCGAGACCTTTGTTCATGATGATGCATTGCAGAAATACAATGAGTATAGGCGCAATACCTTAAAAGAAACACACGTACTTGGTGTATGTTACTTACCAGTCATTGATCCTGAATACAAGTCAACCGGTAAGGTCACGACAAAGACCGATATGCACAGCTTTGGAGCATTCATGCTAGCTCTTTTGCAGATAAAGGAAGTTGATGATGAGCTATCTCTCTCTCCTGGTTTACTCAAAGCATTAGCTGATTTGTTCATCAAACCTTACGACGATGCTCGTTTCCCGCTTCACCATTATGTATCAAAGATACTGAAGAAGTTTGGGTATGCAGAGGTTATTACAAGTTCAGATATAAGTAGAAATGTGAGTGATGTAGCTGCTTCGCCTGTTAAAGCGTTTCTTAGATTAGTATTGAGATGCATCGGATGTAACCTAGGAGACCCATTAACTAGCATGATTCAAGTGGCTAAAGAGCTCAGAGTCATTAATAAGTCTGACACGTAAAGATTTTCTCCATAAAAGTGATATATAAAATGTCACACATTTACTTCAGAAAGAGATATAGATGAACAAAGTTTGCTTCGGACTTGATTTCTACTTTTATACAGGCGCATTACACAAGACTATATTTCTCTGCATTCATTCATTAGTTTATGTGGAAATAAACTAAAAATTTGGACTGTTAAATTGGTGGGTTGAGCCAGGCCCGTGCAGTAGTGCGACGCATGGGCGACTCGTGAAAGCCCAGATAGCAAGCTATCTTAATGGGCTTTCTCCCTTAAAAAATAGAGTTAATATCGTGTGGCCCAATGGACCACATATCAGATATTAAACTGATAAGAACAGATACTACACTTGATCTTAGCCAAAAGGCCGAGAAAGGTATGAACTAATATCTATGCTTAGCTTCCCTTATATACTATCAAGGTATCACCAACGCTTCTCTATATCATCGATGTGGGACTTTTTGAAAAGAGACTCTTTGACAAACAATCAATACGACGTAACTTCTTCTTCTTCACTTTTAAAGTGTCGATTATTTTCAAATACAAAAAGGCTGGAAATTTCTTCTCCTACCTAATGAAGAAAGATGGAAAATTTCGAAACTTTTATTCCAAAAAAAAGGAAGAATGGAAGAAGATGTTTCAGTGAATCAATGGTCTTATAAACTTATTATCTCGATCTGCAATGCAATAATTTTTCTAGCCAAGATCAAATACAAGGCTGTACAGACAAGAGTCACAAGACTGGAGCATTGTTTGCTAGTAGATTTGAAGGTTTAGTCCTTTCTCTTCGAGTTCGTGATTTGACAAGTTGAGACCTGAGCTTTTTGCTTCAATGAGGTTAAAGTCTTCACAACCTTCATGTATTGGATTCATACATAAAGGGGAAACAGCTTGTCAAATTTTGCTGACCAATGTCCATTCATGAGCCAGGTTTCGCGGGTTTTGTTGTTGCTTTCCGAGGTTTGAGCTAGAACCTGCGTCCTGCCAAAAGAGTTCTCACTGGAATCAACACAAAGCGTAAAGATTGGCATAAAACTGATGATTTTGTTTTGTGATTAACTTCATACTTGAATGAGTCTAGGAACAGTCCGAGGGAGAGTCAGGTCTTCCAATAGTTAAACATGGTGATTGTGCTCCGCATCTTGTTGATAAATGGAATGGATGCTCTGTACATTAAAGCTCCAATGCATTCAACTACAATAACAGCCAATGCAGCTGATAGAACATCCCAGTCTCCTGTTTGTCGTATAAATGTAGAGAATGCGGTTGCAGAGTAGAAACCAACCAAAAGAAAGTATAGTTTCATGGGGAGATCTTTCTTTATCTCCTGAATTTTCACCAGAAGCTTACTTCTGAGATCTTGTATGGCTTTGATTAATCTTGGACATCTGGAGCTTTTATTACTTGAAGAACCGAATGGTGGATCGAATCTGCCCCCACCAACCGAGCTCCTGATCATTGTCCATGACATACTCCTGGAAAATGCAAAAGACACTTAAAATTGGAATTCTATATCTTCTTTAAGAAACAACAAGCCTAAGGTAATTAGATACAAGTATTTGGCTTGGAGGCCTAAGGGCTTCACTACTCCATACTAAATCCAATAAAGCACAAAAAAACATGATTTAGATACTCTTTTATGTAACCATAGGTTATGGTGGTTGGTTATGGTCTTCTTCATAGAACATTTACAGAGAATTGCACAAGAGATTCAAGTTTTACCAAAATCCTCCATCTCTTTGTGTTTTAAGCAGATCATTACATAAACAGCCACAGTTACTATAATTTGTATCATATCATAAATTCTATAACTTGAAAGCCACAAAGCACTGATCCTTCCAAAGTTAAGAACTCACCTTTGACAGAGAAAACAAATTTCCAAGCACCTTTGTCTCTGAAACTCCTCTTTGGTAAATAGAAGTTACTTCCACACGTGGGAGTAATGTCACCGTGATGGCTAATCCCATGACACAGCTAGAAGAAATGTTATTTTCTGACACAGATGCAGCTACTCCCTAGACCACAAAGTTTCAGCATATCAATTTCACAATCCAATCAACACATCAAAATAGCAACCTTGTTGAGAGAAGAACCAAAGTGTGTGGTTTCAATAACGAGGTGATAAAGAACGAGCTAACATTAGAATTCAAGTAACTGGAGTTCCATTAGTTAAAACTCGCAGAAAGAAGGTGCAATCATAAACGGAGAAGGTACCAGAAACTGGATTCAAGAACCACACAAGCCCAACATATTAAAAGGTGAAATCAAATTACTTGTACAATTCAGCTAGGCATTTCCACAAATACCTTGTAGACAGCTCAAGAAAACACTAATTTTACCCAGATTCCTAAGTTCCTCCACGCCCATTACTCTATAAAATCAATCCTTTCGACTGTCTACTACTAAAGACCTGAAATTCAAAACAGATAACGATTGAAAACAGTAAGCAAAACGGTGAGAATATTGGAACAGCATGCCTAAGTTCAAAAATTTTAATTTATAGAGTATCACAATTTAATTGGGTCGAGATTATATAATTTGGACTAATAAACTTCGTGGGTTGAGCCAGGCCCGTGCAGTAGTGCAACGCATGGGCGACTCGTGAAAGCCCAGATAGCAAGCTATCTTAACGGGCCTTCTCCCTAAAAAAAATAGAGTTAATATCGTGTGGCCCGATGGACCACATATCAGATATTAAACTGATAAGAACAGATACTACACTTGATCTTAGCCAAAAGGCCGAGAAAGGTATGAGTTGTTCTTTGTGCTTAGCGTCCTATTTATACTACCAAGGTTACACCAACGCTTCTCTATATTATCGATGTGGGACTTTAGACAAATACGACATCGAATCGTTATAGGCTGCTTCTTCGTCTTCTTCTATCTCACGAAGAAAAGAGGAAAACGTTAAAAAGGTTATTCAAAACTTGTTTGTAATTTCAATTGGGATTAGGTAATTAGGGCACTTTCCTCGTACAAATCTGAGCTGTTCTTGTGTTTCCTTCTGGGTATTGGTCGGAAATTTCTTCAGTCAGAGCAATTCCATGATTAAATATCCTTCTTTCTTCATCCTCATATGGGTTTACATCTTCTGCAGTGTACGTACTGGATCTGGTATGGTTTCTTTATTTCCATACATATACGTGTTTTAATTCTGTAGTTTCTTGGTCTTAATTGACACTGTAGATCCGATTAGGCAATATATCACCTTTTGTCTACCATAGAGAGACTTGTCACAAGAGGATAAAACCAACAACATTAAAATATAATTCCCACTTGAGATGCTAAATAGTATCCTCTACATGATGAGCATGTTCATCAGATCAAAATCCTTATCTCTACAAATAACTTTGACAATTACTTTTTAAGTTTGTTTAAGTAAATAAATGGTAACAAGGGATTCTCTAAGAAGTACAACAATTTTGGCTTCTAATCACTTACATAGACCACACTTCCCTAAGAAGGTCATATCTTACATTTGTAACCACTGCACCTATTGTGTGCTCGGTTTGCTGCTTCACATTGTGTCTTGGAATTGGTGATACTGACACTTTCTCGATGATAAATGTAAGAGGAGAATCCAGTTCCTCAAGCTCTTCATCGCTCGTGTATCCTTTTCTTTGTATCACAGACGCATTCCTCGACATTCTAGAGATGTCTCCTCCTCCTGCCTCTGCAACTTTCTCTGCTACGTTGATTGATGATGGAGGAATGTAGGAAACCGGAGAAGCGGCATAAGGGAAGCTAACTTCAGATAACTTCTGCTCCGCAATGCTCTGAGGAAAAACAAAAAGAAGTATAACTGAGTGTAAAGAAGAGCAGAGAGAAGAAGGATTTGGTTTTGTTACCTCGACGTTAAGCTCTTCTAGGACAGCTCCAGGAACATCATCAGGACAGAACTCGTCAGGTGTGAAGTTGCAGAGAATTCTTTTGATCAGTGAAAGACTGATTGATGGACATACCTATGAATCAATCAAAGTAAAAAAAAGTCAGTTTGAGAGAGAGCTAAATCAAGAACTTAAAGAGTGATAATAGACATCAAAACAAAACCTCTTCTCTAATGGATAGGTCCATAAGCATGTCTTTTGGGAGCATAAGTAGATCGCTGAGTTCGTTTAACAAACTGAACGGTTTCTCGCTTTCTATGAGCTCATCTTCTTCTACAGAATCTGTAGTGTTTATGTCGAACATTTCAGCGAGGCATCTAGACCAATTCCCAATCTACAAGTGAGAGATAATAACATTCAAGAACGTTAGTGTTTTTTTTTTCATGTGAAGTGAATATAACAAATCTGATTCATGTTTCTTGATGTTGTACCGCGTTTTTAAGTTGTGCCCCGGATCCAAAGCTTAAGTCTCCAGAAGGGATAGGAAGAACTTTGGAATCAAGGATAGGATCAGAGACAGGATCCGTGGGGATCTGATCCTCGGATTCGCGCAGTATAGCATTAAACATGGCTACGTCAACTCGAGCTATACACTTCTCCATTACCTGTTAAAAAGACAGTCGATAAATAAGATTCCAAAAGCTTTTTACATAGTTTAGGCTACTGCCTTGGACTTCAAAATGTAGAGTTTTGAGTACCATTTTAGCCAAGATACGTAAGCAACCACACTCGTGCCCGGCTCCACGCGTAGGACAGAGCCGCGATAGAGCAGCTTTGAAAGCGTTTTGCCATAGGCTAATTGAAAAGCTTCCTTTCTCTTGATCTCCCAAGACAGGTCCCATTAGTTTCTCATTCGTTTTACCGCCGTTTTCCGGGGATTGCATATGAGGAGTGAAAACCTGCAAGACAGCAGAACAAGAACATGTTTAAGATGCCTGAAAGAAGAAAACTTTCATAAAATTTCAGTGAAAGATGGAGTTTTTCTTGAAATTTCACCTGCCACCAAACAGATTCAACGATTCTAGAAAAAATCCAGAATTCGACTTTCCCCAATGCTGCAATGAAGGTTTCTGTTTCTTGCCAATCTTCGAAAACCCGTTTGAAACCATTTTGTTTCTGGTTCTTCCTCCTTCTTACCTTCCCTGAACCATTTTGTTCACTCCCATTTGATTCAGAGGTTTGTGTGAAATGACTCGGAACATGAGACTTACCAAACGCCTGTGAAATGATCTCTCTCAAAGCAATAATGTTCGATAACCAGAAGGTTAACCTGAAATATAAGGAACCAAGAAAAGGCTGAGAACATCAAGATCATAAAATCTACTACACTCACAATGTTAAATTGTGTTAATGTTACCTCGAAACATCATTTCCGCAAGATTTAGCAACTAAAATGAGACCAGAGACTGTGTTTTTAGCGATGGTTGCTCGTTTTACTTGACTCCAATGTTTACAAGCATGGATATAGAGTCTAGAAATCCGCCTCGCAGGCGTGTGAAGCTTGTGAGCTGAGCTACTATGGTCTGGCACAACCGAATAGAGTGAAATCTCGAGCGCTGCAACTTCTCTTAACTCTTCTTCAAGTTTCTCAATTCTTGTCTCCAAATCCTCAACCTTTTGTTTCAACGCTTCCTCATCCTCACTTTTCTCTTCGACATCATCACCTGCGTCGTTCTCGCTTCCACCGCTAATGCCACCATTCGAAGCATCTTCAAAATCTTCCACTTCTTTTACCAAATGTTCCGCTCTCTCATCGACATTAACACCTTCACAAGTTTCTGAAAATGACACAGGATCCATCTTTTCATTAGCTATACCATCAAGCTCTTCGCTTTCTTCCTTATCATCGTCTTTCGCCAAGCCATTCACACTCTCTTCTTTCTCTGCAATAGACTCGGAATCTTGATGAGTCTCTAAAGACTCATTCACCGGATCATCATTTGATTTTGTAGTTATGGCATTCACTATATCTGAGACATTAGATTCTTCCTTAGTAGCTTCCAAAGGCTTGACTCTTTCTTGCCCTGAAGATCTTTTACCACTGTTAGACTTGTGCATCTTTTGATCTCTTTTCCCATTCTTCGTAGACCGATTCGACTGAACATTGCTGGTTGTTCTTCCCTTCATCATCAAGACTCTTTTTTCAACTTCTCACCATCACAGCCAAAGCAACAGTTTCTTGAGAAGTTTCAAGTAAAGCCTGCATAAAGAAACAGCTGTGATCTATAAGACTGAGACACAGAGGAAATGGACAAAAACTCAGTTGCGTATATTCCTGAACTCCAAGGCAAATCAGGACATAAAAAGCAAAACGACAACATTAGCAACACTTGTTTTGGTTTGTCTCAATCTACATGAAAAGAAAAAAAGGATTTTTTTTTCTTATAGTATTATAGTAAGAAAAGCCAAGCAGAAGCAATCAATAGATTCTCACGATTTCCAAAGTTGGTAAGAAAAATGAGTGTGTATATACTTGTACCTAGTGATTTTGATCATTCCCCTTAAAAAAAACTATGATAATGTTTTCAGTTTCAGACACATGAGAACTTAAAGTGCAGAGAATCGAAACAGAGGAAAGATAACAAAAAAAATGGAAATTTTACGACGTAACTAAGAATCTCGAGGAAGAAACATAAAAAAAAGTTTCTGCTTCACTTCGGGATCATCAAGAAACAAGTTTCTTCAAATGAGCTATCTTTAATCTTGTAACCGTAAAAGCCACTTTCTCTCTCTCTCTGGCTCGTGGGATTTGTTGGAAAATATGAGTGGAGGATTTAAATGAGGCATTTAAACACATGGACCGTGTAACGGTACGGACCGTGAAGATCGTGGGTCGTTTGTGAATCATGTCGTTACTTACACATGTAACGTGACCGGGAAGCTTTGTCGGTGGTTCACGTGGTTTACCGGTAGTGGCCGGTCACATTGTACTGTAACTATATTACTTTAAAAAGTCATCAGAGAAAAATGATGACCGTATTGTCACTTTTCACTTTCGTCCTTCAGATCTTCTTGCCTTCCACTTCTAAACTGTTACTGTTATTGTTATTTAGATTCGAATTTTCTTTTGTTTTTACATAGAAGGATAATCTATTTTTGCAATGAAAAAATGATGTTATGTAGTTGTTACAAATATCAAAACTCTTTTTTTTTAGTGAATGATTGGTATTCTATTGAAGGGGTTTTTGAAGAAATTATTGATTTGAGTTTTAGATGATTTTTGTGGTGGACAAAGGAAGAGAGTGTGGCCAAGGAGAGTTAAAGAGTATAGATCAGAAGAGATAATAATACTATTAAAATCCAGCTAGAAAATAATTAAAGCTAAAGTGTTGGTTATAGTTAGATATTTTTTTTATAAACATATAATGAGAGACGACAAAATACACTTTAAATGAGTATACCGACATAATGCAAATAATGAATTTTGGAAGTAGATGCAAAGAAATATTTAAGAAATATCAATGCAGTTAGTAGCAACAGCAATAAGTAGACCAAACCAAATACACTTTAAATGAGCCAATTTTGTCAAATCATTAAAGTGTGCTAAGGATACCAAAATATGGCTTTCGGTTTAGATTTTCCGGTTCTAGAATCGGTTTAGTAGATCGGTTTAATCTGATTGGACAACTCGAAGTAAGGAGAAGAAAGGGATTCCAAAATCATACTTCTTTGGGAGAGAAAGAGATAGAGGAAGAACAACAAAGACAACCAAAATGAGATGACAAGATCAAAGCTATACTAACAAGTAAGAACAACCACCATGTTCATCAGAATCTAAATTCTAAAACAATAACCGTAAGAAATGGCGGTATCTGTTTCTACATCTATTCACCATTTCCTTGCAGAGGCATAAACTATACTGATATGTTCTAAACCTTCACCTACCTACACGAGTGTAATTTTCTTGCATCTCCCTCTCCCTGGACTTATCCAAGTAGTTCATCAAAACTTCTTTTCAAAAAAACCGATATCAACACTCTTCCGTTGTTTCACTGGGCATTAGTTCAAAGCACTCAATTTGGTACCCGCGACAACTAACATATTGAGAAGCACACTTTAGGCATCACTCAAACCTTCAAAAATATTAACCCCCAATATGTTTGGAACGAAACAGAAATATTACAATCTCACTTCCTAACTCTATGTACGTGCTAGAATCTTAAGCTATGGTAATGAACCTTCTCGAGGCTTCCATAGCAACAAAACAAAGAAGAGGAACTTTCCCTAACCAGAACTGCACTATTACTAATTTACTACTCATATGAAGTTGAAACCGGAATCATAAGATAATCAGGAACTTAAAAGTTTCACAAAGAACAGAAACAAACCAGACCCTAATCAAAAATGAATCATATAGTGTCACGCAAACCCAATTCACTAATAATAACTTCCTCCAAGTAATTAACCCTTCAAAAGTCTCAAACATAGAAAGCTAGAGACTCATTTAATCTGAGAAACCATCTAAGATAAACCAGCAAAATTGAAAAGTAATCAACTTTGAGAAGTTATAAGTAACTGGATTAAAGGCAAGTACTTTGAAACATCATCAAAAATCAAGTTGAGTTTACATATAACCATCGTCAAGAGTTAAAGATAGCTTATTTCATGAACATTTTTATCGACACTAAAAGGAAGAGGAGGAGGAACAAAACGAAACCCTAGGTCACTAGTGTTCGTGTTCATCATAAACGGGAAAAAAAATCCTCAAATCCCCAGAAAACACATACCAGATCAACCATCGAATCAAACCCATTATCCAAAGATCAAAGATTTTTAATCAGACGAATCTCCAGCAGTCGCGAGTTTCTCCATCTCAAGACGCTCGAGAGCTTTCTGATGAGCCCAGGTCTCAATTGAAAGATCGGGTTTGACATTGAGTCCGACACCGAGGATAACAATCGTGAGGAAGCTTGTGATGTAACATGGAAGCTCCCAATCTTCCCATTTGCGCGACTGTCCCGGAGGCGGCGGAGTCCGGTTCATGAAATACCCTTTGGGTCGCTCCTCGTGACCTGGAGTCGCCCACCGGCTTGGACCAGCTGATGTAGATCCGGATCGGGAAAAGATCCGGTTTCGAAGCGTCTTCGCTGCGACGATCAATGGCTGCGTCGACGCCATTTCTGTGATTTCCAATTTTCGATGTGATCGATTAGACGAAAGTAAAAGATTTTAGTGAGAGGAATCACTCATGAAACGACGTCGTTAATGGGACACGAACAAAACGTCGTCGTTTTGAAGCAACAAAACCAAATTCTTTAAGTTTAATTACAATCTTTGACTTGTTCTCAGAAATAGAAATTCAAATCTCCACTAAACCAAATACAATGATTCAAGCAACCTTGTGTTCACCAAACCAAAGCATAATCAAACTTAAACAAATTTGTGTAAGAGACGAGAATTGAAACCAACGAATGAGACATTATTAACAGTAGAAGGTCTAAATTCGAGAGGAACATTCCAAGCAGAATTCAGATCATCATCATCTGACCAGTTCAGGTTGACATTCTCGACGCTAAACCCGTTCACATGTTCCATAATGATCCCGGTCGTGGCGCTATGGTTCACAAGACCTTGGCATCCTGGTCTATAATCCACAAGCCCTGCACTGTAATTACTCCATCTTCTCAAAGTAATGTTCATGTTCTTGAATTTTATGTCGGAGAGTAATCCGTTTGGAGAGCCCGATAAAAAGACTCCGTTTTCGGAATTGATTGTTATGTTTACGAAAAGGAGATTCGAGATTGAGCCTTCCTTTGCAGATGAGTCACGCGGGCAAGTTGTTATATAGATTGGTTCTGCTCTTCCCCACCACGATGGATCGTAGTATCTTGTACTAATGTTTATGTTTGAAAACGTAATGTCACTCACATTTCCTGTAAAAGGGCACATTTTGGGGTTACATTACATGAGTTTCTGTGTTCTATGCAGCTAAAAGAAGAATCTTTTTACCTCCATCGCGTATTTGCATGCCAAGGCCTCTGTGAGATTCAAAAATAGTGATGTTATCAAAGACAAGACCTTTGAAGTCGAACCAGCTCGCACTACCGAGTTTAATCGCCGAGGATTTGGTCCGGATCCAACTGTCTGTAGCGGTTAAGTTGTAAAGCGGACCAGTGTAAGTCTTGGGACAGATTGCGTCATCTCCTGTGTCAATATGACACCGAGTTATGACAGTATTGTTCGAATCTTCTATGTCTATGCCATCGTTATTTGGAGTGTTGAAGTCCCCAAGGATCGATACATCGTGGACTGATGTGTTCTCGCACCTCACAATGTCCAAACTGCAAACCAAATCAAAGGCAGATTCTGCAATTGAGTAATCATCACAGAAGATTCAATTCGCAGCTAGTGTTACTTTTCTTCGAAACTACGATAGTGAATAAGGCTAGATTAACACAAATACAATCACTGAATCTACATTTTGTAGGAATCTTTGGTTCCTAAGGGTTCTTGATCTTTCGGCTAAACAATCATTAAGTAAAGATTGTATGCAATCGCATAAGACTAAATTCGCAGCTACTGTTACTTAACAATGTCAAATTTGTTCCTGAGAGTTCTTGATATCAATAAGCAGAGTTTAGAATTAGAACTGACCACCAATACGCAGGCTCTCGTAGAGTGATGTTCCAGATCTCAGCGTTTCTGGAATCAACGAATCCAACAAGCCTAGGTCTACACTCATCACCCAAGCAAGCCCCAGTCTGGTTCCAGCTCACCATCACGTTCTTCTTCTCATCAAATCTCACCACAAATTTCGATCCCTGACCGTCGATTGCTCCTCCGCCAGTGATTCCAACGTCCGTCGCGTTATTCGCCACCACCACGTACCATTCCGACGAAGTCTCCGCCGGATAATCTTCAATCCTCGGTCCTCCTAATATCACGGCGCTCTCCGTCACATCGAGAACGACGCCGGATCGGAGATGGAGCTTGGCGGTCAAATAGTTGCCGGAAGGGAAAGTGACGCGGCAGATTGAGGAAGACGATGTGTAGTGACGATTGCAAGCGTCAATGGTGGACTGTATCGCAGAAGTGTCGTAGTTGATACCATCGCCGGTAGCGCCGAAATCGGTGACCGAGAGAGTCAGAGAATCGCCGGGAAGTTTGATGTTCGGAGGTGACGTGTACGAACGTGATTGGACGAGAGAGAATAAAAGGGTAAAAAATATGCTTCGTATCAGTAACGAAAAGCCCATTGCGAATTTTTGAGGTCTAATCATGGACTTCATTGGAATTACTAGTATTAATGCCCGTGCAAAGGCACGACCCTAGATGAAATCTAAATTTAGTTTAAATTTACATTTTATTTGTCTTAGATTTGAGCAAAGCATCTGCTTACTCAAAATCTCTATTTTCAATACTTTTACCATATGTACCTTTGACTATTTCTACTCTGTTACATGAGGACTATGTAAAAACTTTTAATTAAACGGTTAATTTGTGATATAACCAAAATTATATTCAAAAGCTTACTACTCTGTTTATTGGGCTATCATTGCAGATAAAGATATGGAAGCGGTCAAGGTATTCTCATGGCCCCAATATCTTTTTTTTTTTTTTTTTGTTGATGAGAATTAGATCGTCCTTTTATCCGGTTTCAAGATTAAAATTTATGTATCACTAATCCGAATGTAGAATAGTGAGATTCGTTAAGGGACCAGCAATACGCTCTAATTCTATGGAACACAATCTCAGCTAAGCGATTCAAGTTGATGTTTAAATTTCACAATAAATTCGAAGCAAACAAAAGTAAATTCGGTTGTAAATAATAATGGAAAGGCGTTAGGTCAGGGATAATTCTCAGGGATTCGAATATCAGGAACCAAACAATTATTCAGGTATGCGATTACGACCAAGTCTCGAACTCAACCATAAATATAAGGAGATCCACTTTCGTGGCATCTACAACTTTAACAATAAATCTAACACCCTAACTGTCGTTGAGGTTACAAGGATTATCAAGCATTAATTGATTAGAGTTGATATGTTCACGAGATGCCCTAATTTCAACTTTCGTTGGCTAAGGATTAAATCGCCACCTATGTTCTTTCAAGCAATTCACAACACTTTTGATGAGTAAATTAAACCTAAAATCAAAGGCTAGGTGATCAAGGTAGTCTAGGCATTAAGGATAACAATAGGTGGAGACTATCGAATGATTATATGAAAACCTATCTATGCTTAGTTCATGAATCAAATCCCATCGAAAACCCCTAACCTAACAAGTGGATTACTCGGTCATGATAAAACAAGCAACAGCAACAAAAGACATAATAGATTGCATTGAAATCGATATATAAAAGAGTAAGGTTCAAGAAAACTTCGATAAGTGTTGAAGACAAATATCCAAGCTTACAAACTCTCTCAAAAACAAGTGTATATCTCTCTCTCTCTCTCGTCGTGATGTCTTGCTGCTGCGTAAATCGTGATTGTGGTTGTTGCGTGATTCGTGACTGTGGCTGTGGCGTGATTCTCCAAAAGATCAGCAAAAAAAACCTATTTAAAGGCTCATTAAGGCTGGCCCAAAAACAGGGATGAAAAATTAGGTTTAGGAAAATGCCCATTAATGACTTTGCTGGGAGCAGGTGCTCCCTCTTTCGTACTAGGTGCTCCCTTTCTCCAGAATGTCCAAAAAAGGTCCAACTTCATTCTTTTCTAGCCAATTCCGATTGCAAGTTCCAGTCATTGCTTCCAGCCACTTTTTGTATCTAGAATGACTCGATAGAGAGTGAAAGACTCAATAAAATCCTACAAAACAAGGGTTAAAATACGTCAAAAACGCATTATATCAGTTGTTGTTAAAGATCTTCTTGCTTCTTCTTCTCTGAAATTCTGTTTCTTGCTTCTTCTTCTCTGAATCCTGTTTCTTAGAGTTATGCTTTAATTGTTCATCAGGCGGGGACAAAAATCTTAACAAGATTGAACACAGCGTGGAAGATGACAAAAGAAATTCATTTATTTTTGGTCGGACGGGGACAAAAATCCTAAACCCTTCTTCGTTAACTTTTGCTCAAACACTCTGTTTCTCAGGATAGTTTCAAAGGCTTCTGGTAAGTTACAAGAAGGCGAGGCAAAACCGAGTTCTACTCCTCAAGATTCACTTTCAACATCTATTTCTCCATTCTTTACTTAATCTTTAATAATTTATGTTTTTTCTTCTTCTTTTTAATTTGGTATAACTTCTTTTTTTAATCTAATTTTAGTTTTTTATTTTGTTTTCTAGTTAACACTATTGTTTCTAAAATTTTGGATAATGATTTTATAATGATGAAGTTTTAAAAATTTTAGATCATGGTTTAATAGGGATGAAGATAACTTTTTTTTTATGTTTTATGGTTTATATCTTGCTTTTTACTCTAATATATTACTAGATTTTGACCCCGCGACAAGCGCGGGATTCAATAGTATATCATATTCTATAATATTATAATATCATATACCATGTCAAATCTTATAGAATAGAATATTGTATTGAGTTGTCTTGATACAAGAACATAATATATATATATATATATATAGTGATTAGCTTAACATATTTGTTAACACCATAAATTTCGAACAATAATATTCATTATCGCTATCTTTAACTATAAATTTCAAACAATAATATTCATTCGATTACAATAGGAGTTAGAAATAGAAAAATCCTTACAAAAAAAACAAAAATAAAAACCAAAACATAAAATCTTCAACTAAATAGAGATCAAGCTTGGAATATAAGAAATAGCTTGATCCAAATCAAAATATCCTGGAAATCTATGATAGAAACCTAGTATGGCATGGTGTAACACTAAACAAGAATCCTGGGTAGAAATGTAAAGGAATAGCAATGATGTATTGTCGAAAAGTGTGACCGGTAGTAATGAGCCCTTGTATACTTTGTCTAGATCTATAGTAAAACTCTTCTCCCATACTTTGTATGAATTCAATAACCATATTTCGTGAATGTTGCTTTTCTTTACCAATACGCAAAGATGATTACTGAGACTGCATATGACAATGTTATCCGGAGATGCATGGAGGATTGGAGTTTCTGTCAGTACTTGGAAAACCTCATTGTGAAGATCGAATTGTAATATTCTCGTTTCTCCGTTAACCTGGCGAGTCAACCAATGAAGTGATCCATCTGAATAAACAGGAGACAACGGATGAATGCAATGCGTAGAGCCAATCACATATCTCCAAGTATTAGTGCTAAAATCAAAATGCATATGAATATAGGAATGCACAAAATCATAATATATCAACAAATCAAGTCCGAAAAAAGCCGAGGTTGATGATTGAGTTTAACAAGTTGAGGTTAGAGAAAAACCGAGCTGAGAATTCAAAGAACCAAAAGACTAAGGCCGAGAAAGCTACGGTGATGACTCAAAGAGAAACCAAAAAGACTACGGTTAGTAAGCCGAGTTGATGGTTCGAGTCAAACAGTGTAAGACAAAGCCAAGGCGATGGTTCCGAGAGTCTAAAAGAAACAGGTTGGTGATCAATGAAGCTGGTTAAAGAAGCAAAACGATTCAGAAAGAGCATGCTAACCTAAGAGTGAAAGAGAGAAGCTACTGGTTGGAGAAGCAATGATCAAAGCTGACATCAAACAAAAGAACAAAGAAGAAAGCCTGCTTACCTAAGAGTGAAAGGAAAAAAGGTGTGAGAAAGTCAAAAAGGGCGATAGAAAGTGCGATTCTTTTCTACAGGAAACAAGGAGATCTTTCCACCTTTCTATGGTGGATCCGCCACCTATCCCGTCGGCTCCGGCCTTGACTGAAGCTGTTGCAGACAACTCTCCTCTGCAATTTCAACCTAGTTTGCAGCAGAAATCGGACAAAGCTTCGTGGAAGGACGTCGTTCAGAGTAAATCGGTGACAAGATACAACTTTTCCTTTACTGATATCGATGGCGTTAAGGCAGTGGAGATTCCGGATGAGATCTTCGAAGATTCGACACCTTTATGGGATGATTTTCTCATCGGAAGATTTGTGTCAACGGCTCCTCATATAGCAAAAATTCATGTGATTGTCAACAAGATTTGGAATCTTGGTGATAAATCACTAAAGATCGACGTCTTTGAGGTCAATCCAAAAACTTTCAAATTCCGAATCAGAAGCAACACAGCACGTGAACGGATTCTAAGAAGAGGGATGTGGAACATAGCTGATGTTCCAATTTTCGTTTCGAGATGGTCACCAAACATCGAGGATCGTGAACCGAACATGGAAGAAGTTCCATTGTGGGTGGTTATGAAGAATGTTCCTCATCGACTCTTCTCCAAGAAAGGTTTGAGATTTCTTGCAAGTGGAGTTGGAGAGCTTCAGAGGCTCCACGTTGACACAGAGCTATGCAAAAGCTTTGATGAAGCTAAGGTCTTGGTAAAAGCTGATTTGAACAAACCACTTCCAAACTCTTTCAGATTTAAGTCACAGCAAGGAATTGACGCAGACGTCAACTACGAATACCCCTGGCTGCCTCCTAGATGCACGTCCTGCACTAAATGGGGGCACATATCGGAGGTGTGTGCGATGCAAGGCGGAATACAAATCACTCTCTTACGGCGTCCTAACAATGGCTCCTCCTCTCCATCGCCGAATCAGGCAACCAAAGAAACAAACATCATTCCGGACATGGCGCAATCCCCTGCCAAACAAACTGAAGCTCCAAAACAGGGCACCTTCGAACAGGGTATCAATGGTGAAGAACAGAGCGGTTTTGAACAGAGCAAATCAAAGACAAATTTGGCTCCAGAGGAGGGAAGCTGGCAGGTGGTCTCGCCGTCAAGGGCTGGAAAACCGTCTGAGGGGGTTGAAGCATTAAGTTCTGAAGCTGCTCTAAGCATCTCTCCATCGCGCTATGCTATCCTTGACAACACACCTGCGGTCTCGGAAACTGCAGAACCGGAGTATGAGGAGGGTGAATTTAAGCACAAAGAGGCTCTCTCTTCAGATGAAAACAAGCAGGCCCCGGAGACGACTACTCGATCTAGATCAACACGGAACAACGCTGAAATCAAAATTCAAACCAATCAAAAAGGGGTCAAAACAAAAGAAACAAACTCTCATGCTCTGGGCAAAAGGGGAAGGAAGAAAAATCATTAATGTCGGGGTTCTCTTGGAATGTTCGGGGGCTCAACAAAATCTCTAAGCATTCTATTATAAGCCAGTGGGTGACTAGAAGTGGTTTCCAGTTTGGTTGCTTGTTAGAAACAAAAGTCAAGGAGGCAAAAGCTTCACGTCTACTTCAAAAAATCTTTCCCGATTGGTCCGCGATTACTAACTATGAGTTTACAAGACTTGGGCGTATCTGGGTAGTTTGGAGTGGTAATGCACGTCTTACCCCAGTCTTCAAGAGTGGGCAAATGATCACATGCTCGGTTCTCTTAATGGGACAGGATACCGAATTCTTTTGCTCTTTCATATATGCTTCCAACTCTGAGGAAGAAAGAAGGGAATTGTGGGAAGACATAAACAACCACCACGACGCTCCAATGTTTCGAAATCATCCATGGATTCTTTGTGGTGATTTCAATGAGATTTTGGTTTTAGAGGAACATTCAAACGGTGGGATTCCTTCAGGCTCCTATGCAGGCATGAGAGATTTTCAAAATACGGTCCGCTACAGCTCTTTAACGGATCTAAGCTATCATGGCCCACAATTCACATGGTGCAACAAAAGAGATGAGGGAGGCCTTATCTGCAAGAAGTTGGATCGATTCTTGGTCAATGAAAAATGGTTAGATGAGTTCATAAACTCTTACAGTGTCTTTGAGGCAGGGGGCTGCTCTGATCATGCTCGAGGAAGGGTTATACTACAGGTAAACGAAAGAAGAGGACGAAAGCCTTTCAAATTCTCAAACATTCTCACAAGCACCCCACAATTCCACACAACCATTAGAGATTTCTGGGGCAACACTACACCGCTATTCATCTCAACATCTGCCATGTATCGGTTTTCAAAGAAACTAAAGAAGTTGAAACCTTATCTGCGTAATCTGGGAAGACTAATTCTGGGAGACCTGTCAAAGCGAACAAAGGAGTCATATGAGGATTTATGCATGAAACAACAAGAAACTCTCAACGCACCGACCCCAGCGACAATAGAGGATGAAAACAGAGCATATGAGAGATGGCAACATCTTTCCAATCTGGAGGAAGGTTATCTCAAACAGAAAGCAAAGTTACAATGGCTTGAAGTAGGAGATAGAAACAATGCTTATTTCCATAGATCATGTCAGATAAGGCGAATGCAAAACTCTATTTATGAGGTAGTGGGACAAAATGGCGAACTGCTGGAAAAGAACGAAGATATAAAGACTGAAGCGGTGAGGTTTTTTGAGGATTTCTTAACTCAGCACCCAGAGAATCTTAGAATATGTTCGGTTGATATGTTGAAAGAGGAGCTGCAGTTTCGGTGCACAGAGATGGACTGCTTAACCCTGGAAAGAGAGGTCACGACAGAGGAAATCCGAAGCACTCTGTTCTCTATGCCCCTAAACAAATCACCTGGTCCAGATGATTATACAAGTGAGTTCTTCCGGGAATCATGGTCAATAGTCGGACCCGACCTCATAGTGGCAGTGAAATCGTTTTTCGTTAAAGGCTTCCTACCCAAAGGCATTAACACAACAATCTTAGCTTTGATCCCTAAGAAAGAAGAGGCACGAGAGATGAAGGATTACCGCCCAATCTCTTGCTGTAACTTAATCTACAAGGTAATCTCTAAAATCCTCGCAAATCGCTTGAAGAGAGTTTTACCGCAATTTATTAAGTTGAATCAATCGGCTTTTGTGGAACAACGGTTGCTTATGGAAAACGTGCTCTTAGCAACGGAGATGGTTAGAGATTATCAGAAGCATAACATCTCTTCTCGATGTGCCATGAAAATTGATATATCAAAAGCTTTCGATTCGGTACAATGGGAGTTTGTATTGAATGCGTTAAAGGCATTGGGTTTCGCGGTGGTTTTCATAACATGGATCCGCCTATGTATAACCACTCCATCCTTCTCGGTTCAGGTGAATGGGGAATTGACAGGCTTTTTCAGAAGTACGAGAGGACTACGACAGGGTTGTGCTCTATCTCCATACTTATTTGTCATTTGCATGAACGTGCTGTCATGTTTAATAGACAACGCAGCAAGGGAAAGAAGAATTGGTTATCATCCAAAATGTAAGAATATTCAACTAACCCACTTGTGTTTCGCCGATGACATTTTGGTATTTGTAGATGGCCATAAGAGATCAATTGAAGGGATCATACAGATCTTTGGGGAATTCGAATCAATGTCAGGCCTCAAAATAAGTTTGGAGAAATCTACACTATACCTAGCAGGTGTCTCGGATCTAGCAAGGTCCAACATACTTGATCAGTTCCCATTCGCAGAGGGTCAGTTACCGGTGCAATATCTAGGGCTGCCTCTTCTAACCAAGAGGATGACTACGGGAGATTACAAACCCCTCATCGAGAAAATAAGATCAAAAATAAGTTCATGGACAGCGAGAAACTTGTCGTATGCGGGAAGAATGCAACTTCTCTCATCAGTCATTAACAGCATTACCAACTTCTGGATGTCGGCATTCCGTCTACCGAATTCGTGTATTAAGGAAATTGATAAGGTTTGCTCGGCTTTTTTATGGTCTGGACCAGAGTTAAATGCAAAGAAGGCAAAAATAGCTTGGCAAGTGGTGTGTAGGCCGAAATCAGAAGGGGGTCTCGGATTCAGAAAACTCAAAGACGCGAACATGGTCAGCTGTCTAAAGCTCATTTGGCGAATTCTTTCCGATCAACCATCGCTTTGGGTCAAATGGGTTCGAATGATGTTACTAGGGAATGAATGTCTTTGGTCAGTCAAAGAGGAAACAACCAAGGGTTCCTGGATGTGGAGGAAGCTGCTAAAGTGCAGAGAAAGGGCAAAAAATCTTCACAAAATCAAGATTCTAGATGGAAGACATACATCGTTTTGGTTCGATGATTGGTCACCACTCGGCAGACTGTATGAGATCACAGGCCAACGGGGAACGATCGATCTAGGTATTCCTCTAATGGCCTCTATGTATGAAGTACTTAATCATCATCGAGTTCAGAAGCACAGGGTTACCTACCTCAACGATATTGAGGAAGCTATTAGGCAAGCAAAACAAGATCGAGAGGAGGGTCATGACCTCTCATTTTGGCGATTTTCAGGGGACACTTTCAAGCCAAAGTTTGTGACCAAAAATACTTGGAACATAACGAGAGATGTTGGGATAGCTACAAACTGGTATAAGGGTGTATGGTTTTCGTACTCCACACCCAAGTACTCATTTATATTATGGCTTGCGGTCCACAACCGCTTAACCACGGGAGACCGAATGCGTAATTGGAACGTAGCTGTGGATACCAAATGTTCTCTATGTGGGACCACAGAGGAAACGCGAGATCATCTCTTCTTCCGATGTAGCGTATCAAGTGAAGTCTGGAGACGCATCGCTCGACGGCTACTAGGAACGGATTTCACTACCATTTGGAATGATTTGATCGATCAGCTTTCTATAACGTCCCCAACATATAAGATATTTCTCATTCGGTATGCGTTCCAATCAACCTTATACCATATTTGGCGCGAAAGAAACCGTAGACGCCATGGCGAGGATGCTATACCTGTGATGAACCTCGTCAAGCAAATCTCAAAGGTCATCACCAACCGAATTAACTCAATCCGGAGGACAGGCGCAACGGATTATGGTAACGCAATGGAGTTATGGCTATCAACGAGATAGACCATTCCAAGAGTATATTCTCCTCTAAATGTCTATGGTAGTAGTTTGAAACAATTCAAAGAAAAGACACATCCTATGTAACAAAGTTTGCTTTGAATAAAATTTAACATTTATTCAAAAAAAAAAAAAAAAAAAAAAAAAAAAAGGAAGGAAGCAGAAGCTAAAGACTTGGAGGAGACATGGAGAAGGCTCGCGGGAAAGAGAAGAGAACACAAGAGTCCAAGTATTTCCTGCAAGGAAGTTGGTGATCATGGAAGACAACAAGCAACGAAGGAGCAGCATCTGGTTTTAGACGCAGCTGGTGGAGAAGTGAGGAAAAGCTCACAAAACAGAGGAAATCTGTGAAGAAAATCTGTCAAGAGATGGCAAAGAAACCCGCACATGTAGAAATCGTTTTTGAGATTCTTATCAAGAGGGAGATAAGAATCACAAGAGAAGAACAAGGAGGATGGGAATCAAGTCCCTAGATGGATGCTAGAGAATTTAATCAAAAGGTTCAAGAGGGAGTGTTGGAAATTGAACTTTTGATTAAATCATGGTGCGGAGGTAAAATCAACGAGAAGAAGAAACAAGAAGTCAAAGACAAGTTCGGTTTGTGTAACAAGAAGTTACACATAGTTGATGTTGTTTTAGTTAGAAGCCAACTAAGTCAAGTTAGAGTGGTTAAGAGTTGTTGGAGAAGTTGTGTAAGAACCTTGCTTGTAAAACTAGTCTAGTTTGTAGAGGTATGGACTAGGAGAACTAGTTTAAGTTAGAAGTGTGTAACAAGTAGAGAAACTACTATGAAGTATGTATGTGTGTTGTGCTGTAAAAAAGGTATCCGATTCTAATAAAAGAAAAACAGAGTTTGATCCACAAAACTTCAACACAATCGATGAAATGAGAGGACGAAAGCACAACAAAACACCATAAACTGAATGAGATTACAGACAGTGACAACGAATCAATCAATCGCACGCACACTTTAGTGATAGTGATTGTGGACATTTAGTGTTTAAGGAAGAGGTTGAATTTGAAAACAAAACCAAAATTAAAACAGGTGACAACAACTCTCTAGGACCTACGTTTCCTTGGAACGAATGCTGGGAATTGTGGAGTGTTGTTGCAGGTCTTTATATGGAGCGTGAGGCCGCTTTGGCTCTGGCATATTCGACCACAGGGACACTTAAAGAGGCTGAACAGGTGACAACAACTCTCCTAGGACCTACGTTTCCTTGGAAACTGGCCAAAGTCTTCACCGTGGTCCTAAGTAATCTCCGTGTGAACATGTAGCATCGCCTGAGATGTCATACATACACCATACGTCTTGCACATAAAGCATGTACAATATTCAACGAGTTCAGTCAGCGAGAAAGAAGAAAAACATAGGGAATCCGAATCTTTAAGAAAGTTTGAAGAGAGTTTTCGAAAGAAAAACCAAACGAATGAAGTCATGTTTGTTGTTGAGGTTAAACTAGATGTCAGAAGAGATCTATAAACACATACACATAGTTTCACAATGTTATAAACCAATCTTCATACCTTCTGTTAACGTAAGATCTTATTGTTCTTTATTTGAGAAAATTAGATGAACGGAGTGTTACAAATAGAAATGGGAAAAGATTAACACTTTTTTTATCTTTAAAATTAATTTGATTTTTAGCTCTAGATCGGTTCTTTGAGGTAATATGATAAAAATTAATGTGATACAACAAATGAAACTATTTCTCTAAAACTAAAGTTTAGTCCAAAAGCTTTGTAACAAATTTCGTCACCATCTACTTATTGTTTCTTGTTCAAGCTTTGTACAAAAGAATCACTATAACATTTCTATGTAAGAAACGCGACAATTGTTATCACTTGCAAAAAGTTCAACAATTTCTATTGTACATAAACAATTTGGTTATCAGATGTTCAGAATAATAAAAAAAATACAATTTGGTTTAATTAAAATGATGAATAAAAAAAATTATCTAAGAACATGTATATTGGAGGTTCTTGAAAAGTAATTAAGGGGGTTTTTAAGTTAAAAGAAAATTAAAAAAAATTTAAAAAAATGATGAATTAGTTGGTTCTTAATTATATATCTTTTAAAAATCCCTCATCTGTCACTAGTTGATTGGTTGAGGTAATTTATGATTTAAAAAGAAGAAAAGAAAACAGACATTTAGAACATTTTTAACCATAAATCCTTTTAAGTGTCTAAACTCATTTTTTAATATTAATTTCTTTAAAGCACATTTCATTAAAATGTTTAAAAACTCATTACATAGAACAGTTTCATAAACATTTATTATATTTTAATCATTTTCGCATTTTAATACATTCGTAAAAGATGCGCTTATCGATTTCGTCTCTCTTCTCTCTTTTTTTTGTATGAATGTTAAATTTTATTCAAACAAAGAAAAACGGTTTTACAATGAAACTAAAAAGATGTTTGAAAGCGAACATTTGAAATATTTTACAGGATTCTACGATGAATTCACTCTTGTCCCAAAACAAAGGATGAGACCGTCGCAATATCGTTGGTCTTGCGTTCGTCGTAGAGTACTTAGCCGGTTCCTAATGGTTTTGTCAACCATTCGATCAAGTTGTCTCGGCGATTGCGGTTGCTCGCCATGGCGTCTCCCATTGCGCTCTCGCCACAAGTAGTAGATTGTTGTTTGAAATGTGTATCGCACAATGAACGTGTGAATAAAACTGAAGTCTTCCCCTTTTATGATCGTCATGAGTTCCCTCCAATTGGTTGTGTAGTGATTTCCTAAAAGTTGTCGAGTAAGTGACCTCCACACCAATGATGCATAGCGACACTCAAAGAATAGATGGTTGCGGCTTTCTTCAGCATCGTCGCAGAGCACACAATTGCTTCTCCCCACCCAAATTTTCGTTCGATCACCCGTTGACAATCTATCTTGCGTCGCAAGCCATGCAAAGAATGAATACTTTGGTGTTGCGTGGGTAAACCACACACCGATGTACCAATCCTTTGTAGGGCTAGCATTGCGTATTTGAAGCCATGTTTGTCTTGAACTGAATTTTGCTTTGAATTTCCCTTCACTCCATTTCCACAATGCGCTGTCCTCATTGGAAGTTTGACTAGTGTTCACCACTTCTATTTCCGCTTCGATTTTGTTCTCTCTTCTCTCTTGCCGAGTCTTTCTCTTTCAGAAGCGATTCATCGTCTCTTCCTGGGTTTTGGGGTTGTATATGGGTTTTGGGGTTGTATACGTTACGATTAACGACGAATCGGAGCTGAGAACTTCGATTTAGGGGTTTTCTCCGATCTAGGGTTCTTTGATGCTTTTTGGGTTTAGGTTTGTCCGATCTTCTCCAATCGATCTCTCTGGGTCTTTGTTAACAACAGCTCACGATGCTTGGTGTTGCCAATGATGTCGGAGAGAGCATCGCTTTCGTTCCCGGTTACGCCAGTGCCAAGTTTCTGCCATGGATCCACCTCTTCGTCGGGCTTGTGCTTGTTTCTTGGGCTATGGACTCATTTGGCTCTCTGTTACTCAGACTCTTACTCGTCTTCCCTTCTTCTTGGTAAGAGTCAAAGTTTTCACCTTTTTCTTTGAATTTGCAGAATAAGCCCGAATTTGGTGTGTTGATCGATTTAAAGTGTGTTCTTGAGTTTAAAAAATAGTAATGAAACAGAGAATTTGAGTGTTAAGCTAAAAGCCTAGTGTTGAGTGTGGGAGAGACAAAACAGAACATCAAAATTCTCTCTATGATGGCTTCATTGGCTTGTGTTGAGGACAAAATGAAAACAAGTTCTTTGGTTAATGGAGGAACAACAACAACAACAACAACATCTCAATCTACTCTTCTTGAAGAAATGAAGTTATTGAAAGATCAGTCAGGTTTTCATCTTCTTTGTTTCTCGAGATTTTGATTGCAACTTTTTCTTTGTGGGTTTACCTTTTCTATGAAGCAAAAAACATACAAAAGGTCAAACCTTTTTCTTGTTAACCTGTCCAAAATTCGAATAGTTTCATGATTTACGCCAACGACATGTTGGAAATTCGTTTGAACATGTTCAGGAACGAGAAAGCCGGTGATAATCTCTAAGCTATGGCACGCTTGTGCAGGACCTCTGGTTTGTCTCCCTCAAGTTGGGAGTTTGGTGTATTACTTCTCATAAGGTTACAGTGAACAGGTAACTTTGTGTGTCTTTAGGAACACCAAACACATTGTAGCTCTCTAGATCTTGTAAGTAAACTCTTGTTCAAAGACTTGACATTTTTGTACAATTTTATTTTATTTAGGTTGCTGTTTCAACCAGAAGATCATCAACAACTAAAGTTCCTAATTACCCAAATCTTCCATCTCAGTTGATGTGCCAAGTCCATAATGTTACTCTTCATGCATGTGTAGTTCAGTCTTTTTTCTTTATTAGAATGCAAACAAAATTTTGATTTCTCTTTGACAATGGGTTTTCTTACATTTTGATAGGCAGACAAAGACAGTTCGAAAAGTCGAATGAGTTTTAAAACGGTTTGTGTATTAGGAGAGGGATGTATTCCCAGTACCAGACTTTGGACTAATGAGAGGAAGTAAGCACCGGACTGAGTTTTTCAGCAAAACACTTACTGCAAGTGACACAAGTACACATGGAGGTTTCTCGGTGCCACGTAGAGCTGCAGAGAAGCTATTTCCACCATTGGTTAGTCTCTGGAAAGCCATGGAAAAGCTTTAGTTCTTTTGCTTCAATTGTTGTTTATGTTATGTATCCAAGCATACACTTCATTGGAATTACTAGTATTAATGCACGACCCTAGATGAAATCTAAATTCTGTTTAAATTTACATTATATTTGTCTTAGAATTGAGAACAATCAAATCTTTCGAGTAAAAATCTGGTTAAACGAAACACCAATGATTAGATAACTAAATAATACTATGAATAAAAATTGATTAATTTGCTACGATGTGTCTTTTTTTTTGCAAATGATCACCTCGTGTAATGATCTCCTCTTTTTTCGATTCTTCAAAGCGTTTGTCGGATATCTCACCCTCTTTTTTAATCTTCAAAAGCCAATTTGGTGAAATCTTCGCTTTCTTTGATTAGAGAAAAGAGTAAGAATGAATTTTAAAGTAAAAAATGCAAGAGGTAGTTGAAAGTAAAGAGATTGTGGGAATACGAGTAAAGAAGTAGCAACTCTGTTTTGTTGAAAAGTGTGATCGGTGTTATTGGAAAATTTGAGTTACCCAACAAGCGAAAAGTGATACGTATATCTATACTGTAATTTATAATTTATAATTTTTATTTTTCGTGATACAAACTAAAAGCTACTCAAAGAAAGTGTAGTTTCCTTTACGGTTTAACTAAAATGAGAAACACATGGAATGGTTTTCTCTTTTAGGTAGAAGAGTATTAGAAGGACTTAAGGACTTATTTCGGAAGCTAATATGTTGTCGAGATCATAGAAGCTAATATGTTGTCGATATCATAGAGCCACTGCAACCATCGTAGACCATACACCATTTGACGTTCTAACTCCATCACACAAATTCGCATAAACCCATTCGAATAAAGACTTAGCAAAGAAAGCTTGTCTCTTTTGCATAGGTACAATTTGACTCTAAATATCCGTCATAGTCGAACAATCTCAAAGCACATGTAAGATGGTCTCTTCTCCTCCTTACAAACCGGGTACACATCCGTCTCACAAAGATGTCTTCTTTTTCTCTATCTATTAGTCATGATCACCTGATTCATAACTAACCAAAGGAAAACCCTTACCAGCTTTTACTTTTATAAAATTCAGTATTCTGATTTTGTGTATTGTTATCTATATTATACAATTCTCTTTCAAAATTATACACATTTTACAAAAAAAAAAAAAAATTAAAAAATTAAAAATTGGGGCCCACCCCAATATTTCGTTGGTTTGCCCACAGGGCCGGGCCTGTCCATACTCTCGCTACTTGGTTTCTCTAGTTCTTTATCTACAAGTTTGCTGAAAAAGTAACCGTTTCTAGGGTTTCTCACGAACTGCATCGAAGAAGACGACACCATTAACTTGTGATTCCTCTGTTTTCTTGGCTCTCTACAATGTCTTTGAATAAAGATCAAACTCACGATTCAGCATCCGGTAAGTCTCTTCAACACTTTTTCATAGATTGTACGATCAATAACAGTTTGGAACAATTAGGGTTTCGGTGTTGATCTTGAGGCGTGCTGCACAAGAAACTGCAGAGATTATGTTTTACGAACAAGAACAGTCTCGAAAAATTAGGGTTTTTTTAGAGTCTCGATCAATTTGGTTTTTTCTAGAGTCTCGATAAATTAGGGTTTTAAGATTTAGGATTACCTCTGTGTTTTTCTTCTTTCCCGTTGATGGAATTTGACTGATGGGTGTTGATTTTTTTGATTCCGTTTTGCACAAGAATCAGCTGGTTTCAATTTCGATGATTTATTCTTGCCCATGAACAAGAGCGAGAAAACGAGCCTCAACGAACTTCAGAGAATGTCGGAAAATAAAGATCAAACTCACGATTCACCATCCCGTAAGTCTCTTCAACACTTTTTCACAGATTTTACGATCAAGAACAGTTTGGAACAATTAGGGTTTCGGTGTTGATCTTGAGGCGTGCTGCACAAGAAACTGCAGAGATTATGTTTTACGAACAAGAACAGTCTCGAATAATTAGGGTTTTTTTAGAGTCTCGATCAATTTGGTTTTTTCTAGAGTCTCGATCAATTAGGGTTTTAAGATTTAGGATTACCTCTGTGTTTTTCTTCTTTCCCGTTGATGGAATTTGACTGATGGGTGTTGATTTTTTTGATTCCGTTTTGCACAAGAATCAGCTGGTTTCAAGCTCGATGATTTATTCTTGCCCATGAACAAGAGCGAGAAAACGAGCATCAACGAACTTCAGAGACTGGCTTATTACGATGTTCTTCAGGCCTTCAGTGCAGAAGAATCTCCTAGCGTAAACACACCGGTTTTATATCTTTCAGGTTTCTATGCATTGATTTGATTCTGCTCTTGGAGTTTGTACTCATGTATATAGTCTTGTGTGTTCTTTAGCCACTGGATTTGATCATTCACGACCTGAAGAAAGCATGGAAGATTTCTGACAAAACTAATACCGATTTTCAGAATAAAATACAAAAATTGAGGTATTTTTTTATAAATCTCCTGCTGCAAATGCAATGTTTTTTTTCCTGATCTTAGTTAACCTTTTTCCATCTTAGTAGGGGTCGAGTTTCTCCTGAGTCTCTTGTAGGGAATTTTCTGCTCCAAAAAAAAGCTTACGACTCTGTTTATTGGGCTATCATTTTCGATGAAGATACGGAAGCGGTCATGGTATTCTCATGGCCCCAATATCTTCTTGCTTCTTCTACTCTGAAATCTTGTTTCTGAGAGCTATGCTTTAATTGTTCATCAGGCGGGGATAACAATCCTAAATAGATTGAACACAGCGTGGAAGATTTTAGACGAAATTGATTTTTTTGAAGATTTATTTTTTATATAAGCAGTTCCGATCCAAGACCAAAGGTATATCCTTTCATCAAAGATGTGATATTCCTCTCCCTTCCTCGTTAACTTTTGCTCAAACACGAAAACCGACTTCTACTCCTCAAGATTCACTTTCGACATCTATCTCTCCATTCTTTACTTAATCTTTAATAATTTTAAGTTTTTTCTTCTTCTTTTTAATTTGGTATAACTACTTTTTTTTTTTAATGTAATATTAGTTTATAATTTTGTTTTCTAGTTAAAACTATTGTTTCTAAAATTTTGGATAATGATTTTATAGGGATGAAGATTTTTAAAATTTTGGATAATAATTTAATAGGGATGAAGATTTTTGTATGTTTTATGGTTTATATCTTGCTTTTTACTTTAATATATTATTCCTTTAATAAACTGATTGTTATTATTCATTTTATATATATATATATATATATTGATATTTATTTTTAGCACTGCCTCGGATCTTTATATTTCAAGAAACTGCTCGGTGTGAATTCAGTGACCATATTCCTTGAATCAGACTCCCATAATCAATCATGTCCTGTAGAGTCTGCACTGTAAAAGTCTAATGTTCTTTGACGAATACGATTATTCTTCTTAATACATACAAAGTTATAACCAAAAAAAAAAAAAAAAAAGACAAAGGCTAGGTAGATAGTGACTATCGCTATCTTTGAAGAATAAATTGGTCCGAGTTTTATGCTTGAAAGAGTCTTAAGTTTAGTTTATTTGGTTTAAGTTGAAGTAGTCAATTAGAAGAATAAGTCTTTCTGGCTTGTAGGGAGCCATACGAGTCATGCTAGAAGATAGAAAGTAGTTGCTGTGTTTTCTTTATTTAAGTAACAAGTCTGTAGCTTTGTTTTCTTATCAATTCAATAAGAGCATTTTCAGTTTCATATATCTTTACTAGTTTAACAATCTTTAACTATAAATTTCAAACAATAATATTCATTCGATTACAATAGGAGTTAGAAATAGAAAAATCTCATTCAAAAAAAAAAAAAAAAAAAAATGAAAACCAAAACATAAAATCTTCAACTAAATAGAGATCAAGCTTGGAATATAAGAAATAGCTTGATCCAAATCAAAATATCCTGGATATCTATGATACAAGGAACGTGCATTGTGTACCACTAAACAAGGATAGTGAGTAGACGACATGCAAAGGAATAGTAGCAATTCTGTTTTTGTTTTGTTGAAAAGTGTGACCGGTAGTAAGATTTTGTTGTTTAGATCTTCTATACTATAAGTCTTCTCCCACACTTTGTATGAATTCAATAACCATATTTCTTGAATGTTAATTTTCTTTACCGATACGCAAAGATGATTATTGAGACTGCATATGACAATGTTATCCGGAGATGCATGGAGGATTGGAGTTTCTGCCAGTACTTGGAAAACCTCATTGTGAAGATCGAAATGTAATATTTTTGTTTCTCCGTTAACCTTGCGAGTCAACCAATGAAGTGATCCATTTAAATATACAGGAGACAACGGATGAATGCGATGCGTAGAGCCAATCACATGTCTCCAAGTATTAGTGCTAAAATCAAAAACCTCGCATGTAGTTTGACCATTACCATATAGGCCTACTACAGAGTTATATAACCATACCATCTTGTATTTGCCTGTCATACTGTCTTTACCCAATCCTAATTGATTGAATCCCAATTTGCAATCACCTAGGAGAGAGTACAAACAATATAACGACAAAATCAATGAATTAATTGAAATAGTAAAATCCTGCAAAGAGACATATATAAACAACAACAACGAAAATATATATGCAAATAAATTAAGCATCAAGAAGGAAGAAAGGTGAAACTTACGATCCAGATTTAATCTAGCCCGATTAACTCGTTGAATCTTAGCACGAGGAAGTGATCGAGACCATCTAGTGGCGGGATTGATGACATAAATTGAATGTACGGTATCGTAGACGCAAACAAGGCCATCACAGCTTCTGGTGATTGAACAAGGTCTGTCCGGTTTGGGGATAATATGGATCTCTTTATATTCTGAAGATTTTAATTCCAATATTTTTAGATAAGAATATGTTTTTTTGGCTTTAAAGAGACAGCCTTCAGGCCCTTTACCGCCGATAAGGATTTCGGGATCTCGCGACTGCCCTAGGATTAGATGTCTCGATGCAAAAGATGTTGATTTGATCGTCGCGTTCCATTGCTTCGAAACAGATGTGAATCTCATAAGAGATTTTACGCCAAGTCTCTCTAAGATATCTTCTACAAGAACAAGTGGTAGCTCTTGTTCCGTACCATAATCTCTTTTGACTCTCTCTTTCGCTTTTCTTTTCATCGCTTTAGCTACTTCTTTCTTATTAGGGTTTCTATTTTTTCCGAATAACTTGCTTTGCATTTATATATAGTTGCAATCTAATTTTTCCTAATCGGAAATAAGTTAATTAGGTATATTGTTTTCCTAAACCATCTTGTAAGAAAAAAGTATACTCCTTATATCCCTTAAATATACGTGTGTAAAATAATTTTTTATTTCCATATATTATTAGGAAGATAAAGAAATGATCATAAATTTTAGGAAAAATTATACTCATCTTGAGCAGTAGCAAAAACATGTTACTCTAAATTCTACATTGTGTAAATACGTAGTAATTCCCGCTCGAAAGTTTTGTATCCTCCCATATATACCTGGATAACTAATCTCATACTAATTTTGTAACGCCCGTGAACCAAAAATGGGTTTTTGGTGTGGCGTCGAGCGACGCAAGGATGGTGCGTCGATCGATGCAGATGTTGGATTTGCGAGAAGTCGGGCTCGAGAGCGTGCGTCGATCGACGCAGGAGGCTTGCGTCGAGCGACGCAGCTGTCGGCTGGTGCGCCGATCGACGCAAGTGTCGGCAGGCTATTTAAGTCGAAAATCGAATTTTTGGGCAAAATTAACCGAAATTTCAGAGAGAATTAGAGAGAGGATTGAGAGGAGAAGGGATTGTTGTTGTCTTTCTTCGATTTCTTGATCCTATAGGCTTGTTTTGGTGTTTGTGAGGTTGTGGGAGCGAGAGAGAATCGTGCGGTGAAGGATTCAGATTCGGGGATCCGTGTTCTTCGTGTTCTTCGTCGGTTTCTCACCGTTTTCTATCCGAAATCGAGGTGAGTGCGTGACCATGGCTTATCTGGGTAAAAGTTTTGATAGGATACGTTTGATTGTTGTTTGTGTTTGGATTTTATGTTGATTGGTTGGTTTTATGCGATTGATTGTTGTTTGCGGTTGTATTTCGGGTTGTCTTAAGACTAATGTTCTTTGACAAATACGATTATTCTTAATAGATGATAACAAATAAAAAAACGAAGACAAAGGCTAGGTAAATAGTGAAAACAAATCCAGAATTTTTGGAACTTCATCAATGGTAAAAAGATCCAAATTGTTAAATATATGCAAAATAATAGAATAACGTTTTTGATAAGCCTTAATTTGTAGAACCAATAGCCATGATAAAAAAGGATGACAAAGGAAAGTTTAAAACATTTATAGAAAATCAGATTTTTAACGAACAAAACATTTGCGAATAACCATAACACGGTTTTCTGGTAAAACGCAACTTTCAAAAATATAGTTATAATAAAAAGTTGTGACTTTTGACATAACGGTTATTTCTAGAAAGTAACCACCAAATGGTTATCATGAAAAGACGCAACTATATATTGACGTAAGAAGTAACTACCAAACGGTTATATGATAAAGACACGACTATTGAGGTAGGAAGTAACTACCAAGGGATTATAATGAAAAGACGCAATTATTAACGGAACATTTATATTTAAAAGACAAAAATTTAAGGAAATAACCACCAAACGGTTTTAAATACCAAGTCACACCCTAAAAATATTCTTTTTTTTTTTTGCTATTATATATATAGATAGTTGCAACATAATTTTTCCTTATCGGATATAAGTTAATTAGGTATTATTGTTTTCCTAGACCATCTTGTAAAAACAAAGTATACTCCGTATATCCCTTGAATACTAGATGAAATCAAAATTTAGTTTAAATTTGTATTTTATTTGTCTTTGATTTTCGACCAAAAAAAAAAAAAAAATTGTCTTTGATTTGAGACAAAACATCGGCTTACTCAAAATCTCTATTTTCAATATTTCCCATATCCTTTGACTATCTCTAGTATGTTACATGAGGACTATGTAAAAGCTTATAATTATATGATGAGGACTATGTAAAAGCAATGCTCTCTAATAAACCTTTCTTAGACCCGACTTCAATGGAGGAGGCCAAGTTGATGGTCGAAGTGAAACTAGATAAGGCTTTTCCGCATAGAATTGCGGCTGGTGATTAAAAAAAGTAATATCTCGATGGTGTCCGTTAAGTACTCTTGGATTCCATCTAAGTGTGTAAGGTGTGGGCAATTAGGCCACAAAGAATCAAGATGTCTAATCCCTGAACAACAACCCTTAGTTGCTCCTGCCTCCATTGTTGTTAATGATGTTGTCAAAGAAGTGGTTGCAAAAACCGCTGAAATTGCTCATGCACCTACTGTTACGCATGACTCTATTGTGGAAGTAGCTTTCACTCCAACCATTGTTGTTGATGTCCCTGCAGTAGCTACACATACTTCAGCCTCTCTACAAACCCAGCTCCGCAACTATTGCAACTACTCTCACTGCGTTTCAAAACGCCAATATTACCCCATTAAAGGGTCTTCCTACTGCTTTAGTTACACCATGTACTCCTATGATAGATTCATTGATAGATGAAGATGAAAGAAATGCGTTTTGTGACAATTTTGTCACATTAGACTCAATGTACTCCGGATTCGGGATGGGTGACTCTTCTCATAGGTCCAGAGGTGGAAGACCAATTAAACCCACACAAAAATTTCAAGAGATGCAATGGAGTTTGGTAAAAGGACGAAGAAATAACGATCGCGGTGGTCGGCCACGGATCACCAACTTAGGAGTTTTTAGAGATTCATCTCAGAATCCTCCTCCCCTTTGTCGTGACTTTGGTCATTGTGGTCGCGGTAAACGGCCACAATCCTCTTTACTAGCTAACTTTCAAGTTTCATAAGTAGAATTTCTTATGTCCATATCTTTATCCTTCTATCTCGTATGGGTGTCTTCTCAATTGTAAACTGTGAAGGTGAAAACCTTGATGACCAAGGAAGACAACAAGACAAAACCGCATTCTCAAGTTTAAACTCAAGTTGGTGTAAAGCAACTCCGGTTAAAATCAATCTTTTGGGACCACAGAGAGAAACGGCTACAAAGGCTCAAAGAGCAACCGTACATATATGTTGTCTGTTTGTGATTTCAAATGGCGAAAGATGCGGCTTTGTCTGATGGTACAAACGGCGTTTCCAAGATATCTTCATCAGCGTTCAAGTGGAAATGCGTTTGCTTTAGGTCATTGAAGGAGCTGTCAAGTGTCTTTTATAAAAGGAACACTTTGAGAACTAGAGAGATATACAGAACAGAAAGATAGAGAAGAGAGGAAACTTGTATCAGTCTAAGCTTTACATTGTTTTCTCTAAATACATAGGCATTGATTGAATGTACTCTAAGTGCTAGTGAAGGGCATTAGGGTGGGACATTGATAATCTCTATTGTAAACTCTATCTTTGATTCTAGTGGATTCCGAGTACCGCCTCGGCCAGACGTAGTGACCCGGTTATGGGAATGAACTGGATAAATTTGCTTGTGTTATTTGCTCTTTACGATTCTTAATCGCTTGCTTGAAGTCTCTCTCTCAAAAAACTTGCATCTTGCTTTGACATACTCTGTTTCACTGCTCTGTTTTGACTGTGAACTTGGTGTTTGCTTGATTCTTGGTCTGGTGTGGTTCTTTTGAGTAGGAAAGTCGACTCCTTTATAGCTCATTGAAACCTAACATAAACTTATGTTACTTTTAAATATAATGCATGAAAAAATTTCAAAAAAAAAAAAAAAAACATAATGCCATGTGTATAGGCGGCTCGTAGAACTTTGTCATCTGTTGTATCGTGATCACTTCATATCTTTTAAATATGATTTCGTGGTTCTAATTGTAGGCGACAAAATACGTATATAATCACATTCTAAAGTAAAGAAGATAGAACATGAACATTAAGCCATCTAACCCAATCACTAATGTGTCGAAAATTGAATCCAAAATCGGTGAAATATATATTTTTTTTTTGAAACTTTGATCGGTGAAAGTTCACACACAAAGATGAATGAGCGGACGATGTTGAAGTTCACGGCGGAGCAAAAGGGAAGCAGATGAAAGATTAAGCGGAGAAGTTAGGATGGACGTTTAAGGATAAGAGATCGATTAGTGTTTTTGCGAATTTGGTGTTTTTCGTTAGCTTTTAAACCTTCTTCTTCCAAGTTCGTCTTCTTTTTGCGAGAAAGTAACTCTATGACGATGAATATGTGGAGAGGGTTTTGTATTTAATTTAATGGGTTTATGTTGTATCTTTTTTAAATATTGTTACGAATAATTTTGTTTAAAAGAAAAAAAAAAAATGACGAAGACGCATGACTGAGTACGAACAATTGGCTCAATAACCATTCTCGAAGAGGGAGATACAATATTACTCTACTCCCCTTCTCACAGAGAGAGAGAGAGAGAGAAAAGATTCAAAGATAGAACAGAGCTCAGTTCATCGCGCCATTAGAAGAAAAAAAAAACGCAGAGAAAGATTGTTTCGGAAGCTTGCAGTTTACTTCTTCTATCAATAGAGAAGAAGCTTCTTCTCTTCTTATCTTTTCATATGGGTCGAGGTAATCGCAATCTATGCGATTTCGGGTTTTGAATTCAAGTTCCGAATCCTAAAATGCTTCTCTCTTCATAATCTAGTTTTTTATATCTGGATCGGAATGAAAATTCATCTCGGTGAGTGAAAGTTATGGTCAAGGAAGCTTGAGTTTGAGCTTCGTCTCTACCGCTCTACGGAAACGAGATCGTGCGAGTCTGTTATCTCCAACAATGGGTTTTCTCGGAAAACATCTGAAGCTTATTCCATGGATTTCAAGGTTCGATTTCGTCATCAATCTCGGTTTTTTTTTTAATTTTGCTTAACCTTCCCCTGTTCTGGAGAATTCAAATCGCCAAATGTGATTTGGAGTTTCGAAGCCAACACATGAGTTTGATGATAATCTCAATCATGTTTCTCTACTTGTTCCAGCGAGATTTCAAGCACACAAAGCAGAATCAAAACCCATCATCATAAGTCATGAGAAACCAGCAAAGAAAAGAGAAATTCACAGGTTGAGTTCCGTTTGTCGTAGAGCAGTAAATATCTTGGAGTTTCTCTCTAATAATGGCTGCTCTTCTGTAGTCAAGATCCATCAAGTGCATGGAGATTTTGCAGATACAAGCAAAGCTCTAAGAATGTACACACATTGTTATACTTGCACACAAACTGAACACAAAAAAGCAAGAACCACAGGTCCAATTTGGAATCTATGCATAAATGTCAATACACCACAGTCACAAATGCATGTGTATATAAACACAAGCATTTCAAGATGATTTTTGTTTCATCAAATCAATATGATTCTCTTATGTCTTATGTAGATTGCGTGAGAAACTAAGCTTATTCCCGTTTTGTTCTTGGCCTCTTCGGAGAGAATCTACCGAACATCTCCAAGGGATTTGGTCGCCTCCTGTCTTCGATCTCCTCACCATCAGATCTACCATCATCTTCACCGTGGTTGTGAGCAATATTCGTGTTGTTGGCCGTGGTCTTGAGCACTTCAAGCTAAGCAACCAGAAAAGGAAAAAAAAGACAAAAGCAAGTTAAGAGATTGATGTGGCAGCCTTGGGATTTGATCAGAAATAAAACCTACAATTTCAAGTACTTCTTTCTCGTCCTTGTTCAAAGGTGCATCCGTCTCATCTGAAGCCTTTTGATTTTGAAACCTATATTTTTGAACCACTGCATCCGTTTTGATTTTCCCCTCCAACTCTATTATGGTTTCTTTCGAAAGGTTCCATTCTTTGGCCAGGTCTTGCGTGAGCAAACGCCTTGGCTAGAGAACACAGAAAAGACTGTGTCACAAGAAACTCCGATAACAGAATGAATGCATAGAAACAAGTTTTAAATCCGTTGTTTACCTCGGATTGTGTACCAGTTTCTGCATTGAATGCTTGAAGAAGACCGTAAAAAGCTTTCCTCTGAAGTTCGTTGAGTCCCGTTTTATCGCTCGAAAGATTCAGTGCTTGATTCCTAAATTTTTGAACCTGAGTATCAGTTTTGAGTTTCTCGCTCAATTTGGTTATGGTTTCATTTGAAAGGTTCCATTCTTTGATCAGCTCTTTCACGAGCAAACGCCTTGGCTAGAGAGCACAGAAAAGACACTATGTCAGAACAAACTCCGGGAACAGAATTAATTCATAGAAACAAGTTTTAAAACCATTGTTTACCTCGGGTACTAGTGTACCAGATTCTGCTTTGAACGCCTGGACAAGACCGTAAAAAGCTTCCCTCTGAAGTTTGAAGATTTCTATTTTACGTTTCAATGCGTTTCGAACATTCCTGAGGAACAGAGTGTTTGAGAAAAAAATAAACAAAGAAGGAAGAGGAAAATAAAGCAAATCTTTACAGTAGTAGAAGCTTCGAATATATGATACCTCCATCGTTGAACCAGTGGTTCAGTTTTGATTTTATTCACCACAGCAGTATGATCTTCAGGAGAAATGTTCCATTCTTTCTTCAGGTCTTGCACGATCATAATCCTTGACTAAAGAACACATAAGACGAACATGAGTTACAACCTCCGAGAACAGAATCGAATGCATAGAAAGAAGATTTTAAACCGGTGTTTTACCCTGGATACTTGTGGAGATTCTCCACTGAAGGCATGAAGAACCATGTAATAAGCTTCTCTCTGGAGATCGACGAGACTTTTCTCATTGGTATTCTCATTAGATTTAGGGGCTTGAGTTCCGCTATCACTGTTCCACTCTTTCATCAGGCTTGATAGAATCGAAATTCTCTCCTGATGAAGAACAGAGTCACCATCAAGACATTCACGAACAATATGAAATCAAAGAAGAAGAAAAGATTCAGTAGAGTAATAGAGAAAGGTCTTACTTTAAATGGCTTCGAGATGTCTTCTGTGAATGCTCGGAGAACAGAGAAGAAAGCTTTCTTCTTGAGTATTTCGAGTTCCTGTTCGTAACTCTTGGCATCTCCATCGTTCACTGCCACACGCGATTCCGATGGATGGCCTTCTACGGCAGTAACATTCTCGTTATCAGAAGCCTTTGGAACATTCCTGCAAGAAACAGAGTGTTTGAGAAACAAAGAAGGGAGAGGGAAGTAAAACAGGAATCTTTACAGGTAGTAAAAGCTTCCATTATGATACCTCGAGCGTTTAACCAGTCCTGGGAACCCGGGATGTCCATCTTGCCATACAGTATCTTCTGCCGGAATCTGTAATGAGTTTGAGATCATGAGGTTTCAACTTCTGAGAGAAAGAAGTACAAATATAAAACTTGAAGAGAGATATATGGTTTTACATGTCTGATATCAATCCAATCGCACGGAGTCACCAGGTGATGCATTTCCTGTAGATTGGTAAACCATACTTCTTAGAAATGGCTGAGACCTGACCTGATCTGATGATACAACATACAAAGGAACATGAATGAGATTTACCGTTTCCGCGTCATATTCTTTGATTTGGAATGCAGTGTAATGGTCTTCGCCAGGCATTCTTATCTTGAGGCATCTGCCAACTAGAGACTGAGGAGAAACTTGGCCCCAGCTTGGTACAAGTGAATCTTTCTTCTTGAGTTCTTCGAGCTCCTGTTCGTAACTCTTCGCATCTCCATCGTTGCTTGATCCAAGATGGGTTTTTTCAGTCATTGCTTTCTTCTTAAAAGGCAGATGCTTTTGATCTTCTTCTGCATCACGAAGCAAGAAAAGAATCAAAATCACTCGGTAACGATTTCAAGAAGCAAGAACAGAATCAAGATGGATCACTCGGTAATGATTACAAGAAAGCAGAGGATTACGAAACCTTGGAATCTATATAAAAACCCAAAGATATATAATCCTCCCAAAGGTAATCCTACTCGAAAACCCTAGTTACTCGAGATAATTTTGATCGACATGTTACAAGAAGTTGATATTCAATAGAAAAACTTCATCGGAAGAGACGTACCTGTGGGAGGACGAGGAGGTTTTTGATCCGCCATTGTAGAGAGAGAAGCAATAGCACAGAGGCATTGGGAGAGATGAAGTTTGTGCTTTACAGAAAAAACGCTAAAAAAAAATCTGCACAGGCGAGAGAATGAGAGAAGAGACTCGAGATTCTATGGAAATGGGAGATTATATAGAGACTTGTAGTAGAAGGTAGCAAGTAGTAACGGTACTCTTACATGAGTCACTCGCACACAAAAAAAATTGATTTAAAATAAATAAAGAAAATTGAAGTTAATTCGTCTTTGGGGTTTCTTTAAAATAAAATTGATTTAAAAATAAAATTGAAGCGATTGTGGCGGATCTGAAATCATGCTCAATCCTCCTTGCCGATTTCCCCCATTCGGATCTGAAATCCTCGACGAGTGCGGTGGAGCTGGGTTTCGCCGTGTCTTGTTGAGTGTTTTTGCTACTTCTGTCTCCCTCATCCCTTGTGCTTGGTTAGTGTTTGGTTTTGGAGTGTTTACTTAGGTGGATTAATTGATGCTGTTGGTTTGTCTTCTCGTTCCCCATGGAGTTGGTGGCTTAGCTAGGTCTTCATCGTCACTGGTTGGGTTGTTACGGAGGCTTGGTTTGGTTTGTCGGCGATTTCCAGGCAGTTCTGTCTCGGTTAGGCGAGATGGGTCTTGGTTATCTGAGTAGATGTGCAATTGGTTCTCGTCTTTGGGGTTGTGGAAGCTCGATCTGCTTTATCGGTTTCTCTTTGGTGGGGTCTTGGTCTATTGAGGGTTCGTAGTCTGGTTTTTGTTGGTCTCGATGTGTTAGAGGATGTAGCTTCCCGGAGTTTTCGGCGGGCCAGAGGACATCGATGGCTCTGGGTCCTGCATCTCGTTTCATCTGATAGAGGCTTCATTGAGATTTTCTTCCCAACGCTTTTCTCCTCGGATTGTGATCTTTTCCTTCTCGCATTGACTGTGCCGGTGGATCTTTGGTTTTGTGGATGACTTTGGGTCTAGTCTAGGTCTGATCTTTGGAGTAGAGGTTGTGTCACTTGTTGTTTCGGCTTGTGGCATGGGTTTTGCTCCCGGGTCAGGCTGCTTTTGTAGCTTCTTCTGGCAGTTTTTGTTGCAGGTCAGAACCGTTTGGGGTTGGTTGGTGTGTTATGTTTTGCTTTTGCTCTGGGTTATATGGCTGTCCTCTTGATTGGTTTGATTCTTGGTCTTTGGGTTGGTCAGTTTGGTGCTATGGATCATAGACTTGGTGCTTGAGTCCGTTCTCTGTCGAGCCTCTCTGTTTAGTGGTTGTTATGGTCTCTGGTGTTTCGCTTTTTGTGATGGTACATTATGGTGGAGACATCTACTGCCTTCCCATTGCCTTGGTAATGGTTTAGGTACCTAGTGTATGAATAAAATGTACATTTTTCCCTAAGCCTATTTCCCAAATTTCTGTTTAACGTACATACATACTTATGCGATTTACCAAAAATATTTTAAAAACGATACATCAAATTTTGTTTGGATAGTTTTTTTGGTATATTGCATATGTATCATCCATTTGCATTTTACTAGTGGTATCTGTTGATGCAACCGCGTTATTTCTATATGTTTGAACACAGTGCGGTTACATCAACGGATAACTTTGTATAATTTTGGTTTCAACAACGGATAATTTTGGTCACAATTAGTTGAAAGATAAGCAGATAACTTTGTATATTACATTAACATTCTCCATTATATTAATTTTGGGTCTCGAACATGCTACATATAAAGATATAAACTGCGACTGTGCTCGGATTAGATGTCTCGATGCAAAGGATGTTGATTTGATTGTCGAGTTCCATTTTTTTGAAACAGATGTGAATCTTATAAGAGATTTTACACCAAGTCTCTCTAAGATCTCTTCTACAAGAATTTGTGGTACTTGATGTTCCGTACCATCTCTTTTGAGTCTCTCTTTCTCTTTTCTTTCCATGGCTTTAGACCTAGTTAGGGTTTGTACTTTGCATCTCTTTATATATATACTGTAAGTGTAATCTAATTTGTTCTTAACGAAAAAAAAATTGTTCTTAACGAATAAGTCAATTAGGTATTTCCTAAACCATCTTATTAAAAAAAAGGTAGTAATTTTTATTTCCATATATTATTAGGAAAATCAAGAAATGATCATAAATTATACGAAAAATTATACTCATCTTGAGCAGTACTTGCAAAAACATATTACTCTAAATTCTACATTGTGGAAATCTGGTAACAATAAGAAGTAATCAATACCAGTTGTTGTCTCTCTGAATCAAATGACTGATACCTTTCTTAACAGATATCTAATTCTTATATATTTATAATTATATATATATATATATATATAATATAGAGAGTGAGACAAGCTTATATACACATTCATGATCTAATGTTTTCCCAACTTAGAGCTCTGCTTTGACCTGACTTGGGTGCAAATTTGCAGAACCCACCATTACATTTTCAGAAACTCCCATCAAATTGTTGTGGTCATTGCCATGAGCTTGATTCTCTTCACTTCCCCATACCGGCTGGTTCAAGCCGTCGAAAGGCCATTGTTGCGGTGGTGGTGGTGGTGGTTGCAGTTGCCGGTGATGGTAGGTCTGTTCAGTCTCGATCACTTGATGTGGCCAAGCGAGCTGCATTGGTGTAGCGTTGAAACTCCCATCCATTAAAGAACCGTTCTGCGACGAGCCAAAACCGGAAAAGAAATCAGCTCAGGGATCATTCATAGAGATCTTGATCTAGTCAAAGAAGTCAAAATGTTGTTGATGTGTTATTATTATCCTAAAAAGAACCAAGGTTTAATGAGAATGGACCCTGGCTATTTAATGGTATGTACAAAGCTGTAAGGAAGAAAGAGAGAGCATTTATTTACTCTGTTCCAAAAGATTTTTCATGAGAAAAGTTTAAGAGATTAGATAGGTGAAAATGAAAGAACTTTGAAACAACAAGATGTTGAAAGAGACCCACATAAATTATTGAGGGATAAATCAAATTTTTTTTTGAAAAAAATGTTCATAGAATCTCATCAATTACATATCCGACATAAGTCACAGAAGATGCAGAAAGGTTTTACAGAACAAAGGTGGTCCGAGTTTTTGACCCACTAAGCTCTTTGTGTACTGTGGTCTGCACGGTGTGTGTTGTGTATTTATTTTCCCTGAGTTACCTTCATAAGACTAGACGTTGATCTTCCTACGCCTTACTCTAAAATGGTCTAAATTAATGTTTGTATCAATAAATACCCAAAAGCTTCTCTTTTCGTGATACAAACTTAAAGCTACTGAAAGAAGGTATAGAGTTTCCTATGGTTAACTTAAATGAGTATTAGAAGGACTTAAGGACTTACTTCGGAAGCTAATATGTTGTCGAGATTGAAGTCGATTCTCGGGTTTACCGCAGCAAGTCTCATTGATAGCATCTGTGGAAACACAAAAGTCACAGTTTCATGAGATTGTGGCACGCAATTTATATTCATTTTTTCCATCTGTTTTTAGTTGACCTTTTGGATGTGCCTTTTAAGGCTATGTGTACAATATAGGTATAAGTAACAAAAGATTGGACCACGGAAAGTCTCACCTCCACTTGACGTTGTAAAGACTGGACATGGTTAATTATTTCATCCAGCACCAACGCGGTACCTTGAATCTGCAGATCAAAGACTTTCTGGTAAGCTTAGGATTCAAATCAGGTAACATCTGCTTTTATACACCAACAACAAGAGTTCCTTAGCAACAAGACATTTCAAAGAGAATACACCAAGATTCCAATATACACAGTGAAGGAAACAGAAAAGAGAATGACCCTTTAATCTAAAGCTAGACATAAATGGCATCTACAATCACAGATTCTCAATGATACTTTATCAAGGTTTAAAAAGTAATCAGTGTACTCTTAGTGATTCATGGAACAATCAATCAAATCCTCACAGCTCACCAAATTTGTTTTACAAACACTCATCTTTCACATCATCTCACCAATAATTGCTGCTAACTTCTAACATCAAAAGATGATTAAATTAGTTGTCTAGGAGTGTCACATCATGTTTCCAACTAATTAGGTATGTGGGACTCAAAGCCAATATCAATTCTTGTAAAAAAAGGATACTTTGCTTTCTAATCGTCCTTCTAAGAGTGTCATTGTCTTTTTTTCCTTGATAGATACCGAACTTGTTAGAGACGATACTACCCTCTTCCTCACCTTGCTTAGAAAGTTTGCAACTTTTTTCCCACTTATCATCATCAAAAAGATGGACCCCAAAACCACACTTTGATCTTAATCTTTCCACCAAAATCTGTCCCCTAAACCCAAAACCTTAATGGCACATTACAGCTAGCATCCCCACTTCCTAAAGTCATTATCGCCAGTTATAGACTAATCCCTCAAGCTCAACAATGAAAACACACTTTGAGAAGAGGAAAAAAGAATTCGAGATAAAAAGCTATGTCCAATCACTTCCGTGTGACTAAGTTAACCTTAAAGCTAACTGTACCCGTGAGAAGATATATCTCTCCCCACAATAAAGCTAAGATCTTTAAAGCATTACACATCAGAAACCACCTTTCTTCATTAAAAAAGCAATTAAGCAAAAATTCACCTTTTTTGTTAAGGATTAAGACACTTAACAAAAACAAGATCAGCAAAATTATACTATATTCCTACTTTTTGACTAGTGAATCAATTAAAGAAATATTTCTGTCGTCGTTAAGCACAAATGAAGACCTAATGATTGAATTAGCATATAATTGATTACTACACACGTCAATATCTCAAGAGACAAACCTTATCACAGCCTGGGACCAGTTCTTGTAGTAGCTTCATTCGTGCGTTTATCTTCTCCCTTCTTGCCTATAATCGCATAATTAGCCATGGATTAGTGATTAATCAAATGATTACGACCAAAAATAGAGAAAATTTTGTGAGATGCAAAGTTTTACTCTTTCTGCTAAGCTATGACTATCTGTTGCTTGACCACGACGAGCTCTAACATGAACATAAGGTAGCTTCTCGTTTTCTTCTGAGCTTTTGTTCTTCTTCGTCGAGCTTTTAACCTATAAATTTTAGGGATTCATTCATCAATCACTGGCTTGAATCGAATGTTAAAAAAAAACCCCAAAATTTGTCTCACCTTCTTCTCGAATTCTTTCCTCTTCCCAGATCGATTGTTCTGACTAGGGCACGGACTATGATTCTCCATAGCTGAATCGGTGGTCTCTGCAGGCTCAGTCTTGACTCTATCAAGATTTGCGCTGGAGTTTGAAGGTACAGAGCTCGTCGGAGTTTCACCGGAGACATTTCCGTTTTGTTGTTGTTGCTCAGTCGCAATCACCGAGAAACGAGCTGCTCTTTCCATTAGGACTGAGTTACAAGGAAAAGTCAATGCCCCGCCAAATGAGTGAAGCGGTGGGGGAGCAATATCTCCACCGATTCCGGCGACGGCAGCAGCTTGAGAAGACGATGAATCAGTGAAATGAAGAAGCTCCACCGCTTGAGTCGCCGGAAGCTCAAGCAACGCCGTGAACGAACCGGCGTTTTCCGGAGGTAGAGTCGTCGTCGTCACCAGTTGTCGAAATTCGTCGCCGATATGAAGCGATTCAAGCCCTGTAGCTTGTCGGCACGGTCCAATACCGCCGGATCTAGCTCCAAATCCTCCAGTCAGATCCATAAACGAAAAAATCTCACTCCAATAATCCCAAAAAAAATCAGCAGCAACACATTCGATTCAACGTTTTTGAGTTCTCGAATTGAATCACACAATCTGAAACGAAAAACCCACCAAAGGAAACTTCAAAGAGAGACTTGAGTAGAAGAAAAATTTTGACTTTTTCCCGAAGAAGAAGGAGCATCAATGGCGGTCAAAGAATCAGAAATCCTCTCTCTCTCTCTTAGACAGAACTTCCAGAAGAAGGTATTGTTCCTTTGTTAAGAAAACTCTCTTTCTTTTTCTGTGAGAGAGAAAAAAAGCTTTACTCCATAGCCATTTGTTGTAGGACGAAAGCAACGTTAGCTATGGAGTGCGTCTGTTAAATAAAGAGCCACTCTTTAGAGAAGAGAGAGAGACCAATTTTTGTTATTGTACGGTACGATTTTTTTTTAAACGGTACTTTTTCTTTTTTTTTTTGCTGGATCCTAATAGATAATAGTTGGGCCTTTTGGGCCTTGATTATAATTTTTAATCCATGATTTGTTAAAAACAGTGATTAGTGTGTACTGTATAGTTTATTTTATTTACAAAAATGATTTGTTGGGAGTACCAAATAACGGCACATATTTAATGTAATTGGTAGATTTGATTTATTCTTCCGCAGGACCAGGCTCTGCTGTTTTCTGACCTCCTTTTTCTTATTTTTTTCGATAAAATAAGTTTGAAGAAATAAATATAAATCAATAATGCTTCGTATATTATTATTATTATTATTATTATTATTAGTTAATGCCATAAATGATAAAGTTTTTAATGCAAAAACAATTTCTCCACGGTATACTTTTCAAACAGCGATCTTCGAGGCAGAGAATTGGAGTATCGCAAATCAAAGAGAAGAGGAAGAAGAAGCAGAAGATCTACGCCAACATGGCGACTCACATAACTCATCTCTCCGAAACCTTCAAATCTCTACATGTTAGATCGATGCATTTTGGATTGCTCAAGGTTCGGTCAGTGGATTAGGGTGGTGCCTAAGAGATTCCACGGACTTTCTTACTTTTGACATGAGAGGATGTAGGCGAAGCATCTCGGGCCTTCATGCTGAGTTTGATGGGCTGTTTTGGGCGATGGAGTGTCTAAACGAGAGGAGACTCTTCTTAGTGAGAATTGAGACGGACTGTGAAAACCTTATTTCAATGACTACGCATCCACTTGACTGGCCATCCTTCGGTGCGGAGTTGGACTGCTTCACTATGCTAAAACAATCTTTTGTATCTTTTATTTTAGTTCATATCCCACGTAGTGTTAATGTTCGGACCGACTCCCTTGCAAAAAAAACTCGAATACGAGGTTATATATTTTTCCATGTAAGTCAAATATTTTTGTTTGGGGTTATCAGTTAGGAAAACTTTGCAATCGGTAGAATTTGATTTAATATATGGAGATTGTTTAAAAAAATATATATGTATCAGCTTCTGACTTTTCACGTACTCGATTTCGGTGTGTGAATAAAAAAACGTAAAACAATTTTGTTGACTTGTTAAATCGTTAAATAATTTAACCATAATAAGTTCAACTGCTTTTTTAGCTGCACAGTAACCACCAATACAAATTGTAATTATCTCAACCGTTGGATGGATTTTACCTTGGACAAATGAGTGGTTTACAGTGTACTGAATTAGGAGTTTCTTACAATTTATGATCTTTGACTTAAAATTAGTAACTTAGCCGATATTATTAGTTGGGACAAATATAGACGAGTGGGTCCGTTCGTATTGTGGAATATTCGATTTCACTTTCACACAATGGATCGAACAGAAATTCAACATTATACTTAATAAGTTGAGCCCAAACCCAAATTCCATTTTGTTGCAAAATCATCACTTAATTACGATTTGTTAATTCTTCATGTTCAAACTCAAAAAATTACTATAAAATGTTTAAAAGCTTTTTTTTTTTTAAACATGAGGTATCATTTGTCACAAATAATTCGTGGTATCATTATTTGATAAGAAAACGAATATTATCAACTTGAAACAAAGGAAACAGTTTTGTTTTTCAACAATATCCGTATAGGTTTAACATAAACCACTAGATTACGTGTTCTTATCGAAAAAAATATACTTTTAAAAAGTGTAATTTAAATGTGCTGATTGATATCGGTTTCACGTCTTGGTGTGTAAGGTTTGGTGTAGTAGTAAAGTCACAATCAAAGAGGGGAGGTACAATCATTTTTGGCATTTCCAATTTGGCAACGTCACTTACTCTCCCAACGTCCATTGCTTCTTTGGAGTTGAGAAATTGATTTGTTGAGTTCGTATCCAATTCTTTATACCAACCAAATACGTATCTCCATTTGGTATACACATTCACAAATACACACATTTATGCTAATTATATAGATATCAAAATATACGGCCCTCTTATGTTTTTATATATTTGAATTAATTAGATGCCAAATAGAATATGATATATGCAAAAGTCTTTATCAATAAGCTGCTTTAGGCAGGGATTGATCAGAATAAAAAAGTTAAAAGTAATTATAGAAATGGATGTTTTTAAGCTCGATTCATTTCAAGCTGTTTTTTTGGGCTAACATTAGAAGCTCTTTATAAAAAAATATTATTTTGAATGTACAGTAGAAATTCTATAAATTAATAATATTGGAATTATGATATTTTATTAATTTAGAGAGTTATTAATTTACCAAAAAAAGAAAGTTTTCACAATCTTTAAATTTTTGTTTACTTGAATATTTTTATTTAAAACTAAATTGTATTTTTCTTAAATTAGTATTATTCCTTTTATTTGTGTTTATTACATCTAAAAATTATTGAGTTATAAAGAGATTATAATATTAAAAAAAACAATACAAAAATCATATATAAATATATTTTACATGTGTATGTATAAAATTTTAGTATATGAAATATTAATTTATGGTATTATTGAGACCATATATTTATATAAGGGTTTTATAATATTTATTATCTTATTATCTTATCAAATTATGGTATATTTTATCTTAACCCGATTCGGGACCGGTAAAACTTATTAATTTATAGAATTTATTAATTTATCGAGTTTTTACGGTATAACATATCACATTGAGAGTGTGATGAATTTAAAATGATGGATATGGCGAGACCACAAAGATTTACGGAAATATTCGTGACAGAAAATAAAAATTTTAATAATGCATGAAGAGAAATAATATTTAAAGCACTAGATTATTTGTTTATAAGTGGGCCTGGATCGGCGTGCTAACCACGTGACTGGCCCATTAAGCCTCTATTCGGAGCTGGTGTTGTGTTCCTATATAGTATTTTACAAACTGAGAAGTTAGAGAGAAAATGTGTAAATTGTTTACACATGTGTAATTAATAGAATGAATCTTCTTCTTTCGATGCTAATGATCATTTGTATGTGACACATACTTATCTGTTTCCAGTTACTATGGCAGTAACTGGTAACAATAGAATTAAAAGAATTTGTATAATTTGTATAATTTATAAAACTGTGTTACCAGTTAGAAGTTGGTAGAATTAATAGAATAGAAAGTTGTATAATTTATAGAATTTATAGAATGTTGAAGAATTGTAGAACTGTAGAATTGGTAGAAAGTTGTGAAGGAAAAAAAAGTTGCATGACCGACAGAAATCAACGATTTTGTGAAGAAAAAAAAGTTGCAGAATAAAGCAGTATTGGTTGGACACGTTGCAGAATAAAACAGTTTTCATAATTGAAAACAATCACGGGTGAATTTAACATTTGCCTATAAAATATCAGACTGAGCGAAACAAACATTCGTACTCAGGCGAAGGAAAAAAAATTGTGAGGGTGGAAAAATAATCATCTGTTGGTACTTGAGAGGCTGGAAAAATTGAGAGGGTGGAAAAATAATTCAAAGCGAGATAATCGTAATCGAGTAAGTTTACATTATTTGTGTATAATTCATATAACGTTTACATATATCATCATTTAATATTTATAAGAATGTTTTTTCATACTACAATTTTTATTCCACAAATAGCATAACTTAACTGAGTTATATATTTCGTTAAGTATTTTTCAAATACCTTTAATTTGAAGAGCATAAATATTATTATAATTATTTCTGATTAAAAATTTTAGTTATCAAATTTCTAAAATAATTTAATTGCATTTATATAAAATAATTGATTACTTTAAAATAAATTTCTAAAAACTATACATAATCGTAAATTTCTAAAAACTATACATAATCGTTTTTGTTTAAGAATTGAACATAAGTATTTATATTTCAATTCATGCATCATTAAATATGTACATAGTGTGTAAATGTTAAGTATTTTACTTCATTTCATAACTGGATTTACGATTCAAAGTAAATTATCTTGGATTTTTTTTCTTAATTCAATTTTATTATCACCTGTTACATATAAATAAACAATCTGATGCACAAACCCTAACAGAAAGGTTTGAGGAAGAAACTTTCCAGTTTATCTTAAATAGTATAAACCGGCCAATTTGTTAAGTATGTTTTCAAATACCTTTAAATTGAAGAGCATGAATATTGTTATAATTATTTCTGATTAAAAATTTTAGTTATCAAATTTTTTAAAAAAATTAGTTGCATTTATATAAAATAATTGATTACTTTAAAATAAATTTCTAAAAACTACATAATCGTAAATTTCTAAAAACTATACATAATTGTAAATTTCTTAAAATTTATATAAAATAATTGATTACTTTAAAATAAATTTCTAAAAACTACATAATCGTAAATTTTTAAAAACTATACATAATCGTTTTTGTTTAAGAATTGAACATAAGTATTTATATTTGAATTTATGCATCATTAAATATATACATAGTGTGTAAATGTTATCGATTGTTTTAAAAAATTACATTTAACTAATATGTTTTTAATTGTTATTTAGCAGAGCTACAATTATGAGCGGCGTGGGGGATCCGGATGGTGGAACATCAAACGAAAACAATATGGTAAAATTATATTTCAAAAGTTTAGCTATACAAATACTATACCATAGAAATATATTTAATTATTGTGAGTTATGAAATCTAAATTGTAGGAATTTTCTAGATGGTCGCCAATGTTGAATTCTCTATTCATTGAATTATTAGAAGAAGAAGTGCAAAAAAGAAACTATTCTTCGTCATTGCCACATAAAGACGGCAAAAAAAATATAGTCAAAAAGATTCGTGAACGAACAGGATTTATAATTGATTGGGATAAATGTCAAAGTAAACACAATGACTTAAAAGCCTTGTACGGGGTATATCAAAGGCTTGTTCGACGTACTGGTGTTTCCATTGAACCTGGTACAGGAAAAATAATCATGAATCCAAATTGGTGGCGAGATCGGAACAAAGTAAGAATTTTTTTTATTGCATTCCATAAAATATTAATAATTACATATTTGTAAGTGTTTTTTATATAAGACAAAATTATGTTGTAGGACACAAAAGGGTCTTCAAGATTAAGAAAAAATCCTCTACCACGCATGGATTTGATGCACAAAGTGTTTGGCCCACATTGTCCTGTAAACGACAATATACTTTCAGCTAGTCAAATAGATGAAACTGTTGAAGAAGACGATGTTGAAGTAGAAGAAGAATTTGAAGAAGAAGGCTTTACTGAAAGTGTACCAGAAACTCAAGGGCAATTCAATTTTGAAACTGAATTTCAACCACAACCGATGGAAAATCATCCAATTTCGCCATCAATGCCGATTGAGATATCTTCACATCAACGGCGAGCTAGGGAAGATGGTAGTAGAGGTAGTAGAACTACTAGCAGAGGACGAAGCCAATCTAGTCGGCAAACCACTCAGACTCCACGCAGACGAGCTGTTATGGATACACATTTAACGAATATCGAGTCATATCTTGCAACTATGCAAGCTCCAATCCAGATGCTCAATGCACGAAACCAAACGGCCGAAGATTATGAGCGTGAATCTTGGTTAAAGTTGAATGAACTAGAAGACATAGAAAAATTTACAGATTTTTGGTGGGCATCATCAGAAATTTTGAGAGATCCGTCTGAACAAAAAAGGTTTGTGTTACTCAAAAATAATGAAGAAAGAATTCGTTTTCTAGAAGGGTTGACAGGTTACGATCGGTCTGGTACATTTCGTGGTAGTTCATGGAAACGTCAACTCAGTGGTTCGAGTGGACCAAGTAGTAGAGGATCCGTTGGTAGCGGATCAGGTTCTCTAGGCGTAGGAGGATTTGCCCAATTTGGTGGTGCTGGCTTTACAAACATTGGAGGGACTTCAAATCTAGGTGGTGCTGGCTTTACAAACATTGGAGGGACTTCGAATCTGGGTGGCGCTGGTTTTTCAAATACTGTGGGTGGTGCTGATTTTTCACATTTTGGTGGTTCTGGCTCGCCAAACCAATTCAGATCAAGACACGGATTTCAAGTTCCAAACTCCAACCCAGAAGTTAATTTATCTCCAAATCCTAGGGTTGTCTCTGGTGAAGGTTTGGCGTTTAGACCTGCGTCTGCAGCCGAGTTACTCGACCGTTTTAATTTGTCCGACTTTAATCGTTCAGTTGGAAACAATGATAATGATGGCGAAATCTAAATGAATAACTATTTTAATTTACTTGTTTAATGTACAATATATTAGTTATCTTTCGTTTACTTAAACTGTATCATGTTATGTAATTTTTAAAGTGTTCTTTAATGAAGTTTTTTTATATTCAGGTTTCTCGCATTATCGAGTTACATTCGCGCGGATTACATAATCTCACAGAAGATGAGTTACTTGAGCTAATTTGTCTTGAGCACATGGATTTACAACTATCCAAGAGATTGCTTACATCTCTTGAGAATGCGCATCGAGGTGTTCACACGGCTATGTGAGATATTACATACAGAGTATGGAATAAAATGCACAAAAAACATATCTGTAGAAGAAACTGTGGCGATGTTTCTTGTGATATGTGGTCATAACATGACCCAACATTCAGCAGGGCTTTTGTTTGGATGGGCACAAGAGACAGTTGGACGTAAATTCAAAGAGTGCCTAAAAGCATGCACGAAACTGTCTGGTAGATTGCTTAGGAAGCAGACTCCCGAACAACTCCGGCAGGTACCCCGAGGTTTACGAGATAATCAAAATTATTGGCCTTATTTTAATGGTTTTATTGGTGCAATGGATGGTACTCATTGTACAGTAATGGTGGCTGGTGCGGATGCGACTCGCTTTTATAACAGACATTCAGAGACAAGCATTAATGTTTTGGCAATATGCAACTTGGATATGTTATTCACTTACATATTTGTTGGATGTCCTGGATCTGTACATGATGCAAGAGTTTTATCATATGCAATGGAGCGTGACCCAACTTTTCCAACTCCTTCGTCCTCGAAATACTATCTTGTAGATTCTGGTTATGCTAACACGCAAGGATTTTAAGCTCCGTTTAGAGGTCATAGGTATCATTTACCACAATTTCAAGATGGTTCCCCCCCTAGAGGTGCAGAAGAGTTGTATAATCGGTGGCATTCTTCGCTGCGCTCTGTAATCGAACGAACATTCGGAGTTTGGAAGAAAAAGTGGAGGATTTTATCAGAGTTCCCAAGATACGATGTCGAGACACAAAACAAAATAATCATAGCCACAGCTGGACTGCATAACTTCATTCGCCTGTCTCAAATTCCAGACATTGATTTTGATGATGCTTTGCATACTACTGCAATCCCGCGAGAACATATTAATAACAATAGAGAAAGTGGAGAAAGTGCAGAAGAAGACTTTCTACATAATCAAGAGAGAACAACAGCAGAAACTCGTATGCAGATAATACGAGAGGGAATAAAACAACAAATATGGGATGCATTTCATTAATGAACTACTGGGTTCGGGTATTCGGGTTCAGTTTTTTTTTTCTTTCAAAATGTAAGATGCTTTGAGAATACTAAGTACTTTTTAACTTTTTTAATATAGTATAAGTACTAGTATTTTACAAGTTTTTGTGATTGGTCAATTATTATTACCATTTAAGTTTGAAAAAAAATAATTACTTTTTTAAAATTAATTACTTTTTCAACATTAATTACTTTTTAAAAAAAATTCTGCATTTTCAGCAAATAAAGCAAAAATTCTCCTGTTACCATTTAAGTTTGATATTATTCAGCAAATTCTGCAAGAAATCAACAGTAAATCAGCAAATTCTGCAAATTCAGCAAAAATTATGCGGTTACCATTTAAGTTTAATATTATTCAGCAAATTCTGCAAGAAATCAACAGTAATTCAGCAAATTCAGCAAAAATTCTGCGGTTACCATTTAGACCCATACTTTCATACATAATTATGTTTTCATATAGAAAAATTTCAACAAATTTGTATGTGAGTGATTTCCTTTTAGAATTTTGTTTTATATAATATGTGAATTTTATACAAAAAAAAGAAACGTTTCCTTACAATGCTTGGCGTAGTAGATTGTTCATTTCGAGCAAAAAAAATGATAAAAATTTCCTTTTAGAAAATTTGTTCATATTATATCTTTTAGAAAATTTCCTGTTAGAAAACCTTTGGTATTCTATTTTTTTTTTTTTTTAAATTTGTATGTTTTACATAGAAAAATTTCCACCAATTTGTATGTTGCAATTCTTTATTTGTTAGAAACATGTGTACCAAACATTTCTATTGAAAAATAAGATTTATTATGGAACATTTGCAAAATGTCATTTTTGGTTTTCATTTGCAAAAATCCCACTAATTATGATTTTTTAGAGCATAAATCTTAAAATTCTAAACCCTAAAAAATCTGTTGACCTCTAAAACCCCTTAAACCCTCAAAACGAAACCATAATACAACATATTTAACCCAAACATAAATGATATAATGAATAAATAATTTTTAAAAAGTAGCATTTTTGTAAAAATTGTAAAAAAGATGACATTTTTGTAAAATGGCACTTGAATGGTTTTTTGTGAAATTTTTCATTTATATAAATAACGAAAAAAAAGAGAAGAAAAATAATAAATATTTACTCTTTGTCTGGGAAGTAAAGAAGAAAGATTTGCAATAAGAAGAGCTACGAGTTGAAACTTTATGTGAAATTTCAAAAAATGCAATTTTTCAGGTGTCATTTTACAAAAATATCATATTTTTAAAATTTTTACAAAAATACCACTTTTTCAAAATTATTTTTTCTTTATATTATTTATATTTGGGTTAATTATGTTCTATTATGATTTAGTTACGAGGGTTTATGAGTCAAACCATTTTTTAATATTTAGAATTTTAAGATATAGAGTTTAAAAATATATATAATTAGTGGTATTTTTGCAAATAAACACCCCTAAATGGCATTTTTGCAAATGTGCACATAAAAAATGGCATTTTTGTAATTTTCCTAAACTTTAATAAGGCCATTTCGTTTACAAAATTTGCAATCAATTCTTTTACCCTCTTCTGAAAGTTTACAAATTTTGCAATCAATTCATTTAATCTATGGAATCATCATAAATAGAGTATGCAAATCTTCCTTCTATCAAACGTTTGAAAGGGTGACTATCTTCCTCTCCATTGCAAAGGTTTTTCTATGTTCTATGAGGGATGATTTTCCCTCCTAATCATCAGCGGTATTGTCGAACAGTCGTTTTAGTTTGGTTTTTCCCCTGTGATTTTATTTTGTTGTTATAAAGTGTTAAAACATACATGTTATAAATGTTATATCCTTTTCAATATTATAGCTAAGTTTATCTTCGTATTCGAACATGACAAAACTCCATTAACTTAGTTATGTCCTTGGAAGCAGTATGAATCACTGTATATGATTTAAAATAAACAAATGAATCATTCAAATGGCTTTTTGTGTGTGTTTTAGGTATTTTTTTCCTTTTTCTTCACATTTTTAAAAATTCTTTATGCAACTAAACATTATTCGACAGCTGTTACAAATCAACATGCATGGGATCCACATACAACATATAATACATATATATATATCTCTCTCTTACTAGTTATTCCCAAATTGCTGCACAAACGAGATCCGTAACTAAGTTCGAACTTAAATAAATATGGTTGTGAACAGTGGCGAATGCACATGGTTAGCATGGGGGCAGTTGCCCACCATAAAAAAAAAATAGAGTAATTTGCTAAGTGATTTTAAATTGCCTCTTTTGATAGATTTGTTTATGCCCTTCTTAATTATTTGGATGCACACTTGAAAAAAATAATCTGAGTCAATAATCAATAAACACAAAAGTCCATTCGATTGTTTTGTTTTGTTTACAAGCCCATATACATATTGTCAATATAAAAATTAATAGAATCCTCTATTTGCTTTAGAAGGTTTGCTTTTCCTAATTAAATAAAATTAGGAATTCTCATCAAGCAATTATTAAAGCAGAACACAGACTTCTCTACTTCCTTCTGTCGACTTCTAGTAGTTAAAATCTGATTCGGTTTACTTTCATCAACCACAATTCTCGAATTAATGTAAGTTTCTTCTCAATTTCGTGATTTTGATTTGGTTTTTCTGATTTTGATTTTTGTGATTTGTTTTCTTCCTCTCATGTGGTGTCTTCTCTGTTTCTTTTATTTCTTTCCATTTTAAAAAACATTGTTTCGGTGATTTTGTCTACACAGTGTTTAGTTTAATTTTTATAACACAAAAATTCTTGTTTGCAAATTGCTAATATATATAATATCGATAGTAATGTATGTGACTCTTCGCCACTGGTAACTTAGGACTCACGAGTCACGATCACGAACTATGCTTTTGTTTGTGAGTTTAGTATATAATATCTTATTTGGATGGTCAATGGTTAGTCTGTTAGAACTTAGAATGCTTTATCGATGTTTGATTTTACATTGACTAATGTGTTTTGCAGACAAACCAATGGAGCGGTATTTTAAAAGAAAATCAGCTTCAAATTCTGAGGACAATTTGGATGATTTGCCATGGGATCCTGCTGAAAGAAAAAGAATATTAGATTATCATCCAAATCAAAGGGACGAGGTAAGAAGAAGGTACCTTTCTAGAGGCCCATGTCAGCCATATGGACATACATTTGAGAAAAAGAAAATTGGAAAGGCAAATAGGCGATTCAATCCCGCTTGGTTTGATAAATATGGCAATTGGCTAGAGTATAGTGTATCGAAGAATAAAGCATTCTGTTTATGTTGTTACTTATTCAGAGATGATATACCAAGGCAAGGTGGAAATTACGCGTTTGTGACAGAAGGTTTTTCTTGTTGGAATAAGCCTGAGACTTTATCTGAACACGTGGGTGGAATGAACAGCTTTCATAATATTGCTGTTAAGAGATGTGATGATTTGACGAATCAAGGGCAGTCGATTGAGCATGCGTTGTATAAGCAGGATAATGTGGTGAAAAATGAATACCGCATCCGGTTAAATGCTTCAGTTGATGCTTCTAGGTACTTGTTACGACAAGGGCTACCTGAAACAACCCAATTTTTTTTTTTTTTTTTTTTTTTTTTAATACGATAAACGAGAATTAGTATTCCCAGAAATACTAATTCTCCAAAACAATTCCGCACAACAATGTAACAGTTAAAAAAAAGGACAGCGGTTTAACACAAACAACAAACAGCGTCAGAACGAAACAGGAAGTAAATAAACACACAATGATGAGACCCTAGATCATCTCCTCTTCATAGCCGGATTCCACGATCACACTTTATCTTTACCTGCATCACATGGTTATAAGAGATGCGTGAGTATTATCATAAATACCCAGTGGTACGATCATCCTATCTACTTGGCTAGATGCACGGGTAATGGATACCAAACGGTCAAACAAGCAAAAAGTCAACCCCGAAAAGTCAACCCTAAAAGTCAACGTGAGTCAACCACAAAAAGTCAACCTTAAAAGTCAACGCAAGTCAACCACAAACCACGATACCTATGTTGAACTCAACACTAAAAACGCCCCAAACAAGCATTAATCGATCAACAGTCAACACGAAAAGTCAACCCCGAAAACTCACCCCAAAAAGTCAACCCTAAAAATCAACGTGAGTCAACCACAAACCACGATACATACGTTGATCACAACACTAAAAACGCCCCAAACAAGCATTAATCGATCAACAATTCAACTCAATTCGCAATCAAACGCACCAATTACCCGTAAAAACCATAGTCACGCACTCACCTGTTTTCGGAAGCAAATAACTCGCGACTTACTACACCAAATCACGATCGGAAAACGGCTCTGGAAACTAGACACCGAGAGCTTTCCAACGGTATAAAAAGCGTCTCCTAACTCTAAGCAGTTCGACGGGAAACAGCTCGCAAGCTCGTTGATCGGAACTCTGAAAACAAATATTTCAGAAACGACACACTAACTTCAAAAGCACACAGAGAACGGAGGTCACCTCTGAATAAACCGAAATCGGTGTCTGTGGGAAGCTAAGACTCAGAGCTTTCCAATGACATCTAGCTCGCCTCCTGGGTTCATACAGAACGACAGGAATCGTCCATGGAAGTGGACTGATCGCAGAAGAGATGCTGCAGAAATATCTCTCAGTACAACGATCATAACTCCTAGAATACTCAACCAAAAGACAAGAAGTTTCTTTCTAAATCAAGCTAAGAGAGCGAAGAACTTACCCTAAAAATTACAGTCCAATCCGATCAAAACTCCCAGCCGTTTGTCTCTTTTAAAAAAACCGGCAGAAAACTCTCCTTCCTCCCTCTTTCTCTTCTCCTCTCTCTTCCTCTTCTTCCTCTCTCTTTCTCACTTTCTCTCCCTCAGTCTAACTCTGCTGCTCATATAAAGACCCAACATTTCCCACAAAACAAGGTCCCTAAAACAAGGGTCTCTTTTTGACTTTTAAAAAAAAATATTAAAAAAACAACTCGGGTTTTTAACCAAAACAACTCGGGTTTCCAGTCAAAACCCGCATAACCGAGCGATTTAAAACTTAATCCGCTAGTTCAAATCGAGCTGGTATCGATCAACACCTAAACCAAAAATACAAATTTGGTTCACGGGCGTTACAATTCTCCCCCACTAACACGGATTCGTCCTCGAATCACGCAACACCGTCTCTCTACGGCTCGCCTTCCTGGCCAAAACCCGTCCAGCACTCCAAGATTCCCAACCAGTCTTATACCAGAAACACGTGTCACCGCCACACTACGGTAAACACCCTTGGTTAACACAACCCTGTCACCCCACAACTCGCCCTCCTGGCCAACATAAAATCCTGTCCCACTGTACTCGCGATCAACCTCAATCCATACACCACTCCGCCACCCTAGGGTTCACTTCCGAGCCGCAACCTGATCAGATTTACCCGAAAACATATACGATGCAACGTTCTTAATCCGGATTAGGCCTGTCCGTTTGTTTGCGCAACAATCAAACAAGAACATGAACAACCAACCGTAGACCTAAAGTTAAACCAAAGGCGCTACATCTGCTACCAGGGTCATCTGAATCGAAGTTCCGATCATAGGCGAAACCCTAGACTAGACGCCACTCCACAATCTACTCAACAATCCCTGAAACTCCTCCAGTCTCATAATCACGATCACGTTCAGGCACTATTGCTCATAGCTCATACTCATACTCATACTCATACGCATACTCATACTCATACGCATATACAGCCCACCGTATCTACTCGCAGGATCGTCACCCTTTGAGCTACGGTGCGCAGGGGACCCACTATCCCCCGTGTATATGCCGGGACCCACTATCTCTGGGTATATGCCAAGATCCACTATCTCTGAGTATATGCCGAGACCCACTATCTCTGAGTATATGCCGAGACCCACTATCTCTGAGTATATGCCGAGACCCACTATCTCCGAGTATATGCCGAGACCCACTATCTCCTGAATAAACATACCGAGACCCACCGTCCCCCTCACCGAGACAATAGCCTGAAATATGCATCCAAAATCACTTGTCGACCTACATGACCCCACTAGTCACATGTCGACAAAACTCGTATCATGACACCAAGATTAACAAGAATACGCCATCTTATTAAATCATCAACAATGTATAATCGTTACAACCCAAAACGAAAATACAACTCATAAATCCCTCGCGTACAAGTCTGAAACACAACAAAACTCAAGCCTCCGCTTGCTTCTCGAACTACTTCGCAAACTTTGCCTTCATCTTCACTTCTGGTTCCCACGTCTCCTCCTCGGCACCATCACAATCCCACACAACTCTCACCAACGGTATCCTCTTCCGGCGCAGAACCTTGACTCTCTTCTCGAGAATTCTCACCGGTCGCGCCTCCAACGTCATGTTGGGCTAAAGATCCTCCGGAATCCTAGCCAACACCTCCTCAGACTCATGTAAACACTTCCGCAGCATCGACACATGGAAGACCTTATGAAAAGCCTTCATACTCTGAGGTAACTCCAACCGATAAGCCACTGGTCCTATCCGCTCCAAAACCTTGAACGGACCCATAAACCTCGGACTTAGCTTATTCTCAGAAATGGATCTGTTAGGACCCCTCAACATCGCCGCCTTGAGATACACCAAATCTCCCAACTCGAACTCCAACTCTTTCCTCCTCTTATCGCCTCCTTCATGTTCAGCCTCAAGACACGGATCCTCTTCGTTGTCTCCTGAACAAAATCTACACCAAACAGGCTCCTCTCCCCCACTTGGGTCCAATATAACGGTGTACGGCATGGTCGCCCATACAGAGCCTCATACGGAGCCATCCCAATGCTCGCCTGGTAACTATTGTTATACGCAAACTCCACCAGGTTAAGATGATCCGTCCAATGTCCACCGTAATCCAGCACACACATCCTCAGTAGATCCTCCAATGTCTGAATCGTCCTCTCAGACTGCCCGTCCGTCTGTGGATGATATGTTGTACTCATATGCACCTTAGTGCCCATCTCAGCCTGAAATGCCTTCCAGAACTCTGAAGTAAACCTCGGATCGGATCCCTGTCTGACACTATACTCATTGGCACCCCGTGCAACCTCACAATCTCACGCACATACTTCCTAGCCAATACCGTCGCTCCGTCAGTCTTCTTAATGGCAAGAAAATGTGCTGACCTGGTCAGACGATCCAAAATCCCCCAAATCGCATCATACGTCCGAGACACAGGTAAACCCGTCACGAAGTCCATGGTAATCAAGTCCCACTTCCACTCCAGAATGGGCAAACTCTGCAACATACCACTCGGAACCTGATGCTCAGCCTTCACCAGCTGACACACGTTGCACGCTGCAACCCAATTAGCTACATCCCGACCCAGTGATAATACCGTTTCAGATCACGATACATCTTGGTCGCCCCAGATGAATCGATAACATGCTCGCATGAGCCTCACGCAAGATCTCTTGCCTCAGATCCTCATCCTTGGGTACACAAACCCGTCCGTTCACCAGTATCGTCCCGTTCGCCGAGACCATATACTCTGAACTTGCAACCCTAGCAGCATCAATCAACATCGGATCCAACTCCTGAGCTGCTCGAATACGACTCAGCAAATCTGCCTGGTTAGCTACCTCTAACCCCAACGGCTCCTGTGAGATTACACACAACCTCAATGTACCAATCTCGCTCACCAGAGCTTCCATATCCCGTTCCTGAGCCGAAGCAACCCTCATCCGACTCAACGCATCTGCAACCAGATTAGCCTTACCCGGATGGTATTCGATCTCCAAATCGTAATCCGCTACCAACTCTATCCAGTGCCTCTGTCTCTGGTTCAGCTCCGGCTGAGTGAAGAAATACTTCAGACTCTTGTGGTCTGTGAACACCTGAACCTTTCCGCCGTAAAGATAAGATCTCCAAATCTTTAGAGCGAAAATTACCGCAGCCAACTCCAAATCATGGGTAGGGTAATTGCACTCATGCTTCCTCAACTGCCTCGAAGCATACGCAATAACCTTTCCCTGCTGCATCAGGACACAACCCGGACCAACACCCGAAGCATCGGTATACACCACGTAAGGCTCACCCGGCTCGGGTAAAGCCAACACCGGTGTACTCGTCAACATCTCCTTCAGCTTGCTAAAACTCTCCTCGCACGCAGAAGACCACACAAAAAGAACGTCCTTCCCTGTCAACTTGGTCATCGACTTAGCCAAACTCGCAAATCCCGCGATGAATCTCCGATAATAACCTGCCAACCCAAGAAAACTCCTGATCTCAGTGGCATTCCTCGGTCTAGGCCACCCTCTGATGGCCTCAATCTTAGCCGGATCTACGGAAACTCCCTCTGCAGACAGCACATGGCCAAGAAAACTCATCTCTCGCTGCCCGCATCTGCACTTACTCAACTTTGCGTACAGCTTCTGCTCCCGCAGCTTCTCCAAAACCAATCTCAAGTGCACCTCGTGTTCTTCCGGACTCCTCGAGTAACCGGAATATCATCTACGAAGATGATCACGAACACGTCCAGATTCTCCTGGAACACCCCGTTCATCAACCGCATGAACGCTGCTGGGCATCCGTCAAACCAATTGGCATCACCACACTAGATCAACCCGCATGATCTCTGAGGTCCGCATCTGCTCCTATACTGATCCACACGTTTTCAGACATTCATTGCTCCCAACTCATCAAAACACCTCGCATACCCTCAGGAACGCATCCCATTAGCTCACGGTATTTGCAGGGGAACAACCATCCCCTCGAGAGAACAACCATCTCTCAGTATAATACAGGAGAACCACCATCCCCTAGTGAAATGCAATAAAAACAGGGGAACCATCATCCCCCTATGAGTTGTTCGGGCATCTACTCATACCCTAGAGCGATAAATTCTTAAACGTTCAATAAGTATCACAAACCTGAGCTACCTCATGTAGTCCAAAATATGATATTCCCGAAAATCGGCCTCACACTCAGATAACCCAACCTCCCAGACTTTCGCTCAAACACGTCCATCCTTGATGACAATCCCGATGGACCCTAAACCGATCCAACCCAATCCATACCAAGGACGACATCGTACAACTCTACCGGACTCAAGACCATATCTGCTGGCATCAACTCTCCCGCCACCAGAACATCCATACACCACGAGCCTGCCCGAAAGTAGCCAATGTCCTACCATCAGCAACCTTGACTACTCCCGGCTGCTCCCCGGAATCGCTCCGGATCCCGCTACCCTCCGCACACTCCGGAGTAATGAAGCTATTCGCAGCTCCCGAATTGAATAACACGTGGAACTCACATCCGCCCACAACTAAGGTCCTTGCAGAATACCCATGTGCCTAAGAACCCTAACGTACTACCCCGAGACTCGTCCATCCTAGGATAGCTCGCCAACCTGTGATCCATGCTCCCACACCCGAAGCATCTCACACCACCCTGAACCCTCTGACTTGGTTCCAAAGTGCTCTCCCACTTCCTTTTCTGTCCTTGCGCAGGCTTACCGCCCCTGCCTAAATTCACCTACTGCTGAGATCTCCTCGGCTGCTGCTGCTGCACCAGTGGACTAACCACCACAACCTGCTTCCCGAGATCCTCCTCGATCGCAGCAGCCATCTCAACCAGCTCTGCCCTCGTGGTGAACCTACTCGCCCTGCAGCGAATCCTCAAATCTGGACGAAGTTCTTTCAAAAACCTCTTAACCTGGGCATCCTCGCCCTCCATGCCTCTCCCTGCATGTACCAGAAGTTGACTGAATTCAGCATCAAACTCCCTCACTGACCGATCTCCCTGAGTCAGGTCCAGAAACCTAGACTCCAAACGGTCCACCGCCTCCTACGGGAAATACTTGGCGTTAAACTCTGCTAAGAAATCCTCCCAGACTATCTCGGCCTGCACCCTCCTAGCCTCTACACCTCTTCACCAGAGATGCGCATCACCCTCCAAATAATGCACTGCCAGATCCACTCTGTATCCATCTGGACACCTCAAAGAGTCGAAGTTACGCTTCTCACTCATCTGCCGCTCATCGGGCCCTCAGGCTTAGTACTTTTCGAGAAAAACGCAGTACCAATCCGTTGCATCTGCTCTATCATCCTCAGATAAGATGGAAGCTCCTCTACCCTAGCCATACCCGGCTGCACCCCAGCCAATCCCGGCTGTACCCCAGCCATACCCGGCTGTACCCCAGCCAACCCCGGCTGCACACCTGACTAAACACCAGCTACTCTTAACCGAACACCAGCTACACCTAACTGAACACTAGCCTTACCAACCACTCCAGCCACTCCTGGCTCTACCGGAGCCTAACCCCGAGCCAGCACAACCCCAAGTAACCGCTCTAAAATCAACTGTAACAGTCCCGCCAAACGATCATCACGGTCATAGATCCACCTGCACCCGCTGTGAAATCGACGAAGAACACGAAGAACACGACGAACACGGATTCCCCAAACCCGAATTCCTTCCCCGCACGATTCTAACTTGCTCACACAACCTCTCACACTCCTCACAAGCCTAATAAGATTGAGAAACACGAAGGAAACAACAACAACAACCTCTCCTCTCAATCCTCTCGATTCCTCTCTCAAAAATCGAATTATTCTGCCCAGAAATTCGATTTTTGACTTAAATAGCCAGCCTGCCGACACTTGCATCGCTCGACGCAAGGCCACTGCGTCGCTCGACGCTGCACCAAAAATCCACTTTTGGTTCGCGGGCGTTACACCAGCACCCACGCATGGGTCCGCTACCACACCGGCATCCCTGGAACCCTCACTAGCCCCACCAGTTCGCAAACTAACACTCACACTAGCCATGCCCACTGACTTCTCCAGATACATCTACGAGTCTGCCATCCGCTCCTGCGTCGAATCACCAGCCAAAATCGCGGCAAACTCACTCCCAATCCCCGCGCGCACCCACGTCCTCGGCCACCACGGCCCCCACGACGTCTAGCAATCACACTCTGCTCTACCAATAGCAGGAAATCTAGTAGTATTTCTAACCATTCTGCTTCACTACCAGAAGCAGAACCTAAGAATACTAGAAACCAACAAAAATCACAAAAACACATACCGTGGAATCTCATTGAAGGCTCGAAGAAGATGATCTAGGACTCCAAACTCACTCAGCAAATAATCCATTAACTCACATAATTAATTAAATGCACTACTCTAAAACCATAAGGACTCCCCGCCCACCCGCCCTAGAACCGCTAGGGCTCTGATACCAAAATGAAACAACCCAATTTTTTTTTTTTTTTTTAATACGATAAACGAGAATTAGTATTCCCAGAAATACTAATTCTCCAAAACAATTCCGCACAACAATGTAACAGTTAAAAAAAAGGACAGCGGTTTAACACAAACAACAAACAGCGTCAGAACGAAACAGGAAGTAAATAAACACACAATGATGAGACCCTAGATCATCTCCTCTTCATAGCCGGATTCCACGATCACACTTTATCTTTACCTGCATCACATGGTTATAAGAGATGCGTGAGTATTATCATAAATACCCAGTGGTACGATCATCCTATCTACTTGGCTAGATGCACGGGTAATGGATACCAAACGGTCAAACAAGCAAAAAGTCAACCCCGAAAAGTCAACCCTAAAAGTCAACGTGAGTCAATCACAAAAAGTCAACCTTAAAAGTCAACGCAAGTCAACCACAAACCACGATACCTATGTTGAACTCAACACTAAAAACGCCCCAAACAAGCATTAATCGATCAACAGTCAACACGAAAAGTCAACCCCGAAAACTCAACACAAAAAGTCAACCCCAAAAAGTCAACCCTAAAAATCAACGTGAGTCAACCACAAACCACGATACATACGTTGATCACAACACTAAAAACGCCCCAAACAAGCATTAATCGATCAACAATTCAACTCAATTCGCAATCAAACGCACCAATTACCCGTAAAAACCATAGTCACACACTCACCTGTTTTCGGAAGCAAATAACTCGCGACTTACTACACCAAATCACGATCGGAAAACGGCTCTGGAAACTAGACACCGAGAGCTTTCCAACGGTATAAAAAGCGTCTCCTAACTCTAAGCAGTTCGACGGGAAACAGCTCGCAAGCTCGTTGATCGGAACTCTGAAAACAAATATTTCAGAAACGACACACTAACTTCAAAAGCACACAGAGAACGGAGGTCACCTCTGAATAAACCGAAATCGGTGTCTGTGGGAAGCTAAGACTCAGAGCTTTCCAATGACATCTAGCTCGCCTCCTGGGTTCATACAGAACGACAGGAATCGTCCATGGAAGTGGACTGATCGCAGAAGAGATGCTGCAGAAACATCTCTCAGTACAACGATCATATTTCCTAGAATACTCAACCAAAAGACAAGAAGTTTCTTTCTAAATCAAGCTAAGAGAGCGAAGAACTTACCCTAAAAATTACAGTCCAATCCGATCAAAACTCCCAGCCGTTTGTCTCTTTTAAAAAAACCGGCAGAAAACTCTCCTTCCTCCCTCTTTCTCTTCTCCTCTCTCTTCCTCTTCTTCCTCTCTCTTTCTCACTTTCTCTCCCTCAGTCTAACTCTGCTGCTCATATAAAGACCCAACATTTCCCACAAAACAAGGTCCCTAAAACAAGGGTCTCTTTTTGACTTTTAAAAAAAAATATTAAAAAAACAACTCGGGTTTTTAACCAAAACAACTCGGGTTTCCAGTCAAAACCCGCATAACCGAGCGATTTAAAACTTAATCCGCTAGTTCAAATCGAGCTGGTATCGATCAACACCTAAACCAAAAATACAAATTTGGTTCACGGGCGTTACACTACCTTTCCGTGGTCATCATGAGAACAAAGAGTCAGCTAATCGAGGAAATTTTTTAGAGCTCGTGAAATACACAGGAGAACAAAATGATGTGGTAAGTAAGGTTATTTTGGAGAATGCTCCGGGAAATAACCAGATGGTTTCTTCAGAGATTAAAAAAGATATTGTATATTCTTTTGCAGAGGAAGTATTGAAATCTATCATAGAAGAAACTGATCATGGTGTGTTTGGTTTGTTGGTTGACGAGTCTGCTGATGTTTCTAACAAAGAACAAATGGCGGTTGTTTTTCGATTTGTTGATAGAAGTGGATCAGTTAAAGAGAGATTTGTCGGAGTTATTCATGTTAAAGAAACGTCTTCCTTAACTCTAAAGTCTGCTATTGATGACTTGTTTGCAAAACATGGGTTGAGCTTGAAAAAGGTTAGAGGACAAGGTTATGATGGAGCAAGTAATATGAAGGATGGTTTAATGGGCTCAAATCATTGGTTGCCAGAGAAAATAGTTCAGCATATTATGTCCATTGTTTTGCACATCAGCTTCAGTTGGTTGTAGTGGCAGTCGCGAAAAAACACTTTGATATTGGTAATTTTTTCGACATGATTTCTGCGATGTTAAACGTGGTTATAGCTTCTTGCAAGCGAAAAGATATGCTTATTGAACATAACCGAAAGACAGTGGAAGAAGGGATTAGTAGTGGTGAGATTAGCACTGGAACAGGAATAAATCAAGAGAAATCTCTTCCCAGGCCTGGAAATACTCGTTGGGGTTCTCATCATAAAACATTGTTGCGTTTGGTGGAGATGTTTCCTTGTGTCATTAAAATTCTTGAGTATGTTCAAGATGAAGGAGTTGATGACTCCAAAAGATGTCAAGCATATGGTCTTCTCAAGTATTTTCACACATTTGATTTTGTGTTCTACTTGCAATTAATGTTGGTTATTCTGGGACTAACCGAGAACTTGTCAATGGCTTTGCAAAGAAAAGATCAAGACATTTCGAATGCCATGTCACTTGTTGAATCAACTAAGCGGGAATTGCAAAGACTTCGAGAAGATGGATGGGATTGTCTTATGGAAAAAGTTTCTTCTTTTTGTCAAAAGCATAATGCTAATATGCTCATGATGGATGAAGACTTTGTGGATCCAAGGAAGCCAAGGAAAAAAACAAGTATAACCAATCTGCATCATTATAAGGTTAATTGTTTCTACACCATTTTGGATTTGCAGCTTCAAGAGTTTAATGATCGATTTACCGAGGTAAATACCGAGCTGCTTATTTGTATGGCTTCTTTAAGTCCTGTTAATTCATTTTGTGAGTTTGACAAGTCAAAACTTTTGAGACTGGTTGAGTTTTATCCGGATGATTTTAGTGGTGGGGAGCGTTTATCTCTTGAGCATCAACTTGGGATTTATATTGATAATGTAAGAAATGATGCACGATTTGAGAATTTGAAGAATCTTGGAGATCTTTCACATTTGATGGTGGAAACGCAAAAGCATCTTGCACATCCTTTGGTATATAGGCTCTTAAAGTTGGTTCTAACTCTACCAGTTGCCACCGCAAGTGTCGAAAGATGTTTTTCTGCAATGAAACTAGTGAAGACGGCCACACGCAACCGGATTGGAGATGGATTTTTGAGTGATTGCTTGGTATGTTATATTGAAAAAGAGTTGTTTGAGTCAGTTACAAATGAAACAGTGGTGAAAAGGTTTCAATCTATGAGAAAGCGTAGAGTACATTTGTAGGTATGTCTATGATGTTTGAACGCTTTTTACATAAAAAAATATTTAGTAGTTTTTATATCTGCCCCTGATGAAATTTTTTTCTAGATTCGCCACTGGTTGTGAAAAACGTTTTTTTTTTTAACGTAATTGGTGAGTTGGTTTTACGATTATCAGTACTTGCAGTGTGAATTATATGATTGTGAAAACATTTAATATTCAATCAGAAGAAAGAGAAAAAATGTAATATGTTCTATGTTTGATGGTTAAACTAGATTACGCATAGTGTCAACAGAATTTTGTAGACATTTCTAACATGTTCGTAGCTAGATTAAGTAGTACCTAGTAAGAATGTCCACAATTATATTTGAATACGATTACTGTTTGTAGTTAGTCGTATAATCGAATTTACATTAAAAAAATTATTTCAAAACGCATCAAATATCATGAATGCACTTCACCTTCCCAAACCGTAAGTGATGCTAAATTTGGAAAAGGGTAAAGTAAAATTTTATAAATCTTCAGTAAAATTTTTAAGTGTGTATTCTTAAATGTTTACGGAGAAGATATCTAACTTTTATACGATCTACGTTTACACACGTAGGATTGGTCGTACGTATTTATACATACGCATGATAGTTGATTTGTAGGGGTCGGATTTCACCCCCTATGAGATCGATATGGCGATGAGATCAACTCCGTAATGTTCGACGAAATCTAAGCAAGTCTACAAAGGCCAAGTCTGAATCTAGGTCTAAAATGACATTAAACCCATAAGCAAAATAGACTTAATGAAATAATGAGCTTAAATTTAGATATATGGTTTAATGGGTCAAGTCCATTTTATTAGCTGGTCCATTTTACCTAGAAATCCTATATATAGCTCATTGTACTCACCCAAAAAGGGGATCGAAAATTTATTAGACAAACTCTTGTATTCTGAAACAGTTTTCTAACAGTTTAAATTAAAACCTCCCTTGAGATCTTTGCGTTTGGCGGCTTCCCGCAAAACTTTACAAACCATGAAGAGTTACTTAGATCGTGATTGTGAGATTCGACCGCCACAATCACGACCGCCACGTTGGGGTCAGATTTCACCCCTACGAGATCGATATGGCGACGAAATCAACTCCACAACGTCTTGACGAAATCAAAGCAAGTCTACAAAGGCTCAGTCTGAATCTATGCCCAAAATGACATTAAACTCATAAACAAAATGGACTTAATGGAATCATGGGCCTAAATTAGATATATTGTTTAATGGGCCAAGTCCATTTTATTAGTTAGTCTATTTTACCTAGAAATCTTATATATAACTCATTGTATTCACCCATAAGGGGATCGAGAAATCATTTGACAAACTCTTGTAATCTGAAACAGCTTTCTAATATCTTAATAAAAATCTCTCTTGAGATCTTTACGTTTGGTAGTTTTCCGTAAAACTTTACAAACCCTGAAGGGTTACTTAGATCTTGATTGTGAGATTCGACCCCCACAATATGTAGATGATTGGTTCGGCTATAGTTTTAAATTAATTGCCGTATCATTTGGTATGTAGACGTTTTTGCTGTAGTTTTAAGATTAAAGTATGATTGATAAATATTAGATGTATGTTGTAGAATAATTTTTTGTGAGATAAAATTTGAAAATAAAATAAATGATATTCATATCATAATGTATATGAAAAAGTATATAGTTAAATTAAAAATATAGTATATAAAAATTTATGCATTTATATATTGTATGCAAAGTAACACAAATAACTTATAATAAAATGTGTTATGCATTTATATAATATAATAATATAATAATATATATATATATATAACAACAAAAATTGGAGGAGAGAGAAAAAAAAGAAAAAAAAAAACAATTTTTACAACCACATTTTTTTTCTACAGCATTAAGGGCATCTCCATTGGTGTTTCTTAAGAGTGTCTCTTAAATTAAAAATTATTAAAATTTAAGTAAAAGTAAAAAAGAGAGGAGAGAGTATGTTAAAGTTGAGTAAAAGGAAGAGAGAGTATGTTAAAGTAGATACTTTAGATATTTTTGGAGAGTTTGTTTTGAAATAATTGGATGTATTGAAATATAAAATTAATAAAAGTTGAGTAAAAAGATGAAAGAGAATGTATAAAGTTGAGTATAAGGAAAAGAGAGTGTGTGTTTTAATAATTTTTAATTTAGGAGATAACCCTTAAGAACCATGGATGGAGATGACCTAAGATATGACTTTAGAAAACGAGAGAGTTGGAGACGTTTTTACATTTTTAGGGCTGTAATTTTAAAAATAAGGTTAAAACATGATTGGTAATGTTTAAGGTTTTAAAAAAAAAAATTAAGGCCGTAACTCCTTTATATAGTCCTACGAATCACACCCTATATTTTGTTGGCACAATAATTGATACTAACACAGTGATATGTAACGGTAGTCAATACGTTATAGCTTCTATAGGTAATAAGTGCTTCAAATGGAAACACTTTTATCGATCATTGTTCACATGATAACTCGTTGGATTCAACAGATTTTCTTATATTACTACTATACATTCATCTTTAAAGATTGAAACTCTACTTTAAAATGCATTCATTGTACGTAACTTTTTCCAGCATTAACTTTATCATTTAATTTTCAAAAAGACACTTTGTAAGTTAAGTCTAATCAATACAAAAAAAAAAAATTAATTGAAACATACCAATGAAATTAATCCGAACTTATACAACCACAACAAAAGCACATATTCTAAAGATTCGTCAATAAAACAAAGATTAAATAGATCAATATTCGTTAGTTATTATAACCTTAGCGAGTTAGCGTATGAGTTCTTAAGAGTTCATACAAAATGTATAGAGTAACAATTAAAATTGAAGAATAAAATTGAGATGATAGATATGCGCAGATATCGACCGGAACATACAATGGGCCCAAAAGACAAGGACCAAACAATGTGGGCCCATGAGATAAGGACCCAAAAATGACGAGTGATAAAGTTGATGGCCCCACATTTAAAAAAAGTTAATCCCCTGTGAAACCCGAAGGCCAGAGGGATGGGTCCCACAGAACCAAGTTGCACGGCGAGTGATGTGTTGGGTCTAAATGGGCCGTGAAAACGAGACATCTAGATGGGCCCATCTCATTCATTGCTTGCCAGAGTCCTTTGTGTTTGTACCACAAACGGCAAGCTGTTCAAGGTACACTGACTGCAATGCTTGCCGGTTTTAGGAAAAGGTTTCTGACACCATCAACTTTTTGTTGGGTTCCAAGATATTAATATGGTCTCAAAATAAATATTGGATTTCTTTTGTCATAAAAATTTAAAATATATCCTGTAAGTAGCAGTTTACTACTATTCTTCAATCAAAGTTAACATTTTGGACGACAAACAAAAAAAAAAGAGTTAACATTTTGTAAACTATTTGAATTCATGGGAAAATGATCGTTTGATTCTTCAAGTAGTTGAAATTGACTAAGTGGTGTATTCGTCAGCTATCCAGATGGAGTGATAAAATAATTTGTTCTATGGATTGAGACAAAAGGAATCTCCCATTTTAATTGTAGTGGGAGAAAATGTGTTTCATGCAAAGTTGAAACATAAAACGGACATGGTAGGTTGAAACAGAGCACTAGCCCAATAACAGGCCCAGTTATGCAGCCCAACCAAGCTACATTCAGAGGCGCCACTAAAACAGATAGCGTTTAGTGATGAGATTGAGTAAAAGCCATTGTTCGGTGCAACAGTGGAAGAAGCTTCTCGCGTCTCCTCCTCTAACTCTGTTTCTTGCATCTTTCTGTTAAAGATTCGTCCTTTGCGCTACAAGAATCAATTTCAGCTTTTGTTTTATTCAATCCTCACCTCGTACACTGACCAAACAACGGTTTCGTCTTTTGTCGGAAAAAAAAAAAAACTGAGTTATTACAAATAAATACCCTTCAGAGGTATTCTTTGCTTCTCGACCTTGTAATCCTCTATTCACTCTTATCACGTGTTCTCTCTCGATGCTTCTCCTGTCACGCTTACGAAATTGTATCGTTTTTTTATGCGTTTCTTCGCTTTCAATTGGTTTCGATTTCTCCTTTTCTGGGATAACATTTCTGATATTCGAATTGCCGATTGGTTTTACTAAATCGTTCCTATGGTTTTTAGAGTAATTGCCTGCATATTATAACTTGATAGCTCTCTGTTATTGCGATTCTTGAAGTAGATTTTACAATCAAGTAATGATTTTTGCTTCTTTTTTTTTTGTGTGTAGGTATCTCTACTTGGGGGAATTCGTATTAGATTTATGAAAAAGATATGATGATTTGTTACTCTCCAATCACAACATGTTCTAGGAATGTTATACATATCAAGAAGCATCTAGGCACTCGCCTCTACGGCGTTGTGGCACAAGGATCGTACAAATTCGGCTGTTGCGGTTTTTTCTCTGGACTTCCGAAAAGAAGTTATGCCGGTTTTCGTGTATCGGTCTCTAATAGACCATCTAGTTGGCTGGATAAAGGACTTTGTGGTTCGGTATTGATCAATCGATCAACCGTTGGTTCTAAAGGAAAGCTTGAAGTTTCTTTCTTGAGCCCCGATGCGAAAATGAAATGCTCTGAGATCAAAGACAACATGAGAAATCTCTATTGGTATTCAAGATTTGCTTATACTGGTGCGATTGTTAGCTTGCTTGTTTGTTATTCTTCGACTTCCCAATCAGCTTATGCAGAAGCTTCAAGGGATAAAGGAGATAACAACAGCAGGGACATGTATAATGATAATTTCCACAATGGAAAAAGAGTCTACACTGATTACTCTGTCATTGGTAAGTGTCTGATAATATCTCATAGTCAGCCAAAATTTGCTCGCTGATCCTATTTCCGTGTAGACATTAGCTGAACCGGAAAATGGTAATGAGCTGTAGGTATTCCTGGGGATGGTAGATGCTTGTTTCGTTCTGTGGCTCACGGGTTTTGCTTACGCTCTGGAAAATCGGCTCCAAGCGAGAACAGACAGAGACAACTCGCTGATGAACTACGTACTGAAGTAAGCATCTCTTTAAACTTTTTATTTGTTATATACTCTGCAACCAAAAAATCAATATAATAGCTGGATTGGGATTCATATGGTTTCATTAGTACTTTCAAGTTTCAACAAAGCCAAGTCTTAATTTTCAAGAAATCCCATTCATGTGTTATCTTGAATATGACAGGTTGCTGATGAATTTATCAAAAGAAGACAGGAAACAGAGTGGTGAGTTACTTTTAGGCCGATTCAACTACATTTACTGGCTATAGACCGCTCTTAGCTTCCATATCTCATCGATCTCTTGCTGCAACTAGCCTTGACATCACACCATCTTCTTCTTCTCCTTTGTAACCTGAATTACAAACTATTAAGGTGAAAAAAGGTTTTAAGTAATTCTGATGTTTGTCATCAGGTTTGTAGAAGGAGACTTTGACACATACGTAACCCAAATCCGAGAGCCTCACGTGTGGGGAGGTGAACCTGAACTATTCATGGCTTCACACGTTCTCCAGTAACTTCCTCTTCTCTCTTTTGTTTTCCTTTTATGTGCATGATTTCAGCTTCTCATAAGCTTCCTAGATTGATGAGGAGGGGTGTGTGTGTTTTCTTGATGACCATAGGGTGCCAATCACGGTGTATATGAAAGACGAGAAGGCTGGAGGATTGATAAGTATCGCTGAGTACGGTCAAGAATACGGTAAAGAAGATCCGATCCGAGTCCTATACCATGGTTTTGGTCATTACGATGCCCTCTTGATTCACGAGTGTAAAGCTTCAATTCCAAAATCCAAACTTTAGCAATCTTTAGCTTCACTGCCTGGAACGTGTATGAATTTACTTAATTACCCTCCGATAAGTGGGATCTTCACATGCATCTTTGTGTTGGTGACTTTTGTCAGGTGGTGAATGATTTTTTTGGTTTCTGACACAACCACAATCTTTGTGGAATGTTACCTTTTATGTACTTTTTTACCTTTTTAATTTGAACTCTCTCACATTTTCAAATCGTGAGCGATAATACTAAAGTTCTTTCTAAATGTTTGTGGGCACTCAAAAAGAATATGGTCAGTGTGGTATTTAAACAAATAGTATACATCATTTTTCTTATTTGTCTAAGTCGTAAGATTAGTCTTTAGTTTCTTGTTTGTGTCCTAATTCAAATCCAAATTAAATTCTTGTCGCGAGTCTCGACTTCCTAGTAATAAAAAGCCTACTCTTGTCCATCTTTCAACGTAAAAGCAAATCCAATAATCATCGACATTACCATTTTAAGTAAAATAAAGAGTTAAAACTTTTTAAAATAATTTAAAAACACAGATATTTGATAATTACCTGCATCATCAGTGACTGACTAAAAAAACATTGGATAATTTCAAATTTATAATCACCATGCACATCTTCCAAGATTACTTGAAGCTTTCACAAGAATTCAAAAACTTTCTCATGTCTACATTTACCCCCACGTTGCTACATTGTAACCCGTTGCATCAGCAAACGACATTAAACGAGTTTTCTCAAGATTCTGATTCTCTATAAAAAATGCTGTTTTTTCGACTTCTTGTTTCTTCCTTCTTCTTATTCATGAGTTTCTCCTCGTCGTTAAATCAAGATGGTTTGTCTCTTCTTGCTCTAAAATCCGCCGTGGACAAAGACCCGACCCGTGTGATGACTTCCTGGTCAGAATCCGACCAGACTCCATGTCACTGGCCTGGAATCACCTGCACTAGCGGCCAAGTCACCTCCCTCATTCTCTCCGGAAGAAGACTATCCGGTTACATTCCATCAGAACTCGGACTACTCGACTCACTCGTAACGCTCGAACTCGCTCGCAACAACTTCTCCAAACCCATTCCGACACGTCTCTTCAACGCCGTTAATCTCCGTTACATCGATCTCTCTCACAACTCAATCTCCGGCACAATTCCGACACAAATCAAATCACTAAAGAATCTCACTCACTTAAATCTCTCCTCAAATCAACTCAACGGGTCACTCCCCGAGTCACTCACCGAGCTCGAGAGCCTCGCCGGTACACTCAATCTCTCTTACAACAGATTCTCCGGCGAAATTCCACCGTCATACGGACGATTCCAAGTTCTCGTCAGCTTAGATCTCGGACACAATAATCTCACCGGAAAAATACCTCAGATTGGCTCTCTGTTAAACCAAGGACCAACCGCTTTCGCCGGAAACTCTCATCTCTGTGGCTTTCCGTTACAGAATCTCTGTGAAGAAGAAGAAGAAGAACTCGTCGCTCCAAAACCAGAAGGCTCACAAATCCTCCAGAGAAAACCAAACCCTAGCTTCATCAACAATGGCGAAAGAAAAAACAAACAAATCACCGGATCCGTAACGGTTTCCTTAATCTCCGGTGTCTCAATCGTAATCGGAGCTGTCTCTATCTCCATATGGCTGATTCGACGAAAACGAAGCTCCAAATCGGAGAAATTCACAACGGAGAAGTCAATGGAGTTTGAAGCAGAGGAGAAGGAAGAGCATGAAGGTAAACTCATGGTGATAGACGAAGGATTCGAGCTTGAGCTCGAGGATTTGTTAAGAGCATCAGCTTACGTTGTCGGAAAAAGCAGAAGTGGGATTGTGTACAGAGTTGTTGCCGGAATGGGATCAGGCACGGTTGCGGCGACGTTTTCGCCGTCCACCGTCGTCGCTGTAAGAAGACTAAGCGACGGAGACGCCACGTGGCGGCGAAAAAATTTCGAGACCGAGGTCGAAGCTATTGGTAGGGTCCACCATCCGAATATCGTACGGTTAAGAGCTTGTTACTATGCAGTGGACGAGAGGCTTTTGATTACTGATTACATTCGCAATGGAAGCTTATACTCTGCTTTACATGGTAATGATGCTAAATTTTCGTTAAATTAACTACTAATTACGCACCTAATTTTTTATTTTCATATTTTGCGTAAGTTTATAATGTTTGTGAATATTGAGGTTGATTGATAATGGACAAAAAGAGAAAAAAATTTGGGTTTATTTGATAGGTGGATCTCTATATAGATAGATTTTTTTTGTTTTTGTCTGATTGTATTTTGATGAATATTTTTATTGCCGTTTTTCCTTTTTTTTTTTTTTTTTTTTTTCTTTCTTTCTTTCTTTTCAAAATCTATCTAATTTCACATGTTTGGTAACTATTATAGCTCGAGGACAAACATGGACCTTTCTACTTGTTATATATACTCTGTATCAATCTGCCTTTGTTCCTTTCTCATTCAAAATCTTTTTTATGTTCACATGTTTGGCAACTGTTATAGTTCAAGACAAACTTGGTTCTTGTCGAAAACAACAAAGTGGAACAAAGGTCAATGTTTGTTTTATAACATCATGAGAGAACATTGTTTGTTTAACGGGTTAGGATGGGATTTTAGGTCAGTTTAACGAGAAATAACAGAGATCAGATTAAGATCCGATGGTTTTTTTTGTATCGATAGACCGACACAGTGTTGAATTTGAAGATAAAGTTTTGTTTTTATGAGCAATGTGTAAATGGTTTTGAGAAATGACTTTTGATTTTGTTTTGTAGGTGGACCTTCGAGTACTCTGCCTTCACTATCTTGGCCTGAGAGGTTACGTATTGCACAAGGAACGGCTCGTGGGTTGATGTATATACATGAGTACAGTCCGAGAAAGTATGTTCATGGGAACCTAAAGTCAACCAAGATCCTGCTTGATGATGAGCTAGAGCCTCGCATCTCCGGCTTTGGTCTAACACGTCTAGTCTCTGGTTACTCCAAACTCACCGGTTCGCTATCTACCAAAAGGCAAAGCTTAGACCAAACCTTTTTAACCTCTGCTTCAACAGTGACAAGAATCACAGCTCCTTCCGTTGCTTACCTTGCACCCGAGGCTCGAGCTTCTTCTGGTTGCAAATTATCTCAGAAGTGTGATGTTTATTCGTTCGGGGTTGTCCTAATGGAGCTCTTGACTGGTCGTTTGCCTAATGCTTCCTCTGAAAACAATGGAGAAGAACTCGTGCGACTCGTGAGGAATTGGGTTAAGGAAGAGAAGCCGTTGGATGAGATTTTAGACCCCGAGATTCGAAACGAAGGTTATGCAGATAAACAAGTTAGTACAGCCATTCATGTCGCCTTGAACTGCACGGAAATGGATCCACAGGATCGTCCAAGGATGAGATCAGTGTCTGAAAATCTCGGTCGAATCAGATTAGACTAACCTCGATCGAAATAACTCAGAAAGTATGAATTTTTTTTTTGCAAATCAATTGAGTGAAAAAGTCATAAACCAAAATATTTTGCTTATTGTTCTGTCAATTTGTCATTGATTTCTTGCGACCTAACGTAAGTAGTTTAGTGCTTCTTGGTTTTGAACATTAGCCTTCTTCTAGAATTTTAAAAATTAAAGTCAAATATATGATCAATAAAACATTGTTAATGATGTGGCAAAAAATGGCAATGATTTGCGTTTCATGAGAACATACAAAACCTAAGTTGGTGATTTTTATTTAAAACAAGCAATTAAAGCTTGTAATTACTAACGTTTATACTAGTATTTCTTAGAAAAATTCACCAAGATAGCTAGCGTTTAAAGTTAAAAACACCGTTACCATTTACAAACCTAAATCTTTTCCCCTATAAAACATGAATCAATAGACATTGAAATTATACAAACACACAAAAAATATGGCTAATAATAAACTCATAACTCTTCTCATATTATCTTTGTTCGTCGAAGTAGCCATTGGTGATCCGATTTATGGTGTAGTCATTGGTAAAGATATACATGGATGGAACAATTTTATGGCAACAATAACTGTAGCCTTCACGAACAATATCGACTACCAATAAGGTTCTACTTTTTTAAAGAAAAATACCAAAATTCCTCGGTATTTTTTTATTGAAGGAAGAAAGAGTAAAATTGTTGATTAATTTAACATGGAAATTAATGAACGGCTAAGAAGACATTAATACCGCCTTGATCATACTAGTAGTTGGCTATGGTGTATATATCTGAACACCCATTAGCGAATTAAAGATCAAGATTAGCCCATTAACGAAGTTTGACTCTTTTAATTCCTCATGATAGTGCATGAACAGAAACATGAATGATCACAAAGTTCTAAGAGACGGATTCAACACTAGGGCTCTTCGTTTGCCTCATGCATCCTTATATCCATATATAAAGATTTTGTGTGAAATTGAAAGCATGCAGATGGTGAAATGGAGGTTCATGAAACTAAAACAATAAGACAATATAATTAATATAGCAACAAGCAGAAAATACTTCTGCTAGGAGACGGAGACTTTTCCTTTTCTTTGTCTTTAGCCAGCAGAGCCTTTGGTTCTGCCACCAATATCACTGCGACATCTCTTGATACTCGAGGTATAGTACTAAATCTAAAATCATATAGTCTTATAGTATATTTTCTCATTGTTACCATATAGTAACATTTAATCGGTTAGGTAATAAATTTTATGAATTATGTTTAATATGTAGTTGAGCTAGCGCATAAATACACCAGTGCAACATCGAACGTGGAAGAGTTGGAGCGACTCGGGTGCACCGTTATCCACGGTGTCAACGTGCATTCCATGGCCTTAGATTATCGTCTAGCTCTAGATCGATACGACAGAATCGTCTTTAATTTTCCTTTCAGGGGTAGGTTTTGGTTCTGAGGGAGAGAGCTTCTACATCATGTACGTATTGCAACACTTTTTCTTTGTTTTTTCTTCCATTGTTGTTTATTCAACATTTGCTTTTTTTTTTTGCAAGTTCATTCAACATTTGCTTTTTGGTGTGTATAATTCACAGGGAACACCAAAAGGTAGTAAGAGGATTTTTGGAGAGGGCGAGAAAGATGAGAATGGAGAGATTCATGTGACCCATAAGACAAATTATCCATTTTCCATGTGGGAGATAAATACTTATCTAGCTCTAGAAAAGGGTTTGGTTATAATCGGAGAGATTCAATTTTACCAATGGGCATTTTCGGGATACTCTAACAAGAAACGAAGTGGAAGTAATTGTAACTCTAGCTTCCCTATCGGATCAGCCGTCACTTTCATGTTTAAGAAATAGCTCTTTAGTTAATTCCAAGAACTATGTAATAATATGATTAAATTAGAGACTGATATATTATAATCAATCTCATAATAATGATGAATTTGTTTTCTACTCGCTTTTTGTAAGGACGAAATAAATTTCTTCTTAGAATTTGAAACACTCGTATCAACCAATTTTTCAGATTTTATTTAGTTTTTTTTTTTAACATTGAATAATATTTTTTGTCAAAACACTAGGCCAGAAAAGAGAACATGGAAACATTCGAAACTCTAAAACAATGTACATTTTGAAAATTAAGCCGGCGAATAACACGATATCTCCCTCAAACCAAAATCCTAAAATGGAAAACATTCGAAACTCTAAAACATTATACATTTTGAAACATGATTTTTAAAGTGGTTAATACTACTAGTAAATAAGTATACAGTTTCAAGGCGACCTTATAACGGACCATAAATTTTGATTACAATTCGGTTTACCAAAAAATTAATAGATTAATAATATTGACGGCTAAATTTTATCTCGTTCGCACTTCGCACACGCTTATTGGTAAGCAACGGACAGATCTGTGTCCATGAGTGAACGGTGATAATCTGGTTGGTTTATCAAGGCGCACAGAAACTCAGGTAGGCTCGCACGCAGGGGAATATTTGCATTAGGGCTTTAGAAGGGCAAACCTGTAATCTCGTGAGAACAATTGATATTGCGTATATCCCGCCTCTAATGAAATTTTGAACTAAAACTTCACACGTGTGAAAGGAGCCTCTCACACGTGTGCTAACGTTTGATTTGTTTCCTCATTATAATCCCGCTCAGGAGACGACCTTCAAAGATTGCCAGATCCTCCTCACTCTTCCCAAGAACCTCTCTCTCTCTCTCTTCTCTCTCTCTCATTGTTCGTTTACATTTGAAGAATCCGTTTGGTGTTTGTCATCGATCGCTTATTGAAGATCTGAGGTAAACAAATCCATTGGTTTTTTTTTTCTAATTTGACTCGATTTGACTGGGAATGTGTTGTTCAATCCTCTTCTTGTGACTCGATTTGACTGGGAATGTTTTTTTTTTTTTTTTTTGGGATTTGTTGTTGAGACGAAGATTTTTGTTCTCTGTTTATTGAGGTTTCTGGAATTCGTTTCGAGTGGGTTGATTTTGATGGGGGAAATGAGGGATTTCGGTGGTTCCGATTACTAAAAACCCTAGGGTTTCTTCAATTGGTTTTGATACTTCAAATTTGGGGGGCATTTCTCTAATCGATTCTCTGTTCTTGATTACAGCCACGTAATTTCACAATGCTAGAAGCCAGAGACCGAATCGAGAGACCAGTGGATTACTCGGCCGTATTTGTCAACAGACGCAGCCACGGTGTGTTACTCGACGAGCCAGCCTCACGGCTTAGTTTGCAGAGATTGCCATCGGATTCTCAGGTGAATCCAGAACCTATTGGTCGAGGATCTTTGGTTGGAACAGGCGGGCTTGTGAGAGGCAATTTCGGTTCATGGAGGCCTGGTAATGGAAGAGGTCACAGTCCGTTTAGATTCTCACAGGGAAGAGAGAATATGCCTATGGTGTCTGCTAGGCGTGGAAGAGGTCGTGAATCAGCTACTGTGTTACCTTCTTGGTACCCAAGAACACCTCTACGCGATATAACTCATATTATTCGGGTAAATTTACATCTTGATTCTTCTGTATATAGTCAGTTTTGGTCTAATAATGTTTGGGCTCTCTCTTGTTTGTGTAGCACATGGACAATGGTTTTGCTGAGTCTAAGTTTCCTCAATGGTTCCTTCTTCCAGCTGAATAAACATGGCAGGCTTGCTTAGCCTTATTTGCTTAAGCTGTAGCGTCATAGATCTGTTGCCATAGGCTTGCTTAGCCTGGCGATTTACTGTGTTTATACTCTTTGATTTTAGGCTTTTGAGAGAAGAAGAGGAGCTGGTATGGGAGTAGGAGGCGACGGCCGGGAGATTGAGATCCCAACTCACCAACAAGTTGGTGTTCTTGAATCTCCAGTATCATTGTCAGGTGAACATAATTGCTTAATGGTGACTCCTGGTCCATATGTGGGATTCAAGCGTAATTGTCCACCGTCAACTGCTAAAGTCCATAAGATGTTGCTTGACATCACTAAAGAGATATCTGAGGAAGAAGAAGCAGCAGGCTTCATCACACCCGAGAAGAAGCTACTCAATTCTATTGACAAAGTAGAGAAGATTGTGATGGAGGAGATCCAGAAATTGAAGAGCACTCCTCGCGCTAAAAGGGATGAACGGGAGAAAAGGGTACGGACTTTAATGTCAATGCGATGATCCACACTTTGGATGGAAGGACCATAGAGGTATATCAGGTAAAGAGTGCCTGCAAAGTAAGTAGTAACATCATCGTCTGATGATAATATCAAAAAGAGACCTATGGATCATCATCTTCTGATGATGTCTTCTACAAGTTGGTTGATTTCATGGACTTGGTATCATTTACTGATGATTTTGCTACAAGGGTCAATCATCTTATTGATGATTTTATAGGATGTTGTTTTAGAGAAATCATTTTCTGATGATAGAACACATCAGGAATCATCTGCTGATGATAATATCATAGGAAGGATAATACTTTTGATAGTTCACACATTTCATGTTTTGTGTCTTTCCTTTAAGAAAAGTTGTTCCCTTGTAGAAGATCTCTCATTCCTGTTGCGTTGAATAAATGGAAGTTTGTATATGTAAGTGCTGAATTTTGGTTTTGTCGGCAGAAATTGGTGATATCGGTGTGCCTAATATAGTCTTCATCCCGAGTCCTTAAGTTTGCTAAATATTTTTAAAATTCGTAGCTAAACCAGCAAACAATTTGACTGGGGGAAAACATTAAACCATGCATTTTTGGTCAATCTAGATGATAGATGTGCTTTAGCTTTGAAGTGTTAAATCTTGTTTCAAGCTATGCATCGTTACTCTTGACTATGGAGAATTAAGACATCAGATTTTAACTGGTAAACTATGGATAAGACGACATAATGGACCAGAGAAGATAGTTATGTGTGTATAGAAACCAAACACCAACTGAATCAGTAGCAAGAATATTAACAGTTAAATAGAGAAAAAGGGATTTTTTTGGAAAATAAAGAGATTATAGAGTGTCTTAAGGTGCCAAAATGAGGAGTATTTCAATCACCCGATGACATCTAAACACGATCACAACGACACAAGACGACAAAAGATTCAGAGTTTGCCATCAGTTTTGGTGTTTCCCTTACGAGGTTTTTCAGACATTAGGAGGATACTGCTTGGACTGCAGCTTAACCCTTTTCTTGTACTCAACTGGATCCTGCACATTTTCATTAAATTGAATCTCATCAAAATAAATCACTTTGGCTCATATGTTTCAGAAGCTATGGCAAATAATGAGTCTTTTGAGTTGAGTGTACCTGAATGAAGAGATGATAACCATCGGTCTGTGCCGGGTCAGCGGGATTAGGTGTGTCAAGTAAATCCTGAATACCAACAAGAATCTGCTTCACTGTGATGGCTGGTCTCCATCCCTATCCAACATAACCATATATCAAAAGACAGATTGAGGATGAGGATGAGGATGAGGATGAGGAAGATGGATTTTACTTATGGAGAATCACATAGAAAGAAACATAAAAGAGTACTTACGTAATCCTCATTAAGGATCGAGAGACAGACAGTTCCAGATGGATAGACATTAGGGTGGAAAAAGCCTTGTGGGAATTTGCATTTAGGAGGCTTGCTTGGATAGTCCTCGCTAAAGTGCATCGTTAATGGAAAGAATCCTCCTTCCCAATCAGTCTGCAATGGGCACGTACAAAATTAGCATATGAATGATAGTTAAAAGACTGATATTAACACTAACTCTTGCACTATTTAAACTCTAATTAGCCATGTAGCAGAGACATCAAAAACAAATTCAGGTAAAAAAGGAAATATACAAAGCAGAGTTAAGTTCACACTCAATTACATCTTCAAGACCAAAATTTTAAGCACCAATTCAGAATATAACAAAAGCTAAACAGTGAGAGATGACAAAAGATAATCTTCCACGGTCCTCTGTGTAAGCAGCAGAATAATAAACCATTCGAAAGAAACAACCAGAATCAAAAGATGATAAACAAATACTTTACAGTGAAAACAAGTGAAGTAAGAACCCTAATTTCATTGTTTTTTTAATGGATTCTACCTACTAATCAGAAGCTGAATTAACAAGTAAAACAACACAGATGTATAAGAAAAACTCATAAACCCTAAATTTCATAATTGATCAGTGTTTATACTTACCCCAGCTTTACCAGGAATAGTACAATGCCACACCATTAGATTCACAGCACCATCAGGCCCAGTCTCCGGTTTCGCCACAAAACCCTAAATTTGTAATCACCATCAACACCAAAAAAAACCTCAATCAGGAATCACAAAACCATAACCCATCAACAAAAACCAAAACCCCAAAATAAAATAAAAACCAAATCGGAGAATAATATAAGAAGAAGGTTACGAACATGAGGATGATTCTTCCTCCACGATTTCCTCTCTTCTGCTAAACGACCACGAGCGATTCCACTAGCCATCTCTCTCTCTCAGTGTATCTCTTTGTCTTCTCTTTCGCTCTCTCTCCAAATCTCTCTCTCTCTATATAACCTCGAGTTTTTCAGAGAAAGCAGATTGATTATAAATCGATGAAGACAGAGATTGGGGAAGAGAAGGAACGAAATTACGGATTTACCCTTGTGTTAAAACCAGGAAAGGGTAATCGGAGTATCGTACGGTCCAGATTTCGCGGCGAATAAATGTCCTTTCGTCCCTCTCTCTCAACTTTAATAAATTGACCGGTCAATAATTAATAAAAAGAAATTATAACAATTTTAAAAAAAATGAAAAATAAACAGTGTAAAGAAAAGGTCAATGGATAATGGTGGCGTGAAACCTACGCGATGAAATTATATATTTTATATTTTATTTATGACCTAAAAAGCTACCAAAAGATTCTCTCTCCCGTAACGTATCCCAGTTTTCACGTGGCCCATTAACTAAATTTCGGGCCCATTAACTTTTGTGTTGCGTAAGTAACCTTGCTTCAATTATCTTAATGGTGGTGGGTGCAGAATAAAGCATCTCAAACCAATTTGGTTGGCAAAGTTCATTGTATTATCAAAAGTCCAAAACTGATTCTGGAAATGAAATGATAAGTAGAAAATAAGGTAATTATTATCTGAACCGTTAACAAGTTTTAAATGAAAATTTCGGATAAAATTGTTCAAAATTAATCATATGTGTGTCATGTACCAAATGCCATACGGCAACATACCAAATTTGTTGGTCAGTGATCCACACTTTATACATATATTTTGTTATTCTTCTGTGTGTTTATTTGTCTGTATAAATAGCTAACATATATTCCCCATATGATTGTTTCCAGTTACACATAATTTTGCAAAATTTGGTTATGCTTGAAATTAATTTTGTCTTGAAACATGTAATTACGTTTTTGACCAAAAGACCCAACTTTTTTCAACCTCTCATTTCACCATCACAAAACAATGACACCAACTCTCCTAAGTCTTCTTTGATCAAACAAAAAACCAGAGAGGCAGAGACTTGTGACTAACTAACCAGAACAAAGAACATCAAAAACCACATAGATACTTCTTTACTACGTTCAAACAAAAGATTTTTAAAATGGTCTTAATAATGTTAAAAACCAAACATCATAATCATCACCAAGAAAAGAGTCATCATGACTTTTAAAGAAAGACCAAACTAAAAGCATGGCGGAATTTTCTTCAAGATGGGAAAGACGCAGTTTTGTTCAGGTCAGACTTCAGAGCATGCAATCAGTTCTTGCAGGAAGCCTCCTGAAGAAATTAAGAGGAACAGACGGTAACCTGTATCTGAACCTCGGATGTCTCAGAACATAGATTCCAATGCAAAGAGCAATAACCTGGAAAGGAGTCACATAGAGAATAACTGCAGCAATCAAGCAGAACAATACGAAGAGCGAGGTTGCACGCGGATCACGCCAGCTTAGCAAAGACTGAAGCCTCTCTCCTTGAGTTGCAAGATCACCAACTACTGTCTGAATCCTTCCAGCAATACTCCTCAACCTGTCATACCTCATCCTGACAATGTCAGATGGTCGGGAAGTAGGAAATGTGTCGAACTCTTCATCTAGCTCGTCAGGGTGAGCTGAGTCGGCGTGAGAGAGACGTGTGTCCATGTGAGGAGGATGCCTCGGTCTCCAACGGTAATACCAGACACCGATGAGGAAGAGGTAGAGGAAGATTGTGGGCAAGATTAGTTCGGGATAGAGCACAAGGATGATGAACAAGAGATGGATCAAGACAGTTGTGATCGGATTCTTCCAGTTGCAGATCTGTTCAAACCATTTTCCTACAGCGATTACCCCGCTCAAAACTCCCATAATCCTGAAAAAGTTTGCTTTGCTTCTCCTCATACTCCACATGTGAGAACCCACATCGAGCATGTATTCAACTACTTCTTTCCTTAGTGGCGGCTCTGCTCGGGTAAGCCTCATCGACACAATCTGAGTCGCTTGATGCCTCAAGTTATCAAGCTGGCTAACAGTTAGAGGATGGATGTAATGCATCTTCGGTAAGAGAGGCAGTGAATACATATACATCATGTTAAGCAATGAAGAGCAAGTGAATCTAACAGCCAAGTGAATCTCTCCCATTTTCTTGACTCCGTTAGGATGGAGCACCAAAAGAGGGTATGAATGTGTGTAGACTCGATCAGTCTCGAGAGTAGAGAGCCGGATCCTTACCTTCCCAACTCTTGAATCTTTTGCTCCTCCGTTCTTCTCACCTCCATGGAGATGGCAGTTATCAAATACCCCAACTGTAACAACAGTACACGGATCGAAAACCTCCCAAGTGTATTGCTCGTTCCATCTCGGAGTAAAGCTGTCAATGATTGTCCGAGTCCGGATCCATTTCTGCCCGTACTTCGCCACACAATATGCATCTGTGGTTCCTCGGCCATCTTTGGTTTTCATAGGCATCAGACCAGTGGCACTAATTATCCCCAATTCCAGCACACCGATGCTAGGCTTCCATAGTTGCTTCGCCGTTGGTCTAAGATCACTGCTGTAATGTGTAGACTCATCAAGAACATGATACCCACCTTCCAAACAAATCCTCATGTGAATCCTACTAGCGAATTTCGTCTCCTTCTTCTCTCCGTCAACCATAATATGCTTCTCGAGGTTATACCACCTGCTGTTCACCGGTTTGTGGTCGAACCTTCTGTCCAGATACTGCAACGGAATCGCACATTTCCCCATGACTTCATCTTTGTTTGGAGCAACTCTATCTTCCACACTAAGTATCAAAGGCTCCTCAAATGGCTCAGCTGCTACAAACATCAAATCCTCATTCCACATTGGATTTAAAGTCCTGTTTTGAGATACTCTAGTCCTCAACGCCTGGTTTCCCACTATAGCCTTCACATAAACCTCAGGGTATCTCCCCTTATCGCTTGGTATCAAATCTTGAGCTTCAATCACATTAACCCTAAGGTACCAAAGCTTAGGAGAAAGATAAACCTTGGAGCGGATATTGGCAAGAGCATCAGTTCCACTTACTGTAGCAGCATCTGAGTGCCAAGCTTCAGGGAAAGCTTCATCAGCTTGAGTACCAAACCAAACAGCAAGCATAAGCTCTCCCCTGACTTTATCCCCTTTCCTATCTTCGAGCCTATACCATTGCGGCGCCAAGGGACTGTCAGGAGGAACTCTCTTAGGTACCTCATTCAAATCAAACACAACACGACCAATCAAATCATCTTTCACAACATCCTTGTCTTTCACAGTAGCTTCAAGGAAAGAAGCTTGAATCCTATCTTTTGAGAAAGCGAAAACTTGGTTCCACTCAGGATTCGATTTCTTCTCGAAATGACGAGTAGTTCCTTTGTAGTTACCAAGCTTAACCTCAACATAAGGGTCACAACTACCAGTCATATCCTTCCCAGGCAATTCTTTAGCCTTCACCACACGAACATAGAGATACTGCATTTGCTCAACGAGGTCATAAGTGCTTGTAAGCTTATCACCAGTGACTTTACCCCCACCGAGATGTGGTCTTGTCTCCTTCAAGGAGAAATCTTCAGGCGGTGGTCTCTGCATCTTGAAGACACACACCAAAACAAAGTTCCTACACGGTTCCAAAAAAATCATTGTCAAAAACATTCAGATTTAGTTAGCTAAAAGAAGGTAACAAACAAAGATTACACTTACCAGAATATGGGTTTTTGTAACAGATGGGTTTAAGCTACTTCAAATCACTAGATCTGAGACAAACACACCATTTGAAGAAAGAGTTAAGAGAAGAACAGAGAGTACTAAAAACCCAGGTTTTTTTTTGGGTACAATGCAAAGGAAAATAAAGTGGATTCAAAAAGATTCTCGAATATAGCATCGCATTTTCTAGATCATAAAACAAACCTCCTTAGTATCTACGAGGCAGAATCTAACGGCACAAAATCGTGAATCATCAAAGAAGAAAAAAAACCCATCGAGAGAAAAAAAAAAAAAAACTTTTTCTTGGGAAAACACAAAACCCATAAACAACGAATTACGCTTCATCAAATTTGAAATCTCAAAATCTCTTCTTTCAAAATTATTTTGTTGTCGTCTCTCGATTCGTTCAATGAGAGAAGCATTAAAACAGAAAACGACAGAGAGAAGAAGGAAAAAAAAAAGAGAAAGTAATACCACCACGGAAGAAGGAAAAAAGCTGACTAGCATGCGAGTCGGAGAAAAAACAAACCAAAGAGAATCCGTCACTAAAATGTTCAAAAATCCATGGAAACAAAAAAATTGCAGGAAAGAAAAAAAAGCAGTTAAGCGAGAGAACTAACAATACAAACCTCTTAGATCTTCAAAAAAAATAACACTGTAGAAGATCATGGGTAAGAGAAGGAACGATTAACACAAGACGAGAAAAAAATCCATGGATATATATTAAGTAAGAGTCGTCTTCTCTGGTCTTCTTCTTCTTCTTCCTCGTTTTTTCCAACTCTAACAATAAATAAAAGGAAAAAATTAATGAAGCCCCCAGTAAAAAGCAGAAGATAGGTACTACTGGAGAAAGTTCTAGAGAGAGAAAAGAGAAAACATTTCATAGAGAGAGAAAGTTTTGTTTGCGGCTCTCTCTCTTGTTTTGCTGTCTTCTTCTTTCCTCTGCTTTGCTTTTTTCTACAGTTCTTTTTTTTTTTACTCGCTACAAAATCGAAGGTGGGGTCCATTTAAAATCACGCAAGACATACCTCTCCGTTTTGGAAATCCCCCCACACGTGTAGAGACGACGGTTTTGCGTAATCTTTCAACGGCGCTCGTTTTTGTTTTCTAATAATAATAATAAAAAATCCCTGAAGTTTATTTAAGGGAAAAAACTGATATAATAATAATAATCCTCGTTACTATTGTGGAATTTTAGCAGTGTGATTTTGGTGTTTATTGCATGTAGTTTGTACTTGTATATAATGCAAATTTATCTGATTGTATTACGGAAGAAGAAGAAGTCATTGGATTCCTCCATGTTTTATAGTCTCCCGTTTTACGAACCTTACGTACATATCTTACATACAAAAGCCGTAGTATATCGCTATTTTTTTCTTTTGGCTATAAAAACTTTTTTTTTTGTGTGTGTGCGCTAAATAAAACTTTTATTGAAGGTTAATTGATATAAAAACATGTTTTTGTTGGGGAATTTGAGTTTATATTCTCGTTGATTTTTATTTCACCTTTGAGTTACATAGCCTATAGATTTTAAGTGAGCTAATTGATTAACACTTTATGTTTTCTTTCTTTTCTGGTAAGAAGAAATTACTGTTTTAAGTGAGCTATTCAGTAGTAGTAATTATTATATGTGGTTACATGTTTTCAAGACTATGGAACATTTAAAAAAAAAAGACTATGAAACATTATTACTGTCGTTAACAGAACATTGATTATTATCGTGTAAAAACTGAAATGGATCAATAATGAAAAAAACAAGAAGTATAAATGTATGTACATTGGAGTCTCTAGAATGGAGTTATTACCAAATAAAAAAATATAAAATAATAAAAAGTTAGAGAGAGAAGAAAATTGGAATTTTCAAATGTCTCATTTGAAAAACAATTCATTTTGAGAGACTCCATGTGTTTATTTTCTATTGGTTCTTTGCTTTTTTATTAATTTAAATTTTAAACAAATAATGAAAATGAATAAAAATACTATTTTTGAGAAACTCATCAAGACTCTATGGGATGTACATGCTATGATCGTTCGTAAAACCACTTTTAGTTGCAGCATTTACAGACTTACAGTCGCAAAGAAAAACATTCACAATCACTTGTTCTTGTTGCTGCATGTGGTTTTCTTTCTTTCACAAATTTACCTTAAAAACGTATAAAATCATTATTCCCACATATATACGTTGTTTAGGGAGACATGTGTTTGTTCTTTCCTGTTAAAGGGTTTTTTTTCTTTGTCATGTGCTTGTTGGTCACTACTCACTACTTTTGCTTCTTTACCAATCTTTCTTTAATGTTTTACAGAATTATTTAATTATATATTTTTTATATAAAAAACATAATGATACCTCTAGGTGAACTAAAAAAAAAAAACCGGTGAAAATTAAAATGCACTTTTCCTCGTCTAGAATAGAAAATCTCGGGGGGTTTTACATGGTTTTTAATATAAACTTTTTATAGATCTTGATCAGTTTCTGGTAATTTAGATGGTGTAAATCGTATCTCTCTCACATAATTCGTTTTTATAATGTCAAGATTTATTCGGTCTTATCACATGTTTTCTTCTTTCTTTTACCTGCATAAAGATGGACTATATAATATAGGTGTAAAACACGTAAGCGAACTCATATGGTTAGGTATTTACTCGATTAGGTATAAGTGGAAAATGAAAAATCATCAACATTTTCGAAGCTGTTTTTACAAATAAACGAATTTTTGTTTTTAACAACTAACTTTGATTAAAAATAATTATTTTTAACAACTAACTTTGATTAAAAATAATTAGCTAACTGTGTCTATATCTTATGTCTATTTCCATTTGTGTACAAGTTTTTGTTATTTATTTTACGAAACCAGGGGTTGACATAGATTATAGTCTTCTATATAGTAGTTATATAGCATATGTGTGTTTCTATATGCACTCATCTTAATTCCTACAATTGATGTTTTAAAAAAAAATGGATTTGTAATACGTGGAAGTTCCACGGTGGACTTTAACTGCGAAGAGGCCGTCTTTTTCTTTTTGTTGTGCTATCTTTATGATGTGTGACCGATTAGCGAATGCTTCTGCTCCAAGTATTCGGAAATTATTTAACTAAAAAGTAACATGATAAATAATACTACTAGTATATAAATATAAAGTGGGAGAGCCTCGTGACAGGTCATGGACGGTGGTGAAGAATACATAATCTTCGACATGGAGGAGTGTGAGTGTGGGTATTCGTGATGTTGTTGTGCTGGGAATGGGCTGGGTATTGGGTGATGGTCAGAATATCCGCTTTTGGACAGACAAATAGTTGATGAATATTTCGCTAGTGGAGATGGTGCATACGGCTGTACCGACGGACCAACTTGAGGTTCGAGTAAGAGATCTATGGAGTAATGACACGGGTTGGGACTTCACCCATATCCTGAGTTATATTGCTGAGAATGTCAAACTGCGGTTATTGGTAGTGTTCTAGACAATGTGACAGGAGCTCGAGACCGTTTATCATGGGTTGAATCTTCGAATGGGACTTCTTCGGTTCGATTCGCTTACCGGCTGTTAACGCGAGATAATACTCCAAGACCGGATATGGAGAAGATTTATGAAAGGATTTGGAGTGTTGTGGTACGAGAAAGGGTTCGAGTGTTCTTATGGCTAGGTGTCAGTCAAGTTATTATGACGAATGTGGAAAGATGTCGGCGACATTTGAGTGATACAAGGATATGTCAGATATGCAAGGGTGGTGAAGAAACTATATTACATGTGCTAAGAGATTGTCCAGCAATGAGCCGGATTTGGACAAGGCTAGTTCCTCGACGGTGGTTGGGTTTGTTTTTCCGACAGTCGCTTATTGAATGGATATATGGGAATTTGGGAGAGAGTAGAGAGGGAGAAAAGAACTCATGGTCGACGACGTTTTCAATGGCGGTTTGGTGGGGATGGAAATGGCGATGTGGAAATATTTTTGGTGTTAATGGCAGATGTCGCGATAGAGTTCGGCTCATCAAGGACCTTGTTCAAGAGGTACTCGTGGCAAATAGGCAGGTGAATGGGGACGGGGCTAGTGTGGCACGTGTTGAGAAGATGATTGCTTGGAAACCACCGGGAGATGGATGAATTAAACTTAATACAGATGGGCTTCCAAAGGAAACCCGGGGTTAGCGTCTGCGGGTGGAGTGTTGCGGGATCGGGATGGCAATTGGTGTGGTGGATTTGCGGTTAACATTGGTGTATGTTATGCTCCGTTAGCGGAATTATGGGGTGTTTACTATGGTTATTCATAGTTTGGGAGCGGAGAGTTACTCGAGTGGAGCTGGAGGTTGACTCGGAGATGGTAGTAGGTTTTCTTACGACATGGATAAATGATTCTCACCCTATGTCTTTCCTAGTACGATTGGGCTATGGCTTTCTTGCGAAGGACTGGATAGTCCGTATTTCTCATGTGTATAGAGAGGCTAATCGTCTGGCGGATGGATTAGCAAACTATGCATTTACTTTACCGTTGAATTTTCATTTGTTTGAGACTAGGCCGAATTTTATTAGTTCGATTTTATTTGATGATGTTTGTGGGGTTACACACCTAAGACATGTTCAAGTGTAATTTTTTACTTTTAATATAATAAAATGGGAGATCCTCATTCTAAAAAAATAAAAAGTATATAAATATAAATGAAAAAAAAAAAAGGAAAGAATTTGGTAATGGTTGCAAATGACACGTGTCGCTCATGCTACGTCGGTTTTGTTGAGCTTCGACTTCGAGTCTTTCCAATCCACCCTTTACCACCGACTACGAGTCTACGATTATAATCAAAACTATTTTAATTTGATAAGTGTGAAAAGATGACAATTTTTTTTTTTTTGGTAAAATGTTAAAATTATACTATTTTTAATTTAATTTTGAATATCCACATCTAAAAATAGTATAAACTTTTAAGGCCACAAGGTGAATTTAGAAATAATTTTTTTTTACATATAATTTTTTAACCATAAATATAATTTAATTTTAGATGATTGTTACAATGTTAATAAAAAATTAATAAGATACAACATAAACTCTTATTTTAGCATCAAAATGGCTTTGAATTTGGGATGAGAATCTCTAAATTTGTTTTTACCATATTTTTATTATTATACTACAATTAGTCTTTAGAATATGAGATCCTAAATTACACAAAATCATCCGGAGTCGAAGCGAATGTCTCTTTAACAACAAAGGAGGCACAGACTTTGAATAAGACATATAATTGTGGGCTTGTAGAAAAGATAAACAACTATCTTGAAACAACTAGATTTTTTTTTTTTTTTGTTTTTTTAAAACACCCGAAATAATATTTCCATAAATATTAAACCACACGATAATTCAACACAATAACAAAAGCGGAATAGATATAAACACAAACGAGACACTAGATCATCTCCTCTTCACAGCCAGATTCCACGATCACACTTCGTCTTTTCCTGCATCACATGGTTATAAGAGATGCGTGAGTATTATCATAAATACCCAGTGGTACGATCATCACATCTACTTGGCTAGATGCACGGGTATAGGGAACAATCAAAACACCACATAACACAATTAAGCAAAAAAAGTCAACACGAAAAGTCAACCCCGAAAAGTCAACGTAAAGTCAACCACAAAGTCAACCCCAAAAAGTCAACGTAAAGTCAACCACAAACCACGATACATACGTTGATCTAAACACTAAAAACGCCTCAAACAAGCATTGATCGAACAACAAATCAACTCAATCCGCAATCAAACGCACCAAATACCCGTAAAAACCATGGTCACGCACTCACCTGTTTTGCGACTGGAATAACTTCCGACTCACTGGACCAAATCGCAAACGGAAAACGGTTCTGGAAACTAGACACCAACAGCTTTCCAACACCGTATCGCAAGACTCCTAACTCCAAACGGTTCGCCGGAAAATCGTCCCCGAAAACAGCAACTCCGGACGAAACCGCAGGAAATTGCAGAAAAACTGCACGAACTACCCAAGTTCAAAGGACCATAACTCAGCGAATTCTTAACCAAATCAAGGTATAACACCTGTTCTAGAAACTAGAAATATAGAGCTTTACATAGGTGTATAGAACGTAAGCTAACTCCAAGCATTTCAACGGGAAAACAGCTCGCAAACTCGTTGATCGAAACTGAAAACAGATATTTCAGAAACCGACACACTAACTTAAAAAGAACACAGAGAACGGATCATACCTCGGAATCAAGATCGGAAACCTGATCTGAAAACTAGACAGAGAGATCTTTCGAACCGTATATAGATCGTCCTCTGATTACCAACAATTCGACGGGAATCCTCCCTCGAATTGGACTAATCGCGGATCAAAACTGCAGAAACCTCCCAAAATAAAACGACCATAACTTCTCAAATACCCAACCGATTGACAAGCGGTTTCTCCTAAATCAAGATCAAAGAGTGAAGAACTTACCCTGAAATTTTCACTCCGATCCGCTCCGTACTTGGTAGCCAGTCGTCTCTTCCAAAACCTGAGCAGAAACTTGCCTTCAAAACCTCCACACTCACAAGGATGAACTAGGATCCTTCTCTCCTCCTCTAAATCATCTTCATCTCTGTGTTCTCTCCCTAGAACAACAACAGGCACAGCTCCCCTCTTTATATAGGCAAGTCTCTCGGTTTTCCTTAACCGAAACCACACTCATTTTGCTTTAAAACCGAACCCGTCGGTTTAGTTGCAACTTGTGTCAAACGACACCCGAACCAAAAATACACATTTTGATTCGCGGACGTTACATATCTCTTCTTGTATTTCCTCTATTTTTAAATAATTGATTTTTTAGAGTTTTCACGCATATTAAAAAAACATATTAATTTTTAATAATAAATATTTTTGTTTTTTTATGTTAAACAATTTTTAATAACTTTTAGCCAATAATAATTCAACAAAATCAATTAATATGTCGTGAAATTCACATATCACCATCATTACTTGATAAACTGAATAGAAATTATAAAATATTAATCTTTTAAAAACAAATTTTTTTTTCGAGAACATCAACTATTCAAAAACGGAAGGAGTATCTTTTTTTTTTTGTATGAATCTCTTCATATATCTCTTGACGAAATATGATCAATGTACTAAATTTTGATAATCGGTTGTCAAAATATTAAGCATCTACCAAGAACTAATAGTTTAATTGGTAAAAATTTTAGGCAAAACTTGGGGGCGCTAGTTCGGGTAGCTCTTATGATGAAATTAATATTATATGCTGTGGTTTCGAGTTTAGCGGAATAACGGGTTTCAACTCCAAACTTATTGGTAACTAAAAAAATAATATATATATATACTTCATCTGTATCATTTTAATTGATTTTCTAGACTTTTTTTTGTTTTATCAAATTAGATGATTTTTTCAGTTTTCAATACAAACTTAAATGTAATTTTATTTGATATAACTCTTTATATTCTGCAGATTTATTTATTATTGATTGAATTATATTTAAATGGATGATAAATAATAGTTTAGTTTAGGAAAATTTAAAAATTTAATATTTTTTAATTTATGTATCAAATCTTTAAAAATTAACTATTGTGATACATATGTAACTTTTATAATTAAACATCTCTTCGATTATAATTTTTTTTTATACATAATACTAATAATAATTATCCATATTTTATATTAAAGTATTGTTGAATGATTATTTTATTTGTTTAAGTCACCAACTTAAGTTACCGACTTAAACAATTCTTATCTTTTACTTATTATATATATCCATGTAAATATAATAACAAGAGAGATGAATAAGAAAATGGTTCTCTTTCTCCCTCGTTTCCTCTCTTCATTCTTTAATCTTTCTTCACCATAATATAATATATATAATATATAAATACATATGATATACATACGTAGATGTTATTCACACTCTCATAATTAGAGGGTTCAATGTAACATTTACGGTAGTTGTTTCGTCGCTTACGTCCACGTTAATTGTATTGTGTTAAATCAAACGCGTACCGTTCGTGGCCTCGACGATATTTCCATTTTTCTCATATATATATATAGTGAATATATAAAATTAAATATTTTAGACTGCATGATAACTCAGTCTAACTGATAAATTATGGTAAACCCGATAATAATTATAATCATATACTTCCTTCGTTTCAAATTACTTGTGGTTCTAGGATTTTTCACACATATTAAAAAAATTATTAAATTTTTTATTTTATTCCTAATTAATACATTATTTATTTGATAAAAATAATTATTGAGATAAAAGATAAAGATAAAAATAAGAAAATTGATCATAAATACGTATGGAAAATATAAAACGACAAGTAATATAAAACAAAAAATTAATATTAAAATGACAAATAATATGAAACAGAGGGAGTAAACTTTAATTGATGCTCGTGGAATATATACCACATTTTATGCAATCAATACGTAAAATAACAAAAATAACATAAAAATAATAATTTTTTTTAATAAAAATTTATAATACCCTTTTTTTTGTTTGTTATTATTTTTATACCGTTATTTGTATTATTAAAGAATTATAATGTTCTGTTTTACAAATCGGATTGTCGGATCTATAATTAATGTTTGTTTTCTTTATATACCTTAAAAACACTTTCTTAAACAAACAGAAATTTTAATAAATTGCAGGACAATCGAGTTTTTTTTTTTTTTTTTTTTGTGACCCATGCTTTGCCCAAACTTCCATTTTATATCTCCTTGAAAGGTCTAACAGTTTTTAAAAATGATTAAGATATATTCATGTTTGTTATCAACATAATTTAGGTAACAAAGTATTTTTGTCTCTTTAGTAAACTCTAGGTTTACGAATCATTACACCTTTTCCTTTTCACAAACGTTTAATTATAACCTAACTTATGACAATAATGGGCCTATAACCAAGAGAAACTACAAAATTAAATGCGAATTGCATTCAATTTAATGGACCTCTCTCTTTATGATCTGACGTGTCACCTCTCAGATCAAAAGTAAATCTACTCGTAAATCCAACGACAAAAACAACAAGGCGTAGGTAAATAGCATACACGTGCACACACTGTAACAGTCTCTCTCTCCTCTTCCTCCTCCTCAATGAACATTATTCGTCACCCAAAGAAAGATCTGCAACTTCACCACCGGACCAAGTTTGTCTCTATCTCTCTCTCTCTCTCTCGCTCGACCAATCATGACTGAAGAACAAGACCTCATCGACCAATCACCACCGCCTACAGGACCCGACCCTGAACCAAACCCGAATCCGAATTCAGTAATCCATCCGAGGCGTGCGTCTTTCGAGCACGGACTCCTTCCGATCCAGAAACTTGTTTTCACCGACCCGATCCAAACCCTAGCTCCTGTCAAGCAGAAGCTAGCGGATGCCGCCACGAATAACCGCGTTGGATCGGCTGCAGTCGCCGATGTCCTCCAGATCTCCGGTGACCATGCGCGTCTCGTTCTCGAAACTCTCGGCTCTGTGCTCCATTCCGAGTCTGACCCTTTGGTTCGAGCGAAACCAGAGGAAGTTGATTCGGTAGGAGCTGATTTGCGGGATCTAATTTTGTTTCTGTACATTCAATCGTATAAGAAATTGCTGCCTCGAACGCACAAGGACTCCGCTGCAGTGGCCGATGTTTGGCCATCGACTTCTGCATTTGATGGGTACTTGTCGGCGTTATCGCCAATTCAGGCAAGTTTCTTACTTTTCGTTGCCCTCTAATTATAATGTGCCTTAATATTCAATGATCCCAGAGCGTACGATCTATTTGGTCTGGAAATGGAATTGTTGTAGCTGGAAAATGGAAACGGAACGTGATAGCTCTATTAACTGGGTTAGAGAATCATTTTTCTCCGTTTTGCATTGAATACAACTAAATTTTTGCAATGCAAGTCATAGTTTTTTTGTTTGATATACCTGGAACTTAGAGTCAAGCAAAGTTGGAAGTTTTGTTGGGTTCTTTGAATTGATGGTGGATGTAGTGTTTAGATATATGATCGTAATAATTCTCTATGGAATAGATGCTCGTTTCTTAATGCATATTGGTTTATTGTCTCAAAAACGATGAAACTGTTAGTCATCTTTTGGTGGAGGCATTGTTGTAAACATTATTGCATTGGATGCTACATCAAGTAAGCTTGCTAACGTTAATGTTACTGAAGTGAGATACTTCTATCCAGCTCTTAATTGCTTTAAGTAATATTCACTTATACATTTGAGTAACCTGCCCATTTTTATTATCTCTTAATTGCCAGTCCCCTTTCTTCGATGACTCTGGGGGCAATGGTAATTCAACAGGCTGAAGTCAAACAGTCAGCTTGCTGTCTTATGTGGTGTTGATTTTGTTTCTTCTTCGTAGTACCTTATTTTGGTCGGTCCTTCCACGTGGTTTATTTAGTGATAATGCAAGATGTGTTCTTTCATTCTCCACTCCGTTGACATTTTCACTCATGTTTGTGGTAGGGATGGTCTGTTGTGTCTTTTAGAAAATAGTCATCTAATTTTAAGCTTGTCAGTGGTTATACAGTCATTGTTCTTCTATGTGCTATTCTTTTTCATCACAAGGGTCTAAAGTGTACTCATACTTCCTTTTCACCATTTCGCAGCTTGTTCGCAGCAACAGCCGTCGATTTATGCCATCACAAGCAGATGATGAAGCTCATCAATTGTCATATCTGCAAAAACATTTAGCAAACATCATTTCTCTCCTCGCAGAGCCTGTGGAGGGAGAAGGAGAAGAATCATTGGTATGTGCTATAATCTTCCTTTATTTACTCGAGAATAGTCACTGTTTCTGCAGAACATGAATATAAAAACTGATGTTGGGATAAGAATTTTTCAGGAAATGAAAGAGAATACAAGTCTCGAGCTAGATATGTATCTCATGATGGTTCAAACTACTGAATTGTTTTGCTTGCTCTATATCCTTCAGGTTCTCTCTATGGAGGCTTTTGAGCACCTGGGTTTTCTTGTTCAGTTCGGTGATAAGGGATCTGATGTATCTCCATTGAGCCAAGCTACTCCTTTTTTTGCAAATTCTGATCCGGATATGCCCGCTGTTCCAGTCCCCGTTTCCCAAGTGCATGACTGGCTTCTGCAAAATATAGCTACCGCTTTAGAAAGCATTACTGAGAGAATTTCTGGGAAAGAAAACGGGACTTCGAATGCCTCTGATCAAGATGATGCGATGTCAGATGCTTGTGCTGCTCCGAACAAGGTTGCACCTAGTGCTAGAGGCCCGTGTTTAATCGAGGGAGTATCGAAGACTTCACTTGTTAAGCAGGCCTCCGATCTAAGGGGTAGATCTGTGAAGGTTCGTTGTGAACAATTAAATATTATAGTTGGAGTTTCCCTTGCTCCACTTTTTCTACCATTTATGTAGTCTCTCTGTACATGTTCTGTGTATTATGCAGGTTGTCAATTGCCATGATTCTGTAATTTATCTCTTAGCACCACTGAGATATGCAACTGTGCATGGATGTTCTGATACTACTATAGTTCTGGGAGCTGTTGGCAAGGTACGGAAACGACACTGCTTCCATATTTCTGTTATAATATCTTCCAAGGCAACATTTCACAAGTTATAATATCTTCCAACTTTTACTAGAAGATGCAGCTCATCTATTTTCTGATTCATTCCTGCAGGCATTAAGAGTTGAGCACTGTGAGAGAGTTCATGTAATTGCAGCTGCCAAACGAGTATGCATCGCCAATTGCCGTGAATGTGTTTTCTTCTTGGGAGTCAATCAACGACCTCTTATTGTTGGTGATAACCACAAACTACAGGTAAAGCGTTTCTCAAAGATTTAGGGTTGATTGACAAGTTTTACACACGGCTGCATAAACAAGCTCTTCTTTACCCTTCTGATAGTAATCTAGAATTAGTGAAGAGGCTAGACTATTTAGTCGCTTTATTTTGGTTAATATGCACTTCAAGGTGTTATCCATCCATTACTTTATGGTGTTGATGAGGATATTGATTAAGAAATACCTCTAGTCTGATGTCTTACTTCGAGAGGGTATCACAGGTTTCCATTTACTACTTGAGAATAGAATCATTTTCAGATAGTGGTTCTTGTAATTACAGGCTTCTAAATCAGTTTGATTTTGTTCCAGGTCGCTCCATATAATACATATTACTCTCATTTAGAGGAGCACATGAGTGAGGTGGGGCTTGAGCCAACTATCAACAAATGGGACCAACCATTGGCACTGGGAGCAGTGGATCCACATGACTCGCTCTCACATCCTGCCGGTGTCGCTGATGCACAGGCTGAATCAGCTGCTTGCGTAGACCCTGACCAGTTCATTAACTTTTTGGTACACTCTCTTTTTGTTGGTCTAATTTGACTCTGATAACTGATGAATGCTATTGATACACTTTATTCGCTATTCACAAAGCATCCGTCACATGTTTATCTGTGGTATCAATATGTGTGGTGCAGATCCCAAACTGGTTTAGCGGCGAGGAGATTGGTTCCACGAAAGACAATCCATTTCCGCTGCCAGATCCTTATATGGCGGCTCAGCAGAGAAATGTATGTTTTGCTGTTTTTCTTTAGTAAGAAATGGCTGTCCTCATTTTCTTAACTCCATTTTTGGTTTTCATTAGCTTAAGAACTTTGAAGAAACAAGACGATCGTTAAAAGAAACGCCTCTGGAAGAAAACCGGAAAAAGGAGCTATCAAGCGCACTTCATGTGTATTTCAAAGACTGGCTTTATGGTAAGAACTTTTGAGATCGATCCCCACTCTAGTTTATATGCATCTTTTATCGGGTTCTGATTGTCATTGTGTTTCTGCTGTGAATCTGACAGCAAGTGGAAATATAAGGCAACTCTACTGCCTACAAGGTGACTAATAAAGAAAAACAAACCAAGTGAAAGATGTCTCGTTCCTGTAGAGCTCTCTCGATCATATTGGCATATTGCTAGAGAAGAAATCCAAGACCAAGAACAAGAAAAGAAAAGAGAAACCAGCCTGATTTGTAGTGTGGAACAATACCGTATCACGTAACTTATCTGCACAGAATACTTCCCTAAAGCTTTCCTTTAGATTTTTTTTCTTTTTGCTTTGGTCATGTTTAGTTTTGTTTCCTTATGACATTACAATCCCTTGTTTTTATCCTCCTTTTCTCTTTTGAAAATCTCAGCTTCAAATAGAGAGCATGATGGTGGCTTCCGTGAATTGTTATAACTTATAAGCAGAAGCTGCAAAAACTTTTTTTCTGATATTCATGTCTTGGTCTTAGCTCGGAGCAACTAGTTTTTAGCATATTGAGATTAACAGATTTGTGCGAATGGAAGAGTTTAAGTTACATGTAGAAGCAAAGTCTGAAGATCTAAGACAATGCTTTTTTATTGTAAAAACATTCATTCAGACAGAGATATGGGAATGTGCAAGAGTACATGATTTTCACATCTCCAGATACAAAACAAAAGGGGCATGGAAGAGAGATCTCATGGACTTAGCATCAGCTAATAATTAGTTCATATGCTACTTAGCCATTGCAATCTTTCTCCACAAGAACTTTTCGTCAACATCATAGAAAATCAAGAATCAGCTTCAGCTCTTTTTCTCGACGGTGTATGGATAGTATTCTCTGCCTGTGTCTACTCTCGTGGTCTGGCCACCAGAATCGATCAAAGCAGAGGTGATTGCTAGGAGCAGCACCCGCAGATATTGCGGTTGGGATGCTCCTTGCTGTAAGAGAGTTACAACAAATCCACCAAAACCCGGATCACAATGCCGTAGAAGCAAATGTTATAGTGTGGAGCTTTAGTTCTCTAACAATCTACAAGCCAAAACCCTCTATGGCGATTATACATTTTTTATCTTTGCCCCTCTTTGAATGACATATTCTTGGAAAGGATCGAGTTTGTTCCAGATGATAAAACTTATAATATTTCTAGTTCTCTCTCCAAGCAAGATTGTTCGTTCCCCATGAATGTCTATTGAACTACTAAAACCTATGGATCACAGACTAATGAATCAACTGAACTAATCTCTTAAACATCATACTAATCCCAAAATCCCAATTCTAAACTCTACATAATCAAATGCAGAGTTGATAGACCATTGTTTACAGACAAGAAGCATGAATCATAGAGACACTGGTCCTATGTTTGACACAACCAAGTAATGAATTAGAAACATTACCTTTAAAGCCAAGAACAGAGGCACCAGCTACGAAACCACAAATAGCACCGTTGAAAAAATCCCTCTTAGCTCTATAGTTCTGCACCAACTGTTCAACACCGATGAAAACACCTCCGATTGCAGCAAACGTCAGCCCGTGGCTTCCCATCATCTTCAATGTTCTGATAAGTCCTGGAAGAGCAACATTTCTTTCGACACGAGGGACGTCTTTCCATGTTGCCATGACCGTTCCGTAAATAGTCCCAGCTGCAAAACCAGTCACAGAACCTTTGATTGTCTTCATCATCGCTCCATCTTCCTCTTCCAAGTATCTCATTTCAGAAGGATCCATAGTTTTCTCCTACAAGGATAAAGTTTCAATTTTTTTAATTGGGTTCAATTGGGTCCTTAATTTCCAATCAATAAGAAAAACAATCATAGGGCTTAAGAACATGGATTACAAGTAGAGAGAAGAAGATCATAGAATCCGGGATTTGAATAATGTATGAGCAAAAAAAAAAAAACTCAATTCCATGGATTGAAACTTCAATAAGGTTGTTAATCCAGAATTCATCACTAGTGAACAAAAAAATCTGCAGAAACAACGACTAAAACCAGAAAGAAGAGTGAAGAGATTCAGAATATTTCACCTTAGGAACTTGAAGAATCGAGAGACGCAGAAAATGAGACACAGATACAAGCAGAGGAGCAAAAATGCCAAGTTTCCAATGTTCTCTCTTCAGAGAGAGAGGAAGACGGTTGTAAAGCCAGATAAAAGCCCAAGTTAATCCTTTTGGGCCCAACTAAAGCCCATTAAGTATTCTCTTCTCTTTTCTTGAATCCTTTTTTACTTCCTCTTTGCGTTCGTTTTCGCAACTCGCAAGCTCCGTCGGCGGCAATGGCGGAATCGCCGAGAAATTATACTGGGCTCGGAGGAGAAGCAGCGAAAATCGAAGAAGAAGACGATGACTACATGGGAGATCTATCTCAATTTATCCCACCTGAACTTACTCAGACCACAAAAACAAAGGTATTTTCAATACAAACTTCTTAGAACAAATATGTCCATAACTGTCAAGCTTCTGATCCGAATCTTTGGAGGAATTCATCTTATTTGGGTATAAGGTGAAGTATGGTGATAATCTGAATGCTTTTGCAGGAATCTGAGAAGAAGAGTGTAAACGTTGAACCATCTCGGAAGAAGTTAAAGACTTTGAATTGGCACGAGAGGAGAAAGTTGGAGAAAGAGAGGAAACAAATAGAAGAAGATGAGCAGACATTGGCTCGTATAGTAGACACTCCGATTGGTGAGTCTAACATAGGGTTTAAGCTGTTGAAACAAATGGGTTACAAGCCAGGCTCTGCTCTTGGTAAAGAAGGGTCAGGTAGGGCTGAGCCAGTGACTATGGATATTCGAAGATCGAGAGCTGGTGTGGGAAGAGAGGATCCACATAAGGAAAAGAAGAAAAAAGAGGAGATTGAGGCAGAGAATGAGAAGAGAAAAGTGGAGGAAATGTTGGAGGATTTCGGGTCTAGACAGAAGTCTCAATGGCGTAAAAAAAGAGTTGTGATTAACTTTAGGAAGGCCAAAGCGGCGCTTGATCAACTTGAGAACGTAGAGGTTGTTCCTGAGAAAAAAAACGAGGTTGATGAGGATGGTAAGCCTGCTGAAGAAGAGGAAGAAGAGGAGGAGATCACCGAAGAGGTACGTTCTCTAGAAAACAACTGGTCTCTTTCACCTTAATTGAGTAGAGTTTGAGGCTATCAGTTCAGAATTAAGAGTATCAACATTGACAATTTTAGCTCTATTGGTTGCAGGATTTGCAAGAGATATTAATGAAGCTGAGAGATGAACATCGGTATTGCCCTTTTTGCGGTTTCCAGGTAATGGAATGCTTTCGATTCTTCTTTTGTCAATGTTTTTGTCAGCTTAATGTTGAGTTTGTTAAGTACACTGACAATTTTTCGCTATATGTGATTCAGTATGAAACAACTGAAGCTCTTCTATCCAATTGCCCTGGCGTAAATGAGGATGATCACTAGATGAGTTACATTGGTATGGATGCAGACAAACACAATTCACTGCAGAAGCTTCAATTGAGTTTGAAAATTCCCTGATTTGGCTGAAGAGGAAGCAAGATACAGAAGAAAGACTGTGTTTGCCATTGCATAAGCAGGTAGGTGAAGAGGTACATACTTAAAAGAATTTTAAGGACTTGCTAATTCTCATGTAACTCATGCTTTGATAGATAGTAGGATGATAAAAGCATGTCGAACTCTCATTTGATCAAACAAAATATATATTGATGATGATGTTGATGCTGATGTTTTAATCTGATCTTGAATTTAAGTAAACATGCATTTCTATTGAATGTGGAATTGTAAACAAAACATAGAGATCATCAATAAAAACAAAGGGCTGAAAGATCAAAAGCCAAAGCCACTAGAATAATATCCAAATCGAAAGCCATGATCCGGAATCATTGCCCGGTTTTAAGTAGCATAGAACATATAATTCATAAGATCTTGAGACTATCAAGTCTTAGTAGCAACCTTCCACAGGTAAAAAGCTCTTGGTGCAGATAAACAAGCTAATCCAAAAAAAAAAAAAAAAGTCTTTAGAGGGTGAGAAAAAAAGACTCATCAAAGAGACCAATTAAAATGTTGAGGTGAAGAGTTATAAGCTCTTGTGTTATCAGGTTCCATGTATTGCCTTAGAACCTGCTGATGATGAGACAGCTCGAATCCACTCATAGTCGAGCCATTACTAATCTGGAAATCAGCTGGCTCAGAGATTTGACTCGGTGCCAAAACAGGTGGCATATACTGCAAATTGCTCTTTTCACCAGCCATGAACTCCCAGGTTTGGTTCAGGGAATGATTATGGATTGAAACAGGCGGTGGCTGAGCCATTGTAACCCTATGGGCGACCATTGAGTCGAAACCTGAAGTTGGTCGCCATACATTGGTTGGTGTCTGAAATTGTTGTTGCTGCAGCTGCTGTTGCTGATTTGGGTTTGTGTTTGACAGAAGAGAGAGAGCACAGCTCGAGTCTGTGCTATGATTGTTCATCATCTCTGGACATGTTGTAGTAAAGCTTGAACTTCCATTTGATGAGAAAACATTCATGACTTGATTGCTTTCCCTTTCCGGTCCAGACCATCTTGCGGTTGACCAGGCCGTAGGATCTCCCAAAACGCTTCGAATCATTGCAGAATTCGCGTTTCCTAGCACCAAAAGAAAATCAAGAACTTGTTTCTTAAGGCACATTGAGCATAGTTTCAGAAGAGTAAAGAGCTATGGAAAATGGGATCTAAACCGTAAAGAGATGGAGCAATTCTAGCGTAACGAGAAGCCAAAAGACTCGTTGTGGCTTGTGGCTTTCTTCGTCGTTCGTTATGGCAAGCGAGTCGTCTACGACAACTTCTTTTCTCCAAGTCAAACTCAGAAAGCTGGTGAAACCTGAATGATAAATAAAGAAGAAGAAAGCTTCAACTAAAAGCAACATAATTAAAATCCTTATACAAGAGACAAGAACACATAAAAACTAGCTGTAAAGTTTTATAAGACTCTTCAAACACATTAAGAGCCAAAGCATCATCAACACACAAAAGCAAAAAGGGCTCTCAAAGCTTTGGTTTTTCTCTTTGGAAACTCTCTCTCCGACCACCACCGTGAGTGGCAAAAAGAGTAAATAAGAGAAGAAGACAAATACCTGCTACATTGTTGACAAAACCTTTGATGAAGACCAGAGACAATGACTTTAGATGATTTAGAGTGAATGCAACAAACTTTGTGTCTCGAGTAATAAGCTTTTGCATTGCTTAGATCCATTCTACAACCTTCCACTTGGCACCTCGAAGTAGAACACTTACGACCCGCACGGTTCTTGCTTGACCCGGAACCGGATCCGGATCCATCTTCGAAGTAGATCTTTTGACCAAACCTGAGTCCACCACTGAGTGAAGATGACTCGGTTGAAGATGAACCACCTGACTCGGTCTGATTTTGAACCGAACCCATTAATAACTCCATAATGGTTTTTTTGGTTTCCTCTTACTCAGTCATATAAAGAGATATATGATTTTGCTCATATCTCTGTAAATACTGAGTCTTGAAATAGAAAGGACCAAGAAGAAGAATGGAAATAAAATGAGGTTCTTGCTGATATTCTTTAAAAAGATCAGAGAGAGAGCGAGAAGAGAGAGAGAGAGAGAAAGAAGAAGCTGACAAAAGAAGAGACACTCAAGAGTGATTGATACTTAGCCACGACAGCTACGGATTTTTAGCGTTTGCGTTTTGGGGTGCGTTTTAATGATATTTTTGGTTGTAGTATTTTGTAATGAAGAAACAAAGAATATTCTTATATACATTTCTTCTTCTTCTTCTTTAACGTACAAAATGATATCCTTAAATGAGACAAGGGAACATAACTTTCATGTAAATTTGTTCTATAATTAATATTAAATAATACTAATATAGTTCTCTTTTCAAAACTACAAATATAGACTAATGATGTTCAAATATTTGAACTTTATTGTAGTTTGTAAATATGAACTGACTACATACCTATAAATGGATGGTTGGTTTGCTTTTTTTTATATAATAAATATAGTACTAGTTAACTTTTACTATTACCAATTAAAGAGCAACAACAACAATTATAGTAGTTTATGAATATTTTTTAAAAATACTAAAATAGAAGAAATTGAGTATTTGGACAGAGATTGCAGATAGTGTTGGAACTCAACTAAAGATGTGACTCTTCAAAGGTAACTAGTAGGTTAATGTAACTAACACTCATCTATTCTAAAATTATTTCCATGTTTCTTCTTTTCTTTTTTTGCAATTAGATTTGTTGTTCTTTTCACAATATCCAATGCAATATCTTTCTTGATAAATTAAACAAATATTGTTTTCTTTCAAAAGAGAGTATGGGAAGTACGATTTCATAGTCATGTATCCATCAGAATCTGTGTACCAGTTTCATTGGATTGTGTGTATCAGTTTTTGATTTTTATTCCTTTTGTGTTTTTGCTTTATGTTTTAGTACACAAATCTAGTTCTTTTGTTTTGTAATGCTTTAAAAAATATCTCCTGAAAAAAGCCTAAAGCCCCTAATCTCGCTCGCCTAATTTCACAAATCTTCTCAGGAACTTCTCTTTTTCACTTTTCAACAATTGATTAAAATGTTGCATTTTCCATAGCCATTTTTAAAGAGCGTTTTTTGGCTCTCCACTCTGTTCATAAGAGAGGGCGAGTTTCAAAACGCTATGAAAACTGAGAAAGAAGAGCAATGTCCGAAAAGTCGAAAATCTGATTCCACGTAATGAAACCAAAACGCATCCGCATCAAAGTCGAGTTCTAACAGCAAAAAACGACCAACGAAAAAACAAAAAAAGGCGGTTTGAAAAGCATTTAAAGAACTTCTTTTCAAACCCCATTACATTCAACAACAGCTTCAGCAGCTCGCCTTGGTTTGTTCTTCCTTCTGCTTCCATTCTGTCTAAACCCAATAGACAATGACGATTTCATCGAATCATCCGTGCTTGATTTCGATCCTAACCCATTCTCTTCTTCGGTTATATTGCTCTCTTTAGACTCCACTGATTTCTTCCTCTTCCTCCCATTCTCTGTCAGTTCTTCTTTACTTGTCACAGAACCATTCATATCATCGTCCTTCTCTTCTTCCTTGTCCACTAGCTCGTCTTCTCCTTCAATTTCATCTTTCAACGGCTTCTGTGGCCTCCCTCTTCTCCTGTAAGCTGGAATCTTTTCTTCCTCACCGCTTCCTCGATCTTCTCTAGCGGTAGCGTTCTGCTTCTTGCCTTTTCCTCTACCTCTTCTCATAACTCTAATTCAATTCCACCAAACCAAATCCCTCAAGCAACCTGCAAGTTAAAAGGTTGCTTCTTTCAATCCATTTTCTTTAATTTCAACCGAACATTCTCTATGCATAAAGATACAACAACACAATGAAGGTGAACTAAACTCAAAACAAATACTGAAAATTTGGTTTAAGAGAACGAAAATGTGAAATGCAATATCATTTTCTCATTCAACTAGAAGATATTCCATTTCAGATCACATATATAGAAGGAACTATGCATTGCAGAATCAACACAGTCAAATGCAAGTCTCAATTTGCAGGCATTAGAAACAAAATTATTTGACAATACCCAAATACAATTTCTTTCCCAAAGAAAAGGAACATACAAGCAACACTTGAATCAATTGACATTGAACAATTTGATCTCTTACAAAAAAACCCTATCATTTCCAGCTCAGTAACAACCACAAAACTAATCTACAAGCAAGTTTAATCGATTATCCTCCATGAAAACTAATTGCATGAACAGTCCAAAGACAAAACAAAGTCCTAAATTTTGCTTCCAATCTCTTTAAACTTCTTCAGAACAGTCAACACAGGAACAGAGAAAGAGAGAGACTCACCTCTGAACCCATTTCTCAAAATGAGACAAAACCCAAATCAGAAACCCCAAAAAAGCCTTTGTCTCTTGATTAAAAAATCTGTCTTGGGTTTTCGATCGATCTACTCACCAGTTTCCACAACTAGCAGCTAAAGTTAACAGAGAGAAGAAAACCCAGATCAGAAAACAAAGACTAAAGATTCTAAAGAAACTGATCAAATTAGAAAAAGAAAAAAAAACAGAATCGAATCAAAAATCCAAAAGGATAAGAAGAGTTCAAAGAAAGAGAGATCTAAAGGAAGAGAAAGAGCAACAACAACAACAACAACAACAACTAAGTGTTGGTTGAAATTGTCGTTGTAAGAAAAGTAAAAAAAAAAGAAAGAAGAAGATGATTATTGCTTTCAAAAGGTTTCTACTTACTCTTTTTTTTTTGTTTTCTTCAGTGAGAAAGCTTAAAAGAAAAAAATTAAACGTAAGAATGACGCTTTCCTCTCACTTCCACCACCATCACTGACTCAAATGGATCTTTAAGCCCGTTGAAGATGGATACGGATTTCTCACACGCGCGTTTCAAGCGCGTGGGTTTCACTTCCTTACTCGTTTTCGAACGGGTTGGATAATAATAAGACAGCTAATAGCCGCGTGAGACTGCTTTTGTTCAAAGATTTCAATGAGGATCTCGGATTCTTCTTGGGCCTAGGCCCATTAAACTCGCAGATTATAAAGGCCTTATACATTTATAAAGCCCGGTTCTGTTTGAATACGCATTAATCAATTTCGGTTCGGTTTATTCCGGTTTGGTTCTTTTCTTCTTCCTCATAAACCCTACTGCACACAATTTAGAAACCCTAATTTCCGGTCGTGTTCTGTTCATTGTTGTATCATCGTTTCCTTCAATTCTTCTGTTTTTCTCAAAGTTCATATAACTTAGAATTAGCATTCAATGTTCTAATTCTGGAACAGAAAGTTTTAAGAAATCGATTTTCATCAGTTTGATTTCTCAACACACTCGCATTATTGAGAAAGGAGAGGTGGTTATATAGAGAACCAGGTTTTGTTATTGCTAATATAAAGGAAGAAGAAGAAGAAGAAGAAGAAGAAGAAGTAGTGTTGGAAGGATGAGGAAGAAAGTAGACGAACGTATCAGGACTCTGATTGAGAACGGTGTTAAACTGAGACACCGTTCTATGTTTGTAATCATCGGTGACAAGTCTCGTGACCAGGTTAGGTGTTTCAGTTCTGTAAAAGGTTTATGCTTTTGACTCATATTAATGAGAATTTTTGTTTGGTTTTTTGGATATTAATTCTACAAACTTTGTTTTTGTGTGTGTGTTCTTACTCTTAACAGATAGTGAACCTCCATCATATGTTATCAAAGGCAGTGACTAAGTCTAATCCGAGTGTATTGTGGTGCTACAAAGACAAGCTTGACATTAGCAGGTTCGGTTCTTCATGCCAAATTCTGAAGCTTTTATGTCTCAATTTTGTGTTTTTAGTCTTCCTCTGGAGAGTGAGGATAGATAACTTACTTTGAGAATTGAATTGGGCACAAATGTAGAATGGAAGCCGTACTCCTTAGTGATGACTTTGTTATTAATGATCGGAGTCTGTTCGTGTATTGTTAATTTGTGTATCAATAGAATGTTTGAGTGAGAGGTTTGCATTCGTCGTTTTGTTTGCAGTCATAAGAAGAAGCGTTCTAAGCAGCTGAAGAGAATGAGGGAGAGAGGACAGTTGGATCCAGAGAAACTTGACGCTTTTTCGCGTTTGCTTGATGTGGGAAGAGTAACTCATTGCTTGTACAAAGATTCTGAAAGAATTCTGGGAAATACTTTTGGCATGTGCATTTTACAGGTATACTTCATTTTCTTAATATTCATTCAAAATTATTGTCACCTGGCTCTGTTTTATTTTGTGGATTAACAGTTGATCTCTCTTCTTGATAAATTCAGGATTTTGAAGCGTTAACTCCAAATCTACTAGCAAGGACAATTGAGACTGTGGAAGGTGGTGGGATGATTGTCTTAATATTACGATCTCTTGCATCACTTACTAGTCTATGCACGATGGTTATGGTACGAGCCCCATTTTTCATACTTTTATTGCTTACTCTTAAGAAAGTGAAAGAAAAACATTAGCGAACTGCTATACCATGATTTTTCTTTTTCTTTTATAGGATGTCCATGATAGATTCAGAACTGAGTCACATTCTGAGGCTGCTGGCCGTTTCAATGAACGTTTTCTTCTATCACTTGCATCATGCAAAGCATGTGTTGTGATGGATGATGAGTTGAATATATTACCGCTTTCCTCTCATATCAGATCTATTGCTCAAGTTCCAACGGCAAAGGTAGTCTTTGTTACAAAGTGAATTGGCTTCTGTTGTGAGAAAATGTTTTCCAAAATTCCAGCTAGTGTCAATAACTTCCCAATGTTGTGTGCTATTAAAGGATCCCCAAGGGCTCTCTGAGGCAGAACGTGACCTGAAGAATTTGAAAGACGAACTAAGTGATGATTTTCCTGTTGGTCCTTTAATCAAGAAATGCTGTACACTGGATCAGGTTCAAAACTATCAATTTTTTGCTTACTTGTCTTGCTAATGTTCTTTCTTGTTGCATGGCAGATATTAATTGAGTTTCTGTATTTTTTTTGTAGGGTAAAGCTGTTGTCACATTTTTCGATGCAATTCTGGATAAGGCTCTCCGCAGCATAGTTGCTTTGATTGCTAGTCGAGGGCGTGGAAAATCTGCTGCACTTGGTTTAGCTGTTGCCGGAGCCGTTGCTGCTGGGTAGATTTTACTTGCGATATTCTTTTACTCTCCAGCAGTGTTTTTTTCTGGATGTTTGTTAAAACTGTTGGTATGTGATTTACTTGCTCTTAGGTACTCAAATATTTACATAACTGCACCAAGCCCAGACAACTTAAAGACATTCTTTGAGTTTGTTTGCAAAGGCTTTGATGCACTTGAATATAAGGTAATGCAAATTTCTTTATTTAGAGATTATTTTTAAATCGCACTTGTTCCGGCAATGTGAATGAGATATGCATATCTCTTGAGAGAACCATTGAATTAGACCTATACAAGCTTAAGGAAAGAAGAAGAAACCATTATTCAGCTTTGCGATGTGGTGATATTATGTTTCTTATATACCTCTCACTATCTTTTTTAAAGGAGCACCTTGATTATGATGTTGTGAAAAGTGTGAATCCTGACTTCAAAAAAGCAATTGTACGGATAAACATCTTCAAGCAGCACAGACAAACTATCCAGGTTTGATAATTCCTCAGTTAATACATGGTCTTTAAGCTGCAGTTTGTGTTCATCTCTGACTTGTTCCATGTTCTTGATTTTTTCATGCAGTATATACAACCGCACGAGCATGAAAAACTCTCACAAGTAGAGCTGTTGGTTATTGATGAAGCGGCAGCTATTCCTTTGCCAGTTGTGAAGTCTTTACTTGGTCCTTATCTAGTTTTCCTATCGTCTACTGTCAGTGGGTATGTAAAACATGATTCGATGCTACTTCCTTAACGTTATATCCATTTTCTGGTTTTAATTCAGGGTTAAACATGCGACTGAATTTTACCTGTTTCGCCTCCTTTTTGTTGAAAGCTATGAAGGCACTGGTAGATCTTTGTCCCTGAAGCTCCTACAACAATTAGACGAGCAAAGCCGGGCTCCTGCTACTGGTCTTGAAGGCTCTCTTTCTGGTACTTTACTGCTGCATCTTGCTTTCATTCTTGGATATGTAGAGACCCCGTTATCATTCTTAAGAGAATAGACGCATTGTTCTTAGAATCATCACTCAGATCCCCTTAGGAAGGAAAAATAAGTGCTTCCAGCATTTGCTTAGAAATTTTTATTTTGTGTATTTAGTTAGCTCAATCGTAATGATCTAGGTGGAAGTGCAACATCTATTTGAAGGCCAGTTAACTTAGTTTTGAGTAATACATGCAAATGTTCTTTTTAATAACAGGAGCTCCCTTTTCATTTTATCCCTATAGGCCTGTAAAAATATATCTAGCTCCATACAAAGTATCCCACTTTACCAGTGCATCTTATGAATTCTTCATATTTAATAAAGCTAATTCTGTTTGCAGGGCCTGCGTTTGTTGGCCCTATAGTTGATGTGAATAATTATTTTGGAGAATCCCCTGACTCTCTCAAATTTCTTTGGACAGGTTGCCTTTTCAAGAAGATAGAACTTAGTGAGTCTATCAGATACGGTTCTGGAGATCCAATAGAATCCTGGCTCAATGGCTTACTGTGCCTTGATGTTGCTACTAGTCTGCCTAATCCTGCGTGGTATGCATATTTACTAAAAAAATTGTATTCTGATCGTTTAGAATCGTTTCTTATGTTATTTGTCTTCTTCTTTCTTATTTTTGTGTAGCCATCCTCCACCAAGTCAGTGTGATCTCTATTATGTCAACCGAGACACACTCTTTTCTTACCACAAAGATAGTGAGTTGTTTCTACAGGTAAATGTGGTTAATTGGATTCTGCATATTCCCTGTTACCTTTATTTTGACAATAGTCTGACATACGTGCATCCTACAGAGAATGATGGCGCTCTGTGTCTCTTCTCACTACAAGAATTCTCCTAATGATCTTCAACTGCTCGCTGATGCTCCTGCTCATCATTTATTTGTGTTACTTGGTATGACTATGAGCTTTCCTTTTTTCCCACCTGGTTTAATGTTCAGAACATCCCCTAACTATTTTTAAATATAGGTCCTGTTGATGAGTCCCAAAACAACCTTCCTGATATACTCTGTGTTATCCAGGTATAGATTTTTTGAAACAAGAGACAGTTGGAGTTTGATTTTAGCTTTTCATTGACCTAGAACAACGAATCATCAGTCTTCGTAAAGATTAGATATCAGCTATCAATCTGTTGTAATTGTTCTTTTCAATATTTTGCGGAAAATTGTATGGTTGATCTTAAGCATCATTGTTATTGGTGTTTTCAGGTCTGTCTTGAAGGACAGATATCTAAAAAATCAGCACTCAAAAGTTTAACGGATGGCCATTCACCATATGGAGACCAAATTCCATGGAAATTCTGTGAACAATTCCGAGACGATGTCTTTCCAAGTCTTTCTGGTGCCCGGATAGTACGCATAGCAGTCCACCCTAATGCCATGAAGGTAATATTCGTATCTCCCTTATATATCCCTACCCAGTTAGGTTTGTGAACGATTAACAAGTTTCTGATTGCCTGCTTTGCAGATGGGATATGGTTCTGCTGCAGTTGCACTCTTGACCAGGTAAATTCATGCAAATGTGAATACATGAATTTTTTATTATGTGCATCCCATACATTACTTATATCAATGTTATGTTCTATGCTTGACAATCTAGACTTTGTACTCTTCTTTACATGTGGCCATACTCTTAAACAATCAGTGCTCCTCCTCCTTACCATACTATTTGACATGTGCAGATATTTTGAGGGTCAGATAGCTCCAATCGCAGAACCAGATGATGAAGTTGATGTGGAGCATTCACCCCTTAGAGTTACTGAGGCTGCTGAGAAGGTTTTGTAGTGCAGACTCTGCTTCTTTACTGTTCACTAGCATAGTTATTTCTCTGTCCCGTGCTTAATTGATTCCATTTTCGACAGGTCTCCATGCTCGAGGAGCAAGTAAAGCCTCGCACGAATCTTCCACCTCTGTTGGTTCCACTCATTGATCGGCGACCTGAGAGGCTCCACTACATTGGTGTCTCCTTTGGGCTTACTTTGGACCTCTTTCGGTTTTGGAGAAAACATAATTTTGCTCCATTCTACGTTAGCCAGATCCCAGTTGAGGATATTTCCAACCTTTCTACTTAACTTCTTATGCGATTTCATTTCTAGAAATGGTTTTGTAACGCTGATTTTACCCTGTGCTTGGATCAGAGTGCTGTGACTGGTGAGCACACATGTATGCTTCTAAAACCTTTAAACAATGATGAACTAGAAGTCAATGAGTCCGATGAGTTAGGCTTCTTTGTTCCCTTCTATAAAGGTGTGCTGATCGTTGAGCAGAATTGAACTTTCTCCATCTTCCAAGTATATCGTAATTTTTGTTTAATGTTTGACAACTTTTATGCTTTGTCCAGATTTCAGGATAAGGTTCTCTAAGCTGTTGAGTGATAAATTTAAGAAGATGGACTATAAACTTGCAATGAGGTAAGCACTAACAATTTCTTGTCATTGGTTTGCGATAATATCATTTTCATCTTACTAATTATTTTTGCATAACGTTCTCTGTCCAGTGTCTTAAACCCCAAGATCAACTTCCCGGAGGTTGATTGCTCAGGGAATTCATCAGACGGATTTTTGAAGACACTTGACGACATATTGTCTCCACTTGATATGGAAAGGCTCAGAGCATATACCAAAAATTTGACCGACTTCAATCTGGTTAGATTTCTTTTTTGAGAATGGTTTTCTTTTAAAAATTTCTATGAACTAAATTTACATTGTTTCGAATGATCTCTTGGAATCACTTTATACCTAAAACACGTTGGGAGTTGAAATGGCGCAGAAGTGAAAACAAATGTTTGCCGTCTAAACTTGCTAAATAGTTTTAGATAATTACCAACTGCTTTCAGTTCTCCTTCTGTTTGTAACCGGTTCCATTGCCTTATCGTTTAAAGGTTTATGACATCTGCAAAACACTGGCACATCAGTATTTTCAAGAGAAGCTCCCTGTATCACTGTCATATGTTCAGGCATCTGTATTGTTATGCTTGGGATTGCAGGAGTCTGATTTCTCTAGCATCGAGGTATCATGTTTTATACTCCGCAACTGCTTTGCTATGTTTCACCTGATTCATATTATAGAGAACTTGCAAACACATTTTGAATGTTCGACTTTGCAGAGACAAATGCAGTTGGAGAGGGGACAGATACACTCTCTTCTCTTGAAGGCTGTAAAAAAGTTATACGATTATCTCTACAGAATTGCAGGAGAGGAAATCGAATCAACCCGCCCTCGTTTGAAAGAGGTAGCTCCATTCTATTTTATCTCAGTAATTGATCCATCAACTAATGATCATAAGAATATACATTTACGAAACCAAGAACAAACTTTGGATCTTTGAATACGTGCTCAGTGTGCAGCACAATATAGTTTAAAGTCTGAGCACTTCTGAGAGAATAAGTTCATAGTTTTGTGTTTGCTATTGAGTAGTGTCATCTGTTTTGTCTTCTAGAGTTGAATATTTGTGAAAGGCTAATTTACATTTCATGGTCGCAGGTAGTGCTTGAACCTCACAATGTATCGATCGACGATGATCTCAGGGAAGGAGCAAAGAAAGTCGAGGTAATTTTTCTACCTTCCTGTGGCCATGTAAAATTGTTATATTAGTGTTGCTTCGTTTATAACTTTAGAATAACTTGTCCTGGTTGTGTTTTTAAAAGGAACAAATGATGAAGGAGAAGGTTGAAGGATTGATGGATTCTGAGCTTCATGAATATGTAATTGGAGACAAAGAAGCAGAGGCTCTGGAACATTCAACGATCCCTTCAAGTGGTATCATCAGTGTTAAGTCTAGCAAAAAGAGAAGCAATGATAAGCATTCCTCTTCCTCCTCTAAATCCAAATCTTTGAAGAAGAGAAGAGCATGAAGGAGTAGTTTTTAAACAATGATCAAAACAGTTTTGAGCTTGAGCTATGAATTCTTTTGTATTCAAAATTTTTGGTTATACTTGTAATCTGGAAGAAATGAAATACTTTTTTAGTAAAAAAGTAAAGATCATGATTTTGTAGATGTGTAGGTAGAATATTCGAGTGTCTTGAAAAAATGAGAGATTGGCATTATGTCATGTTAAATTACTCAAAATCTCCAAAATGAAGCCTTTGAAGTATATAGATGTATGTTTGATGGGGTTAGATCGAGTCAGAGGAAGTGGATACAATTGATGATGGTGAACATGTGCAAATGATTGAAATTTGGAAGGGAAATGATGTAAATGAAAGATGTTCAATGATTATGGTCACTTTTATTTCAATTTCTTCTATGACTTAACAAACTCTCTATCAATATGCTTCTCTCTAACCTTTTTAGCTCAAATATCTCAACTTCTTACGTAATACCAAAACTTCACGTATATAATAACTTTGAGTGCATGATAACTTATAGAGTCGCATTTGAGATTTATATTATCATTTACTTCTTTGCGAGTGTGAATGTGTGATGTATGTTCCCCAGTTATGACATATTGTTGAAGTGATGGTCATAATATAATCGTTCACTTTCGATGGGATTTTCTGTTTATTATCTTCACTGGTTTACAAATTATATCGATGATGTTGAATCGCAAATTTTACTAATACACTATGAACAATATCATTCGAACAATATGAACCTAATCAAGAAAAGGTAAAAATGAATATAAGAGAGAAATAAAATTAGTGAATTTGGAGTTGTTGCAAGTGGTTAAAAGAGAAATACCAACTCTTTCATATTATGAGTCATCTATGGATTCTCCTCACGCGTTGCTGATGCACTTTGGAGACACCTCTTTCTTACATTGCCTTCTTCTCCACTCTCTCTTTTTGTTCTACCTTTTTTTTTAATCTAGAACAAAAATATATATTAATATACATGGCACATGGCACTTAATCACTTTAAATTCTTATACTTAAAAAAACTGATGCTGCATGAGGTATTTAAATCGAAGTAAGCTATGGTTATAGTTTAATACATGCATGGATCTAAAAGATCCAATGAACATATGCATATGTTGGTGAGTATATTATCAAGGGGATGAGTGATAATTTGATCGTGAATTCGAATAGATTGTTACATTTATAAGACATAGTTTAGTTTTTTGTAAGAATATCATTTATGTCCTTGATTAAAAAAATGTCTAAAACTTTCTAGTTAAACAACTTTTGGTTGTAGACTTATAGTATTCCAAATTTAAATTATTTTGAATGTGTAAATTTGATTAATATTTAAAGTTGAAAGTACTCAAAGGGCTAAAGTTTGTCAATGGAATTTAATTTAATATCATAGTTTTGAAAAGTATAGTATTAAATTTCTTAGAAAGTTAGAAATAATAAGTTACAATTGTTAGTTTCAAATAAAAAAGTTGTTAGTTTTTTTCTGCAAAAGAAAATGAAAATCGGAAACTTACGCGTAAATTTGCATGAAAGTTACTTTTCCCGACCTCGTCAATATACTATGTGCTATTAAATGTCCTACAATAAGTTAATGCAATACACTTTTTGTAATTATTTAGCAAAATTTCTCATATTATAAGGAACCAAATTTTCGCTAAAATATACCATACTGAAATTTCAAAAGATGTAAACCAACAAATAATAATATAATCAACATAATATAACAAAAAAACTTTCAAAAAAGTTGTTTATGAAAAAAAAAATTCATAAAAGAGGATTTTAAGAGGCCTAAATCAAAATAGTTGTATTTTATCTCATTATACGTCAGATTTTTCTTATAAGTTTGATTATAAAAAACAATGTTTTGAAAACCGGATCAGACTGGGAGTCGGACCGGGTTCAACCGCGAACCGGCCGGCTATTCGGGTTGGGTTGACCTGAGTTTGGTTTTTTTTCTTTGTTTTTTAATTTCCATTTGTTCATATTTAATTTTTTTTTATGATTAAAATTTGTAGAAACAAATATTAGTTTTGAATTTAATTAATTTTTGTTATGGTTTAATGTTTTTAATTTTTTGTTTTTTACATATAAATTTAACTATTTTTCATTAAACTTTGTCTTTGAATAGTTTTTTTGTTATTAAAATGATTTTCTTTATGATTAATTTTTAAAAATATGTTTATTCAAAAGCTATATTATATATTTGGATATCATAGTTATACAAAAACTATTTATATTACTATTTTTTTTTAAAACTATTATATCCGGTTCGATCCGGTCAGACCATATTGACCCATGATCCAAAAGTTTTTTCGATTCGGTCGCCGGTCCGGTTTTAAAAACATTGATAAAATGTAAAATCGATTGTTTAGATTAAAAACACTATACTATTTAGTGGATATATGCGTATATATAAAAACATATACAGTAGATGTGATCTGCATGTGTATTTTGGTCTGTCTTTTCGTGAAAGATGAAATCCAAGACAGACAAGAGCTCCAGAGATTCAGGTGGCTCGATCAACTGGAAATCAGCCACTTTGATTTCTTGTCTAATTTGTTTTTCCATGTCTATAGAAATATATTTAATCACCTGTCTAATTTTATTTTAAAGAATATATTATAATGTTTATCTTTAGACTAGAGCTAGCCACATTGGATTTATTAGAATAAATTAGTTTGATTTGTTTTATATATCCTCGGTCTTTGAGGTTTTCAGCGAAGCTTAAGCCTTAAGCGCCGTTCACGGCTATTTGAAAAATGATATTATCAGACAAATAAATAATTTATTATCCACAAACAAATAGTGCTATATGTTTTAAACATAGTTTAATCAAATGCCCCTTTCTGTAACTATAACATTAATAACTTTTATTCGAAACTTTCATACGTAATACGTACTGCAAAAACAATTTTGTAAATAATAATCATAGTCACACATATGCATGTGTTAGGAAAATTTGATAAAACTTGTTGAGAAATTCGCATGTAACCAGAAAGAAATTCTATGTGTTTGTTTCGAGATTAATTTAAGGAATATGATCACTAAGTAATACATGCATACGTAATTAACGATGTGAATATGTGATTGAGTGTAGAAGACATGTGCTTATTGGGATTTGTTTGGCTTGAAGAACCCCTAAAAATTCCTGAAACTGGTCCAAGATTCCATAACGACAAGGACCTTGGGCCTAATTTGCATTGATCCGATTGCCTAAATTTAATCCCTTCGTAGATCCAAATGAACATCAGCCAACAAAAATAATTAGTTAATAACTAAATTCTAATTAACTACAACCATTAGTAATGTAAGAACAAAAATAATTGTTATATTCTGTAATTAACTACAGCCATTAGTATTGTAAAAAATAAATTCATTTTTGTTTTATTTGGCTGATACACAAAACAATAAAGTACTTCTTTTTATTTTGGCATTTTGCCTCCAAATATTTTAGTTTTATAACATCAAAAATGAAATTTAAAACTTATTAAAATTTCTTAAAAATCAAAATTATTCAACTAACCAAGTGGATCTTGAGTTAGTGATGAATTCGCAAGTCCTCCAAAAAAAATGTGTCCTTGCCTTATAATTTGATTTCCGCTTGAAAGGGAAATAAACGTCGTTCAAAGAAAAATTAATGGATTTCAATTTATAACTCCACGATTACCACAGTGTTGACGTCAAAACAAAAAAAAAGGTAGTAAGTAACTAGCTGCAAATTTTGGATGAAATCGAATTTATAAGTTTTCACGTGAAGAAGAAACTAAAAATTCTCAAATTGTGTTTGTGTGATCTAGTATGAACAAAAGAGTTAAGAAGTGATCACAAACTGTGTTTGTGTGAATTTTGGTGAAAAATGAAAGATATTCTAAGCTAACAAATCAGTGTTGTTGATCCGATCTAAGTTTGGGAAATGTGGGAATTTGGTTGAAGTTAAGAAGAGCGTATAAATTAGGATCTAGGAGAAGTCGTAGGGTGGGATTTGGTGTTATTCAAATTACCAAACACACTCAACAAGCATACTAGCTTATCTATTTGATTAAATTAAAGTATGTGATACTAATTATAAATATATAATTACGTCTATAAAATATTATAGATTCTTCAGAAGGTTGTCTGTGTTTGTAGCAAATTAAACTAAATTAACAGAAATGAAGACATGAAGTGGCGAATCTGAGATTACAAAACAATATTAATGTATTAATATAACGACAAATAAAACATAGAAAGTGTTTGGTTTCTTTAACCTTACGCAATGTTTTAATTAGTTTGAGCTCTTCCCGATACCTAATTGGGAGTTGTAAAATTCAGTCCTCAGCCAAACCCTTTTGTGGCTCACTCTACTTCTTGTGTTGCGCCAAACATATACATCACACAATTTTTTTTTTTTTTTTTGTCAAAGTTTCTTAATTCCGTTAAACCGTAGAGAAAGCTAAACCGGTGTGATTCGGTTTAGTGTATAAGACTGATTTTGATAAACCATCAGCCAAAGAGTTTTTATCTCTTGAAACAAAAAAAAATGATAGAGCGGAAACCTGGTGCGATCTTGAGAATATCTTGGACGATTCCATAGATTTCCAAGTGAAAACTGTTGGAGTTAATAAGCGATATCACACATATACATAGTTTTCTTTTGTTTTTCAAAAAACAAATATGGAAAATAAATTTACTAAAAGTAAGTAGGAAGTAATTATGAATTTTGAAAGAAAGTATAATGAAGAACCAATCAAGTTTTTAGTTCAATTTCGGTTTGAATATTAAGAAGTTATTGGTTTATAGAAATTAATTGAATATGATCTTTAAAAAAGTTAGTACATTTTGTTATTTTTAACATGTTTTTCAGTTTGTAAAATGGTTAAAAATCTCATGCGTAAACACCAAATGGCCTTCTCTCGAAATAGAAAGGTAAGTTTTGTAAACATATGAAAACTCACAAATTGAATGTTTTTTTTATATTATACAAAGAAGGCAGAACAATCTATGTTGTATCTATAAATCGGTAACGTGTGTGTGTGTCGATATACATATGCTAATTGAAAAATATAATATTATTGTGGTTCACAATCTATTTTGTGTGTCTATCCTAATCCATAACTTAACACAAATCAACACATAAGCTAGCTTATCAACACCCTTCATATATGATTATTTTATATAAGTCTATAACAACATTTTCTCGCTAGGCAATAACATTGTAAATAACTAATTCATTTGAACAACAATACACCAACAAAATTTTTCGGTCTTTAACTTCGTGGAAAATTCTACGAAATTTACATTCGCATTACACAGTCTAAAAAAAAACATAAACAAGACTATATATTCATATCGAAGACAATCATATTTGGAGGAAACCAAATTACCAAAACACCCACTAGTCCAAAAACTTTAATTCGGAAAATATCAAGGAAATGAGTGGCAAAAAAGTCAAGAAAATCCTTTATAAAGTCCCGCGAGTGTTGATCACTTTAATGCATATAGAGAGAAAAAGAAAACACAGAATAAGTGTGAGAAAGAGAGAAAGAGTCTCTGTCTCTTGAGTCTTTAAGTCATGCAGCTCAAATCTTCATCATCTTCTTCTTCTTCTTCTTCTTCTTCACCATCCATGAAACTCAAAACCCTAATCCAAAATCTCCTCGCACATCCTCTCTACCGTTTCCTAAGAGCTGTCTCTAGAGCCAAAGCAATCTTTCTAGAGATCTCTAAACACAACAACAAGAAACGAAAACTCATGATGTTTTATCCAACAAAAGCTTCAAAGAACCAACGCAAGATCTTCTTCGGATCTTTTAGATTGCATTACAATTGGTGCTCCTCTGATGTTGTTCCTGTTCCTCAACCTTTTCCTTTTCCCGTCTCTCGCATCAATGGTGAAGAAGATGATGAGTCTCATCTCTCTGGCTACCTCGAGTGGCTCGAACACAAGAAAGTTGATGATGTGGAAGAGATCAAAGATGTTGCAGCTGATGATGATATTGATCATTTGGCGGACATGTTCATTGCTAATTGTCATGAGAAGTTCTTGCTCGAGAAAGTCGAATCTTACAGAAGGTTTCAAGAAATGTTAGAGAGGGGTTTGTGAATTATCAGAGGTGAAGCATAGATTTTCATTTTTGTTTTATTACATTAATAATCATGTTTGTAAAATCTTAGCTAGTCGATGATTTGATAGTACTAAAACAAGGTGGTGAATTGTGTATCTTGAAAGTTTTGGGGGTAATGTGCGAGAAGGTTAAACTTTTGGGGTTATCAGTGAAAGATTTGATATTGTAAAAATAATAATTGTTGTTGTCCATCCAATTGGGCACATCTAGTTAAGTTGTGACTTCTGATTAGTGTTTGGTAAATTGCCTCCAACTTACCTAATCTTTTTTATTACGCCCAATCTTGAGAAAGTTTAAAAAAAAAAAAATGAGGATTCAATAAAGAATTGGGATATTGACATAATTTACATTAAAAAAAAAAAATTGGGATTTCAATTGTCTTAAATACACAACATAATTTATAAAATGAGAAAATAATGATTGAATAACATTGACGAATAAGATTTTAAAATTTAAATAGCATACCATACATAGTATTTCATAGAATTAGTGGGTGCATGTTTTATTGTCATGCTTTTTTGTATAAACAATATGTATGATTTGGAGATTAATTTCATTTTCTTCCGAAAATGTAACGCAGATTCCGTAGACAAAATGATAAGATAAGCTAAATAACACCAATATTTGTACTATTAGTGGAATTTAGTACTTTATTCTCGTAAATCTAGGGTGTATAAGAAAAAAACATATATATACTGTCGTGATCATAAATAGCTAAAAATCCATTAAAAGATCGAACAAATCTCGAGGAAATTTATCTAAAGCACAATTTACTGTGGCCTTCTCAACTACCATAAATCAAATTTTCACCTAATTTTGGACTTTAGAGGACTATATTGCCTATTGCGGTATCCTCGTGTAATTACAATAGCCATTTCTCCAAATGATTATATTTAACTATAATATAAAATGAGTCGGAGAAATGCACAGTAAACATCAAATCATACGAAGGTTGGTTACTGTGCATTTGTGCAATAATACATCGTTTTTTAGTAATAATATCACGAATTTATGTAATAGTTTTCAAGTTTATCAACAATTTTCCTTAAAAACATAGTATCACATAGTGGATGCAACATATACATAGCTTAAGTACTTAAGCGATAGTTTAAGAAGAAACATGCCATATTGCAAATGCAAAGTAGTATTTCATTATATTTATTTAAAACATTACGGTACATGCGACGTCTTTTACTTTAAAAAGTTTATAGACGACCGATTATAATACTGAAAATGGCCAAAAATTCAAATATTAACTACCAGATTTTATGCGGTTCATTCATTTTTTTGTTGGTTTTTAATGAAAAAGCTAAGTATATAATAATTTGCTAAAAGATACATGATCTTTGATCTAGAGTCTAGACGAGAGTCAATTTTCCACATCCTAGATATTGTTTCGTTGACCTTCACAGTTTATGCTCGAGACCCAAAATTAATATATTGGAGAATGGTAATGTAATATACGGAAATTAAAAAATATATATACTGAAATTATATATATATATATATATATATATATGAATTTGGCTATCTGAAGTTAAAGTATAGCTCTGGAGGTTTGAACAAAATGTGGTTGCATTAACGGATACCACTAGTAAAATGCAGATGGACGATGCATTTGCAATACACAAAAAAATTTGATGTATAGTTTTTTTTTTAAATGTGTGAATTTATTATTTTATTAATTATGAGAATTGTTACAAATACGATTTTACCACAAAAAAATTTCATGTATTGTTTTAAAAATTATTTTTTTGGTAAATCGCATATATATATATATATATATTTAGTCAATAGAAATTTGGGAAACAGGCTTAGGGGAAAATGTACATTTATTCATATAATCGCTTTTTTAATTATTGCCTTTTTGATGTTGACCATAGCTAAAAGGAAAATGTGCATCTAATTGATATTGATGATATCCATTACATCCAATTACAGTAATCAAGTATATATATATATATATATATATATAAAAGTATATTAAAAAAAAAAAAACTCTCCTAAAGTCAATCATCGTTGATAAGTTAAAAAAAAAATTATCGTTGATAAATACTAATTAATTTAAAAAATATTTTCTTCATTTTTTCACATTTCCATGCTTTTGATACCAAGACCGGACTACTCCAATCGTTAATAAGTAATGTTCGTCGATTTTTTACCACTAATTGACTTCAATTTTATAATTACTTTTAAATTAATGTTCCTAATTGTTAACGAAAAAAGCCCTCCTAAAGATAAGACTCTTCTTTATGCGATCGTAACAGTACTGTTACATACACAAGCCCTAACTTCTACTACAAGTCATATATAATCTCGCATTATCCATAAAATCTTGACTCTCTTCTCTCATTCTCACCTCTGGAGATTGTTCTATGTTCTATTGAACAAAATCTTCTGTTCTATTGCTTCTTTCTCTCTGTAATGGCGGATCAAAACGTTCAAGACCCAAATCCTCTCGCCGGTACGTCTCTTCCGATGAAGTTTTTCGCTTGAATTTCAACTTCTTGTAACATGTCGATGAAAATCATCTCCAGTAACTAGGGTTTTCGAGTAGGATTATCTTTGGGTTTATAGATTCCAAGGTTTCGTAATACTCTGCTTTTCATTTCCTCTGTCCCATTGATGAAAAACGATTGATTGATTTCGGAGTTATCTGCTTTGTTGTAATCATTACCGAGTGATCTTGATTCTGTTCTTGCGTCGTAATGGTGATGCAGAAGATCGAAAGCTTATTCCTTTAAAGAAGAGAGGAATGGCTGAAAAACCACTTCCTGGATCAACCGAGTCAGCGTCCGATTCAAGCGATAGTAGTGACCATGAAGATGCGATGAGTTACGAACAGAAAATCGAAGAAATCAAGAAGAAAGCTTTCTACTCTGTTGTCCATGCATTCACAGTAGACTCCTCGACACTATCACAAGTAAGACCTTTCTCGATTACTCCATTAAAAATCTTTTCTTCTTCTTTGATTTCATTCGGTTCCTGAGGAGTGTTTTGATGGTGTCCTCTGTTCTTCATCAGGAGAGAACTTCGATTGTAGAAAGACTTAGGAACGAGTTGAACACTGCTCGCGAAATTCAAATCCCTATTGAGAATAATACCATTCAGAAAAGTCTCGTCGATCTCCAGAGAGAAGCTTATTACGGTGTTAATCTTGCCTTCAGTGCAGAAACTCCTGCAATATCCAGTGTAAAACAGCGGTTTTAAATCTTGTTTCTATGCGTTCGATTCAGTTCTCGGAGTTTGTACTCATGTTCGTCTTCTATGTTCTTTAGTCAAGGATTATGATCGTGCAAGACCTGAAGAAAGAATGGAACATTTCTCCTGTAATTCATGGTGCTTTTGTTGATGGAATCAATACTGAACCACTGGTTAAACGATGGAGGTATCATAATGGAAGCTTTTACTACCTGTAAAGATTCCTGTTTTACTTCCTCTCCCTTCTTTGTTTCTCAAACACTCTGTTTCTTGCAGGAATGTTCCAAAGGCTTCTGATAACGAGAATGTTACTGCAGTAGAAGGCCATCCATCGGAATCGCGTGTGGCAGTGAACAAGGAAGACTTATTCGACTTTGTATGTTTTATTTAACACCATCTCTTTCCAAATCCTAAAGCTGACACAACTTGATTTGGTTTTTAACTTCCATTGTCTCTTTCCTTTTTCTGTTTGTTTAGCAAGTAGCTCCTGCGAGGATACAATACGAGAAGACGGAACCAAGTTCTACTTCTGAAGATTCACTTGTACCAAGCTGGGGCCAAGTTTCTCCTCAGACTCTTGTTGGCAGATGGCTCAATATAAGAATGCCTGGCGAAGACGATTACGTTGCATTCCAAATCAAAGACTATAACGCGGAAACGGTAAATCTCTTCATGTTCCTTTGTGTGTTGTATCATCAGATCAGGTCAGGTCTCAGCCATTCTAAGAAGTATGGTTTACCAATCTACAGGAAATGCATCACCTGGTGACTGCTCTAAGCCAAAAGACTGTTATTGACCCGTGCGACTGGATTGATATCAGATTTGTAAAACCATATATCCCTCTTCAATTTTTATATTTGTTCTTCTTTCTCTCAGAAGTTGAAACCTCATGTTCTCAAACTTATTGCAGATTCCGGCAGAAGATACTGTTTGGCAAGATGGACATCCCGGGTTCCCAGCACGGAAAAGCTTTATTAAACCAGGCGAAACGATCTTATCCACAACCAGTACAGCTCAAGAAAAGAGGCGAATTAGAGAGGTATCTTGTACACAGCTTCAACAAATTTTCTTGTGATGCTAAACCTTTTGCTGACATAATTTCTCATGTAAAACCTCTGATAGGTTGGAAAAACTGCCACTGGGATTCCTATTATCAAAAGGCTCGATAAGGGAAAGGGTATCGCATGAGCAAAATCTCCGGTTGCAGTAGGGTGTCAAGATAGAGCAGATACATGACAACACTCCAGACTAAAACTCTCTTATAAACTTGATTTGAGACCTTTGGCTTTTCTTATACAGTCCACTAAACTCATATTTTGCTGTTATCTAGAACTAGCAAATTCTCCTTTGTAAACAAGTTTCTAATACTTCTTTGTAAATGACTGCCTTATAAACTTGTTTGGAGATTTTTGATCCTAAAGAGTATTGCAAATAACTCAATACCTCCTTGAACGCTTCTTCGGGCGAGCAGAAGAACCTACCTCCTTTTCACTAGCTTCACTGTCCCGCTTTGTCACCATAGGAGTAGACGATGCAGCGCCCTTTTTAGAGGCGGTGCCAGTGTTTTTCTTTGCAGGACTACCCTTTTCAGTTGTTGCCTTCTTCCCAGTTGATCGTTTCTGACCAGCAAGCGGTTTCCCTTCATCAGCTTTATCATTCTTACTGTTACTTCTCCTCTGTTCAGCTCCTCTCTTTCCATTAGAAGAATCACCCTTCATCGTCTCTATAACAGTTTCAGACGAAGAAACCCCTTTCATTCTCTTAAGAAAACTAGCAACACTTTTCTTTTTCGAGCCACCATTTGTGTTGTTACCTTTCTTTTCTTGATCACTTCTTTTCTGCTCAGAGCTATCATTTGAAGACCGGCCTTTACTAGAGAGACCAGCATTCAAACTTGTCTTAACGTTTCTGCTTCCTACCTTTTTAGCTGTTGAGGTTGTTCTCCCTTTAGCCACCTTCTTGGAAACAATAGGTTCCTCATCTTTATCAGAGATTTCTTCTTCTTCATCGTCCTCATCTTCTGAAACTTGCTTCTCATCGACCGCTGGAACTACTAACGGTTCAGTGACTGACACTGAAGCTCTAACAGCCAAGGAACTCCGTTTCCGACAAGCTATAATAGGCACTGACATCTTTGGTTTTAAAGACAACGGAGCTGAAATTGTGGCTTCCTCCTTAGAGGTCACCAAGGATTCCTCTTTTGATGTTGAGGTTTGTTTAGGAACCTTGAGACTTATCATCATCATCATCATCTCTTTCTTGATGAGTTGATTAAGCTGCTTTGCGGAACTAAACTCAGAAGATCCCTCACCATAAAAAACTCTCGCATTGTTGATTAGTAGCAGTAAATCTCGAAAAAACATACTCTTGGAGCTTTGGTAATAACCTTCTTCCACACGAGTTCGAATCATCTCAAAGTCTAGATGTTGCCTTATTATCTTCTCGTACTCAGGTCTTTCCTGCAACTTCAGAATCAAACAAGTAAAACTAAGGCTTTAAGACAACAGTTAAGTGAATTTTGCTTTTTTTAAGGAATCGAGCATTGTTTATTTTCTGATTTCTTTTTGCCAAAAATGGAGTTTTGAAGAAACAAAACATGGAATTTGAATTGAGGATTAAAAAATAGTTTTAATTTTTTACCTGGTTCTGTAACCGGCGCGAAAAGTGGGAGCCAATAGGGTGAGACTGAAGAATCTCAATGAAATCAATCAACGGTCGAGATTCAACGGAGATTTTATTAACGGTCAGAGATTGATCATCGTTATCCATTTGGTTTTGTTCTACCGTCGTCTCCTTCCTCGGCAAGCTCGCCGAGCTCTGCACGTCACTCGTTTCCTTCTCTCCTCCTTTCGACTCGTTCATTGACTCATCAAACTCGGGCGAGTCATTTCCTTCTCTTACTGGTCCTGCTCTCTCCGATTCCTTCTCCACGCTCTCGCAACTTCCTCTACACGAATCCTCTTTCGCCGGTTTCTCGTCGATCCGGTTCGGCTCTTTGTCTACTGATTCGATGAATTTCCGATCTCGGTTCGTGTTTTCCGAACCGGTTCCGGGACTATTGTCATTCGGATCTGAAGAATTAGGTGGTTCGGTAACCGGAACGTCGGATTTGTTACCCGATTCACGGTGGTGTCTCTCTTTCGTATCTAGATCTGAACGATCGGTTCTTGTCTCCGTCTCTTTTAAGCTCTTCTCTCTCTCATCTTCCAATCTCTTCACCTTCGACTGTAACGACCTGCATCGAATCAATCAACCAACTCACAAATTCAAAAAAACCAAATCTGGAATCGAGAAACGCAACAAAAGCATGAGCACGATTGGAGATTTACGAGATGGATAGATCGTAACGTTCGACTTCGCGTCGGAGCTCATCGACCCGGAGTTTTCTCAATTCATCAAGCCAAGGAACGGAAGAGATCTCGTCGGCGATGGTTTCTCCATCATCGGATTCCGGCGAGGTCAGTTTCCGGGAGGAGAATCGATGTTTGAGCTCGTGGTATTTGTGACGGCAGTCGAAGGCGGTGAGTGTACGGAAAGTGGAGTTTCGTTTCTGGATTTCGGCGGCGACGGATTCCCATGAATCGATACCGTGACGGTGAACGGCGCAGGCGACGAGAAGCTCTTCCCAAGTGCTCCATGTTTGTTTCTCCGGGCAAGTTTCGTCGTTTTCTGGTTTTGCCATTGTCAGGAAATTCGAGCAAGAGAGTGGATTTTTGCTTATTGTCTTGTCTCACTTGTCTAATTTGTATATATGTAATTTGTCTTCTTAATTCTCGTTGGTATTGGTTTTATTTTTCAAGTGTTTGTCTGTCTGTAATCGGTTTTGGTTCGTCGGACAAATAATTCTGTAAGGTTTCGTTGATAAAGTTGTATAATTTCTAAAGCGCACCAATTGAGAAAATGTTAGAACAACTTTGCTCGTTTTTTTTGTCGTATCATCTAGTGGGTCCAGCTTATCACACTTGACCCAATAACGATTTGGAACCAAATGGCCCAATCAAGAGAGTCCAGTTTCTGGTAATTAAGCTTTTTTTTTTTTTTTTTTGTTATTGGACCCATTGAATTATGTTTGTGGTAGGAATGTGAATTTTCATTTCTACAAAAGAAACTGTAAAAGCTCAGAAGCAAAGCTTAATCTACAACGATTCACCACACAATTTTAGGGACAAACATGAAAGTCTCTGAAGAGCTTTGAGAGACTCTATAAAGCCTCTTTAATATGGTGATTCACAAGTAAGAATGTGTTCATCGGCACTATACGAAAGACGATATGAGAAGTTCCTCGCTATAAATATTATAACCAAAATATCGTCACTGATGTTCTTCATCTGACCATCAAAGGAATATCCGCATAAACTATCAAAGCTAATGATAAGTTCATCAAGTCAACAGTTATACATTAGCAGCATTGGGCAGGTTAAACAAACAGACGAGATAGATAGAGTTTCCATAGGAATATACAAAGGACCTTCTTCTACAACACTTCAACATTCTTACTCTTGGTTCAACTTCCGGATGCACAGCTTCATTTCCAACACGTCACCACGCAAGAAACATTGAGGGATCAACATGAAATGCTCTTGTGGAGTTTGAAAGCTGACTTCAAGAACCATCTTCATCTTTGGTGATTCGTAAGTCATAGTGTGTCCATCCACAGTGTAAGAGAGATGATATGAGAACTCTCCTACTTCTGGAGCAGATGGTGCAATGCAGCTTACAGTTACATACACACCATACGGCCCCCTGAAACACTGCAATGCAAACAATAGAGCCTTCTTATATTCCCTTAGAATTAATATCTTACCACTGATGTTCATCTCGGCACTAAAGGAAATGCCACATCTGAACTGAACAATATTGCACGCTACAGTGTGTTTGATAATATTGTGAACGAAAAGATCCTCGTATGAGGCAGCGTAATTGCAGTCTTGAACAGGACAGGAGCAAAGAGAGAATTTGCATTCCTTCTCATGGGTTAATTCACTCCCATAAGAGGCATTCTTGGTGCATCCAAGGTTGGAGTTTCGGCATGGGACAAAGATCGATTCAAGAACAGTCTCCATTGCTCTGCAACGATTGTGGCCGATAGGCAAAGCACATGAAGGACATTTATTACTCAGTCTGGGACAGCAAGAAGAGCAAGCTAAATGTCCATTATCACACTGAAACACAAAAACCCAATCAAAGAGTTGTGATAAAAAATCTGTATCAACACTTAATTAAAGCAAAGAAACTTATTTGCAGAAGAAAAAAATCAAATTAGACATCATGACAACATAAGTTGATTCTCCAACTCAAAACTGTCACAGTAAGGATGATGTCCAAATCACTGTTCTTGCCAAATTATACACCTGTTTTTGGAAGAACTACAAGTGCAAATATGAACATATCTAACAATTTACTTCACTAAAATCCTCAAAAGATATGGAATTTACTTAAAATCTAGTAAAATGGGCACAAGTCCAACTTCGTTCTCCGTTTACTCCTAATGCAGAGTTTATCAAAAGTACAATCACAAAGAAGAAGGAGAAGCTACAAGACCTGGAAGATAGGAATTTTCAATACTTCGAAGCAAATAGGACAATGGAGACTATCAAGATCCAGCAGCGTCGTCGAGAGACTCTTCGCTCCATTACCGGAAGAGATCGAAGAACCTTGTCTCTTCTGCGACAGATCCCTTCCTTCGCCTGAAGCTTCTGCAATCGAGGCTCCAACCATGTCTACCGCTAAAACCCTAATCCCCTTTTCCTCTTTCAGTCTCCTTTTTTACCTTTCAACTCTCGTTTCCATTTTAACTTTTTTTTTTTTGTTTTCTTCTAATTATTGTGGATGCGTGTTTGGTAACTGTTTGTCGTTTTAATAGTTACCATTTACAAAAACAGTACAATTAATGGTATCGAATCGAAAACGTTTTGTACCGATATCTCTTGAAGGTGCACAGATGTCTTAACCCGTGTAAGATCAGTTCGCGAAGCGAGAGATGCAATGGAAGTTTGAAAATGATGGAGAAAGGCAAGTCCACATCGCTGCGGCACTAGTACAAGTGGTGAAGCAATTCCTAAAACTCACTGAAACCTTTCTTCTTTTTGTTATGTCAGAGCTATACACATCACACTTGATTCCTACGATGAAATTGCTTACGGCCGTTTGAAAATGCTTCCTGGAGATCATCGACGGCTCTCTTCAACTGTTTGTTCTCCGTTCGAAGCTCCTCCATCTGCCGATTCTTAGCCTAAGTAAGAATGTGTCCATCGACAATATACGAAGAAGATATGAGAACTTCCCTAATTCTGGAGCAGATGGTGGCACTAGCCACTAGTTCCGCACCATATATATATATATATATATATATATATATATATATATATATATATATATATATATATATATTCCCAAACAACTAAAAATATCGTCATTGACGTTCATCTGACCATCAAAGGAATATCCGCATATGAAACTATCAAAGCTAAGGAATAAGTTCATCAAGTCAACAGTTATACACAAGCAGCATTGGGCAAGTTCAACAAAAAAGAAGAGATAGATAAGAGTTTCCATAGGAATATACAGCCAAAAAAGAACCATCTTCTACAATTGCCCGAACCTTCTTACTCTTTGTTTAACTTCCGGATGCAAATCTCCATTTTCAACACGTTACCACGCAAGAAACTGTGAGGGATCAACATGAAATTCTCTTGTGGAGTTTGAAAGCTCACTTGAAGAACCATCTTCATCTTTGGTGATTCGTAAGTCATAGTGTGTCCATCCACAGTGTAGGAGATATGATATGAGAACTCTCCTATTTCTGGAGCAGATGGTGCAATGCAGCTCACAGTTACATACACACCATGCGGCTCCCTGAAACACTGCACTGCAAACAATAGACTCTTGTTATATTCCCTTTTAATTAAAATCTTATCACTGATGTTCATCTTGGCGCTTAAGGGAATGCCACAGCTGAAAGTATCACGCCTGGATCTTTGACTGTGGTTACGATAATAGTGATTGTAAAGATCACTGTAAAAGGCAATGTGATTGCAGTCCTGTACAGGACATAAGCAATTAGAGAATTTGCATTCCTTCTCATGAGCTAATTCATTCCCATAAGGGACATTCTTGGTGCATCCAAGCTTGGCGTTTTGGCATGGGACAAAGACCGATTCAAGAAAAGTCTCCATAGCTCTGCAACGATTGTGGCTGATTGGCGAAGCGCATGAAGGACATTTATTACTCAGCTTGGGACAGCAAGAAGAGCAAGCTAAATGTCCATTATCACACTGAAACACAAAAACCAATTAGTGATTTGAGATTAAAAATCTGTATCAACACTTAATTCAAGAAAATAAACTTATATGCAGAAAAAATATCAAACTAGACACCATGACTACATGAGTTGCTTCTCCAACTCAAAACTGTCAGAGTAAGGATGATGTTCAAATCAGTGTTGTTGCCAAATTATACACATGTTTTTTTTTCAAGAACTACAAGGGCAAACACGAACATATCTAACAATACTTCACTAAAATCAAATCATCAAAAGATAGGGAATTTCTTAAAATCTAGTCAAATGGGCACACGTCCAAATTCGGTCTCCGATTACTCCAAATGCAGAGTTATATCAAAAGTACAATCACAAAGAAGAAGGAGAAGCTACAAGACCTGGAAGATAGGAATTGTCAATACTTCGTAGCAAATAGGACAATGGAGACTATCTAGATCCAGCAGCGTCGTCGAGAGATTCTTATGCTCTGTATTAACTCTCTTCGCTCCATTACCGGAAGAGATCGAAGAACGTTGTCTCTTCGTGCTCGATCCGTTTCCTTCGCCTGAAACTTCTGACATCGAAGCTCCAACATGTCTATGGCTTAAACCCTAATCCCCATTTTCCTCTTCTCCCCTTAAAACTTTCTTTCGGTTTCCTTTTATACTTTTCAACTTCGTTTCTCCAATTTTTTTTTTTTTTTTTTTAATTATTGTTTCACTTCCGTTTTATACAGGCACTTTTGGTAATTTTTTTTTTGTCATTTTAATAGTTACTACCAGTTATAAAAAAACAGTAAAAATTTAATGGTATCAAATCTAAAATGTTTTGTACCGCTATCTCTTGAAGGTAATGTAATACTTAACTCGCGGGTCAATTTCTAGGAAGAGCGTCCGGGATCGTGCAGAGATGTCTTAACCCGTGTAAGATCAATTTGCGAAGCGAGAGATGCAATCTGCCGCGATGAAAGTTTCAGAATGATGGAGGAAGGTAAGTCCCCATTGCTGCGGAACTAATAGCTCTTAGACCAAACAAGTTGGTGAAGCAATCCCTCATCAAACTCACTGAAACCTTTCTTCTTTCTGTTATGTCAGAGAGGTATATACATCACACTTGATTCCTATGGTCTTTTGTAACTTGATTCTTTCACTCGATCCCAAATTTTGATATCGGAATATCGCAACCTATCAGATTCTGCGTTCGACATAACCCGAGGTCAGGTTATACTGAAGATTATGCCGGTACTTACAGAAACCGGCGAATCTCTAGTTTGTTTAATCGCACATAACCGCAAACTCTTATCAATTCAAAAACCATAGATGATTCTTTATAATTCAACAGTACTGATTAATTGATACTACTAATTCAAGTCAAGTCATTTCCAATTCAAAATATAATCTCACAGAAGTATTAATTAAACTCTTGCAATTCCATTCAAAATATCCAAAACAAGTTCTGAAAATCTTCCAAAATCCAGAAATTTAAACGCATATATAGATACAAAAAGCCATAAGCTAAATTAAAGTCGACGAATCAAGTGCACTTCGAATAAAGCTTTTATCAAAAAAGCTCAAGATCATCGCAAATTACCAGACAAGCTTCAAGCAGCTCCTTTCAAAGCTTTCTTCAACTCCTCTGCAACATCACCTTCTTCTTTGCTTTTCTTCCCGCCGTAATCCGACGACGTCGTCCTCTCGCTGCTCCACCGATCCCCTCTCGATCTCCCATTGTTGTTCCTCTCTGATTCACGGTACTTTGAGTGAGCTCCGTAATCAATCGTCGCCGGAGAAAATTGATTACGGCCGATTGAAATTGCTTCCCGGAGATCGTCGACGGCTCTCTTCAACTGTTTATTCTCCGTCCGAAGCTCCTCCATCTGCCGATTCACGGCCAAACAAACCTCCGCCACGTCACCACGACCCGGATCCGAAACTTTACCCGGATCATTCGCTGATTTAGTCAATTTAGCATCTGAGCCGTCCACGTGTTCGATTCCGATTTTATTCATCACGAGAAAAGGGAATCTCCTCAGAGAAATCGCAGCCGTTGGATCGAAATCGCGTCTTATCTCCGTAGGTACCCTAACGCCCCACCGGAAATTCACGACGGCTCGTCCTCTCACAGGCAAAGACGTCCTCGCCGCAACCTCGACACCGGAAAGCAAACCAGCGATGTCTCCGGCTGAAGTCGAGGGAAGAACCGTGACTTTCCTAAATCCTCCGCCGCATCCATTGACCGCCGGAGAATCCACAACCTCGATCGACGAATCCTCTTCAGAAACAGATCCGTTAACCGATTTGATCAGATTCCCGTCGAATCCAGAAGACGAGTGAGACTTTTTGATTGAGAAATCGCCGAATTGGGGTTTGAAGTGAAGCATAAAGCTAGGGTTTCCTTTACCAAGGAGGTTGAATTCAGCGCTCATGAGCATGGAGCTTGAGATCGGAGAACCGAAAGATCCAGTACCGGTTTTGACGATTAGAGAGAAAGGGTTCCAGGAATCGTTTGGACGGTAAGCGACTTTGAGAGAAGGACCAGATTCGAAGAAAGTAGAGAGATTGAGGCTAAGCTCTTTAGATTCTCCGGCGACGATTCCTGATTGAAACGGTAAACCTAAGATACTCAGAGGAACTTTAGCCCTGAAAAGTGGTTTCTGCTCCTCACGAAACTTCATCGATGCCTTCATCTTCTTCGATGATTATGATCAAATTTTGGAACAAGTTAGAGAGTGCAGTGATCGAGTAGGAAGGATTTACACGAGTTTAAAGAGACACTTTTTTCTAATAGTTTAAAGGAAATTTTCCATTTTTTCTTTTTGTTAAAGAGTTTAGGAATTTTGCCATCTTCGCGAAATATTCAAGTTGGACCTGAGGATAGAGGAGGTGAAGGATTTTTTGACGTTTTTACCCTCGTGTTATATAAAGAATAACGGTTATTGACCAGTGGTTCAGAGCTGTAATTGTGTGGAAGTTCAAAGGCGAGAAGATAAGGTGAGTGAATTGCTTAAAATGAAAGGTGGACAAATCTCTTTTGTGTGTTTTGTTTATCTGTTTCTGCTTTCTGTTTTTCTTTCATGCATCAAGCCCATTAACATACATGGGCCTAAGTAAGCCAATACGCCTAAGTTGGAAACTACTCTACAGTGGTGGTTGATATAGAATCTGTGGGGATTTATTTGTCATACTTTAGTCTTTGTTGCCACATTTTGAATCTTTGATATACGGTGTATTTACTGAAATCGGAGATGCAAAGTACAGTAATTTTGGTTAACACAAGAGGGTTCTAAAGTGTTATGCAGATGAAATTGGATTCTAGGTCAAGAGCAGTAATAAAGAAGCCATGCACCAATTTTTTCAAGTTATAATATGTTTTCTAAGAGAAACATATATAGTTTCATATGCATAAAATCACATCCGATCCCTTAGGAATATCTGAAAACTTGTGGGAAAGTTTAATTCTTAAGAGTGTTTTCCAATGAAAAGTGATTCCTCACTTGTAGTAAGAACTAGGGCAGTAACTAAAGTTTAACTCGTTATCCGCTTTGATCAAGAAAATTTTGTAATTGAAGTTAATAGCTCAAAACTAACACTAAACTATAACATCTCATGTCCCTTAAACACATATCTTCTCTGACCACAACATACAAATACAATTCTTATTTAGCAAAAATACCAAATACAATTCACATAACTATTGCAAATTCCGAAATAAGTTTGGATTTCTATATGAAATCATAATTAGTTATTCTTTTAAAACAAATAACATCTGTTAGTGTCAAAATATTAATATATGAAGAGACAGATCAAAAGGGATAATATATGAGATATCTCACGTTCTGATCTCTCTAGCTAGCATAACTATATAACAAACCTATATACAAACACAAATACAAACACAACTTTGTAATATTATCATATATGCTACAAAAAAGACTAATGAAATCATATCAAGTTGGAATTTCTTTTACCATATTTAAATTGTTGAAAATAAGAGTAAAATTTCGAAACAAAATAAAAATGTTTTGAAATGTGGGGGTCCACATACTCCAGCTAACACAGAGATGTACCAGAAACAAGTTTGGAAACTCGGAACCACGTCAAACAAATACGGAGAGGGACCACAATCTATACGGCGTTAGATAAGGACACGTGTCAAGCATCCAACGGTTTAGTTGCACGCATGTGGGCCGAATCTAAAAGAGAACACAGAACTCGTGTGTTCGACTCTGAGTCTCTGACGCACACATTTGTACAAACCAAATCTCTCTTTTTGTTGTAGCCGTTAGATCTCTTTCATATATCGCTACTCTTAATCCGACGGCTATTATCCCTTGAATCTTGTAGTAATCGAATCATTCACCATTAATGAGTGCGTGTAAATTATTAGTGCTTAGCCAGGAATATAATTAGATTATGAGGCAATGTTAGATTGTGGAACAAAAACCTAGAGATTTATTTAAGGTTTAATGTTTGTTTATTAAGGATGATTGACACACGTATATGTAGATTAACATTTTATTGTTAAACGTATTTTAGTTAGCATATAAGCAAGGACCCTTAGCTAGATAGCTAGCTAGCTAGTTGTCTTCATTTGTATATTTTCTTGCAAAGTTGTCATAGAGGTATTAATAATGATAATATAGTGTATATATATAGCTATTCCATTTTGGTATATTCTTTTCTTATTCGTGGTTGATCACTAATATAATATGAGCTTGTTGTATATAGATTCCGATTTGTTATAGATAATGTATGTCTGTGATGGATTGGATGATCCAAAAATATATACATAGAATTATTGAAGGATATTACTTTGATTTTTTTTTTCTATATCAAAGGTGTTAGTTTCTTTTTGGGTGTTTTGATAAAGAATGAAAAAATGGTGAAAAAATAGACGTCAGTAAGTGAAACTGCCTCTCGTGCATTAAGAGAAGAAGGACGTGAGACGACTTAAAGGTAAAAGGCAAGTGAGAGTCACCGCAAAGTCATGCAATCTTCATGTCTTCACATTCTACTTTTCCTAATTATCATTTACCTCTAGCTTTCTACATTATTGTCTCCGTTTACTTCTTTTGTTCTAAATACTTTCAACTGTTTTTAATGTAATTTTGTGTGTGAATAATTAGGATATATGTATTATGTATGTATATCAAGTGTTATATATATGTATGTGTATAATTAAGCTAGGCTAGTAAGTTTACATTATATTGTTGAGACGTATTATAACGTGTATAAAGTATTAGAGCAATACCAAAGTCTCCAACTGAAACAGAGGATCTCAACTCGAGGAAGGCCCACGGAACGTTGGAGCCCAAGCCCAATACGAGATTATAGTTCAAACATTTGAACAAACGGTCGACTCTGTTTTCAGAACAAGACAAAAACAAAGTTGCAGAGGAGAAGAAGACAGCAAGGCGTACGGAGGGAAACTTGGCCTTATCCAACCGATACGCGGTGCTTCAATCGTCTGGTCAAGATGTGACATACACCTGACAAGTGTCAGACGATCTGAGAGTGTGTCCTCAGTGTGACCTAGCTAGATTCGACTATAAATGTAATAAGAGCCTGATTGTAAATGATAAGCCGAATGAATCAATAAACATAAGAATTTCATCTTCAAGCTTTCTATTTCTATTCTGGTTACTCTTACATGGTATCAGAGCTTCAGTCACTCTAATGGAATCAACAGTCGAATCCTATGCTCAGCCGGCGATGAATATCACAAATTGCGTCACCATCAAACTCACGGAGAGGAACTATCTATTGTGGAAGCGTCAATTTGAGTCATTTCTAGCTGGCCAGAGCCTTCTTGGCTTCATCAATGGATCTACTCCGTCACCGCCGATCACACTTCGGGTTCTAAATCTTACCGAGGCAGTGCAAAATCCCGATTACGCTGCGTGGTATAGATCTGATCAGGTGGTTCAGTCGTGGCTTCTCGGCTCCTTGTCTGAAGACATTATGAGTATGGTCGTTGGTGCAGACACTGCTCAAGAGATATGGTTAGTCTTGGCCAAACATTTTAACCGTGTTTCTAGCTCTAGATTGTTTGAGTTACAAAAGCGTTTAAGGTGTCTCTAAGGTAGATAAGAGTATGGAGGATTACCTTAGGGAAGTTAAGAGCTTGTGTGACCAGTTAACAGCTATTGGTAGCCATGTGAGTGAAAATATGAAGATTTTTGCTGCCTTGAATGGTCTTGGTCAGGAGTATGAACCTATTAAGACAAGCATTAAAGGGTCTATTGATGGAATCCCTACTCCGACCTATGAAGACATTGTCCCTAGGCTCACTGCTTATGCTCAAAGGCTGCAAAGCTATTCCCTTAGTTCGAATATCACTCCTCACATGACTTTTCAAGTGGCTAGATCTGGAGCTCCTCAATCGTTTTATGGCAACAACTACCACAACAAAACCAACTCCTCTGGCCGCAGCAACACAAGTGGTTCTCAAGGGTCTTACTCAACCAGAGGAAGGGGTTTTCAACAACAGATCACACAAGGATCTCAAGGGAGAGGCAACAGGCCTACTTGTCAAGTGTGTGGCAAGATTGGTCATCATGCTCTAAAGTGTTGGCACAGATTTGACAAGAGTTACCAAGACGATGATGACATGCCTAATGCCTTGGCCGCTTTACGGATCACAGATGTGAGTGAATCGGGTCAGGAGTGGTATCCGGATACATGAGCCTCTGCTCATGTGATAAGTTCTCCCCGCAATCTTCACCAAGCTCGTTCATACTCTGGGAATGATGCAGTGATGGTAGGCGATGGGAATTTTCTCCCTATCACACACATCAGATCAGCAAGCATAGCTTCTACCTCAGGTAACTTACCTCTTCTTGATGTCTTGGTATGTCCATTTATAACAAAATCTCTGTTATCTGTTTCCAAGCTCACTTGAGATTATCCCTGCACGGTTGAATTTGATTGTGATACTGTTAAAATCAATGATAAGGCCACAAAGAAGCTGCTCACCATGGGAAACAGCCATAAGGGCCTGTATATGTTGGAGAACACAGATTACAAGGCTTTCTATTCAACCAGGCAACATTCCACATCAGATGAAGTTTGGCATAGAAGGCTGGGACATCCAAGTGCTCCAGTTCTTCAACATCTCTCTGTAAGTAAAGCTATCTCCATCAATAAAAGCTCCAAGAGCAAGTGTGAAGTCTGCCCCCTTGGAAAAAGCTCTAGATTGCCATTTTCTTCTTATAGTTTTGTTGCCTCTAGACCTTTAGAGAGGATCCACTGTGATTTATGGGGTCCTTCACTAATACATTATGTTCAGGGGTTTGGATACTATGCTGTGTTAGTTGACAATTATTCAAGGTTCTCCTGGTTTTATCCTTTGAAAGTGAAATCTGAATTCTACTCAGTTTTTATCAAGTTTCAAGCCATGGTTGAGAATTTTTTGCAGTTGAAAATCGCCTACTTTCAGAGTGATGGTGGTGGAGAATTTGTCAATGACAAGCTTACCTCACACTTACAGGCTCATGGCATCCAACATCTAATCTCATATCCTCATACTCCTCAGCAAAACGGAATTGCAGAGAGAAAGCATCGACATTTGATAGAGTTGGGACTGTCAATGATGTTTCAGGCTGGTCTGCCACAGAGACATTGGGTGGAAGCTTTCTTCACAACAAACTTCCTAAGTAACCTGCTTCTTACCACAACGCAGAATGATCATAAAAGTCCATATGAAGTATTATGGGAAAAATTCCGGAGTACATATCTCTTCGTGTGTTTGGGTATGCTTGTTATCCTACACTCAGAGAGTATGCGAGAAATAAGTTGGATCCTCGGTCTTTACAGTGTGTGTTTCTCGGCTATAATGACAACTACAAAGGATACCGGTGCTTTGTTCCCACAACTGGTAGAGTTTTCTTAAGCCGGCATATGTTGTTTGATGAAGACACATTTCCTTTCAAGTCTTCTTACAAACATCTTCATCCGAATGAGAGTACTCCTCTCATGACTGCCTGGTTTGCAGGGTATTCAAACTATCCCCTTACCAATACCAAAAGCCTCCAACTGTGAAAACCCATTGCCTTCAATGATACCTATCATTTGTCACCCTCCTTCAGTATACTCGGCTACCTCAATGGCCTCTTCATCAACATATTCTAAGCAAGGGAGTGAGCATAACCTGGTTATTCAATCTCTGTTGAATTCACTCACCAGCTCAGACAGTGATTCCTCAACAAGTTCTGAAGTTACTCCCGCTACAGAGATATTGAGTTCTGAGTGTAAGGCAGGCTCTAAGCCTGAACCTATTGGCAATAGTTCTCATAGTCTCCCTAGCATGTCTACAAATGGAGAATCTCTTTCCACTCTGCCTTCTACACATCAAATGGTTACTAGAAGGAAGGCTGGAATCATTAAACTAAACCCAAGATACGTTCTCTTGGCTCATAAGGCAACACATCCTCAACCAAAGACAGTCACTAGTGCTCTTAAACATCTAGGATGGAATGGAGCAATGAAAGGAGAGATGGGTACTTGTCATGAAACGAATACATGGTCTTTGGTCCCTCGGACACCGGATATGCATGTTCTTGGAAGTAAATGGATTATCACCACGAAACTAAATGCGGATGGTTCCCTAGAAAGACTCAAAGCTAGAGTTGTAGCTAAGGGGTTTGACCAAGAAGAAGGAATTGATTACCTGGAAACATATAGTCCGGTGGTTTGCTCTGCCACAGTAAGATCTGTCCTTCACACAGCAACTGTGATGAATTGGGAGAGTAAACAAATGGATGTAAAGAATGCTTTCTTGCATGGAGAACTCACAGAGACTGTCTATATGACTCAACCTGCTGGTTTTGTAGATGAGACCAAACCAGATCATATGTGTCTTCTCCATAAAGCTCTCTGTTGTTTAAAACAATCTCCTCGAGCTTGGTTTGATAAATTCAGTACCTACCTGCTTGAATTTTGGTTTGTCTACAGTAAGAAGGATCCGTCTCTATTTGTGTATACCAAAGGAAAAGATGTCATCATGCTGTTGCTATATGTGGATGACATGCTTCTCACTGGAAACAACTCAAGTGCTCTATCCAATCTTCTACATGACTTGAGTAAGCAATTTCGGATGAAAGATCTTGGACAACTTCACTATTTCCTTGGCTTACAAACTCAGTTTCATTCAAATGGCTTGTTTCTCTCATAACAGAAATATGCAGAGGATCTATTAGAGTTGCAGGTATGAGTGAGTGCTCTGCTATGCCTACTCCATTACCAGTCCAGTTGGATCATGTTCTAGCTCAAGACAAACCTTTTGAGAACCCGACCTACTTCAAAAGTTTGGCAGGAAAGCTGCAGTATCTAACTCTTACCAGGCCCGATATCCAGTTTGCTGTGAACTTTGTATGCCAGAAGATGCATGCTCCAACATGTATCGGATTATCTCCTTCTTAAGAGGATTCTCCGCTATGTCAAAGGCACTCTGACAATGGGGATCTCTTTCTCAAAATATTCAGACTTCACTCTCCGTGCTTACAGTGACAGTGATTGGGCGGGGTGTAAGACAACAAGGCGATCAACTGGTGGCTTCTGTACTTTTCTTGGAGCGAACCTGATATCATGGTCCTCTATCAAACAGTCTTCCGTATCCAAAAGCTCTACAGAGGCTGAGTATAGAGCACTCTCAGGCACTGCCTCTGAAATGACGTGGTTGTGCATTCTTCTCAGAGAGCTTGGAATTCCCCAGCCACAAACTCCAGAATTATATGGTGATAATCTCTCTTCAATTTACCTCTCTGCAAACCCTGCTTTCCACAAAAGAAGCAAGCATTTTGAGACTCACATCACTATGTTCGTGAAAGAGTGGCCCTTGGCGCCTTGGTTGTGAAGCATAGTCCCTCGCATCAACAGATTGCAGACATTTTTACAAAACCTCTCCCAAGTGCAGCGTTTGAATCTTTACGGTACAAATTTGGTGTTCAATTTCCACCCATACCATGTTTGAGGGGGGATATTAGAGCAATGCCAAAGTCTCCAACTGAAACAGAGGATCTCAGCTCGAGGAAGGTCCACGGAACATTAGAGCCCAAGCCCAATACGAGATTAGAGTTCAAACATTTGAACCAACGGTCGACTCTGTTTTCAGAACAAGACAAAAACAAAGTTGCAGAGGAGAAGAAGACAGCAAAACGTACGGAGGGAGACTTGGCCTTACCCAACCGATACGCGGTGCTTCAACCGTCTGGTCAAGATGTGACAGACACCTGACAAGTGTCAGACGATCTGAGAGTGTATCCTCAGTATGACTTAGCTAGATTCGACTATAAATGTAATAAAAACCTGATTATACAAGATAAGCCGAATGAATCAATAAACATAAAAATTTCGTCTTCAAGCTTTAAGCTTTCTATTTCTATTCTGGTTACTCTTACATAAAGATTCTTTACTTGAAAGCCGTATTATTAAGTATTAACTGATTGGTTGGTTCGTATTATGGTATTATCATAATGTATAATATAATATAGTAAGTTGAGTACCTGTGGGGAAAAAACAATCATTTACAAGTTTGTTGAGTTTGTGTGCATTACATGGGGCCAAGTCTGTGTTGTGGAAATCCTACTTATTTATTTAATCAATTATAATACGATCACGCATATTTTTGAACAGTTTCTATCCCGGAAATCACCCGTGTTTGGAATTTCTTTGAAACGCGTAACAAATTCACCTTTTTAGCACTTTGTTTGTTTATAGAAGTTTATATGTCTCCTGTTTAAGGAGCTTTTGTCTCTTAAGATTTTGGGCTATGTTAATCGGAATATGCGAGTTTTGTTTCTAGAATTTCCGATATTTTTAATGTGTTTCTTCTCTACATTTGTTTCATTTATATTATCAAGATGACAAACAAAAAAAAAGAAGAACACAAAATGTAAAAGAATTTCAATTTTACGTAAAATACTAAAATGAGAAATTACCAGATGATAATTTGGTTAGTGGGAGGGGACCAATGAGTTTCTTGTTCCTCTATTTCATGTCTTGGGAGACATACTAACACATCTCTCTCATAAAGTCATTAATTACTACATATGTAACTAATTAAATAATTAATCTAACTAGTTTATCCAATATATACAAGAGCTTGACTTTGTTAAATATAAAATTTACAAATTGGCTATAAATTTTAATTTTTTGGATATGTGTTTTGACTACAACGTGGGGTTTCTCGGTTATCAAAAATATCAACAAATAAAGTGCCCCTAGCTTCAATTATTTGCCTATCTCTACTTCATATATCTACTTTGAGTAATTGGTTAAAATAAGTTTTTTCCTTTTTCTTACATATCATTTCCTTTCCTCCTATATAACCTTCACATATCTCCACTTACAATCAAATTCACCAACTCTCTCTTCTCTCTCTCTCTCTCTCCATTCTACAATAAACCCTAAGATTCTAAAAATGGAAGCCACGATATTCGACAAAAGAAGAAGAAGCTCATCATCAAGCATAGCCATGCACAAACAATCATACTCAATAACCAAATCAAAGCCAAAGATTCGTATCATTCACATATTTGCTCCTGAGATCATCAAGACCGACGTTGCCAACTTCCGTGAGCTCGTCCAAAGCCTCACCGGAAAACCTGCAGACGACTACGAAGACCGTTCCAAAACCAAACCTAGAAGAGATCATCATCGTCAAGTCCAAGACATGAACAACAACAACAACAACAACCATGTCTTGATGATTAACACGGAAGCATTTGGATTAACCTCAGAAATGGAAGGAAATGAAGAGATCTCGATGACTTGGAATGGTAACAATGGCGTTGGTGAGAGCTCTGGAGGGTTCTTGAATGGTTTAGGAGATTTCGAAGGGTTTATTCAAGAACTTGGTGAATTTCCATATTTACCCTTGTCCTCCATTGATGCTTCTGGTTCTTCCAACTCTTCTTCTTCCTCTCATTTACATGGTGGATCAGTTTTCTCATCAGATTCTCACCTCCAATTCGCGTAACTATTGTCTCTCAAAAGAAGATATTTTTTATTTTATTTTTCCTTTTAAGTGGTGTCTTTTCTTTTGTTTATTAGACTATTTGTGGAAGTAAATTTAATTTATTTATTCTTGTTTAATATGAGGCTAATTAATTGTTTTGATGTCTTATTGATGTCTTATTAGACTCCTTTTTTATTTCTCCCTTAATGTCTTAAGATTTGTTCATTGTGTTGAACATGTAGTTTACACTAATTAATGTCTTGTGTCTAATTTTGCTTTCTTGCACGTCCTCTAAACTGTTGACTCAACACATTTTATAAGTAAATAGGGATTTGTAACCTTTTCGTTTATTCAAAGTGATAAATGAAGGATAATGATATTTGTAAAGACATTTCATATAGAAACGATCATCACAAACATATAATCCAAAACATATTCACTAACGTAATCAACAAAGACAAATATTTCGTAATCGAATGGGACAAAAGATACAGAGAAAAGAGGTCTCCAGTGTGTCTGGTGTTTGAGATTGGTATAAGTTGTATTCACTTTTGGCTTTTTTTTATATTTTACTTACAGAAACAGAGTATCATAAGGACCTGTTTTTTTAACTGTTGTATTCAAGCTTGTCTACAACGCTCGATGAAGACGATGTTTCCACCCTCGTTAGAACTTCAGGCACTCCCGAGGTGTCTCTTACAATCTACACACCAATAACAACACAAAGACTCGTTTTAAACTCGGTAAGCTTCAAGGTCTATGAACATAACATTTCAAGAACTTACAAGAATCTCGTCGTCTAGATAAGATATCATGAAGAATCTCTCGTAAGATCCACCTGGAAGTCAATAACAACAAAACCGCGTGGTTACTATGTCACACATGTGAGAAAAGGAAAATGTTGCTTATGGCTTACCAAGAGGAATTCTTAGACCATTGGCTAGAGTATCCTTGATAGGTCTAGGAAGCTGTTGCAACCTCGTGGTAGCTTGACCCAATAACCCTCTTAGCTGTTCCGGTACTGCTTCTTCAATAACCGTTGGCGACTCAAGCATTCCTTCTAAATACTCTTCTTTCATCCTTAAAGGCCCTTCTACCGTCAATTTCGATGACAAGATGATTTTGTTTTCTATCTGCATTTTTTTCCAACAGGGAAAACAAAACTCATCTTTGAATCTGCTTATGTTTCCATAAGTTCTTATCCGAGGAAGAAGTATATCTACCATGTTTAGCAGTTTGATGTTTGCAGTCGCCTTTGCGTTAGCATCCTTAATAACTATGTCCATATTGGATAGACTCAACAACGTCGAAGGAAACCTCCTGCCACAATTCCAAACAGTTGGAATCATGCTTTAAAATCACAAGATGAAACTAAAATGTGTCTGTGACTGGTAAAGCTTATCGATAATAAGAAAGAATGTAAGAACACTGACTCGGATATAACCCGCGCAGCAAGTGAACCAGGAGTGCTGGATCCAAACCACTCAAAACTCCATCTGCCTTCGAGATAAGGAGACCTGGAAAGCTACAAGGAACCAGTTAATGGCATTGTCCCTATCAAACCCATCAAAACTCAAAACAAGAAGCTAGCATCGAGCACCTACGTGGTTGGTCTAGGAGTCGGGTTAAGCCGCTCAAGACTAGTTATCCTCTCATTCACATCAATCTTTTGAAGATCAGTGACTTTCCCTGTAACCAAAGCCTCAAATCCTCCAGCATCATTGAACTGTAAATCTAAATTGGTTTCAGAACTCAAACAGAGAGAATCTCAAAAAAACACAATTTCACTATGACTCCATTCAAGCAATCAATCATTTCCAAATACCATATACTAAAATTAAACCTAATTCTCACCAATTTCTAAGCAATCAGGCAGTATGAGAGAGTTTCAGATTTGGGAAATCGAAGAATTGAAGAAGAGAGGAGGAGATAAAGGAGTTTTACGGCGAGAATCAGTGATTCCTTAGCGGAGAGACGTTCCATTTCTCTAGCGTAAACGGAAGGAATCCCTTGAACAGCTTCTTGTACCATAGCTCTGCTTATCATTCTCCGGGAACAACTCTTCCTCCAACCTTTCTTCTCCGGCTGAAAATTGAGAGAAATCCTCGTCGTCAACGGTGGTGATGTGGACGATAAGAAGCTTAATCGAACCGCAGAAGATCCAGAAACCGAACCAAGTTGGATCAATGCCATTGAAGGAGAAAAGATTGATTTGAGTTTCGCTGCGTAGAAATCTGAGGAAGGAAGAAGACGCCGAGAGAGCATAGTCTTTTTATTTACTGATTTTTTTTCCACTCGCCAATCACGTTTAGTCAAACGGAATTAAAAAAAAAATAAACTAGCTTTTAACATGTTTATTTATTAGTTTTTCATTATAAAAAAAAATAATTAGTTTGTTTTTTTGTCTTGAAGTGCCTCCATAAATTCATAAAATTTTTTAAAACGTTTAAAAAATATTGACGAAAACTAAGAGCATGATTATCGATAAACTGGTCACCGTTTCGTACCATTAAAAAACTAATAAAATAGAAGAAAATGAGGAAAGAGAAGCTGAGAAGTCTCAACCGGATGAAACGGTTTTTTTGGTTTATGTACACTTGTCACTTTCATAGTGGTTGAAGTGCTAAATAAAAATAAAAATATAATTATAAAATTAAAAATAAATTTTTTTTTTGAAACTCTCAACCGTATCATTGATAAACATGGTCTAATACTCCTACCAGAGAAACTTCAAACACAATTTTCCTATTAAAATCGTGAACCAAAATTTTTCATATATAGACAATATCGGGATCAAATGAATGCATTGCTATGGATACATAAAGACATGCAAACTCGGTACGTGGGAGGCGGATTTCCCACAAAAGTTGCCAACATTCATAATTTTTTTCAACTTTCGAACCTTCAAAAGATTGTATCCAATCTGTGCTGTCTTGTGTTCACACATTCAAGTGTCGATTTCCATTTCTTGCACACCGCGCGATTTGAATCTCGAGATGCTTGTCAAAGGTAACATTGCTAGTGTCTCTGTCAATATCTACTCTAAAATATGTGTGGTGCTTCCATTGGAATAGCTACTGCTTATCGTCAATGTATAAATGGTTTCGGGCTATAGAGAAAGTCACATATGTTTTATTAGTTTAGAGAGAAATATTAAATCGACATGAAAAAAATAGTAAAACTTGAATTTCTCCATTCTAACTGGCTAAAATTATAAAGTATATTCAAAAAGTTTTTTTTTTTTTTTGTTTTAAACTTATATTCAAAAAGTTAACATTCGATCTAATGGAAAACTAGAAATATGAAAAGAATAGAAAGTCTATAGAAAAGGAAATTCTTTCCATTAATTGGCCAAACTTATTAGCAAGTAATGATACTCGTGCTTCATATCGTATTAATTGTGGTTTAAGCATATATAGTACTATTTATTTCCACTAAATTCGTTTTCTAGGGGAAAAAAGAAGGAAAGAGTCGACCCTATATATAATTAACGAATACTCAGATCTAACTTCAGAAATTAGAAGTCGCAGTGAATCTTCTTCCTTGTCAAGTCAATTAGCATTCGAGTATTAAGGTGAGGCTTGTCTATGCAAAAAGCAAAACCCTAAGTTGCTACTTTCTTGAAATTTTCTCCTGTTTTTTTAATAACGTTATTGTTCTCCCTGAAGAAGATATAATTAATGAAGTCTTGTTGCTCACCGAAGATGATGATGATGATGAAATTTTTTACCGCCGGTCTAATCTTAACCATGTTGATAACATCCGTCGCCGCAAAAGGAGGTGGTGGTGGTGGATTTTGGTTCGGTGGCGGCGGCTCTCATCATCACAAGAATCATGGTAATAGCGACGGATCAAATATGGGTTTAACGATGACATGTGTGTTGTCTTGTGTTTTGTTTATGTTGTTTTAAGAGCTTATGATCTAAAGATTCATAACTTTGGAGGAAGTGAAGAACATATCAAAATTCTCATATTTTTTTTCATTAGAAGATACACATACACTTTTTTTTTTGTTAGAGATTGTTATTTATACAAAAATTACTTTTGGTGTTCTCGTGAGGTTTTCATCTAGATTTTTCAATGGAATTCTTCTATCAAAAGTACTAAAAATGGTGATAATTGGTTCTCATCTGATTTTTTTTTGTTTTTTTTGAGAAACACATGGTTGCATGAGATTACTTGTCTTGCGATGGAGGATGCAATACCGGATGATTTCTTCAATAAGATGAAGGATGGTGTAAACTAAATGTTTCGGATGAAATTGTAAGATCGGAACACAAATTGGTTTGAATATTGTTAAAACAATATACAGTAGCTTCATTTGGAAAGATAATCAGAACAGTATACAACTTTTTTATTAAAGAAAATGTTAAAAAAAATTAACGACTGAAAGAAATCAATTTAAATATTTTTAGTCCTTGAAATGTTTGGTTTATACTCTAAACCGGACATATGCCTTTATGGTGGTGGCTCGATCAGCTGAGTCAAGTCCGGTACGATCTGTTCGACGCCGATGATGATCGCCGCCATTAGAGCAGCGATAATCAAGCCACAAGACCATTCTTCTCACCTCAAATCTGTCTTTTTCCATTCTACTCCAATCTTACAACGCAAACATCTCTCTCTCTCTCTCTCGATGTCTGGATTGTGCTTCTCGATGATTTGTGTTGCTTCAATTGTTGGGTTTTGCCAAATAATTGATATGCATTGAGGATCCATGACACTTGTTTTGATTTTTTGCCTTTTGATGATATCTGACAGAATTCAAAAGCTCGAAACAAAAGGGTCGAAAGAAAGAGGGCAAAGCAAGATTTACGTCGTAATGTGAATGCTTTTGCAGACCACTTGTTTGGGGTAATGTCAAAATGTGTGATTTTGTTTTCGTTTCATTGTAAAAAAAAAAGCTCTAAAATTTGATGCAATTTGGTGTGTTGTTTCTCCAGGTTTGGAGTGACACCTCATGAAAAACAGTACTCTAGGGTTTCCAAAAGAAATCGGAATGGTAGACACATCCCTCCAACTTTGGATAAAAGTAAGAAAATCTCTTCTTTGCATCTGGTTCCTATATAGGGATATAATTGCTTCTATATACTGTTTAGCTACTACTACTGATGCTTAGAATTTGTAAGTAAAAAGTCAGTTTCGATGCAATTTCAGTGTGTGGTTGTTTTGTTGGTTTCGGTTTTGGATGTTGATTTTGGTCTCTAACAATGCTTTTCAATTGTGTAGTGTGTTTTGATTTTTGTGGAGTTGATGATGGATCTGAAACTGAATACTTTATACGGACTGCATTGGGTGGATCACGAGGTTTCTCTTTTTCATTCACCCATGAAGAGAGGAAGAGTCGAGGTCGAAGAGCCAAGGATTTCTCTAGATCAAACACCCATGAAGAGGGGGAAGCTCGCTCACAGAGGCATTCTAACAACTTTAGAAGATCGTGGGGATCAAGACATCGATTAGATGAGGAAGAAGAAGACACATATTCTTCAGCAGAATTGAACGACACAGAATCAGACCAGGACTCACATAGACATGCACTTGGTCTGAGTTCCTCAGGTCCTTAAACATTGAAGATGTCAAAAATGTGTAAGTATATTAGTCACTTTAGAGGGAAGCTATGGTTAAATATATCATGTTTTATTAATCTCCACAACTCTTGCTTACCAACTTTTTCCTCAGATATCGAGCTTGTGCATTAAAATGGCATCCAGATCGTCACCACGTCTCTACCAAGGTAACCAATACAATCTCTATTCACGCCTTCACTGATAACAAATTGGTATGTATTTGTCTCTTTTGGAAATTAACTGTGTAAGAGCCTGGTATGTTACACTGATTACAAATTGGTATGATGAGAACATGCAGAATGCAGCGAGGAAAAATTCAAGCTTTGCACCGTGGCATATCAATCTTTATGCGAAAAGTTAGCCATGAACTAATTGCATAGTTTATCACCTCGAGTTTCGACAAGAGTAAAAAAAGAGCTTGATATTACAAGCTCTACATTGATCACTTCTGTTTTTACCTCGAGAGAGATTGCAAGATCTTACCAGTCGCTCTAGAGTGCTGCAAAGTTGTGTCTCTATTCCAATGTGGTGCTCTCTGGAGGAAACCCACCTCCAAAGAAATTGAAACCATATGCTAGCTCTTCATATTGAATGAGTTTCACATACGTTAGAGTATAAGAAAATGGAGATCTTCTCTCTTTTGATGACTTTGGTGTGTTGCATTCATGGTGTAATTTTATCCTTTTATGAGGCAATAACTATACTTGTTTGTGACCTGTTGTTTCCAGTGTCATAATCTAAAGTTTTATTTTTCATACCAGTGACTATGATTATCTTTCTTAATCACAAGTAAAAAAACCTTCAAACGCTTTGATTGGGAATCAATCTTGAAGGGATTAAACAAATTGCTAATATGGTTTTTGAATTCCCCAAAGTGTGAATCCAACACTGAATAGAAAAACTCAGAGAAGATTACCATACGTATGTACACAAAGTAAAGGCAAATTCAGGAAAAGAAACAAAAATGGTTATAGTCAAGCAAGAGAGGATGATTATCAAGGAAATGTCCAAGGCATATTCAGTAGCTTCAACTCTCCTCTTTAATGCAATACTTCTATTCATGGATTTTGCTTTCTCGACTTCCCGAGTTAGTTGTTCAATCGCTCGTCTTTCTTCTCTCCTTGTGAAGAGTCTCACTATGTTGTTTTATATGTGATTTTTCTATGTTACACGTGTCAACCGACTCTAACATAATCTTGTTAGACCGACGAAACGAAGTGAAGATGGGCGGGAAAATCCGTTAAGAGTTAATTGATACACTATGCAAAAAGCTAGCCATGAACTAATTCGATAGTTTTCAATCGAGTTTCGATTAGAGTTATATAGGTTTGATAGGTTGTTTAGCTTAAAAATCAGTCATAACCTTTACCTCAAACAAAATACTGTATGTGGTGTGTACTACAAACTTTTGAATCGGCTGCTTTGGTCAGAATGAATCACATTTAAATCCGGATTTTCTCCGGTTGAGTAAAATTTGTGCAAAAGTAATAAAGGTTTTAAGGAGAGAATCTCAAGATTTGCAAAATCGAAGTTCCTAGAGGCGAAAGTATTTTGTGTAACTAATGGTGTAACATTGACAATAAATATATCAAGATTTGTACTGGTTTTCACGTCATGGAATTCATTTAAAGCTAAGTTATTCATAAGATATTCCATAGTCGAAACATGGTGAGAAGGTGGAGAAACAAAGACTTTTGACAATAAATCCATAATTTTTTAGATCGAAAACAATATTTTTATTATTATTCAGTGTGGAATGATGTTTAATGTACACTACTCCAAAATCTGTTTTCGCTAATCCGATTCAATATATTTACTTGATTCTAATAATTTATATATTCTTAATTAGCATATATCACATTTTAACTGCAAAGAAAACATATTAAGAAACTGTAACTTATTTTGTAAAATGTGATTTATTAAAACAAAGAGTATCGTATAAAGTTTAGTAGCATTTAGTTTAAGGGTTTTCACACCAAAAAACGAAGGACACCTAATGAGTTTTGGTATATGTACATTTTATAGAAAAAATTATTCGGTATCTTTCGACTTTCGTCCTCTTTTCGATCGTTATAAACTTATAATAATTGAATTTCTACATAATTATCTCTTTTATTTTCTTTCTATAATCAGGAAAAAAAAGAAACTCGTCTCACTAAAATGATTCTCGTAATTCCCTAGCCGTTGGATCATAAAAGATCGTGATAATCGCGTGGAACTTGAGACCAATCCTTTGCTTAAACCGGACCGTACCAGATTCCTCTCTCTCTCTCGCTCTCTCTCTCTTCCTCTCTGCATAGAGGTTTCGGTTCGTTTTCCCACTTAAGCCAAATTGACAAGATTTGGACGTTTTTTTATCTTAAAGGAAAAAAAGGCGAATTTCCATGGCCTTGTCGGAAGCTTCAGCTCATGGAAACGAGCTTTGAGCTTTGAGTGTTGGATTTGATCAACCATGGTCTTGTGATTTTTACACGACCTAATCAAAGTTCCAGGTCGTTGATTGTTCTCTTTCCAGCTCGAATTTTTTCTTCTTTTTTGTTTGGAGGTAAGATTTGCATCGGTTTTGGGTTTTCTTTAGCTGATTTTTGCTGGATCGAGATTCAAGAGCTTGGGTTTTCTTCAATCTGGGTTTTTTTTTTCCTTCTTGATGATAGAAGATTGTGGATTTCTTGAGCTGGGATTTGAGAATTAGGGTTTTCTGATTTGGGGGGTTTTCTTTGAATTATTGTATACCCAAATTGTTTTTTTTGGAAGATCCATTGGTGGGTTCTGTAATGGAATAATGGCTCAATCTCTGTTTGTAAATTAGTGTATTGTTCGTCCAGAGAATCGGCTTCTCCTCTTCTCTTCCTCATTTGAATCTGAAGCAAATCTGAAAGTTTCACGCTTGGAATTTGCTTCCTCGGTAAATACTTCTTCTTCTTCTTCTTCTTCTTCTTTTTGTTGCGAAGTTCGAAATTTAGCTAACATATTTGCATCTCCATTGTTGTTTCTGGTGCTCGATCTCTTAGCTTTGATGGTCTCATTTATAGACTTTGTGTTCTTTGTTCTGTGTATACTTCGAAATTTGACATTTTGTGTACTGCATAAGCTTATTTTGGGTGGTTGTTTCTTTTCTATGCAGAAGAATTAAAGATCTAACGGAGTACATTGTTTAAAGAAAGCAAGAGCCTTTTTTGCTTATTGATGGGTGAGGAGTTAGCTGATACAATGAACCTGGATTTGAATCTAGGGCCTGGTCCTGAGTCAGATCTCCAACCGGCACTAAACGAGACTGTGAATTTGGCTGATTGGACTAATGAGCCGTCTGAGAGATCTTCGGAAGCTGTGACGAGGATCAGGACTCGGCATAGGACGCGATTCAGACAGCTTAATCTCCCGATCCCTGTTCTTTCTGAGACACATACCATGGCTATAGAACTTAACCAATTGATGGGAAGTTCTGTAAATGGAGCTGCTTTGCAGACTGGTGAGGGTAGTGAAAGAGGCAATGAGGATCTGAAAATGTGTGAGAACGGCGATGGAGCCACTGGGGATGGTGTATCAGAGAAGAAAGCTGATGTTGAGAAAAGCAGTGGCAGCGATGGTAACTTTTTCGATTGTAATATATGTTTGGATTTGTCGAAGGAGCCGGTTCTCACCTGTTGTGGCCATCTTTACTGTTGGCCTTGTCTATTCCAATGGTTACAAATCTCGGATGCAAAGGAATGTCCGGTTTGCAAAGGAGAGGTGACCCCTAAAACCGTGACACCTATCTATGGGCGCGGAAACCATAAAAGAGAAATCGAAGAGAGTTTAGATACTAAGATCCCCATGAGACCCCACGCAAGACGCATCGAGAGTTTGAGGAATACAATTCAAAGGTCGCCTTTTACAATACCGATGGAAGAAATGATTAGACGTATACAGAGTAGGTTTGACAGGGATTCAACCCCGGTCCCTGATTTTAGTAACCGCGAGGCATCAGAAAGAGTGAACGATCGAGCCAATACGATTCTTAACCGGTTGATGACTTCAAGGGGAGTTAGATCAGAGCAGAACCAAGCTAGTGCAGCAGCAGCAGCCATTGCAGCAGCGTCAGAGGATATTGACCTTAACCCGAACATTTCTCCCGATCTGGAAGGAGAAACCACCACGAGATTCCATCCTTTGTTGATCAGGAGACAGTTGCAGTCACACAGAGTTGCGAGGATCTCGACTTTCACTTCTGCATTGAGTTCTGCAGAGAGGCTTGTAGACGCGTATTTTAGAACACATCCATCGGTGAGAAACCACCAAGAGCAAAACCATCATGCTCCTGTTGTGGTTGATGATAGGGACTCATTCTCAAGCATTGCAGCTGTAATAAACTCTGAGAGTCAAGTGGATACTGCAGTTGAGATTGATTCGATGGTGACTCTTTCGACATCTTCTTCGAGGAGAAGAAATGAGAATGGTTCTAGGGTTTCTGATGTAGACAGTGCAGATTCTCGTCCTCCTAGGAGAAGGAGATTTACTTGAGAAACAAAAACTAAAATAAAAGCTTTCTATCTGTGGAAGAAGAAGATGATGAAGAAGATTGTAACTTTATTTTTCTTGTGTTGCTTGCTTGTTGATTTGTTGTATTATGTTTTTGTATTTTTCTCAATAGGGATGTTATTCTTAATCAAAGTTTTATCTTTTTTATGTTTTTCAGGAATATTATCTAAAAAAGATTGAACCTGGCCATGTTCATAGTTTCTCAATTTCTCAATCCATCAAAATCCAATGTTGGCAACATTGTGGGTATTCTCCTCTTTTGTGGGTATATCTTCTCTTTTATTATATTACATTTTTAGTTAACTGCCAACAAGTCACTTTGGCCGAGTGGTTAAGGCGTGTGCCTGCTAAGTACATGGGGTTTCCCCGCGAGAGTTCGAATCTCTCAGGTGACGGTATTTTTTTTTTAGTTTCATATATAGAAAATATAAATTTTTGCGTATCACTAACTCCTAAATGATGATTATTTGGTTCTCGAAAAATCCAAAAAGATATAACTTTGAGCAGTGTACATGTCACATGCGCGCAGCAACATCCGACACGTAAATTATTCTGTTGAATTATCTAACTTCAATATGTTTTCAGTTTTCTTTCAATTATTTCTCTTCTGATTAGACCCAAAATCTGATTTTATATTATGCATTCTTTTTTCTTTAGCAATAAAAAAACACCGCATAATAAATACAATTCCAAAAGGAAAATAAAAAATTAAATCCCAAATAAAACGGACATCTTCAACCATTTTCAGACTATCAGCATTTATAACTTATAATAAGTTATATTTTCAGCAAAAAGTTAACTTATAATAAGCTGTATAATATATGTTGTAATGGTATGTCTAGTGTTTAATTGGAAAAATAATTGACAAATTCTATAAAATCAAAACACGTCCAAATTTCGTGAAGAAAATTACGTCAACGGCATGTGTATATATATACACTACATATCGAACTTTTAAAAGGTTAAAGCTAAATTTTTTCCAAAATAAAAAATATTAAAAACTCAAATGATGTGTGCGGGAAACGAGCGTCGTCTCGTAATTCGATGCACGAACTCGAGCCAATAAGATATTTTAGTTTAAAATGGTAATTAGATATCTTAATTCGTCACTATTTTGTTTTTTTTTCCTTTTTTGGAGATGAAACTATTATTTAAAACTCTTTACCTGCTCTTTTACTACTTTTCTTTTGTTTTTTACTCATAAGTCACAAAAATTCACAAAAACGTATAATTGAAATTACGTAACTGAATTTAATTACATGGAAATATTTGATTTTTCCGTCAGAATTTACGAACACGACATATCTGAAAATAATAAAAAAAAGTAAGTAATCGAGCGTTTGTAAGTTGTAACGCACCATATAAATGGAAAAAGAAAAAAAAACTCAAATAGTAATAAATTATTATGAAGATAGTACAAAATCAAATAATTGTAAAATTTAAGTGAGAGACTAAATTTATTTATTTTAAAAAAAAAGAAAAAAAAACCACCTTCTTGAATTGTGATTCGGTGTTTTAAAAGTGGAATAAAGACAAAACAGAGACCACCATTAATGGCTTTCACCGATACGAACAAGAGACAGAACACAACCTTCCTCCTCCTCCTCCGTCTCCTCCCGTCTCTTTTTCGTTTCTGGGTATTCTGCAAATCCGTCGATTTCTCTTCTTAATTCGAATCTCAAGCAAAACCAAAATTCCGATTAACACGCGAACGCCAAGTCTGGAAATTTCTTTCCGGGTAAAACAAACTTCTTCTCCTTTGAATTTTTGGGGGTTTTCAGATTTTGAAATCAGGGGAAAAAGATCGAGAATCATCGAATTCCGAAATTGGTTTTTTTCGGGTCGGATTCTCCGGGTCGGTGATTTATCTTGTTATCAGGAGGCATCGTCTAACGAATCTAGCTTTTGCTTCTTTTTTTTTGGGGGAAATTGATCTCGAAAGGTCCAGTTTTTGGGGAAGCCCTTTTGTCTGTTTTGTTGTCTTTGAATTGATTGTTTGAAATTGCTTCAAAGGGTAAAGATAATGTTGAGATTTATGATTTCATTGGTGTTTGCATAGATTTCTGCTTAATCCTGGTTTAAATTAAACATTTTTGCTTGCACGATCTTTGTTTAGCTGTAATAGGTTAGATTCGTTGATTCATGTTTTATTTGGTTTCGGCATTTATAGACTCTGTGTGTTTAGAGTCATGTTTGATTCTTGTTGTTCTAGTTAGATCCATTTTCATGTTTCTCTGTATATAGTTAGATTGTTTTTTTTTTTTTAAATATTGGAATTTACTCTTTTGATGTTTGATTGCCCTGTGATTGATTACTGTTAACTGTTAAAGTCATTGGAATGTGCAAAGGTCTAAGCTTCTTAGCATTGTTCATAGCTTGAGACCTATTGCTTTGATACCTATCTGAAAGTGCATTTATTGCTTTTGCTCCAAATGTTGTTTTTTCTTTTGAATTATTGTTTTTATATTCTTTTGTTCCTTAAGAAGCTAACAGATCCCAGAAATAAAGTTAAAAAGACTTGATCAAGTTAACTAAGTATCTATACTCCTTAATCTACTACTTTTTCTCATTTTGTTTCAAGTTTATCTGATTTGTGTTAAATTTGACATGTGAATCATATAAAGCTTATATTGGTCATGATTCCTTATTCCTCTTGCAGGATAACAAGTAGATCTTGAAGGAGTAAATCAGCTGACTACAAGTGAAAACAAAAGGGCAATTTCATTTTGTTGAATAAGGGAGTTTGGACTCGCCATGGCTCCTGGAGGCAGTGCTTTGAAAGAAGTTCTGGAATCTAATTCGATGGGAATGGATTACGAGGTTAAAACGACAAAAGTTGAAGTTAATAATAACAAACCTGCAAAACCAGGTAGTGCAGGAATTGGAAAATATGGGATGCATTCGAACAATGGTGTTTACGAGCTTCTTGAGTGTCCTGTGTGTACAAATTTAATGTACCCTCCAATTCATCAGGTCAGAAAAACATGTGAGCTTTAAAAGTTTTGTAATTGCAATGTTCATGTTCTTAACGTTGTTCATTTCTACAGTGCCCAAATGGTCATACTTTATGTTCAAACTGCAAAGTGAGAGTGCAGAACACGTGCCCTACATGTCGCTACGAGCTTGGTAACATCAGATGTTTAGCTCTTGAGAAAGTTGCAGAGTCCTTGGAAGTTCCATGCCGGTACCAAAATTTGGGGTGTCATGACATTTTCCCTTACTACAGCAAGCTTAAGCACGAGCAGCATTGCAGGTTTAGGCCTTACACTTGCCCTTATGCTGGCTCTGAGTGTTCGGTTACAGGTGATATCCCCACACTAGTTGTTCATCTCAAAGATGACCATAAAGTCGATATGCATGACGGGTGCACCTTCAACCACCGTTATGTGAAATCCAATCCACATGAAGTTGAAAATGCTACATGGATGCTTACGGTAAAGTTTTCCTCTTTTCTCAAAGATCTCGAATTTGCTTCTCTCTTATTATCACATGAGTCAGCTACAAATTTCATCTTCTTTCGCTCTCTTTATTAGCAAACCTGAAAAGTTCCAGGCTTTAGCTCCTCTTCAAATAGTCAGATAGAATCTTCAGTAGGATTTGTTGGAATCTTCACATTTCCTGCATCATTAACACCTTTTAGGCAGCTTTGTAGTCCTTTATCACCATATGTATCTTTGCCCTCTGTCTGAGTCCAATTCTTTCCCAGTTTACTTTTGATTCTAGGGGCTCATTAAGTACCATCTGATAGGGTTTCTCGGTCTCATTTTCACTGTAGTCTTCCAATATATGTTGCTTTACACTTTAACTTGCACCTCTGTTTCTTAAATTTTGTTTTTAAATTGGGTTCCAGGTGTTCAACTGTTTTGGGAGACAGTTCTGCTTACATTTTGAGGCTTTCCAGCTGGGAATGGCTCCAGTGTACATGGCGTTTCTTCGTTTCATGGGAGATGAAAACGAGGCGAAGAAGTTCAGTTACAGCCTGGAAGTAGGAGCACACGGGCGTAAACTAACATGGCAAGGGATCCCCAGAAGCATCCGTGACAGTCACAGGAAAGTCCGGGACAGTCAAGACGGTCTCATCATTCCAAGAAACCTCGCACTCTACTTCTCTGGAGGTGATAGGCAAGAACTCAAGTTGAGAGTGACCGGTCGAATCTGGAAAGAGGAGTAGAATGAAAACGAAGAAAGAAAAGAACTGATTGAAAAATGATGTACATAAGAAAGCCTCATGGAGAACTAATGATCATGGAAGATTTGAAGTTTGCTTTCTGGTTTTAGTATGTTATAGTGGAGTCTTCTCCAATGGGGATGATGATGATGATGATCTTCTATGTTGAATCAGTTTGGAGGGAGCCATTGTTACTCTTTTGTGGCTGTAAGAATGATATGGTCTGTGTAATTTCTTTTTTGGGTTTGTGGTTTCGGATGTAGGAAAAAGCAAGACCAATTAAAAGACATGATTTTGGTTATTGTGTTCTTGTTGTAAAACCATGTCCCAAACTGATTGGTGCATTTTTGTTCTTTTTCTTTTACAATGGTGATTTTGATTCGGTTTAGACATTAGAGTTTAGAGTTAAGCAGTGTATTAGTACTTTGTTACTGTCACTAATGTTTCATTCTAAATAACTTGAACTAAAACAGATTAAGATTATCTAATAAAAACTCGAACTAAATTTTAATTTCGGTTATACAATGAAATGGATCTATGAACCTAACCATTCAGGCTGATTTGCTTGTGATATGTCTCATCTGCGACCAAGACTTTTAGTATTGTACACATTCTTGATTGCATTATAGTAATTGATAAATAACCGACTATATTATGATCATATGTAGTTGTATTTAGTTTTGAGATGTTGATGTTGCATCTATTTTTTTCTACTTTAAAGTTAGGTCTTAGTATTATTGAAATACTTAAGAATGTTTACTTCGACCCAAGTTGATTAGCCTAATGGCTTAATGCTCTATGTCACCACAACATCTTGCATGTTCGAAGTCTCGTATGGGAGTCAAAAAGTGTGATTCCAAACCACTTGACTAGTAGTGTTTAAGAAAAGAAATTTTCGTTTTATCGATAGATCTTTTATTTTATTTCTAATAAATGTTTGGTCTTTTTATCCATAACATATTACTATTGTAGCATTATATTGTAAATTCATACTTTCTGTGATCTTGCCATGTTTATTCATGGCTTTTAAATATGTGTGAGGATTTTCGAAAACTTGAATACATGTTTTGCAAATCTTTTGCAAGTAATCAAAGATTTGATATTAAAATGCTTAACCTCTAGCTATATCAAGTGTACTAAAGACATAATTACTTTTTTTTTATTAGAACACTAGACAGGTACCCGCGCGTTGCGCGGAGCAATAATATCGAAAATTAGTAATTTAAGATTGTGAATTGAGATTTTACATCCAATACAAAATTAATTACTTATTTCAAGTAACTATATACATTCAATGAAACATATTGAACAATATAAAATAATCAATATTTAATATTATCTATAAGATCAATATTAAACATTAAAAAAAAAGATAATCTAAGTTATTAAGATCATAATAGAGATAATTATATAATCGATGGTAACGTTTCTTATTCGATATAAAAAAAGATGTCGGATAATTTATGGAATTGGGTTCTTTTGTCGAATCCAAACTGATTCCATATGATATGTCTCGAGACGTTTGATATTCTTCTGGATCATTTCCTACTTCATATTGAGATTAGTATTTTTCTACAAAATCTTATCGTGAGCGTTAATTGTGTTTGCGCGGGAGTTATAAATTGAAAAACCATGATATGTTTTTTATTTGATAAATTTTTTTAGCAAATTAGTGGATACTTTTGTAAAAATTAAGAGGTACTAAACCCTAATATAAGAGCCTAAACTCACACAATTTAATGTAAACATTGAAAATAATACATAGATCCTAAACCCTAAACTCTAGTCTCGAAGCCTAAATCAAAATACAAACACGTAAATTGTTATCTTTCTAAGTAATCCTACCCGATCAAATTCTTTGATTAGGGATGTTAACTGTAGCACGAATGATCAGTTGATGGTTTACATATTCGATTGTTTATGCAACACGAATGCGATTAAATCATGTCAAAGATCTCGATTTCAAAATGTTATTTAAGTGTTTTGGTTTTGGTTTATATGTGTTAAAAAATAGTGGCTATCACAACTCACTTCCTAGATATATAGTACTTACAAATTCATTTGTTTATATGACTCAATAACACAATGGATATTAACTTATTCATATGAAATCCATAATAACTGATTCATACGAAACTCACAATAATTTTCATATAATAAAATTATCGACTTAGCATTTACCAAATTTTTCTATGACTATTAGTAATTACACTATTTTTTTAATTCATTTTTCTGTAAAGCACAAAAATTTAGAATTGCTAAAATCACTTTTCTTTCTTTCCAAATTGTTTAAATCACAGGCAGTTGAGAGAGCATACATCAACCATTCTTTATTCACAACATTTGGATATGCTATTGGAAGCAATCGTATATCATATCCATTTTATGGCTCAAAACCAAATTACCTGAGAACCTTTGTATTTGATGAGTTCTTTGGTGCGATCAAAGATAAAGATATCTCCATCATCATCAATGTAATCTATATCTCGGTTTCTTCCTTGTTCTTGAAGTAACCTTGCATTACACATTGGCTCCTCACATAAAGCTCACCAGAAGTGTTCTTAGGGAGTGACAGACCTGTGTCTGGATCAATGAACTTCACCTGGAGATTCGGAAGTATAAAACCAACCGAGTTTTGTTTCGCAATTCCTTGTCCTTTCTCAGGATCTCAATGAGTTAACGTAACGAAGCTAATGCTTTGCTAATCCATAAGCCTATTATATCACCAAAAGAAAACATCAATAAAGATATTTAGAAGTGTCCACTCCGGTTTAATCGAAATCATACCAGAAAATCAAAAATCTTAATGAAAGCTAAAAGCTAATTCAATTAAAAAAAAAACTTGTCATACCCAAAAAGCTGTAATCAAAACTGAAATAGTACATAATCTAATTGATGAAACGAAAAGAAGATAAACCTAATCGAACTGAACAAAAATCTATAAACCAAAAACTCAAACAAAAATTATCTTTTCATAAGTCCTTTATCAATAAAAATGAAAATGAATTTTGTATAGTTTCTATATCATTCTATAAATTCAATATATCCTAACCTTTTTAAAAATTATCCGAATTACAAAATAAAATTATAGAATGGAAAAATTTTCAAACCGAAAAAAACAGAGAGGTCTTAGTACTTTACCTCGTGGACTTGAACATTAGGAAACTTTATTTCAAAGGCAGTAAGAAGCCCAAGAGCTAAAGAACATGGGTATTTGTAAAGACTCAGATAGTACAGAACATTTCCTCTACATCTCCTTATCCTCTACATCTTTTTATTGTCTTTTCCTCTCCCTCTTCGTTCTTGTTCCTCTTCTCTTTCTTTTTCTTCTCGTCCTTTTTACCTTACTCTTCTCAAACTTTACTAATGCCAATGCCTTCACTATGTTCCCAAACATTTGTAATGATGGCAACAAAGCATACATGGAATTTTCCGTTAACAAATTTGTGAACATATTAGTGTAATTTCTCTCTCTTCTACTCCGACACAAAAAAAGACAACAACTACGTTAAATTGAGGAAGAAGAGTAACACGTGCACAAATTTCGTTGGTGTTTGTAAAATAATAGACAAATATAGTGTTTTGCAGACAATTCAATACTCATGAACCAAACAAAACTTATCAATGCCTCTACCTAATCATCAACAACATTAAAAAAATAATAGAGATATGATTGATGATTGAGTCTGAGTTGAACATCAGAGACATGGGTTTTAACACAAATATGTCTATAGCCAAGATTGAGAAATCAATAACCACACAACAACAATAAACCATAAAATCAGTAACATATACAGTCAGATAGATACTTTAGTACATCGATCGTTGGGAGCTCTCACTTGAGTCTCTCTCTTATTAAAACGATTTGATCATCTCCAGTATGCTCACTAATTTATCGTCAGGAACCTGAAAAGCTAACGATTATTAACCTATGTATAGCAGGATTCTCTTGAAACGTCAGAAGAAGCGTGTAGGAAAGTTAGTGTTACCTTTGTCGCGGGGAAATGTTGGATCCTTGATCATATGTGTCCAATGAAGACTGCTCGTGCTCAGCATCCGGCATAACTCTCCGTCCCGAGTCTCCATTCTGCAAATTTAGTTCAGAGATTAATAATTCTGTGGTTAATTTGGTGAAGAAGAAAAATGTGAGAAGAAGAAGGATAAAGAGTACATTTACATTAATATAGAACATATGGATAAATCTTTACCTCTTTGCACTGCCTTTCGTCCCAAATTTTTTTTCATCACCCGACTCGTCAAATTGAAGAAACCATACTGAATCTCCCTTCGGAGTACCATCAGTTCAAAGTAACTTAGACCGTCAAGATCTTGACAACCCATTCTCCTACAAGCATAAAATTAAGAAAACCCTCAGATCTATGAGTCGGAATTAATGGAAAACAACAAGGACGTTTGGAGAGTAAGAAAAGTAGTTAGCGTTAATAAGTGGTATATTTACTTGTTCCAAAGCTCCAATGTCTTAATTTCCCTCTTCATAGACTTGATACTTGTCAGATGCAAGAACGGACGCATTGTAAAAAACAAAAACGCTATCAAGACAATAAAAGAGAGAGGAAAACAAAAAAAGATATATATGCGTACGCACCAGTGCTACATGATAATGCTCTTCTTGTGCTTCTTCAGGCATGTATAAACCTATAAAATAATAGTGATGTTAGGTCATGAAGATGAGAACAAAACATCGTCATACATACAATCCATGATTACATCAATCGAACGAACAAAAGAAAAAAATAGCAGCAAAAAACTATAAAATAAATCAAAAAACAACTAATATTAACCTATAAAAAAAAGTGAGGCGATTCTAGAAATTATGAGCAAGAGAAGAATATGGCCGAGATATATATATAGCTTCTCATACATGCATGTGTTATGCCTGTAATACATATACACATCGCCATAATTCTCACTTTGATAACATACCTCGTCGATCGGAGAGCTGAAACACAAAAACCTTCAAAACGTAACAACATCCATATCAATAACAAAACAAATAGATAATCATCAGCGTATGATTTGTTGTAAAAGAGATCAATCGTTAAGAATATACTACAGAAGAAGAAATAAATATTAAGAAAATGAAGCGTATAATGAAAAAAAAAAAAAGCAAAGACAATGATTTGTTTAGGTGATGAAACCAAGACAAATATTATATGAAAATACATTAGGATACAAATACTAAAAAAATTCATAAGAATAAAGATAGAAACAATCAGAAACTGTAATCGAGAATAAGAAAACTAACATAAAATCGCAAAATTTAATACGATAAACCTGTGAAAGTAAGAAGAACAAAGAACATCAGAGAACTCGTTAAAAAAAAAAATCAGAAACATTATAACATAATAATATATCATTGACAAATCATCAAAACTCGTTAGAACCTATTAGATTAGAAACATATGAATGCAAAGCAACGAAAGAAAAACAACTATAATGTTAAACCTAAAAAAAAGCGACTAACAAATTTATGGTAAAAATGTAGATTTATATATAAACTAAAACGTCTAGGGTTTTGTCAATGAAAAATTATTTGTGGGCCGACAGAAATACCAAATCCAAACACATTAATTATCATTCAACAAATTTATACTATTTTAATTAAAAAATAATCCGTGGTAAAGACATGTAATTAAGGTGATTTTATTAAAGGTATTCTTATAATCAACCACTTTCAAATCGATGGGAGGGTGTCACGTAGGATTTTTTATTTCATATATAAAAGAATAGATTTCTAAGAATACAACACCGAATATCACAAAAAATCGCAGCCCTCCTAAAAAAGCTTACGGTATTTTTCAAAGAATAAAGGTTTATATAGTATTTTGGAGGTATTTCTTTTTATTTAATCATTTTGGTCAAAGTATACTTATAACTAGGTGATTTCCCGCACCGTGTGCGGATGTGAATTTTTTAAGAAATAAGTTTACTTTTTTATTTCATTAACACAATTTTTTAATTTTAAACTTTTATGCATGTATAAATTAATATGAATAAACATAATATTTTAAATTTTACGAAATTATATATACTGAATTAAAACGCAATAGATGGATTACAATATGTAAAAATTTTGTATTTAGTGAAACAATGTCTTAATATATTAAATAAAATGGCGAGCATAAACAAAATGTGAAATTATAATAATTATTTACGTTGTTTGTTTTGTTTTTCTTAGTATTTCATTATATATATTACTTCTACATTTTTTTATTGTTTTCATCTTCTTTTTATCGTCTAACTTTTTTTTCTTTTCCCTTTTGATTTTTCTATTATTTTTTCTTTATATGCGTTTATCTTCAGTTCTATTTTTGTCCAGTTTTTTCTTTTCTTCTACTTTGTTTTCGTTTCCTCTACAATTATTATTTGTGACCAAAATCGCTAGATTTCTCTATTTGTGGTCAAAATACGAATTCAAGTTTCGAACGATTAGTTCAAATATATATATATATAATTGAAGGGTATTTAAGTATTTAGATATCGACTGATAATTTGTACTTTAAATATTTAGAGTTTTGATATCATTTTGTTGAGTCTTCTCCCTATGACTTTTTCATCAATCTCTAAGGGTATAAACTCAAATGAACATTTTTTCATCATAGCCTCTTGTGATCCTAAAATGTAATAAGTCAAGAGAAAAAATATGAAATCAAACAAAATGATTATTTCTTCTTGTTTCTGAGTGATTTGTAAACTCCTTTGGTGATAGTAATCAACTGTGTTTTTTATCATTTCCTTTTTAGTTTTGACCTTTATATTAAGTATAATATATCAATCGCAGTTCAAGAGTTTAGTTTTTCTATTGTGGTTGACAATAGTATCAAAATTTTGAACTTGGTTCATGGTAACAATTAGTCCAGCTTATATTTGCCAAAAATATAGAATTACTAAAATGTAGCTTTTTATAATGTATAAGCAGTCAAGCATCTTTTATTAAATTAAAATTAGAACTTATCAATGAAACTTTTCTTAAATTACAAATTTTTCTGAGACAACATCATCAAAATTCGAAACTATTATGTTCAACTTTATGCATTAGAGATTCTCTTCTCCTGCATTTAATAGAAAGAAAACATGATCAAAAGATGAAAAATACTTGAAAAACTTTTGTATTTGTTTTGTATGGCTCATGATCAGTCGATATTGCCACAATTATCAAAATTATACTTTTTTATACCGTAAGAAATGAAATAAAAAAGTGATACCAAAATTCAGTTTCATTCACACCAAATCCAAACAAAAAAACTAATAACAATTAAAAAAAACAAGCGTCGCAAAAAAAAAAAAGTTAGAGAATGATGAATGAAACAAATGACCATAACATTTCTTATATAGATTTGATTAGCTAGGGCTCTCTAAATAATGTTATATTTTTTTTAACAAATTAAAAGATTTCATAGATTAAACACTAACTAATTTAATACAGAAAATCTAATCAAAATTAAGGCTAAAATCACGTAAAATATATTGTTATATTTAAATTCAAAAACATCTTTCTCTACCAAGATTTTCTCAATTTAAAATATTTGAATTTTATCATTGATTATTATTTAGATTTATTGTTGATGAAACTATTATAAGAATATGCAAATATAAATCACATTTAAATTTTCATTGTTACGTTCAAATAAAATTCTATGAAGTAATGTGACTTTCATTGGTTTCTTGAATAATTATGTATAAACAGGTGGATTATTAGTTTACAAAATATCTTCTGTTTAGTTTGTTAAATCGTAGGAATAAGTTCATTTAGTAAGAGAATTACTATGCAATTCGGTTTCGTTTTTTTTTTATTATAGAATTTGAGTTTTAAATTTGAATGGATTTTATCATTTTAATTAGGTTAATAAAAGTGAAAATTCCAAAATTGTTGTTAATTTCAAAAAAATCCCAAACTTGTTAATAGTTTTTTATTGATATAATTATAATAATAAATTGTGTTAGAGATTAATGAGAAGTTTATGCAAAAATGGTTAGAAAATGTTATTTGATTTTTATTATTTTAATTAGTTCAAATTTAATTCATGTGTTAATATAATTAATGAGAAGATTAATGAGAAGTTTATGCAAAAATGGTTAGAAATCGGATATTATTGAGGTAGATTTTTGGAATATTTATGTTAATAGAAAGATATATTATATTAACTTGAGAATTGAAGTTTGGTCTGCAAATTTGTTTTTCGTAGATATTTTTGGAGTTAATGCAGTAAAATATTGTAAATTATTTGGGGAAAAATGAAAAGTTTGTAAATAGATTTTCAAAAATTAAAAATACTATCGTTTATATTGCTTTAAGATTAGAATTTGATATGGTCATAATAAAAAAAACGTTGCAATTGGAGATTATTTAGGAGTTTTTTTTGTTCCAATTAAAAATCCCAATTTTTTTTGTTCCAATTTTTTAGTTTTGTTATTTTAATTAATTAGTTCAAATTTAAGCCATGTCACATTTTTTGACAAGCCATGTCATCTTTTTGAACTAATGAAATTAAAACACATAAGCAAATTTAATAAATCTATTTCTCTTTTAATAGGAAGGGGATATTCTTAACATAAAGCTATGACAATTGGCAAATTATCTTCATGTTCTAAATCCTAATTTCATATTTCCCACGATTTTAGATTTATTTATTTTTTATTTGTATATATTTTTTTTTGATAAATCGTGAGAGTTCAGAACTTTTGGCTCATAATCTCTTCGATATCCGGAGACAGTCTTTTATTTGTATTTTTGTTTTTACATAATTTTGTTTGTCATATACAATTCACGCACTCATCCTAATGAATTTTAATACATCTAAAAAGACTCGTAATTCTGAAAAATACAAATATCTATAAAATAGAATTTATTTATCATTATCAATATATCTACACATTTCCGCTGTCAAAATTCACATACAATTAACTAAATTTAAATCTAGATAGTAGCACTGTTATATCCCTGCTAATATCTAGGCCGGAACAGACGAACCTACTACTATGCTTGATCGAGGAAGGACGCCACGGGACGTATACGGGTAAGTCGGTAGAGCCAAACGGCCCCCATCGCTCCACGTCGTGGGTTGGTAGGACAAAGGGTGGTCATTGCTCCACGTCCTAGGTCGGCCAGGCGAGTTGGTTGTAGCGCACCACGTCGACATGATTAACATCAGATTTCTAATGGTGCAACGTGGCCCTCCGTGAGCCACTCCTTGCCCCTAACTGCCCCTATAAATAGGACCCCGTACCCTTAGCCTTAAGCATTCAAAATTCTTTCCCCTTAGTACGTATACTTGTCTAAAATCGGTCCTAGTTTCCTTCGAGCATAAGCGGATCAGTCCGAGCAATCCTTAGTCTCAGGTTCAATCAAGTCTAGGCAGAAGGGCCAGATTTCCTAAGGAAAACCTCCGTTAAACTGTGAGTCTCGGTACAATGCGTTATGTTATTCTAGAATGGTATGAAATATCATTCTATAGTATAGTCATGAGGTTCTCCTCATTATGTTTGATTATATGCTGAATTTGGTTGTCAAATGTTGGCACTGTAATTGTGTTGGTATCTGCCTACGTGAATGGTAGATACTCTGGTGGTAAGTACTGTGTGATTGGTTATTAATTAGCATGTCTCTGGTTAAAGTCATGTGTGGTAATAACCTGTTAAACGCGGTCCTAAGTTTTCCGAAGAAGTCGTGCCGAGGTCACGCCATGGCGGTATGTGGGTCGCACCCATAGGCCATGATACACGATGGTGTATTGAGTTCATGTGGGTGTTCCGCAGAACTCAGGATGTTGGAAGACTATGTGTCTTACATTCCACTAATGCCGGAACATGGATTCGCAAGGCCTTAAATGAAGAGAATTCATGCATGCATATCATTGATTGTTGAATGCTTTCGTGTATTCGTTCTTGTGTGTGATTGTTATTGGGATGGGATGGGAACGCTAAAACCGTTAGAGGAACCCTGACTCACTGAGTAATCTTAGATTACTCATAACTCACTTTGTTTTGCAGGTGAACTTAGGGGGTAGACCTGGGTTCAAACACAAAGCTTAGGAGAACCAGCGGTAGTTTTCTCTTGTCCCTTGTAAATTAGTTATGCTTTCTGATATTCTAAACCGTTTTGAGCTCGTGGTCTCATGCCGGCTTTAGTTTTTATGGAATGTACGTTTGGAACCTAAGTTATAATAAATAAAGTGTTTTTGGTATAATATTAAAGTTTCAAATGATATTAAGTCCAGTCCGGACAAACCAACCGTTCTGGCACGATTCGGGTTGCAAAGCCTTAGGATCGAGACAGAACGGGTAAACTGATCCGCGGACAGTTGGTCCCGAGTCCCTTAATCCGTTTCTGGAACTTAGGATCAGCCATCCTCGGGTCAGTACGTAGCGTTCTCGGTCAAAAGGGCGTTACCCGATGACCGGGGGCGTTACAAGCACAATAATTTGTATTTGTATGTATACATTTATACTGTAACTATTTATACTTTATATATGAAAAATACTAGATAGTAAACCAAAAATATATCCATTACACCATGATGACAACACTATACCTCACACACACACATTTTATACATAAGAGGAAAGGTAACAAACATCCCAGTCAATTTTTTTTGACGCCATATATTTTTTTTATATTACAAAAAACCTTATTTTTGTCACATAATAAATTTGAATATTTTTGTTTCACCTGTCCCTGCAAAATTTATTAACAGAAAAAAAATGCTAGAAACAGCCAGTACAGTGACAAATAAATAAATATAATATTAGTAAAATGAATTTGTTAACGTTTGTTCATTTTAACCGCCCCCTCTAAATTTCATTTTTTTTTTCTACCAAAGCCAAAGCCAAAGCCAAAGCCTCCTTATAAGTTTACATATCTCATCTCTCTCTCTCTCTCTCTCTCTCTCTAGAATATTGACGCAGCCGCGAATCTCATCGTCATCGACCACGAGGAACCCTGATTTGCGGCTTTTCTCCATTTCAATCCAATTCGATTCGTTTTCTTTCCGTGTAAGGATCTCAACACCAGATTTTCCCGGGAATTTTCGTAATCGGCTTTTTTCCGGAATCTCCTTTTTTTTTTCCCGATTCATCGCGATCGATTGTTTTCTTGTGTTTTCCGATTGGATTTGGTGTTTTTGTAGTCCGATTCGACGGAATTGAATCGGATACGATCGGTTTCCTGATTGGGGTTCAGTCTGGCGAGGGGCTGTGTGGTAGGGACGGATAAATGAAGAAGACATCTGTTTATCAACAGAAGAAGAGACTGTAAATGATGCCAGGTTTAGCGCAGAGGAATGACCAATACTCTTTTGGTTTCTGGTCTAAGGAAATCGATGGAGTCAGCTACAATCAGCTGCAGAAGGTACACTTCTATCATCATCATCATCATCCATTGTTAATCACGAGATTGGGATTCTCCGCATTTCACCAACGTTGAATTAGCTCAGCTTCGATCTTTGCCTCTGGTTTATTATTAGCTAGTAGAGATGTTTTATATTTGTTTTTTAGTTCAGATCTTAATTATATATGTTCATTTCTATGTTTTGGAGTATTCTGTATCACTGTAAACACTGCAGATTGTTCTTGTCCCATTTGTGTTCACATTCTCTCTTTTTTTTTTTTCGCGGTTTACACATTATGGTGTAGCTTAATGACCTGATGATATGTTGTTTAACTCAGAAGCAATTTTTTTGTGAATTTGTGTGCAGTTCTGGAGTGAGCTGTCGCCGAAAGCTAGGCAGGAGCTACTCAAGATTGACAAACAGACTCTGTTTGAGCAAGCTCGAAAGAACATGTATTGTTCAAGATGCAATGGTCTGTTGCTTGAAGGTTTCTTGCAGATTGTTATGCATGGGAAATCTTTGCATCCGGAGGGATCGATAGGGAATTCTCCTTGCAATAAATCAGGAGCCTCGAAATATCAAAATGGCGGTAACTCAGTTGTCAGTAACGGATGTGCGGATGAGATGCAAGATCCGTCTGTTCATCCATGGGGTGGTCTCACCACGACTCGTGATGGATCACTCACGCTTCTTGATTGCTATTTGTATGCAAAGTCTCTCAAAGGACTTCAAAATGTAAGTTCTTGCAAGGTTTATCTATTTTGTAATCCCTCCAGTTCGACTAGTTAATCTATTGGTTCTAGCAGGTGTTTGACAGCGCCCCTGCTCGAGAAAGGGAACGTGAGTTGCTTTATCCCGATGCATGTGGTGGTGGAGGCCGGGGATGGATAAGTCAAGGAATGGCTAGTTATGGTAGAGGGCATGGAACAAGAGAAACGTGTGCTCTACATACTGCAAGGCTTTCTTGTGATACATTGGTGGATTTCTGGTCCGCACTCAGCGAGGAAACTCGGCAATCTCTTTTGAGGATGAAAGAAGAGGATTTTATGGAGAGACTCAGGTACAGGTATGTCAGTAATTGATTTGATATTTCTGGATGTTCAATCACAAAGCGAGTCGAGAAGTTTTTGGATATGATTTGGGTCACGGGTAACTAGAAATGTTACCACTCGAGCTATCCTATTCTGAATTAAAAGATGAATGGGTATTTCGTAGTCTGGACTTTGAGGATGTTCCTATCAAGTTATGCAATACAACAATCTTCTTTGTCTGGTCATTTGGAGTCCTTTGACCTCAATAACAAATGATCCTTTCAATTACAGATTCGATAGCAAGAGGTTTTGTAGAGACTGCAGACGGAATGTTATTCGTGAGTTTAAAGAGCTGAAGGAACTGAAACGAATGCGGAGAGAACCTCGATGTACCACCTGGTTTTGTGTTGCCGATACAGCTTTCCAATATGAGGTGCTTTATCTATGTCTTTTATATCTTTGTGGGTTTCTTAAGTCTGAGTTCTAGTTTATGAAAAGTATATTACTATATTTCTTGAGAGGATGCAAGATCAGATCACAGATGTAATCGCAATATTTCAGGTATCCATTGATTCGGTGCAAGCAGATTGGCGGGAAACTTTTGCTGATAATGCTGGAATGTACCATCATTTTGAGTGGGCGATTGGAACAGGAGAAGGAAAATGTGATATCCTCAAATTTGAAAATGTTGGCATGAATGGGAGAGTTCAAGTCAATGGCCTAGACCTTCGTGGTCTAAATTCATGCTACATTACCCTTAGAGCTTATAAATTAGATGGCCGCTGGTCTGAGGTATCCGTCAAAGCTCATGCATTAAAAGGTCAAAACTGCGTGCATGGCAGGCTAGTTGTTGGGGATGGCTTTGTTTCAATCAAGAGAGGGGAAAGCATCCGAAGGTTTTTTGAGCATGCTGAAGAGGCTGAGGAAGAAGAGGTAGATTCCAGATTCATAAGCATCAAAGTTCTCATATGTTTAAGATTCCACAAATCTTATTCTTTCATCTTTTTAACGAAACCACTGTGCTTCCAATGTTATAAAAGGAGGAAGACATGATGGACAAAGATGGGAACGAGCTTGATGGGGAATGCTCCCGACCGCAGAAGCATGCAAAAAGTCCAGAACTTGCTCGGGAGTTTCTCCTAGATGCTGCAACAGTTATTTTTAAGGAACAGGTTTGTTAGATATTGGTTCCCTTAGAGTCGCATTTTATTTGTTGTTATTTTGTGCTGTATTAGGTACTCATTTTTTTTATCTGTTATTGATTGTATCTTAGGTTGAAAAAGCATTCAGGGAAGGAACCGCTCGTCAAAATGCACACAGTATCTTTGTATGTCTTACCTTGAAACTATTAGAACAACGTGTACATGTTGCCTGCAAGGAAATTATTACCTTGGAGAAACAGGTAGGTATTCTGTCCTAAAGTACTCAAATCAATTTGACGAAGAACTTGTGGCTTTTGTTGTGTCCAACAATTCAATTGTCTTAACTACTGCAGGTTAAACTTCTCGAGGAAGAAGAGAAGGAAAAGCGTGAAGAAGAGGAGCGAAAGGAGAAGAAAAAATCAAAAGAAAGGGAGAAAAAACTTCGCAGAAAGGAGAGAATGAAGGAAAAAGAAAGAGGTAAGGAGAAGAAAATTCCTGAATCTAGCGATAAAGAAACGCTGCTGAATTCACCAAGGGAAGAAGAAGAACTTCCAAGCCTTGATGACGAGATGAACAATACCATAATCTGTGAGGAGTCAGAAATTGAAATTGGGGATGCAGATTTGTCTCCACCTGGTTCTCCTGATGTTCAAGAAGGACAGTGTTTGGATAGTTTCCCTTCTCCAGGATTGGAAAACCACTACTGTGACAGCCCTGCTAGAGAGAGTATAGATCTTGAAGATGAGACCGGATACTTTACAAATGATCATCAAAAACCTGTTCACCAGAATGCAAGATACTGGAAAGAACTGCAGTCTGATAATGCTTTGAGGTGGTCAGATAAACACAGATATTCGGAGAATGCTTCTTTTGTCAGTAGGTCAGAGGCAAGATACCGTAATGATAGATTAGAAGTGCCTTCAAGGAGCTTAAATGGGTCAAATAGACAGTTAAGAGTGAAAGCTTCAAAGACTGGTGGCCTGAATGGCATCAAGTCCCATGAGAAGTTTCAATGTTCCGACAACAGGATCAGTGAGAGGTTTGACTTTAATTCTTGCAGTTGCAAACCGAGTAGTGAATACCGGGTAAAAGTAGAACCTAGCATCTCTGCAACCAGAAGCATGCGAGAACCCAAAAGCTTACCCAATTCGGACTCTGCTCCTGATGCCTCCAAGCCAGCGTTCCGAGGCAACAGGTATAATCAACCAGACTATACTCGAGAGTTAAGACTTAAAAGCAAGGTGGGCGTTGGTCCAAATCCATCTGCAAGAGACTCTGTAAATTCGAAAAAAGTATGGGAGCCCATGGAGCCAAAGAAGTACCCGCGAAGCAACTCTGACTCTGAAGTAACAGTTAGATGTTCAACGTTTAAGGCTGAAGAGATAGAAGACGGTAGTATTGCTGAGGAGTCAACTAACGTCTTGTCTCAATGCAAGGCTACGGAGAAGTTGGATAATCCCAAGCTTAAAGATAACAGCATGGAGCCCGGGGAAACAAAGAATGGGTGGCATTTGAAAGATCCTATGATGAGCAGTACATCGAGTTCAGACAATTGCTCGTCATGCCTGAGCGAAGGAGATAGCAATACGGTTTCTTCAAACAACGGAAACACTGAATCCTCCTCGACATCTGATTCCGAAGACGCTAGTCAGCAATCTGAAGGAAGAGAGGATATAGTTGTTGGTACTCAAAACGATATCCTCACAACAGATACTACTGGGAAGAGTAAAATCTCGGAAACTCCTATCGCAGTAACGGGGAACAACACGGATAATAACAGTAACAATAACATGGCACATGGCGTTGTTAATATGCAACCGCAAGGAGGCATGTTTCCCCAAATGCTAAACCAGAATCTACAGTTTCCGATTTTCCAGGCTGCTTCGCCAATGAGCTACTTCCATCAAGCACCACAGGTCTCTTGGCCCGCGGCACCAGCAAACGGATTGATTCCATTCCCTCACCCAAACCCTTATCTATACACAAGTCCGCTCGGATATAGTATGAACGGAGATTCCCCACTGTGCTTTCAGTACGGTAGCCCGATGAATCATTCGGCAACTCCATTCTACAATCCAGGGCCAGTTCCAGTGTTCCATCCGTTTTCCAAAACCGAGGACCAAGCTCAGACTCTTGAGCAGCCATTGGAACTAAACGGTTCGGCTCCACCGGAAACACAGACCGTAAGTGAAGACAGCTTCTCCTTATTCCATTTCAGCGGACCGGTCGGTCTTTCTAGTGGGAGTAAATCGAAGCCTGCTCATTCGAAAGACGGAGTTTTGCGCGACTTCGTTGGAAACAACGATAAGAAAGCGAAAGAGAGCACAGAGGTTGAAGAGTATAACTTATTTGCAACGAGCAATGGCCTCAGGTTTTCGTTATTCTAAGCAACGGTTTTGGGTTTATTGTTGATTTGAATGGGGAGTTTGGACTGTGGAGTGTGAGGGGTTTTCATGACTTTGTATCAACCAGAACGTTATTATTCGTCTGGACAAAAAAAAAGCAACAACAAATCTTTCCATTTTAAACTTTTTTTTTAGTTTTTTTTTTCTTTTTTCTTTTTACAGTTTACACTTTTCTCTTACGTTGGATTGCACTCTCTTTTTATTTATTTTGTCTTGCTTCATTGTTTCATTTGATGTAGAGCAAGGTTAAGAATCTAAGAAATTGCTATTTTGAGTATCCATTATACAAAATGAATATCTTTTATAATAATATATGAATTGTCAGGTGATTGGTAACATGTTGAAATGGTGATTGGTAGTTAAAATGTCTGAACAAAGCTCACTAAAGCTCAAAAGTCAAAACCATTAATTTATATGGGAGAACTAAAGAAATATGTCACATTTTAGTGAAAATAAAAAAATAGGTTACATCTTTTAAAATTAAAAAAATAGTTTTTTTTTTAAAATATGTGAAATGTTTATTCTTAAATTAACTGCAAAAAATCTAATATTTGTTAAGAGAACATTAGTTAAATTAAAAATAAAATTTAATACAAAAATTCAACTAGCAGATTTGGAATCTCTGTAACCGGTATTGGCTCATTCTTGAGTCTGCTTTAGATTCGAGCCAATCCGACATATTTTTAGTAAAACGCATGTAACTTTTCAACCCATATCCTTAAATGACTTGAAATAACTTGGATTAGAAAGTTAACTCAAAAATCTATCGCATCACCAATTTTCATCCAATTCTAAACTGTGTAAGACCTCCATCAAAAGGTAAACTTATGGTGCTTCTATTCTGTTTACCTTGAAAATGTGTAGATCTTTTGAATTTTGTCTCTTGGATGATGTTTTTGGTCTTTGGAGATGATTTTGATTTACACATAGTTTCTCCATTTTGAATCTTTTCTGATAAATTTATCTATAAAAATCCAAAATACTAGAAAAACAAGAAAAGGCATGGCCTATTTTTTAAATTATAAAAGATGTGGCCTATTTTTTAATTTTAATTTTTTTTGGATTATTTTCATAATTTTCCGAATTTATATTATTGATTTTTGAAAGGGAATGTAAAATTCAAAAGGAAAAGAAAAAACTCATGTTGAAATGAAATGTATGAAACTGCAGATGTCTGATGGTACAAAGAACACTAACGAAAGCAAAACAAAAATATAAATAAACAAGCAGATATACATTTATAATCTCATAAATCGTTGGGGATTGTAGAAAGAACAGAGTGTTCAGGCTTGTGATGGCACTCGAAATCGAGATGAACAAAAGCTCTTTCCACTTCTGGTAGTTCTTCAAGCTTTATTTGCAATGTCTCACCAATTGCATGAGCTTCCTTCAATGGCAAATCCTCTGGGAGTTCTATATCCACCTACCAACATATACCCAACCATATAGTTAGTAAACCAGATCGTATAATGCAGTGGTCAAGTGTAAGCATCTAGTACAAATTTATCTTTAATCTCCATTATTTATATGTAGGTTTTTAATAACATTATCCAAAAATGTCTTGTGACGGATTAAGCAATGGTCAAGACATTAATATATATACCGACCTCGACAAAGTAAAGAACACCAAAGGTATAGGCCCGGACAGTATCAACATGTTTGATATTATCCGCGCCTTGTCGCAACACTAGATACGTCAGTTTTTGCAGTACTTCTGGAGGAGCTGATTGTCCGATCAATGAGACTATAATGTACCCCAAAAAAATCATAGTGAAAATCTCAATTTATGTTACTAAATTTAACAATACGACGATCAAATGCAAAACTACCTGCATTTTCCATAACGGTCCCGGACCAATTGGTAATAGTGTAGATGGCTAAGAGAATAGCACCAGCTGGATCGATCCACCAATAGAAGGCGTTCCCAAGAACGGCCGCGACCAGTCCAAGAACGTTTGTCACCACATCAAAGTGATGATCCTATATCAAACATCATCAATTAGTCCCTATTTTTACAGTGTTATAAAAATTTATAAGTATTTGTATTACCTTTGCATATGCACGAACGATTTGACTTCTCGAGCTTCTGCAGTATATCCATAAGACGAGTTTAATAGCGGTCGCGCTTAGCATTATTGAATATAGCCAAACCAATTCTTTATGATTCATTTTCTCCGAAGGTTCGTTGGATATCAATTGTTCAGCTGCCACAAGTAGCACTTGGAACCCTGCAACACACATGTTTATCGTTAATTTAGCATTACATTTTTATGAACTTATTATATACATACTCTCTCACTTTCAAAATATAAGATGTTTTGGCTAAAAACGTGTAGATTAAAAAATTACTTTTCATTAAAAAAATATCATTTAATATATAAAATAAAATTAATTTAATTAATTATAAAAAGACTACAGAATACTATTGGTCGCACAATATTTTAGTAAAATAAAAAAAGTTTAGGATTGTGAAAACATCTTATACTTTCAAACAAAAAACCTCCAAACCATCTTATATTTTGAAACTGAGGGAATATAGTATTAAGTTGTATAAAATTCCGGAAAAATGATAAATTTGTATACCAAGAGTGGCCATAACCGCGGCGAAAATGATGATTCCAACGGGTTGTACCCTAAGCTTTCCAATGGGGTATTTGTAGATATTTATGCTCTTCATTGACAAATGAGTGAACCAAAGTATTCCTCCCGCCATTAGATCAAGCAAAGAGTCAAGTGTTGATGCTGCAATCGCTATGGATCCACTCTTTATCGTAGCGTATATCTACACATTATACAACATCAAGCGTAGACATATCAATCAAATCACTATATATATATATATATATATATATATCAATAGAAAGTCACACCTTGAGAGCAAGTAAGAAGATGTTAGCCCAGTTGGAGATTTGCATGGCTATCTCTTGTGCAGCTCTCTCAGCTCGATCTTCTTCTTCGGCTTTTTCATCGATCAGATCATCTGATCGAGCTAATAATTTCTCAACTTCCTCAAAGGATTTTAGTGTTGCCAATTGTTTTTCGTAGTACTCCTTTTCGTCTTTTAAAGATCAAAATTTTAAACAACATTCTTGGTTTAGTATTTTGACAACATTATCTAACTTATAAAGTTATAAACTTTGATTTCTATTACCTCCTTTGAGGCCTACGGCTTTGGAGACATCAAGGTGAGAAGGGTTCTCGGGATCGATTTTGGATCGAAGTTTTTGTGGTAAATCCGTAAAGAAATTTGATTTCATCGTATAAACCAAACCGGTTAACCTCGGTTTGTGATCCTCATGATCGTTTGACGAAAGCAACAGTGTTTCCGCAGAATTGACTTCCATTTCTGGATAATTATTAATCAAATCAACGTTAAAAAGCATATCATATAGGCAGGGATAATTAACTAAGGGGAAAAAAAGAAACCCTATAAAATGAATGAATAAATAAATAAAAGAAATATATAATACCGATGATGATATCCAGAGGAATTTGAAACTTGGAGATGAACAAAGAAAAGGATAAAGGATTGAAGAGAATGATTGGTTTTTATAGATAGATATAAGATTTTTCTATGGAATTTCAATGAGTTTTTTAGATTAATATTGTATGGAGGGAAAAAAAGAAAAAAAAGAAGGAAATGGTGATGAAATAGAGAATAGAGACAAGTCCTGGTACTTGTCCACATGCCTAAGCATCAACAATGCTTGTCTGATTCATGCCTTAATCAAGAGTTTTTTTTTTTTTTTTTTTTTTTTAGCTTTCTTGTCCCGTGATGATTTTGTCTTCTAGGAAAAAGACAAGTGTCAATTTGCTGTTTGCTAATTGACACGTGTGAGTTGTAATTGCAGAGTACAAAATACAAATGAATCAACTGTTGGAACCCTAATTTTGGATTATGCGCACATGAGTGTCTCAACAAGTTAAAAAGAAAAAATTTAGAACTTGGATACAAGAAGTTGAAACCTTGTAATAATCAGTAATGGCATGAAACCCTTAACACTTGTGAAGGGATATTGTATTAACTAAGTCTAAAAGTAATCCAAATGGAATACAAAACAGAATTTGACAAATGAGCGTTGAAGCTTAAAGAGCCCAAAGAAAAAAATAATATGTGAAATATTATGTCAACGATCTTTAGAAATATTTATCAAACTATAATTTTATCTTTATAAATATAAATCAATACATGACAATTGTATGATAACACATTGAGATCTATGAAATATCCTATATTAAAATTATGTTGCAAACATCACAGGTGAACAAATACATAACAACTTACATATATATATATAACATTCAATAAAAATCACATCTACTATTCATGTTTGACTGGTATTATAGTATGTACATAAAACACATGCAATACATTATGTTGGCAGTGGCGGATCCTGAAAAAAATTTTACCGGGGCAAAATATATATTAATATAAAATATATATAATATCTTCTAAATAATGTGAAAAAAACATAAATTATTAGAAAAATAACAATGATTAATAGTAATTTATAGTTTTTAATTATTTTAAACATGGATTTTCATTATGTTATTGGCTAAAGTTTCATATTTTAAACTATGATATGTTGATTAAGAAAGGAAAGTTGACAAAACAAAATTTAGCATATCTTATTTCACCGATAAAATTAACCTATTGAAGCAAAAGTTGGTGCAACAATCATAATTCCCAAATTCTAATATCTCCTAAAATATGTGAAATCACATTACTTAACTACTGAATCAATTTATATCACATCCTTTCTCAAAAGAAAAAAAGAAAAATTACAGTATATCACATCAGGAGACTTTAGGAACGTTCCCGGAAGCTTGATGCACTGAATCATGATCATTTCTTTTTTATTTCTTTGACTTTCTTTAAAAAAAATGCACTTAGAATCATGCATCTTGAAATTTATTCACTATTTTAATCAGAAAATCTCAATTAAATAGTATTGATCATTACGGTATCATGATGTGCGTCTCTAAATGGAAATATTAGCTAACATCATGAATTCATGATTTGTATCATTTTATTATACTTTCATTGGTTACTGTAATATTGAATATCATTTTGCTCTATTCCACGTGGATTTGGTTCAAAGTTTACACAGCTATGGAAAGCAATAAGACTCCAAATAAGTCGTGAGTCTATTAATACGACAATAATATAGGTTTTTTTGGGGTTAAAAAGTAGACATCCGTGAACAACATTGCAAAACCTAAAAGATTTGTTCATATACTTTATAGAGTTCTACATTAATTATAGGGTTAAAGTTAACATTTATCCTTGATCGAGAATATGTACGGATGATATATCAATACTATATTAAAACTAATTTCATAATTGACAAAACCCTACTTATTTAGTATGCTAAATTATCAACTATGCCCAAAAGTCCAATATTCTGTTTTCGTACGTTCGTCAAACCAATATAAAGTACATATAAGTGTTTAAATAGTAGAAAAACATTCGATTGTTTAAGCAGTGGTACTTGGTCAGTTTAACTGAAATAAAACACCAGTCTAATCTCAATGGATTTGGGCTAACTACATTGAAGTCACAAATGGTTAAGGAATGCTTGTCTGCACCCAATCGTCCATACTTTCAAATTTAATTAAATTTTTTTTTGTTTGTTGAAACTAATTTCATTAATTAAATTTTCGCCGTCTAGTCTACCAAAAATCTCATGTAGATAAGTTTAAAAAACGTTGTGATGTGTGCCACTATTTTTTGGCTCAAAGCACAATCCGTTGTCGATCTAAGAAGTAAGATCCACGCGATCAAATCGTCAAACATGACAACTATCTATATATGGATGACTAAAAAGTTTAAATTGCAAATGCCAGAGTTTTGCGCAAATGAGTATATATATTTTTTTATGAGTATTGTGACTGCGACTGATACAATCCCTGAAAACATGACCATTAATTTCAAATTTATAACTATGACCGTATCATGGTGATACGATAAAGCCTCTATATAAATTATATAAAAATAATTGTATTTTGTAGTTTCGTCTAAGGAGCGAAAAATGATGTTCGTCACATATCTGGAGAAAAAAGAAGTCATAACTAAATAGCTAGGAGTATCAAAAAAATTTACAAACTCAAACTACTTTCATTTGTGGTATAAAGCCATAAATATAGTCATCAAAAGGATAAGTTATATCAACTTATATAAACAATGTTTACCAAAAAAAAAAAGAAAAAAAAAACTTATATAAACAAGCCGAAACAATAGACACAAACAATGTTAGTCCCTCAAAATGGGATCCATGAGAGCTACATACATTTGTGATAAGATAAGAGCAATAAGCTAAAGGGAATAAAAGTGATAAACCCTACGATGCATTAATTAAAATTTGGAATTTATACACTGAATTAAAATTTAAAAGTATTTCGATGTGTGTTTCGTAAAGTTCACACATTTTGGAGTGTATTTATGAAATTTTGGCAAACATTAGTAAAGACAAATGATAGAAAACGTTGTCGCGCAATTAATAGCATAAGACAAAATTTGAAAAATATTCTGGTTCGAATGAATCCAAAATGAATATAATTGCTTCATCATGCAGAAGAGAGCCATTCCCTTTTATCATAAAAAATTGACCGTACACGAATACATGCACATGAAACTTGTATATATATACATAAATGTCCAAAATTGATTCAAAAATTACTGAAATTGTCATTGCTTTTTAACTAAATAGATTCAATTGAAAAAGATAATTTTGGACATATACAGTGACAATTTCAGTAATTATCAGATCAATTTCAAACATTTTTGGGACTTGATCCGATTGGGGAGCGCGCGATCCGGTTCGTTTGACCCGGTTTCATTAATGGTAAAAATGTAATTCTTCAACAAAAATGAAACTGGGTCATTTCTTCCATTCTTCTTCTTCTTCGTGAGAAACATTACTCTCTCTCTCACACAATCTATGTCTCTCTCGAGCTCTCTCCGTGTGATTATTCAAGCGATTATTCAAGCGATTATTCAAGCGAAAATCCTTAATTTCCATGTGAGTCTATTTCTTGAACCGTGTATCGATTTTTGGGTTTGCATCTATGTTAAGAAAGATTGAGTACATGTATCGAAACCTTCGAAAGGAATAATGTTTGAACCAATCAATCATCTGTTTATCCCAATCAGAGATCTTAGGACCAAGAGAATAAGGTTTTATCTTCCTGTTTGCATCTATGTTAAGAAAGGGAGAGGTGTTCCCAAGATGCATCTCCGGAAGATCTCAAGAACCATCCCGATAAATGTACTTCTTGAGAAGGTTTCTTACTCTAGATCCTTTTCCCTTTTATTCCCTCAATTTCGATCTGATTGATATTTTTTCGATCGATTTAGGTCTAATTCTAACATTTATATTAGACTTAATTAGATTACATGACGCAAAAGATCGAGCCATGGAAGTCTCTTGGTTCGAAACGAGGAGACACAATAATTAAAGCCAAAAAGGTTGAGTTCCCAACAAAACGTGCTATCTCAAATGAAGCAAAGGTAAAATTAGCTGTTCTGGTCTTTCGTTGGTTTCAATAAATTAGAACCAAATATTCATATATAATGTCTCTGCATCTCCATTTGAGAGAACTCAGTCACTGTTGCATTTTCTGCAGGAATTGATTCGACGATGTCTAACATATAACCAAGCAGATAGGCCTGATGTTCTAACAATGGCACATGATCCTAATCTTTCTTATAGTAAGAAATGAGAATGTGTAGTCTTTCACAAATGAATCATAGATACTAAAGGACCAGATCCTAGAATATTTTTGGGTTTTTGTATAGATTATAAAGTCTTCTTTTGTTTGCTAAATGTTTTATCTCCCCGGCCCCTTGAAGCATATTAATTCCGGATGAATTTAATTTCGTCTGTCTTCTTTGGTTATGTAACATGTTTGTAAATTCTTCATGTTTTTTTGTTTGAATAGAACAAAAACTGAATGTTCAATTCACTCGACTGTGTCTGCTTCTCAAGTTTAAACATTTGAGAAAATGAAATGTGATCAATTATAAAGATTAGGAAACACAAATCCGGTTGGAATTTAAAAAACCGAAGTGTAAACCAAGACAAAGCCCGAAATTGGTACAAATATTGAGACAATTGGCTTGCAACCAATTGCTTAAAGAAGACAAAGATTTACTCAATCTTCTCAAAAGTCCAAATACAATTACGCCGAAGAATCTTCCCATAAATATATTAAAGATTTACTCAATCTTTGGAAATCTTCCAATTTTTGAACAAATAACCTAAAAATATAACAATCAAATGTATTTTCCTTAATTATCCAATACATACCTTAAATCCAACAACTTGCATCAACCGTGAACATAAAAGATGGGAAGATATTGCCTAAAAAATATTTCTTTGAATGAAAGATGTTCACGTTCAAAATTAGCGGGCACGAATGCGAGTTATGTCAAACATTTTCTTTCCTAAATTAGTACAAACATGAGTCAAAAATATTTTCTCAGTTCGACAATTTGTCAAAAAAAAAATTTCCTATTATTTAATTCTCAAATTACTTTTAATATAATATTTAGAGATATGATCAATACATTAATTTCCGTAAAGTTTGTGTAAAAATTCGATATCTTAATGACCAAATTCGATGATACATACCAAATCCGATTAAATCAATTTTTTTAATCTAATTAGAATCGTTGTACATTAAATATCTTGATATTTCAAGTAATATGTTAGGATTTGTTTCCTATTATTGTGGAGCAAGCTTCTCAAATAATTAATTTAATAAAAAATATTGTTTCTACAAACCTAAATCGACACCTCCCTAGCCACTATATAAGATCATATCATTCCACTCAATAAATCCGTCATTTTTTCACATTCTTTGAGTTTATGCAATTTATACATCCATTATCGCATTTTTTAATTATGTTTTACATAGTAGGAGAAATTACTTTTTTATGCATAATACTCCATTAATGATCAATTCTTAGTTTTAGGTTTTGGTTTGTAGGTGCTTTCAAAACATGTTTTTGGTTTACATGATGCGTGCAGTTTGGTATTTGAACAAGGTATATTTGCTAATTGACGTATTTTCTTTCCTATGTTTTCTCTATTTTTTGTCTAGGTATACTCCATTTTTTCCTATGAAAAATTATTTTTGTTTGTCACGCCATCATCAACTTCATCATCTGCCTCTTCAAAACACGATAAAAATCTTTTGAAGATAGCAAATGCAAATCATGTAAATGTCTCTTTCATTTCAATACTGTAAATTTTTATTTTTTTTCCCATCTTAATTGTTCTTCTTTCTTTTTAATATTTTATTGGTTTTAACAAAAATCATAATAAATCATAGTTGCCAAAGAGATTATACTTTTTATATGATTCATGACAAAGTCTTTTCTATATTCAAAAATAATTTATAGCATGAAAAGAAATTAGTCAAAACGTATTTTTTTCGTTTAATATATTTGTATAGTATCTTTTTCGTTAGAGTTCCTATGTTGAAACATCCTCTTAAATATATAAATCATGTAATTTGTTAACCGAATTCATTTTGTTTTCAGTTAAGTTTTTAAATGGACGTTTATTCTGAGAAAATATCTGATTTTGATTTTTGATATTGGTTTAGATGCATTGGCCACTCTTTTTTTCTCTGTCAAATCCAGTGATTTGGAGAATGGTTATCCTTGATATTATCCTTGATATTATTTTTCCTACTATAATTTTTCTTTCTTTTTTTTAATATTTTTATGGTTTTAACAAAAATCGTAATAAACCATTGTTCCCAAAGAGATTAGAGTTTTTTATATGAATACAATGTCTTTTCAATTTTAAAAACCAATTGAGGATGCAATGAAAATCAATTAGTTAATAGTGCGTAGTTAAATTTTGATTTTTATATTATATTTATTTTTTTGTCCTTTTATAAGATATTTTTATTTTTAAAAATATATTTGTTTATAAAAATATCTTTTTCTTTAGAGTTCCTAAATTGACGCATCCTCTTAAATACATAAATCATGGAATTTGTTAAAAGAACACATTATGTTTTGGTTAATATTTTATATGTACGTATATTTTTTTTTTGTTCAACCTTTTTTATATGTACGTATATGTTGGTTTCTTTATGATTTTGATTAAGATGCACATGCCCATCTTCTCTTGTCTGTTAATTCGATGATTTGGTCTCTCTGTTACGAAGACACATAAATTACTCTTATGTTTCAATGTTGTTATATATTAATCCGAATATCCTATAAAAAACATGGGAACACGAATACAAAGAGATCGTAGACCGATAGAGTTCAAAGAAAGGCAATGAGTGATCGAGTTATTGTTTGGGGCAGAGTTCGAGGAGTCAAAAAGCATTGAAAAATTACAAAAAACTCATCAGCCGATTGCAGGAAGTTTACGTGAAACAAACAAAGAGGCTTTGATCTCTGATATTGTAACTTGCGGGCAAGAGATGTTTGAGGGACAAGAAAATGCATTGAGTCCTTGGAGAAAACACATGTACATACAGCCAATTGGTTTATTCTATTATTATAAAAAGTATATAGTCATGACTTGAACACAATACAAGTGCTTTACATGTTGAAAAACACACCTTATTTTATTGTTCGTAAAAAATATTTGATTTATTAATTCATTTTCAACATTAGTGTTTTGAAATTTTCCTTTTTCTTTTTCTTAGTATTTTTATATTTTATTTAATTCAATAACATTAATAGTGATTTTATAATTAATTCTAACAATAAATTGAAATAACAAATGGATACCTCTATAATATTAAAACAGAAGTTTTCAATAGGATAATGTCCAAAATTGATCCGGATATTACTGAAATTGCCACTGACTTATAACTAAATAGATTCAATTGAAAAGAGTAATTTCGAACAGATGCAATGGCAATTTCATTAATATTGTCTTCAGTTTTGGACATTCTCTTAAATGAATCCGATTGATTATGCGCGGATCTTCTGTGACCCGGTTAGTGACCAGTATTTTTTATTAATGGTATTTTCGTAATATAATCAATCCGAATTATTTTGTGAATAAAAAGAAAATCAATCCGAATTAAGAACTTACCATAATCGAAACATATTTTTAAATACCCTACAAATATTTCTATAACCTCATATTAGTAAATGCATTCGGAATTGTAGCAACTAAAATACTTTTTACCAATAATCACGAGATTTGTGATTTCCTTAACAATAATAAGAACTTCCATATTCAGATTTTCGTATTTGCATTTAATTATTGATATAATTAGAATAAACTTTTCTATGAATCTGAGTTTTTTTGCGGAATTCTAAAAACAATTTTTAAATTAAAGAATAAATTTTTGGAAACTAATAAAATTTTAATATATAGTTATTAACAAAGATTTAGAAAATAGAGAAATTTCAAAAAACGCAACTTTTCAAGTGCCACTTTACAAAAATGCCATATTTTTGAAATTTTTACAAAAATACCACTTTTCAAAATTATTTTTTCTTTATATTATTTATGTTTGAGTTAAGTATGTTCTATTAGGGTTTAGTTTTGAGTGTTTAGGGGGTTTTAGGTGTCAAAACATTTTTTAGAGTTTAGAATTTTAAGATATAGGCTTTTATAAATGTATAATTAGTGGCATTTTTGTAAATAGATACCTCTAAGTGGCATTCTTGCAAATATGCAATCAAAGTGGCATTTTTGTAATTGCCTCTAGAAAATAATGATATATTTAATTTTAAAAATTTATATTTTCATTTAATCATGTTTAAGGGGAACTTGCAAAAATGCCACTTTTTATGTGCACATTTGCAAAAATGCCACTTACGGGTGTTCATTTGTAAAAATGCCACTAATTATAGATTTCTAAACCCTATAACTTAAAATTCTAAACACTAAAAAATGTTTTGACCCCTAAACCCTTATAACTAAACCCTAATAGAACATAGTTAATCCAAACATAAATAATATAAAAAAAAAATTATTTTGAAAAAGTGGCATTTTTGTAAAAATTTCAAAAGTGTGGCATTTTTGTAAAGTGGCACTTGAAAATTGGCATTTTTTTAAATTTCTCTTTAATAATCATTTATATAAATAACCAATGAATAGATTTTAATTTATTTGTGACTATATATGGCGTTATACGTTTGTGACTACAATATTTCTATAAATTCATATTAGAATAAATGTTTTCGGAATTTTAGCAACTAAAATATTTTTTTACCAATAATCACGAGATTTGTGCTTTCCGAAACAATAATGAGATCTTCCATATTCGGATTTTCGTACTTAAATTTAATTATTCATATTATTAAAATAAAACATTTTATTTTTTAATATGAGTTTAAACATTTTAGTGAATAAAAAAATTATATTGAAATATAATATTTTAAAAGTTATATTTTCACATTTAATAATTTATATAAATAATTAAGGAACAAATTCTAATTCATTTGTGACTATATATGGCATTATAAGTTTTTTGAATAGTCACTATTAATAAACATAGCAAAATAAAAGAAAAAGAATATAACACTACTCCATTTCAATTATGGTATACATGTTATATGTAAACGTCTATCCTAACTTTATCAATTATGGTACATATTTACATATATATACTATGTTATACATATACGTGTACACTAATTTTTATCAATTATGGTATACATGTACACGTGTACACTAATTTTTGTTAGTTAAGGTATATATGTACATACACAACATACATAATGATCGTACATTTCAAACTACTCCATTTCATATTCTTTGACTAAGAGAAAATAAAAGAAAAAAAATCTTTGACGGGTTAATCCATACATATTATTTAGAGAAGTACATACACTTTTAAAGTTTTTGACGGGTTAACCCATACATATCTTAACTATGTTAGAAGAAAAATCAAATTGCATATTTTATTTTGCTTACAATTTTTTTTTTTGTACTGAAAAATTACTAGCGGGTAGCCGCAAACAAATACCACCATTTTTCAAATATTCCACAAATACCACAACCTAAAGTTAAGTTTCAACATTCAAAATTAAACCCTAAACCAAAACTCTTTAAATATATCATAATTTACTACTCGATTTTTGTTTATACATTTTAATACAACATAGTCAACTATTTATATTTTCACTTATGACTATTCAATATAAAATACAATATTTTAAACTATTCGATTTCTACTAACAATTTAAAAACAAAAACCATTATATTATTTCAAACTAATCGATTCTACCTACAAGTTAAAAACATACAATATCTAAACTTAGAACATATTATATACGATATACTACGAAAATCAAATATAGTTTACAACATATACAACGAATGTTTCCGCATATAGTGCGGGTGAGAATCTAGTAAATGATATATATAGGTATGTATAAATTAAATTAACAAAGGTAATTTTGAAGCCGGGATTAAAATAAAAACCAGATTGTGTTATTTGGTTCGTAATTTGTGTGTACTTCATGAGTGATGTAGGCCCAACTAGAAAAGCAGGACAACTTAATTGGGCTTTTGTGGTCCTACATGGGATTTCTATTAGAAGCCGGTTAGCCTGATAGAACCAGTCCAATTGTCCGGGTTTGAATTCACGAGCCGGGTCTCCTGATTGTGAACCGTCCGGTTCGTATATCGATTTTCTATGACCAAACCCTTTGAGGTTTCGAGCTTCCTCTTGAGTGAGTAATCTTTCCAAAACTCTGTTCCTCCTTCACTCTCTTTCAGAGTAAAAATCTCTGTGTTAAGTTCCAAAATTGGTTGCATCATCGAATTTGTATGTCTTGGAGTCATTGTTTAGAGGAAGAGGATCTCTAGGGGATGTTTTTGTAGCAGTTAAAATGGATAGATATTGTGTACAGACTACTGAAAACTCTTGGGTTTGGATCCATGGTTCTTCCTTTAGCGAGGATATGATTCTCTTAAACCAGCGTGTGAAAAAGCTTTCTTCTTTGAGGTTAATTTAGGTGCCTCTTGCTAGATGTGTCTCAGTTGATTAATTTTCATTCGTTGGTCAATGCTAAACTTGAGATTCTTGGTAGTTTAGGGAACCTCTCTGTTTCAAGAAAGTGTTTAATGGAAAAAAGCTGAATTTTTTTTTTTTTTTTTTTAATGCTGAAGTTAACTTTGCTGATCCCTACACTGAGGATTTCGTATCATCTTGCGCTGTTTTACCTTTGGTCTGTGATGGATCCACGGAAATTCGCTAGTAAGGTGCTTGATGATAGTACAGTTTCACTTGAAGCAACCAAAACTGAGCCTATTGAGTCACTTGAAATGAATGCAACCAAAATTAAGCCGGACATGTTTGTCAAATGCTTTTGGGATCCTGTGAACTAAACCTCCAAGAATAAGAGAACACACTGTGCTGGAGAAAACATAAGTGTGGTTTGAATTCTTTTTGCCTTGATGATCCAATTTTTATTGATGTTTTGGATTTTTCCATGTATAGTGGTACTGGAATTTTGCTATGAGATGTATTTTAAGTGTTCTTCAGAGGAAAATTATTCTTCTTGGCTTTTGGTATGCGTGGTTCAAGGTGTACATAAAATTTTCTTTATTTGGGATGTTGAGTTTATTCTTGTTCTTTTTCTTGAGCACAATCTTCCTGCAACTTAACATATCTTGGATTTGTAGGTGCTTTATTTGATTGTTCATGTAGTTTTACTAAACTGTTTCGAGTAAGGAATTTCCTATCCTGTAGACTGGTTCTGGTATTGCTTGCTGGCTTGCTTAGGGCTGTCCATTTTCTCTATACTTCTAGCTGCCTCACAGGATTCTCTCATTTTCAAATGTTACATATTCTTCAAGGGATACTTATCTTTCTTTAATCTTAGGGACCTGCATCAGTTCACAGTCTCAAAAAGAGATTTCTTGTAGGGAAATGCCTTTCTCATAAGTTCTCGAGATGGTAATTTTGGTTAGCATATTTCTCCTTGTTTGTGCGATGGTGTCATCTATTGAGTTTCTTTGCTTCTCATCCCTTTCTTTTGCTTGAATACTCGGTTCAAGCTCATCAACTCTTTCTTATGTTGCATATGATCATTCCTTGATAAACTTACATCAGCATTTGTCCTGAACCTTCAGATTTATGAATATCTGTCATTATGTCTGGTAAATCATTAGGCTGCTTATAGAGAAACAGAATTATTTTCCTGAATTTTCTGCTCAAGTTCACTTCTACTAGTAAAATTGAAGAGCTTTGTCCTTTTTTCCCCATAAACTTACTGTTAATACACATGGTCTTGCTGTAATACTGTAGAATTACACCTGTTTTACCCTTTCGTATCTAAAAGTGATAGGTAAATTACTCACATTAATATTACATCTCCCACTATGTTTCATTAATCTTGTGTCTTTGTCTATACAGAGAATGTAGTATCTTCAATTTGATAGTGGTAGCTTGGTATTAGCTGCTAGTGTTACATGTGTCTGTGTTATTTTCGTTTTCTGTAGGCATTTGCCACTTTTCAGAAAGCACCTGAACTATAACTTTCACTTCCAAAGGTTTCCCAACTGACAATCGCCTCGTGTTAATGTCTCTTCGAGTGCTTCACAATAATGGGCTTTTTTGCTGGATAGTCATGTCAACGAGGCACAAACTTTTCTCGAACTGAGAAACGATTAGCTAAAGTAGTTGCCAAGTAAACAAGAATATGTACTTGCATTCTGTTTGTGCGACTTAATTGTGGGTATTGATATTTTCAGCTTGCAAGGTGAGATCCCTTCTTCTTTTTCGTTCGTGCAAGCTGCATTATTGAGAACCACGTTCATTAAAGTATTAACTCTATTGTCTTTAACACTGTTTCTTTACCCTGGTCCAGGGATTAATGCTGCAATTGTTTGATTCACCACAGTATCTACCTGGTCCAAGTTAAAAACAGTCGTGGAACTACATGAGCCTCGGTACCTACCTTTACTTATGGGTTCAGCTTTGGCTATTACAGTTGCTATTATGCAACATCACCAAAAGAAGAGCATAAAAAGAAAGGATACAAAGCATACAGGTATATGTTGAAATTTAGGAATCAGAAAGAGAACAGTCATCTCAATTATCCAACCACATGGTTTTTGCTTTTTGTAACCTTTAACTTTAACCAAAACCATCAGTTAGTGCTCTGAGATGTGTACTGTTCGAACTATCATCCTCAGTTTTGCAACCTTTTTTTTTTTTGCCTAGGGGTATGAGCCACTGTTCCTGAGATTCTACTTAGTTCCTTATAAAAAACAACTGAGCACAAAAGTGGTCCTCTTAGATTTATACACAATGTCTTTACTTGTGCCTCTTTTTTATCACCTTGTACACTCGTCACATGCTTCCTTCTCAGTTGCAGTAACTAGTAGGTCCACTTGTAGCTGTTACTGATGTTAACTCTTTTGACAGTATTCCCCTGTAGATAGTTTCCTTAAACTTCCTATTATATGATAAACAAATACTCCTGTAATTCTCAACTAGTAGTGTTTTGTAGCTCAGGAACTGTTCCAAGAGGGCAGATATGTCTTTCAAGTCTTTCTGTATTTTGTTTTGTTTTGTTGCTACTCTTGATGACAATTGAAACATCCTTATTGCAAAAGTTATGTTCAAACTCGTCCATAAAATTTGTCTGAATAACCTTATCACTTCCCTTTTGATCTACAGGCTGAGGTTGCAGCATGTGGTCTCTTCCCTGTAAAACTGATGGAAACTGTTCAGAGACTAAAGTCTTTCAGGTCAGGAAAATCGCAGTGTCGCTTTCTTCACTGATATTGCTTTTGTATTGCTAAGGTTAGTTAAATCTTAGCCATCAGGATACAATGTTAAAAGGCATATAGAAAGAGTACAAGGAAGAATTTTTGCGATGTTGCATCTACCTGTATTTTCCCAATAGAGTATCTGAAGATTTCATTTTGGCATATCATTTTCCATTTCCTTTCGTAGGAGACTTGATTAAATCAGATTAACTCACTTCTAAAAGAAAGCATATAATGTAACCATCACGAGTTGTTGCATAATTTAAATTATACTGGTGGAGGGTGTGAATCAATGTGATTAAAAGTCTTGCTAAATGTATCCTTGGCGTAAACAAAATTCCCTAGCTACGTTATCATATATTACTAATGTTTTGATTTGATAGTTTAACATAACAAAACTACATGGTTAATTAGGTACAAGGATTTTTCCCATGTTTTGTCGCATAAACCATTTCGGGTCATTGCCATTCTCTGATATCATTAGTGACTTTGTAGGACATATATATATATGGTTTCAATCAATATTTGTCCTTTTGAATGCAACAAGACCGACCCGTCATACTCAATTCGAGTTGGCATCTGTTAAATGGAGTCTACGGTATGTGAATCACAACTCTTCGAAGTTCATTGATTACGATGTATATGTATAGAGGTTGTTGATTCCTTTGGATTGCCAACGAGAAAAAAAAAACACACACACAAAAGTAGAAAGCTTGAGGAATTTTGCTTTGCTTTTTGTAAAGCTTCTTCTTTATGTTTTTTTACTCGAAATTGCAAGTTAAGAGAATAATTAAGGACAGATGAGAAAGCTCTATCACAAACTCTACATTTGTATTTATATTATGGACCACTTCACTCTTTCTCTCTCTCTCTCTCTCTCTCTCTCTCTACTCTTTTGTCTTGTTCATTGTCTTCACTTACCCACACGCACCAAATTATCATTATCACTATCACATCTTTTGGTTTTATTTGAAGATGAGTCCAGTTGTAAAAAGATTTGCATCCAAGAGGCTTAAGTTTCTGTGGTTGTTTAGTTTTTTGTATGGTAAAGATCTATTGCTGAAAATTCTATTATGAGTCGCTTTTATGATTTTAATTAAATACTCAGTACTATGACTGACCATTTCTCTGAATTTTACCCAAAACAATACTAATGTTCTCAATAACCGTGGACACGTGAAATGATAAATTCCTTTCCTGCAATTACGCACGTGTGAGGAAAAAAAAAACATATAGATCGATGAACATCATCAGACATTGAAAATTTTTAAAAAAAAAACAAAAAAAAAACATCATCAGAACAATCAATAGCTCTAAAAACGAAATATATCACGAAACGTGAAATTTTACACATTTGTGCCGTTTGTCATTCGGAAGCCTAAACACCGCGTCGTTTTTTTTCATTTTCTTTCTCTAAAAGTTACAACACACAATGGAGAATAGGTTATAAGCGGTCTAAAAGTTTTTATTTATGTTTTGGAATCATTAAAGATGAAGATCGAGACTCACATGATCTTGCACGTTAGGACTCAAACCGTAACGGTACGATAACATTCTGGTCTGGGTGGCAGAGCCACCTACCTGCAACGGTGGCTGCGGCTGAGAACTGGCCAACAACGGTAAAGAAGAAGAATTATGACTAGTAAACACTGCGTTTGAGTTATAAACGCCTTGAACGCTAGACGAAGAAGGCGGTACACGCCATATTCCTAATGGACTCCCATTGATCGATCTTGAGTAATATGGTGGAGGACCGGAATTGTGTCCTCCATAGAACCTACCCGTTGGTAATGGACCGCTGTTCCATGACGGGTAATGACGGTAACCATAGAGGTTAGCGTCTGCATGATGAAAGTAAGAGGAAGCACCACGTTTGGCGAGCTGGCGTTCGCGTTTGTGAGCGTTTTGATGTCCACCTAGGGCTTGTGAAGTAGGGAAGTTTCTAAAACAATAGTGACACTCAAATCTCCTATTGTTGATGTTGTTGCTATTGTCCTTACCATTATCTCTGGTTTGGTCTTCTTCTTCTTCTTCATCTTCTTTGTCTTTGGTCTCGGAGGAATCAGTGAAGTCTTCTTGACCGGTGGTGCCGGAGTAATCACCGCCGGTGAAATATTTACCGAAGAGACGAATTGGTTTAGGGTTCTTATTTTTGGAAGAAGGACGACGAGTAAAGGGAAGCTGAGAGAAAGATTCAACGTTCATGAAATCTTGAGTTTCTGTTTGTAAAGTAGATTCGTCCATTGAGAGAGAGAGAGAGAGAGGAATGATGATGAGTTCTGAGGCTGACTTGTTTTTTTTTTTGCTAATCAATGAGGCTGACTTGTTTCAGGGAGAAAGACAACGTTTATATAAAAAGGGCTGGTTCCCATTTTTTATGGCAATTCATTGATTTTTACTTTTTGTTTGTCAGAAGGTTGATAGCTTCACCATGATATCTTAAAGCGTGAGGAACACAAATATATATGTCCCATTTCCGTTGTGTGATTCATCGCATCGAAAGAATATATGTGATTAGGTTTGCATAAAAAAAGAGTCATATTTAATCATTAACGGTGCTCAATAGATAGTGTTAAAGATCGTAGTGTTAAATCTCAATGAATAATAGTGTACAAGATTGTATATTTGTATGTTAACATAATTGTCTTTCATGGTAGACATACAGTAAAACCTCTATAAATTAATAATGTTGGGACTTTGAAAATATATTAATTTAGAGAGATATTAATTAATCGATAAATTATTAATTTATAGAGATATATACCTGTTTTATGTAAAAAATTTCTTTAACAAAATTCAAATGATATTCTATTCAAGAATTTAATTAAACTAATTTGTAAAAATAATATGTATTAACTTGAGATTATGATTTATACTTTTTATTATTGTAATAGAATAAATATTAACATCATAATATAATAGCTATTTAAAATTAATACACATTATTAGTACAAAATTTAGAGAGAAAAAAACATGGTTATCGTTATCAATGTTGATGATAAAGTCAGCAACGATATATATTATGATACATTTGGAAAAAATTATGTGTACAAAATCAATTATCGTGTCTATAACTTATCATAAATTTTGGATACCGAAAAAACAATCATAAAAGTTTGTTTGAGATAGTAAGTAGAATAAAAAGTTACATAAGCCAAAAAACTATATATATATATATGCATAATTATACATGATTATTAATTTATGATATTATTGGGACCATATTTTTACATGGAAATTTCAAAAAAATTATTATCTTATCATCTTATCGAATTACGCAAATTTTTACATTGGCCCGATTCGGGACCGGGATAATTTATTAATTTATCGAGTATTAATTTATAGAGGTTTTACTGTATGTAATTCTCACAAATTTTATTTAACATATTATTGTTTATTAAAACTAAAAAAAAGTTCACATGGAATCTTAGAGCATCTCGTATCTAGTCGAGACACCCCTAATAAAATAATAATAAAAGTAAGCAAAAGAAAGATAAAGAGTTTTGCAAGAGCCTATATCAAATGATAAACTCATGTGAGACTCATATTACACTTGTTTATTTTTTATTGATTATACTTTATTTTTTATCATAAAAATTAATGATACAGCTAAATTATAATAAAAATAATAATATTATATTAGTAAAAAACTCTCAAGAGTATCTTAATTAGATACAAATTTTTGGTTCACATGTTTTTGTTAAGGTTTTATTAAAACGATGGATTCATGCATGTTAAGGTTTTCGAACTAGTAGCTACTTACTATTCTCTCTGTTTCTGTATGATTTATTTTCTAAAGTTTTAACACATATTAATAAAATATATTATTATTTTTTTGAAAAATTTTAAAAAATGACACTTTTCAAAAATACCACATTTTTAAAATCTTTGTGAAAATGCTACTTTTTCAAAAAAATTTCATTATTTCATTTATATTTGGGTTAACTATGTTATATTATGGTTTAGTTTTGAGGGTTTTAGGGGTTAGAATATTTTTTAAGATTTATAATTTTAAGATTTAGGTTTTAAAAATCTATAATTAGTGGTTTTTTTGTAAATGAACACCCCTAAATGACATTCTTGCAAATGTACATACCAAAAGTGGTATTTTTGCAATTGCCCCTTATTTTTTTATGATAAATGCATTATTTTTGTGTTAACAATTTACTATAACTTTTAGCCAATATGAATTCAATAAAATCAATTAATATGTTTTGAAATTTTCGCAATTCATAATCATTACTTCGTAAAAAATTACATAGAAAATATAAAAAAACAATCTTTTAAAAACAATTTTTTTTCTAAAACATCAATTATTTAGAAATGGATGGAGTATTATTTTGTCTCTTTTCTCTAATAAATACACTATTTCTGATATGTTTCTCTGGTATTGTAGTTAAAAATCTACTAGAAATTTTGAAGAAAACAAAAACTTAATGAAAAAAAAAACAATAAATTAACCATTTATATTTACTCAGTCCCCCAACAAACATAACTTAATCTCAAAACCATTGATCCGCTTGGTTCCTAAGACGTTAATCTACTTTTGTTTCTGATTAATTTCTCACAAGTGCTTCTCCAAATGTTGGGACTTGAAGACTACGAATATTCAATTCCAAACTAGTTTAGACTTTTCAGAAATTTCGATTAATAAATAAAATTATGTTTCAGTTAGGTTATTACCCTTTTCTTGAACCGGTTCGAATTCGGTTTTGAAAAGTCTAAAAAGTACAACCAGCTTAGCCAAATTAAACCTTTTAATTGGCCTTCAAATCAGTTTTTCTTTCGGGGGTTCGGTTCCAATATCATGGATTCAACTTTTTCGGAACATCCTTACTCCAATTAAAAACAAACATCCATATTGGGAGAAACAATATAATATCACGAGAATTAATGAATCAGACAATTTATTGGAGGGAGAAAATGGGTCAAGGTAAATTTGTAGTAATATACTAAAACTAGTTGAAAGTTACTCCATTAGGTAAGTGGGTTCATTACCAACGTACGTAAGTGAGGTGTGTATACTCCTTGATCACATATATTTTACTATATATAGATCTTTTATTTTGCTAAATATACTATTTATATATCTAATTAAGAGAGAAAAAGAATGGGGATTCTCTCTCAAGGACCAGCTTTTAATTCTTTCATCTCTCATGCAAAGATGTTCTGTAGAGAGAATTAGAGACAGAAAGAGATGTGGTCCTTTGCATGAGAAGGATCATTCAATTTTGCTAATCAACTTTCACGGTGTTTTCATCAATAAAAAATTGAAAGCCTTTGTGTCACTGTGTGTGGTAATCATCATCATGTAATCCTATGATAACCATGTAAGCAATCATTTAAAAAAATTCATGATATTCTAGACAATTTTTAAACTTTGATTACTTTCCATGATACGGTTCCTTATGATCTGGGAAAACATCCGGAAAATATACAAAGTAATTCGATTCTAAAGAATACTAAAAAAGTTTTGATTTGAGCTAATATCATACATGCATGAATTATAAAATATATAAAACAAATGCGCCAATTTGGTCTACATCGAGACCGCAAGCATGAAGATAGGAAATGTACGCTAACCACAACAAGAATGCATTATGCATTTTTAATAAATCGTAACTAAGTATTGTCTTTTGTGTTCCATATTATGTGATGTAGATTAAGATGACACATGTGAAGAGATTGAATAGGTTTAGTTTAAGTCTAATATTTGGCAGAGCCGTGCCTAGGGTTGTATGGGCTAGAGGCGAGGTTTAAAAAATATTTCAATTCATATAAAATAATACATCTTATATAAATAAATAAAAAGAGTAAAAAACTAGAGTATATATATAAAATGTTTAAAAGTTTATTTATTTATTTTAAAATATTTTACTAATTTAAATGTTATTTAATATTTGACCTTTTGAATCTATAACTTTGTATATAACTGGTTAAAATATATTTCTAACGAAATATTAAGTAATGTTTTGTCTATAAGTTTATTTTTTTAATTCCCATACATTTAATCAAAATATCTAATAAGACGGGATAGAAAGAGTAATAGTTATATTACATAATGTTTTTCATTTCATTTAAAATTGCTAACCAAAATTTCAAATACACATATTCAGTTAGTATTCTAGACAAGATAATCGAGTTGCTCAAACTTTCTTGTGATATGCTAGACCGAAAAGAAATTGTTTATCAACTTAATTTTGAATAATTATTTCATCATATGCAACTTAAACTAAAATTATCAACAATGTTTGATTAGTGTTCAATCAACCATAATGCACTATGTTTCTTAACTTTTGATTTTAGTTCATATAACCTTATATAATTTGCATTTTTTTAAAGACAATAAAACCAAAAAATTAGACTTAATATTACTACTTACTACTACTAAAACTAAAATTAAGGGCCTCTAATTTTAATTAAAAAAAAGGCCACAGGCAATTGCCTCTTTTTTTATAACATAGGCACGGGCCTGATATTTTGGGGGGGGAGGGGTTATTGGGAGTAAAATTTTAAAAAAATTTGTTGATTTTAAAAGTTTAGGGAGTTGTTAAATTTGTAAAGAGATTTTTTAAGTTTGGAAAGAGTTTTGTGTATTTATTAAATCTATAAAAGAATTGTGTTGTAAGGATTTTTAAAATCTTTTTTATATAATTAAGTGTGTTTAATGCGTAAAATTGTTAAGAATTTTATTCCCAATAACACTTGATTCTGCTAGATTTACAGAATCATTAAAAATTAAACTTTTCTAATAACATTGGATTTCATTAAGATTGTTCGGATTTATAAACCAATAACAGTGGATTGTTAGAATTTATAAACCAATAACAGTTGAATCTAAGAATTATAAAAATTATTAAGAATTTAAACGTCTAATCAATTTTGTATACATTATAATCATATTGATATCTCTCCTAATGAAAGATCTAAGACATTATGCATTTTTTCCTGAAAATAGAGACAGTTGATTTTATCTCTTTATAAATTAATTTGTCTAGTGTTTATAAAATTATGGCACTAAAATAGTTTGTCTGCCTATTATAAACTTAATTAATATTGTTTAGTTAATTTATGTTATTTTCATAAATTCGGCTATACATAAATATACAAAATTATTGAAATTAACATTTCTTTTTTGACAAACCGACGGGGAAAAGATCATCTTTTTATAATTTGCAAACCAAACAAATCAGACAAAATATATTGGTGGGGTCTTTGAATGGAGTTAATCCCCACATGGCCTTAAAAGGCCACAAAGTATCCGAAACCCTAACAGGAACACTTGGTTACAAACACCTTTGCTTTGCCATTAAAGTCATAGTCATATGCTTCAGAGATTAAATGTCTTTTGGTGAAGGGACCATTAACCTCTCACTTTCTCTGCTTCATCTCCTCCTTTTCTTCGATGCAACTCCGCCACTATTCTTTTATCAACAATGTATCTATCTATACGTTTTCATATACTATATACTAATTTTTATAAAAATTTCCCTTTATAATATTCTATATAAAAAGCATGTATTGTTTAAGTAGAGGTAAGTCCATCCAAAACTCTCTGGCATAAAAATGGTATAGTCCAAGGAACTTTTATATTAAATCTTAGGTTATTTCTTGTCAGATGTCTCATATTCGAACCTCTCAGTTTTTAATATTTTAGTAATCATTGTACCTCATATCCAATTATTTAAAGAAAAATCGTGATAAAAACAAATTGCAGATTCCCGAAGCAGATAATTAATGTTATATATATATATATATATGACAAATTAAGCATTAATATTTTTAAATGTTACGCTCATGAACATGAAATATATTTAAACAGTTTGGTTTTTCATAGAGATGTTGTGGTGAGTCAAAACTCCATTAACCATAACATTTTTCTTAGGTACGGAGAAAAGAAGGGTCGAATCTAAATCGATTCATATAAAACAAATCATGCCAAAACGTCTGCGCCAGTATAATCGCCGCGCGATTCCATAAGGTTGAAATTGAACCGGACCAGAAATGAATTTGAAAGAATCAGAGTCGAATATTGGTCCGCAAAAAAAGAAAAACTGCACGACCTATGTAAAATGATCGGATTGAGTTAGCTAAAATCGCAAGCTATATACATTTGAACCTTTAGTAAGTAACAATTCAGAATATATATCGTAGATGAAATGGATAAAAGGTTAGATTTTGAGGGACAAGCATATCTCGTACCTTTCGTAACATGTAACCTCACAAGCTATATACATCAATTTATGGTAATAAATTGTTTTTTTTTAGCATATTGCAAACAGAGACAAAACTTTCTTATACAACAAATGCAAATGAGGTGAAAGAACATGAGCCCACCAGTCTCTTTCAGAATTCAGAGTTAGACACTACTCTAGAGTATAGCCACAATCAATGTCAATACAAAGAATCTTAATTTGTTAGAGACCATTTTAGAAAAATTAGACCCTAATATAATGCATATTTTTATTGATAAAAATAAATATTTTGTGACACTATTTTAAAATTGTAGAAAATGATAGGTGGGTTTTGATTTGATATGAAAGTAAAATTTCGAATGGACCGACCATTTATATAATAATTATAAATGCGGAGAGTATCTTTTCAGATATTATATTAACGATGTAATTACAGTAGAAACTCTATAAATTAATAATGTTGCGACTATGATATTTTATTAATTTAGAGAGTTATTAATTTATCAAAAAAAGAAAGTTTCCATAATCTTCTAAATTTTTTTTTACTTGAATTTTTTATTTTAAACTAAATATATTTTTCTTAAATTAGTTTAATTTTTTTGTTTGTGTTTATTACATCTACTAATGATTTAGTTATAAAGAGATTTAAGTCTTTATAAAAAGACAAACAACACTAAAATCATATATAAATATACTTTAGATGTGTATATATAAAATTTTATATATCGAATATTAATTTATGGTATTATTGGGACCATATATTTACATAGAAGTTTGATAATATTTATTATTTTATTATCTTATCGAATTGTGCTATATTTTATATTGGTCCGATTCGGAACCGACAAAATTTATTAATTTATAGAGTTTATTAATTTATCGAATATTAATTTATAGAGTTTCTACTGTAGATGTTTGTGGGGATGATGTCATATATGTCTCCCGGCCTCTTGTCAATTTCATTAAACGTTTCCTCTCTGTGGTTTATATTTTAAATTTTAGTAAGAAACAAATAAAACAATAATATTATAAATAAAAATTAGGGTTAATTCTCTAGGAATATTACAGCATATTATATTTCGAATAGTAAAACCAATAATCCAATTGAAATGGATTTGCAAAGCCAAAAACTTTGACCTTGTCCTTAACCAATAATCCAATTGAAATCGATTTGCTAATCATCATATTAAGCAAATACACTGTAATTTGTTACTTTAAGTTGTAGAAATATCTTAGTGTTTATATAATCCAATGTTACTGATTAGATACTTGTCTATTTTGTTATAATTTATCGTTTTATTAATTTTTTTTTTTTAGTATCGTCAAACGTGTTTTAATTTCAAAAGGCCAAATGGCACATTATACGTGAATACGAAAGATGACTGTCTCAAAGTACTTGAAAGACACAAGGAGGCGGTAGAGTTGCTAGATGAGAGACTGGTCAAGGTTGAAAATGACGAAAGAAACACTTTCAGAAATCAAGAATCATGAGGGTTCTCAAGTTGCTGCTACAGAAGAAACTTGAAATGTTCTTAAACTCGTCACAAGAAAAATGGGATGTTCGTTATCGCACATCCTGATGATGAGTCAATGTAAGATTTGAGAATGTATTGGAATAGTGAAATGTGTCGAGATTAGTTTTCTTATGTTATGCTGAGAGATAAGTCTTCGACAGGTTCTTTTCTCCAACAATAAACTACTTAACTTCCAATGCCAACAACCTTCACATATTATGCTTGTCCACTGATAATATTCCTTATCAAACTCTTCTTTTCAAAGTTATTATTCAAATTCCATAAAGCTTGTTGAACCAACATAAGTCCTTTTGTGCCACAGCATAATCGCGTATATTTATCCAAACAGTTGCACTAATGTGGCCTGAGGAATCTCTAGTTAATTTGAATAAAAGAGAGGGATGCTACTAAAATGTAGTTTGGATTTCATTTTGGATTGTTTCAGGTTATGCTGATGTTATGGGAAGCATTAGGAAAGATGAGCTGCATCGGGCATGTGCAGTACTCAAGGTAATCTAATTTGACAAAGAATGGATCTGTGATATGTTTCTTGTCATTGCAGTGAAGAACGTGTTTGGTAATTGTACAAAATATCAAATGTGATGCAGGTTCCACTTCAACAGTTAAAGATTTTGGACCATCCAAATTTGGCATTAGAGCATTTTGTGATCACCTCTCTACAATTCCATGATTCAACAAGTACAATACTCTATTAGACGTCTAACATTTTCAGGTGATGAAATTTTCAAAAGACTGCGCAAAATGGTGTAACGTTTTCTTCTTACTTTACCATATTCACGCAGGCAATCCCTTTTGTGTTTGAAGGTTCTTCTTGGTCTAGCGTCCATAAGCTTGGGGCAGTGTTTGTCGATTCTTGATGATCCACAACGAGATTGATCTCAGTGGGACAGTAACATCCAAAGGTAAAAGTACTTCTTCAAGCTCACACCAGTCAAGATCTTCAGAATCCCCATCTTCGTATTCAACTCTGTACCACCCATATTCTTTCTCGAACTTTGTCACCGTACCAGAATAATACCGACCCAAGAAAAACTTCTGAACTTGTCTACCCACAAGCCATTCACCACTTCCTACAGTGCCACTTGATGATACTGGTTCGTCATCTTTGGCAACCGTGCAATCTGATTGAGGTTCATCAGGCACACCGTTGATAACAACCGCAGGCTCTCCCGGTATCTCAAAGATCCCAAGAGGAAGAGGCGGTGGTGCTTCTTGCTTAATGCTCCCGGTGTTTTCCATTTTCGAGCTAGATTCTGCCACAACGTATAGAAACCGCTTAAAGAGTTAACAAGATGCAATCAAGATTCAATTGCATCTTTCATCGATGTCAGAAGCCATGATCATGGTAACGAAGAAGAGATCATTAACATCATTGGGCACGAATCATTGTTCCTTGTCAATCATTCGTCAACATTACTAGAAAACTTTAATTATATATGCAGGCAAACAAGAAAGCAAATGATTCTTTTTTTTTTCCGAGAAAATCTAAGAGAAGCAAAAACCAAAATCAAGGAAAGTCATTTTATAGCAGATACGAGAATTGGAAACAAAAATTGAACGATTTTCTCTTGATATGTGATACGAATCCCTAAATCTTATACAAGAATGATGAAATTTTCCTCCGACATTAAGCATTCGATCAGCATCCCAAACCCTAATCCTCCAACGCCGACAAATCCCAGTTCTACATATAAACGATACACCGAAAGTCAAACCTTAAAAGACGAGAAGAGGCTCACCAATATCTTCCGGAGATCGTCGCTCGTCGGAGAAGATAGAATAATCGCCGTTCGGAATCCGTCGAGTGTTCGTCGGCGGCGAGATTTGCTGGAGAATAAAGCCAGGCACTTTGTTTGGCAGCGCGAACAACGTTATTCGGGGATTAATAACTCAAATCATTTTTTAGTTCGGTTTAATTCGGGTAGCTAAAGATACGCTTTTGGTTTTCCTAACCGGATGATTTATTATTATTAATCATCTCTGATTTAATTTTCGCGCTCTCTGAGTTTTGAACTACAAATTTCGTTGTTCTGCAAATTAATAGTGTATTAATCTTTAATTTTCAAAATAGACTAATAACCAAAAAAAATCTTATCATTATTTTAATTAAAAAAGGAAAGTCAAACATACATGGTGGTACGTGGGAATATTTAAAAAAAAATTGTTAAAGAATGCTTAAACATGTTTATCTAGAATTTTTTGTTTGTAATCTTCTGATTTGTTTTTTTTTATCATCTTTTTCTTATGTAATCTCTGATGATTTGGTGCGCGAATGTTTCTATTGAAAGACGCAATGTTACAGAGTTTTGGGGAATCATGGAATTGTCAAAGATTATGTTTTCAATCAGTGGATGGGAAATTCGATGTGATTTCTTCTTACATTAGTCACACATTGATTTGTAGGTTACAAGATTTCTCTAATGTTTTTGTTTTGGTTTTGGTTTTTTCCGTTTCTAGTGCTTTCATCAGATTCTATGCGCTCATGTGTTTCTTGCATCGTAAACTTAATTGGTGAGTTGATTTCAGTGTTTTTTGAGATTTTTAAATAAAACTGGGTTTATAAATTAAAAAAAAAAAAAGATAATAAGGTAAAAAACATGATTTTCATTAGAGCTTTTTTTATTTTTGTTAAAATGTATACTATTATAAAGTTGATTTCCATTAGAGTTTTTTTGTAAATTTTCTCTTAACTAAAAACATTTAGGGCAAAAGCATATGTATATAAATAAAGAGAACAGAAACCTAAACTTTAATGTCGGTGATGACGGAAGAGACGAGGAGATCATCAGAGTCTCCTCCGACGTCGTTTTTGTCGTTACCGTACGACACCACTCTCAATATTTTGGCTCGTATCTCGAGAATCCATCATCCAACCTTATCTCTTGTCTCCAAGAGTTTTCGATCACTCCTAGCTTCGCGTGAGCTCGACGCAACACGAACCTTGATCAGAAAAACAGAGAACTACATCTATATCTGTTTAAAATTTCGGAAAGACTATGAACATTGCTGGTTCATACTTGCACCAACTCCAAAACGAACAGAAATTGATACCAATCCCTTGGTTTCCTAAAGAACATCCTATTCTAGACACAAAACATCCGGAATCTCCAACCGTCGTCTCAGTTGGTTCACTGATTTACCTAATCGGTGGATTCATATACAAAAAGAAAAGCTGAAGAGTGTTTCTCCTCGATTGTCGGTCTCATCAATGGCGTACACTCCCCGAAATGCGAATACCTTGAGGAAGATCAGTCGCTGGCTTGATTGACGGGAAATTTACGTGCTTGGAGGTTGCAGTGTTGGCGAGAATTGGGGAGAAATTTATGATCCAAAGACAGAAACTTGGGAGCTATTATCTCCCACCACACTCACACCACATATTAGTATCCAAAAGAGTCTGGAAACGTTTGGGTGGACCAACTTTTGCTTTGTAGCCGAAGAGAAGATATTGTGCACATCATTGCGTTTTACAGGGAGTAGTTTAAATTGGTGTGATGCTGAGGAGAATACGGAGTGGAGAGAGATTAAGGGACTTCTGGATTCACCTGATTTTATCTCCGTGGCGAATCTGAGTGGAGGAAGAAGATTAACAGTTTGGTGGGTTTCGTACCAAAAAGAAGAAGATGGTGTTCTTGTTAGTAAGATTAATATTTGGTGTGCGGAGATATTGTTTGAGAGACGAAATAGAGAAGAGCTATATGGGACTGTGGAATGGTCCAAGATCTTATCTACTTTGGACCGCAGTGAAACTGGTGCTCATTAGGCTTTTGTGTTCTGCCACCGTGATGCATTGATCTTGTCTTAGTATTTCTAAGCTCTTTTTTTTTTCTTTTTTTTACATTTTGATATTGATCACACTTTTGTTAGAAGCAGAGACATGTCCTTTTTTTTTTCTTTTTTTTTCAATTGGTAAATCATTGATTTTTACTTTTCGTTTGTCAAGAAGGTAAATATCTTGTTTCCATACTTGCGGTTGAATGGATATAGAAAGTTATCAAAACTCATCTGAAGACATTAGTGGCGGAGTTGAAGAAACTCTGAGACCTCGAAAAAGAACATTCCTTTTTGCTTCCCTTTGCCGAGTTTCTTTTGGCTGCTGGATGGTATAGAGATGCGACCCTCTATACATGTCTAGAAGAAGTGACATGTATCATAGGAGGAAAATCTTGGTTGTAGAGATGTTGTCGCGCAAGCCAATGTTGGTGATAGAATAGGATTGAGAAAAGCACATTCAGAGACCGGAGATACACCCTGTGAAAAGACAAGTAAAAAGAGCATTATTTATTATGGTACTCTTTGATTGTTTGACCATTCTCCCAAGAGACAATTAAGAGCATTACTCACATGATCGAGAGATTGAGAAGATACACAAGTTTACCATAACACTGATCTTCTCCTTCTCCTTCATGTCTAATTCTGACTCCACCTCTAACACAAGAAAAACATGAAAAGTTTTGGAAAAATGCATTTCTATTGGAATAAATACATTTAGTTCTAAAATGTCACATGGCTCACATGGATCAGAGGTGGAAAATGTTCGCCGTAGCTACTTAATTTGTTTGGTGAATAATTTGTGCGAAAACGATTGATTTCATGAGTACGTACATATACAACAATAATTGTTTAGTAAAAAATTCAAAACACAACGTATAATTAGAAAAAATGGGAATTCCTATTGAGTCAAAAAAACATTCAAAAGAATATCAAGAATTGTTCAAATGATTCCAAACATCAAGATATTATTGAAAATGATGACTAATACATTGGTGTTTTGAAGCATTTGAACAATATATCAGGTCCAATAATACTAACAAGACCTTCCAAACCAACTAAGTGGATCACACTTGATCCTAATTTTATTTAGTTAAGTGTGAAAATCAATACATTTAATGGTATTTTTGAAATTGAACATATCAAATGGCTCTGATTAATGAGCATTAACTAACACTAAATACTCCCTCCCTTTCATATTAGTTGTCATTCTAGCCTCAATTTTATGTTTCATATTACTTGTCGTTTTATGTTTTCAATGCACATTTTATGACTAATTTTCTATTTTTATCCCTTCTCTTTTAATTTATTAATTACTTATATCAAATAAACAGTGTATTAATTAGAGGTAGCTTTTAATATATTTTCTTAATATGTGTAAAATAACCTAGAATGACAACTATTTCGAAACGGAGGGAGTAATTCATATCACTAAATCATCCTTCTTATCACTAAACAATTTAATCGAATACTACCATTGCTTTACCATTTTTAATTATTGCAGCTAATGAAGAGCCCTTCCACTCCTCAACGTTTATGGCTTCCTCTTCAATTTTCATATGTTTTGTTTCTTGTTATGAAATTAGTGACATGTTTTAGTAAATGTAATGTCTAGTGTTTTAATTACCATATAAGTGGCTCGGATTATTGAATGTTAAGACTTTGAACCTAGTAGTTATATTGTTACGATATAGAATGAAACTTCTAGTTGGTTTCTTGATGAAACTCATATTTAATTGTGTTGATCTTCACCGTATGCATCATTCATGCCTGGTTAAGTGAAAGCCCAAAATAAACAAAAATTCTTTGAAAATACTTGCAATTGGGACGACTGATATAGGGCAACACATGCGTATGGTCGGGTTAATTCCATTTTCTTCTCCATTAGTCTTGTCTGATAACTAGCACAAGGAGAAACAAGGAAACATAACCATTGTTATAGTTTTTTAGGAAGTGAATGAATATATATATATATATATATATATATATATATATCTAATTGATTATCTCTCTACAATTCCATGATTCCACTAGTACAATATGCTATTAGTCGTCTAAACATTTCCAAAAGACAACGCAAAATTGTGTAACCTTTTCTTCTTGCTTTTACCATATTATTCACTCAAGCAGACCCTTTTGCGCTGAAGGTTCTTCTTGGTCTAGCGTCCATAAGCTTGGGTCAATGTTTGTCAAATCCTGATGATCCACAACGAGACTGATCTCAGTGGGACAGTAACATCCAAAGGTAAAAGTACTTCTTCTAGCTCACACCAGTCAAGATCTTCAGAATCCCCATCTTCGTACTCAACTCTGTACCATCCAAATTCTTTCTCGAACTTTGTCACCGTAACAGAATAATACCGACCCAAGAAATCATTAACATCATTGGGCACGAATCATTGTTCCTTGTCAATCATTCGTCAACATTCTTAGAGAACTTGGATTATATATGCAAGCAAACAAGAAAGTAACAGAAGCAAAAACCAAAAATCGGAAACCAAAATTGAACGAAACGAAACGATTTTACTTGATATGCGATACGAATCCGTAAATATTATACAATAATGATGAAATTTTCCTCCGACATTAAGCATTCGATCAGCATCACAAACCCTAATCCATCAACGTCGACAAATTCCAGTTTTACACATAAACAACACACCGTAAGTCAAACCTTAAAAGACGAGAAGAGGCTCACCGATATAAGGCGGACGTCGGAGAAGATAGAATAATCGCCGTTTGGCAGCGCCAACAACGTTATTCGGGAATTGACAAGTAACTCAAATCATTTTGTTAGTTCGGTTTAATTCGGGTAGCTAAATGTATACACTTTTGGTTTTGCTAACCGGGCTAATCATAACCATTTTTTTTATAAGATTTCTTCTTCCCCACACCAGAACTAGGGTTTTTGCTTTAACTCATCTTGTTCTCCTCCATATCCTTCATATCCTCTTGCTTTGAAGGATATGGACCCGTACCAATGCCAAGATCTCCAAACTGAGGCAAATACAAAGATGTCTATAGTTGATGGGGTGTGTGAGAAGAGTGACAACAATAAAGGTATAAAAATCTTTTGAGATTATATATGATGGGATCCAGAGGCCAAAAGCTCTAAACAATTAATTATATATTGTACTCTTTTATGTTTCAGGAAGTTCAAAATCTCAGTCTGTCTTCACCAATCCTGAGGTCAACATGAAGCAGAAACTCTCTAAAGACTTGGCTAGTTTCCAACTGTTGCTAAAAGAATTTGAAGAACTCACTCTTGAACTCACTGGTCCTGTGGAAAAGTCTGCAAAGAAGCAGACCCTGGAGGATTTGAAAACAATTGAGCATAGATTTGTAAGAGATGTCCTGCAGGATTCTGAGAAAAGAAACCAAGAAAGTCTTGTGGATAAGGTGAAGCAGGCGAAGAGGATGGTAGAACAATATGTTTTTGATGCTAAAATGGAAATTAAAAAAGCTGAGAGGAAGAAAATGAAATTGCAAGTGCAGAGCAAGAAGCAAGAGATGCAGAGTTCAAAGAAGAAAAAGTAATGAGATGTCTTTCTTTTAATCAGATGCTTGGTTTGTTCCTGATTTTGATTAATTCAAACCATCATCAAGAACAATTGAAGAAGATTCAAAGTCCTCTCAAAATAATCCTTGAAACTTCAAATCAATTTATGTTCGTTGCATGATTGATAGATCATCTACAAGATTCGTTTTTCTGCAAATTAATCAATCTTTGAATATTACGAACTTCGGATTAAATCTATTTACTAGTTTTGGCTGATCACATTACATCGTTATATATTCCTTGATAAAGGAGAAATACCACTAGAACTTCCCAATGAATGTTATATCAAAACATGTTGAAACACACTCGAATTGGGAGGACACAGAATCAAAATTAGATATTAGACCTATCTTCATAGGTATATTGGGACTTGGGAGAGATTAAAATGGCACATTTCGGATCATCAATGAGTCCGTGTGCATGGCCTAAAGATTATGAAGTATCCGTGTCATCATCGTCAATAAGCTAACAAAACCAATGAAGGCCAAGATCCAATTGCTGGAAATCCGTCTTCCACGGCTCGTATATGCTTGTCCTGCACCCATTGAAGTGTCATCCGCGACTCGACCATTGCTCAGTCTCTTACTGCACATTCATGAGATTTACAGAACAAAACGAGATAAGTCATGGAAGTGAATCACCAGAGAACAAAGCAACACAAAACAATCCCAGAACGAAAACCAAACAGAAAATCAAAGACAATCATTCAGTCCAGTCTTGTTCATCATGTATTGAACAGTCTAAGAGCCAAATCCATTCTCCATGGAAATGAAGAAATTTCATTCATCAAAACAAGATTCCTCTCATTAAGGAAACTGATGAGCATAACTGATACTGAAGAATTCATATCACTAAACCATCTTCTATATCACTATACTTCATATCGAACTAAAATTCCTCAAAAATAGTTTGAAACAGAGAAAAAAAAACGCCGTAAATTGATTACCTCGAAGGGAATTTGCAAGTTCCTTGACCTGATAACACACACACACATTGGAAAAATCACTTCAACAAGCTACACAAATGTACCAAAATTGGAATCTGAAACTTAAATTTTCACAACAATTGAGCACGATTAATCCCCAAATTCCACTACACTAAACAGATATAGGTTACGAAATTTCAGAAGAATGTTAGGCTTTACTGGGATTAATGGAAGTAAGAGCAGCATTGTTGTTGAAATTGCAAGCTTCATCGGCGAGACCATTCTTCAAGTAGTAATTATTGAAAACACACGACGCCATCTTCTGGATATCCGTCGGGTCGTTGCAAGGTCCACCTTGCTGGATCGGACCACAATCGGCGCCGCCTTGTCCACAAGCCCAGTCCATCGCCGTCTGTAGCGACGAATCTTCCGCGTTGTTCTTCGCTACGCACCATAACTCCACCTGCAACACTTGACCTCCGATCTGCGCAGTTGCAACAGCCATTAACATCGCCGCCGTCGCGGCGAGGAGAGAGAGATGCATAATCATTTTCGCAGAGAGTGATAGAGAAGATCAAGCAAAGAGCAAAGGTCCGTTACGAAGAAGGTGTAGGGTATTTATAGTCGCTGATTCGCAGTGGCACCAGAAAGTTACCGTTAAAGGTATCGGGAAAACGGAAGATCTAACAGTGAGTCAGTGAGGAAGAGAGAGAAATGGGAATCCGAAGTGTCAAGAGACAGTTTTTGGATTGTTCCGTAAAAGAGAGAAAGATTCGGATGTATTATGTAATTTTTGGATTCTACCGATTAATGATTCATTGATTTGGGCTTCTCTTAAGATATTTCAGCCCATGACGAAATGAAGTGTTTGTAGGGCCCATATGAGGGTTAAAGACTCTTTCATTTCTCAAGGAGGTTGCTCGGATCGATGACGTGTCTATGCCTGATTGGATGTTTTGCTTTTGGAAAAGGCTTTGAAGCTTTTTGGTCTTGCGACCGTGAAATTGACTCAGTTTAACTTTTTTCCGAGGAAAAAAAAAAATCAGCCATGGCTTCTCCGTCAGATCCCACCGAATCTTATCCAGATCCAGTTACAGAGGAGGAAGCTCTTTCGCGTAGCCCTGGTATAATCGAGAAACCGAGCGAAGAGCAAGGAAATGTTTCCGTGGAGACTGCATATTCCGTCGTTGACAAAGCCCTAAATCTAGAATCAACGCAGGACCAAACGGAGGAGTTCGACGGTAGAGATCAGCAAACAGAGCCGTCGACGATTGAGGAAAGTAGGAACGAAGAAGACGATATGGACGCCACGCAAACCGTTAGCTCTCCGATTCACCGGCGTGGAGGTGGGTCGAAGCGGAAGAAAGGGAATCAGAAGAAACGGAAGCTGACGAGGCAGCAGAAGAAGAAAAGGGAGAAGCTTGAGGTACTTTTGAAAACTTTGAAGCCAGTTGCTTTCGTTCCAGGTAAAACCCTAGATTTTTCTCGGCATGAGAAGCTCTTGAAGACGCTAGGTATCTGGGAATTTCTGCATTTGGAGTTCGAACAGAATATCCGCGAGGATCTAGTAGCGGAGCTTATCGCTTTTTATAACCCAGAGAATAGATGCAGCTATGTAACTGGGTCTAGGATTAATATCAGCCGTGCCGATTTGGCTCGAGCTTTGAAATTGCCTAAGAAGAAAGATATTGTCATTACAGAGGAGGAGAGAGAGATTCTGAACAACGATGAATCAATCAAGTTTATAGATGAGATTCTTGCAACTTGGGTTTTACTGCAAAGAGATGATATGTGGATTATGCCTGTAGAGGTAGTTGAATGGGGAAAGGATATAAAGCAAAAGCATTTGGAAAAGATAGATTGGGCTGCATTACTCTGGTTCATGGTTGAGAAAGAACTGAAAGCAGAGCCTCCGCTCGGTGATTGTTTCTTTGCTTCGCATCTGCAGATGTTGATTAAGTCACAGAAAGAAGATTTACTAAGGGGAAAACGTAAATTGATCCTAGCGGATGATGATGATGATGTAAAGGAGGTTGATTTTTTGGTAAAATCTCCAAAAGAAGATTGTTTGGAGGTTAAGGAGGAAGACGTTGGTGCTGCAGCTTCAGGAAATGATGATGGTGCCACCGACTCAAAAGAAGAGAAGTATGTGGAGGAACATATGATCGAATTGAACTTAGGGCAAGAGACTAAATCAGAAATGGTCTCTGAGGAGGAACAATGTCCTGTTGAGGAACAGTCAATGGATGTTGAGGAAAATAAGAAAGAAGAGGATGATAGGTGGCCATGGAGTGAAGACACTCATGCTGGTTCTCATTTCCTTCGCCGTTGCGATCTTAGTAGTGCTAGGGAAAGAGAAGAAGAGACGAAAATAGAAGAACCCATGGAAATAGGAGAAGACGAACCAATTGAAGATGTCGAGGAAGAGGAAACTGAGGAAGAGAAAGAAAAGCATGAAGGAGGGTTTCCATTTTTTCCAAATGGTGATTCCCTTCATGGAGTTGGCCAAGAGAATCTCATGTTAGGGGATGCATCTCCGTTAGGTTATGGCTCTGGGTTACAGATTCATGGCAATTCGACTGGTGGTGATTTTCTTACTTCTAGGGTTGACATGCATATGGGTATGGGTTCAGGTAGTTCTTCTCTGTTTGGGAATGGCAACAACAAAAGGGAGATTGATCACGAGAATGATATTTATCATTCTCATAACCCCAGCAGTAAGAGATTGAGGACCGAAGAACCCTCTTGGGATGAAAAACCACCTCCAGTTGACATGTGCATCGAACAGATTGAGTACTGGACGGAAAAAGCTAGGTTGTCATGTGCTGAAAAAGAACAAGAGCGTGGACAATCTATTATGAACGAGCAGTATCTGATGAGGGAACTAGAAAATAAGGTAGAAATGATTCAGGAATTGGAAAGAGCCAAGTTCGAGGAGCAACAGAGAAAAGATTTAATGATATATAGGCTTGAGAGTGAGCTTCGTATGATGGCAAGTGTAGTAGAGGGTTATAGGAAGGCTTTGAAAGAATCACAAAAGGCATCGAGAGAGCACAGAAAACGTTGCCCTTTGCGTGATGTTAAACCAGTCTACAAGGATGTCAAAGGTTCTGGAGGTTTAGTCCTGAGCACTACTGAAGTTGATAGGCTGAGAATAAGGCAAGAAGCGGAAGACAAGATGACACGAGCTTCAATAGAGAGAAAGATTGAGGAGTTTGAAAGGGACTGGCTCAAAGTATTTGAAGGACACATGGAGGCGGTAGAGTTGCTAGACGAGAGACTGATCGAGGTTGAAAATGAAGTGAAGATCGCGAGAGAGGCATTTTCAGAAATCGAGAATCATGATGCTTCAGAAGTTTTTGCTGCTGCTGCTACAGAAGAAACTTTAGACGAGAGACTGACCGAGGTCGAAAACGAAGCGAAAATCGGGAAAGAAACACTTTCAGAAATCAAGAATCATGAGGCTTCTGAAGTGTCCGAGGTTGCTGCTGCTGTTACAGAAGAAACTTGAGATGCTCTTAAGGTACTTCACTCTCTTTTACTAAAAAATTCCAGCGTAACTTTGCTCTCTTGCTTTGATTGGTGATAATAACTTTATATTCCCTCCGTATATTCATCATATAGGAATCTTTAAACTACTCTCTCATTTCCATGTTCCAAATATTTTGATTGGTTATCTCACAGTGTCATTATAATACTCACCAATACTTGGTTCTCTTCTTGTTGCTTCCCTATGGCTTATTGTTTTTATTTACCTACATATATAGCTGATTTGTATCAATGCTTGTTGTTTTTAATTTCCCTCTGTAGGTTTCTGCAAAACCGGTGATGTTTTTGAAGCTCATTTGAACAAACATCATTTTAGCCTCTTTATTTGGTATGATAAAGACAATGATGATCGAATCTCTTTCTAGGTAATGTAACAAACAGTTATGATCAATGCCAGTCTTAATTAGCACTACTTTTTCTTCTACGTTTAATCATATTTGAGATTAGTAAGCTAGTTAGTGATTAACAGCTTCGAAATTTCTAATTAGGCCTACCCTGCCTGAACCCTGTATTTTCAGTGTGCATGTCCGGTCTTCTCTGGTTTGTTTGACGACTGGTTTGGTTCGGTCTGATAAAATTGGTATTGGTTCTAAACAAATCGAGTTTAATTTATATACATAGCTCAATTTTAACAAGGTAAACCGTAAACATAAGAAATAAATGATTTAAGAAGAAAATTGAAGGATAGTGTTACTATTTTGCATTTCTTTGTAGTGTACTATAATAATACTTTATATAAGACCCAATGCAGAGGAAGAAATTGGTATTGGCACTGACACAAGTTCAAGCACTGAAACTGACAATATCTCCCTTTCGTACATATCCCAACACAATACCACTAACATTTGTCTTTTTAACCTTATCCTCTTCAATTTTCCTTTCAATAATCTTCTTAAATTAATCTTTCGTTCTTTGGAGCTCTTCTCTGTAACTTTTTACTTTCTTCCATTTTAACTTTGACCGTCTCATTCCACTTTGAAACTAAATTAAATGATAAAATTGTCTTGATTAAACACCATTGTTAAGATAAATTAAAGAAATTAAAAAAGAAAGATGAACCAAAGCCAATCATGCAGCAAGACCATAGTGGTCCAGGCCAAGGAACATAGCACGTGAACTTACAGCTTAGCTTTCAGATGTCTCCACGTTCTCTCTTTTTTTTCTTTCCCTTTTTCACCCCCACATTTTTAGATTTGACCCACTTTGACCCTAATTTCTCATTAAAGGTTTTGATGAAAAAACAAATAAACATAGCCTCATAAAATCCTTTTCTTTTGTCTGTAATTATTTCAGAAATTTATACCATTCGTTATGAAATTTATACATATAGATACCATCTAGATTCTGTATGACATCATCTTACATGTCCAGGTCCTACGTAAGGAAATAGTAACATTCACATTTTTTTTAAAAAAAGGATAAAACTGATTATATATATTATTAAATTATTATAATTAATTTGCTTTCTCTTAATAATGAACTAGATGATCAACCCGCACCATGTGCGGATATGAATTTTTTTTTGTGAAATACGTTAATTTTGATATTTAATAAAACAATTATATCATTTATAAAAATTAAATATACTTGGTTGTTAGTTTTTAAATTAATATGCATGTAGAAAACTAATATGCATATATATATATATATATATACTAGATGATCGATCCGCACCATGTGCGGGCATGAATTTTTTTTGTGAAATACGTTAATTTTGATATTTAATAAAACAATTATATCATTTATAAAAATTAAATATACTTGGTTGTTAGTTTTTAAATTAATATGCATGTAGGAAACTAATTTGCATATATATATATATATATATTATTTTGGAAATCATTGTGAAAATTCTTGATTTTACATTTTATAATTTTTTATCTTTATATTGAAATAAAACGCAAACACTGGATAACAATATGTAAAATTTTATAATTAGTGATAAATGTAACATATTAAAAATGTTAGACATGGCGAGCATGAATAATTTGTAAACTCCGTTAACGATAGTAACTATATATGTTTTGTTATCATTCTGCTCATTTCCTTCTTCTAATTTTTTTTTTTCGTTAATAATTTTCATCCTTTGTCTTCTCCTACCAATTTTTCTTCTTATAGTTTGTTTATTTCATGTTCTAGTTTTTTGGTTTTCTTCGACTTTTTTCTCGTCTATGTGTTGTTTTTTGTTTTTATTCATTCTTCTTCTTGTTCTTCTACGTTTGTTACTTGGTATGTTACCTAGTTGGAGGAATGAAACTGATTGAAATTAATTTTTCTCTCTCATTTTCTCTAAAAAATTCACCATTTAGGAAGAAATTGTTTCCTTTAAAATTAATTGAGTCTTATCAAATTAGAGAAAACTAAGCCAAATTTCTATATAATTGTTAGTTTACAAAAGATGAGATGTAGGTTGGTGGAAAAAAAACTACTTCCGCTCCATTTTTTCCGTTTATTATTTTTACTTCAATCTCCCCGTAAATATATATATATATATAAAATAAGAACCAAAACCATGTTAGAAATTCAAAAGAAGCATCTGAAGGAACAAATATGTTATTCACTGTTAGCAACCATAAAGTCAATGCATTTGTTACACAAAAAACATAAGTTACAAAATTTGATTGAATGATAGCTATAATTTAGTTTAAGAAAAAAACATACTTTGCATATATATTTTCATATGTATATAAGATCGCACCTCTATTTAGTGTTGAAGTCCTTTGATATATTCAATAGCAATATCCAACATGTTTGTTTAGTTTGTTTGCTGCAAAAAAAAAACAAATGTTTCTTTTAGCAAAATAATCCCTATAATTACATCATAATTACATACGAAACAATAATCAATACAACTCACTTTATCTGTAGTGGTCACTATTTTTTGTAGCATCATGTTGATAAGATTATAATTTATCACGCATAATATATCTCTGTAGTCCCAACATAAGCGTGATTTCCTTAAAAAAACTATATAGCATAAGATTTTTTTGGGTTAAAGATATAGCATAATATTACAAAATTGTAATTGCTTTAGAATAATTGCTTCAAATAAAACAATATGTCGCAAGAGATACAAAGCTATTTCATGAACCACTCTTGATCAATCTCATCACTTGTCATACCAAAACAACCATCTTAGTGGGTGCATCCAATACATATCATAATGCATTTCTCGGCTAAGAAGGCATCAAATAAAATAAAAATAAAACGTGAGTATGTGAATTAAAAATCAACATAAAATGATAAAAAATGCATGTTAGAGCTTAAGACAAAACCTAGCCATGATTTCGATATGATAGGTATATATGGGAAGACAAATAGTTAGTCACCTAAAAATATTTAGAAGATTCACAATACAAATGTAATCTAAAAGTAAAGAAAGATCGGTGAATCATGTTTTGAAATGTGTTGACAATGGAAAATTGGGTTGTTTAACTTTTAAAAGATAAAATCAAATCTTTGAGAATCGTTACATGTATCTAAAATAAAATTTAAACTAAGAGAAATTTGCTCTACAATTGTAACAATCGAATCTTAATAAAATCATAATATTTATGTAAAAATATTAACGAAAGATATCATTTAGGAAAGATATCATTTAGAATTTTATGTATTCCAAAACTAATTAAAATCATTCTGATCTGGTTTTAAAGATTTTTTTTTTTATCAAAAGTTTAAAATACTCCTTCAAAATGTAAAACATTAAACGGAAAATCTAGCTTACAATATAAGAAATCATTGATTACGAATTTACCAACTCACTTTACTGAATATGATGTAAACTAACCTAGCTTAGTATTTTGTAAAAGCTAATAGTTTTTAAAACGTAAATAATAATATTCAATTAAGATTATCTATTTAATTAGCTTAAGCCATGTCACATTTTTTAAAGACAGGTCATAATTTTAAACTAATCAAATTAAAACATCTAAAAAGACTAAATAATAGTACTTGTCTTTTAATAGTAATAAGATTATCTTCGTATAAGATTTTAAGGAATTAGAAATCGCTTTCAGTCACTTCAAATATAAACCTCGAATCTATGTGTAAACATTTCATGGTTCAAAATTATTGTTCTTTTTGTCAATAGAGACATTTATTTTTTTTATTATATGGATCACATCCAAATATGAACTATGTGAAAAAGGGGAATCTTTAACTATTCGATTACCTAAATTTGGCAATAAACTTTTTTTTTTTTTAACTATTCGGGAAAAATCAATTAGTACACAGTGCTTAGACACTCCAACACAAAAAATTGAATAAACAACAAATCAGCTAAATTCTTTTTACATATCATTCCCACTTTTTCCCCCGCCCACTCCATAAGAAACAAAAAAAATCAGATACATCAAAGCAAATTCATCACAACTTAAAAAAAATGTGATTAGATTAAATAAAAATGTCTTCTTCTTTGATAAATTAATTTCCTTGACACAAAGAGGTTTAATAGTCAAGAATCTTTTCGCCATGAAGAGCCTATAAGATCTAGGCATTGAGAAGCTGCTCTTTCTCAACGGACGGTTTGATATCGGCCGGAGATTGATCGGAGACATTACTATTCTCCATCTTCTTAAGACTTTGTTGATGATATACTTGTCGAAGTCTCTCTATTTCTCTCTTCAATGCTTCTTGATGAGCTGAAATTACAAAAATTAATATTAAATGTCAATAAGCCTAAATCTTTAATGAGTACTCACATGTTTTATGTTATACCTGTACTTATGTCATATGTGCACACATGGACAGTTGTTCTAACTTATCAATCTAGTGATCTTGTGATTCATGATTATTACTAGCTAGAGTGCAAGACCCATATATATTATAAAGACAAGTACTATATATATAAAAAACATTAAAAAGAAAATAATCTACTTCAGTTATTCATGATTCGAACGTATACATTTCATGTATAATTTGTAATTATGTGAATTATGAAGCATGCATTGCAGCAAGTACTTCCTTGTATTGTTTTATTGCTAAAGAATAATTATTGGTCAAGAGCCTATATATTGCCAGTGATAATTAAATACATGTATAGTGGAAAATAATGGCAAAATTAGTAATAAGATAAATATTTCTATAATTTGATCATTTCCCTGACAAATATATTCAAGTAATTATAGAATTGAAGTAGAAAAAAGGTTAAAATAGAAAATTACCGTCTTTGAAAATCTTGTCTTGGGCTAAAGCAGCGATTCGTTGCTTGATAGCACTATTGTCGACGTTGAGAAGCAATCGCTGATGATCCAAAAACGCTACTCTTGGCGATAACACTGATACTTCCGTCTTCATTCCACACAATTTCAAAATTATTCATAAGTATTTTATTTCATTTTGATTTTTAATTATACATTTTAATACAATATTATATATGTATGTAATGATGTGTAAATTAAATTTTACCTGCAATGAAGTGACGCTCCGTTCAAGCTCTGAAATGTATTGCAATTTCCTCACCCTTGATCTCTGTGCTGATTGTCTATTTGCTAAAATTCTGTAGAAAATTTCAACAAAAACAAAATTTTAAAATCTTTTTATATTCTCATCGATAGGACTTAATTTAACCCTTTTATTTTTAATAAACGGTATATTTATCGAATTCTCAGATTTTATAACCGTACGTGCATGCATGACCTTCTTGTTTTTTTTTGGAAATAGTAATTAATTAAATTACCTTTTTACCCTTTTAGGATCGTGAATCCGATTACCGGAGCTTTCACCGGAGTTTTGATTCGCCGACGACGGACCATCCTGTGGCTCGGTCTTGCACTGGCTTTGAACCTCGTCTGATTCGTTGTAATTGTTACCAGCGACGTTGTTCTTGTCGTCCTTGCCTACGTTATTATTGTCCATGTGATGATCATGATCAGACGGTAGTGGTTCTTTGTTGTTATCGTCGTCGCTGAGGCTATTGTGATCGGACGGTGTAGATGTGTTCGACGAAGAACGCGTGTGACCAACATTGTTATTGTGATGATGACGATGATTGTTGTTGTTGTTGTGGTGGTTTTGGTGTACATCGTCGTTGAACATGGACATGAATTGCTCGTCATCGAATCTATCGAAGTGGTGGTGGTGGTGGTTTCCGACGCCGGAGGAAGGTGCTTCGAGGAAAGCTATTGAGTCGCTTATCGAACGACGGTGAGTTCCACGGCGAGTCGCTGAGAAGTCAAGAAACTCATCCATCCATGAAGGGTTTTGGTTTTGTTGTTGTTGCTGACCGGCGGTTGCTGCGGTTGCGGCTGCTGTTGCGGCGATTGAAGGGAGTTTTTGTGAGGAGAAGTCAGGCCAATGTGGTGTTGTTGTTGTCGTCATGGTTGGGATTTTTGGAGGAAGTTGTGCCATTAATTGAGATTTTAATGGCACACAATTATAAAAATAAAATAAAATAAAAAAACCTTTTTTATGTATGGGATTTTAAGAAAAAAACCTTGAATTACAAGAAAAACAAAGGAAATGATCAAGATTTGAGTGAGGAACACAAGAGGAATTTTGGAGATTTTAGATCATCAAAGTTCTAAAAGAGAAGAAGGAGCCATTAGAGAAAGAGAGAGAGAAGGAATGAGAAACAAACCAGAGTAACTAAAATGGCTATGTATAACAAAGAGTAGTTATACAAAAACAGAAGTAAGAGATATAGAGAGAGAGATGCATGAGATAAGATAATTTTATAATAGAAGAAAAAGCTAAAATAAAATTTTATAAAATGGATTCGATCTCAAAGGGTTATATCTCTGAGTGGGGTCACATGGGGAGGGAGAGATCGGACAGCTATGAAACAGCTGTTTGGGAAGAAAAAAGCTTTTGATCGTCTTAAGAGAAAATTGGAGAATCAGGCAGCACGTGCTCTTAGTGAACCCCTCTCCTTAATTTGTTTGCTTAATTGTTATTTTTAACTAAGAGTCTTCTTTCTCTTTTTATAATAAGAAATGTATAATAGAATAATATTTATCATTTGGAAACATTCTTGTGTTTCTCTCTTCCACATGCTCACGCTTTTCTCTCCTCCTTGCTCCGCCGTTTGATCATTTCCTCCGACTTTGATTCCTGGCCGTCCAACGAGCGGACACTTGGCAAAATGTTACCGGATGGTTGTATTTGCTCTCTATAAGTATATGGTAAATCATTAATTAATATAAATGATATATGTATACCACTACTCGATTTAAAGAAACACTTCTAACTTCTTAAGTCCGGTTTCCATTTAAGAACCGGATACGTGAGCCAAGCCCTAATTCAACAAATGACCAATGCTAAGTATTTACATGTTCACAATGACTCAAAAATTTAGTGGATTTCGAAAATTCTATTAGGATCGAGTTTTTTTTTAAGAGTTTTCTATAAATGATCTTAATAAAAATAAAAAAAAGCTGTAGACATATTTGACCCAATTTCGATTATCTTTAGTTTTTTTTTTTTTAAATTGTTTTGTCTAGAGTTCATTGTGTTATATAGTAACCCTAAAATATGGTTTCAACTTGATACATGAATATTGTTTGTTATGTATGATATAAATGTTACCAATTGCATTTTTCATTATCTATAAGTCATATCTATCAGTAAATGATACAATGTGATAGTAAACACAACTTTGGTGTTTGTATAGCTTAACACACAATTACACTTAATGCAAAGATGATAATACATAAAGGATTATAACGCAGTATGTATGGACATGAATGAGTTGATAACATGATCGTGGCCACTTTATCAAAATGACAAAGAAGAATAGTCCAATACAATTAATACACTTCTCTTTCTGTCCTTCACATGTACAATTTAGCTTATATAGAAGCATGCATATATATATATACTAGCTCCCTCTTACTATAAACAATCAAATAACAAGAAAATCAATCATCAGTAACATTTATAAAGAACTTTATGATATTGTGCAATGCTAATTTAAGGGAGAAAGAACAATAAAATACAAAGGATAGTGGGAAGCTGAGAGTAGTGGAAGAGTGGAGAGAGATAGATAGAGAGAGAGATGAGCTGTTGAAAGGATCAAAAGAAAAGGAGAAGTGAAGAAGGAACCATGTTCATGTGTCAGAACATGTGCTTTGTTTTTATTTTGGTATAATATTTTGTGACTTGTGAGACCTCTCCTTCTCTCAATTTGCTTTGTCCCCAAACCAAAGCTGCATGTAGGCCAATCCTTCTATTCATTGTTTTCAAACACACAAGATAATTTATTGGATTTTTTTTTTTGTTTTTCATCTCGATTAATATTAACATATTGAGAAAACATACAAAAAATAAACGCTACATGGACACACAACAAAAATAATTTATTGGATAGTATTCACTAAATCAATATATATATATATATATATATATATATATTTCTTGAAAAGTTATACTTGTATAAAGTAGATTGTTAATGATATAACAAAAAAAAATGAAAAAATGTAAGCAGAACTTGGTTCGATTAAGAAAATATTGCTATTTTGTGTGTGTTTTTTTTTCCTTTAACCGGGGGATCCTCATGCCGAAACTAAAACTTATTTTTAGAAATCCATATAAATTTGGGGTTTCTTGCCACTGAAAATATCAAGAGGTGAACAAAGATGATTGCAATCGTAATAGGAAGACTCGATTTTGTTCGAGTTAATGTGTAAATAGCTAGAACAAAGTTGTACACATTAAAAAAGTATTTTAGCGTTTTATAACTAGTAGATAAAAAGTATATAGTTTAAAAAATTTATTGGTCCAACAGTCTGTTGTATCACTATTCATATGATATATACAATTCATTATTTATCTTTTTTAGAACACTCTTTACTCAAAACAACCCAAACATTAGTGGTTGTCTTCTAACAAAGTATTCTAGGAATATTCTCTTTAATTTTCTACATAAGACCAATCTTCAAGATTTCTACAACAAGCCCGGCAACAACAACAACAAAAACTTGAGGGCATATGGAATATAACGAGAATCTGTAGAAATTGAAATAACAATGTAACAAAAGTATATATTTGACGAAGAACGGTTTACAAGCAATTTTAGCCTACAAATGTAAAAACTAAATTTTTAAGATAAGAGATGTTTGGTTAATTAATTAGTGGAAAAACTCAGCAAATACGACATTGTTTAATCATATGATTAATTAGTTAGAGAGATATAATTAAGTGTGATATCACATAAATGAAGTTAAAAACGGTGAAAAAGAAATAAAAGTTAAGAAATAGAGAGTCAAGTGTGGAAAATTTGTGTTACTTGACCATAATTAATGTATACAACTTTGTTATTTTTGCAGTGTGTACCCGAATTTAGATCCACATGAAAAGAAACTTCTTAGAAAAACTCTCTTTTGGTTCGAAAAAGATTACATATAAAAATTTCTAGTGTAACAAAAGTAAAAAAATACCAAATGTGTAGTTGCGTAGTAGTAACACAAGAGCGTTATTGTGCTCCGAGTTCAAATCTCTTTTGGTGTAGAATGTTATACTTTAAATCAAAATATCTAAAGACGGATTCCAGGTACGAAAGATACGAAACTCAGTAAAAAATATACAATAAAAAAAATAATGTAGTAGGAGTAGTAATGTTTGCAACTCCTTCGTTGTATAAAATTGAAAGTGGTTGCCTGTGAATACAAACATGTTCATGCAAGTGTGCTTCCATGTGCTTCTCCTTCTCTCATTCTCAATCCACCCAATGCTGCTTCACATGTGCATATATGCACACAATATATATATATATATATATATATATATATATATATATATATATATATATATATATATATGTGCATATAATAATGCAATAGTGTAATGGGGAGGGAATAATAGTGTATATATATATATATGCAAATCTCTATTGTTTATACGTTCCGTGTGTATTGATAGTGGCATCCAGTGGTCCGTAATGTTTCTTATATATATCGTTTATAAACTACAAATATTTCTTTGAACATTCGTATTTGTGTTTTCTAAGAACATATATCAATTTTCAATAAAATGTGTACGTCAAGACTTCAAAAGAAAATTTAACATATCTATAAAGAATCAAGTGAGTTTTTCACATTCATTCAGACGAATATAAGCTAAATTCAAGGTTTTACAATCAAATGTTTGGACACGAAATAATATAATGGGACTATATCCGAGTATTATGGATAAATGGTAATATAAGTGCACAAATTTAAAAATGTTTTGGATCTATCCGTGTAATGCACCTCTCCCACAGATTAGTATGAGTTTCTCCATAGATTTATGATTTATTCCTGAGTTATCAAAATTTTTTTTTTTTCAAAAATGCATTTTTAGCTTAACAATATTTGGAGACCAGCAAAATGATTGAGCATTGAGAATCGGAATATCTGACAAGACAAATCAAATGTGACAGATTTATTAGATATAAAGTAATTAAGGCCCTCATGAAACCAAATTGTTAAGAAAATAAAGAAACTAACTCGGGTTTTAGTAGAAGAGTGTATTAATAAACTACATGAACAATTTCAATACCTCGTTTTTTTAGTTGAAACAAAAAATGATCAGAAGTGAACCCAAAAGGCAAAAAAGCAATTACATATAATATAATGAAATTTGTATGATAAAATTATATTTTTTAAAATGTGGAATTCAGTTCCAGCCCATAGAATTGGGAGAGAGAAAAAAAAACATACAGAATCTTCCGTAACGATTCGTACACGTTTTAACTATCGTACGCGGTCACATATCACAACACTGCACATTTTCCCCCGTCTAAATTCTATCTAATTACTACCAAATCACAATTTGTTTTTTAATAATAATATAATCATGATTATATGGATAACCAGTTTTATTATCTGACACCAACAAATATACATGGTACTAAAAACTGTTGGAAAAACAACCAGTTTGTTTAAAAGCGTTTTGCTCTTGATCGTACCAATTTTTCGTGATGCAAACTTATATAAATTTATTTAAATCTAGTTATTTCTTAACTAAAAGTATATAGTTTACACGGAAATTACGCGTTTGTAATATAAAAAGAGAAGAAAAAGCATCGGATATTAATATTGTTCAACTTGTGACTAATCATTATGCATGTTACTGTGTTTTTTGGTGAATTGGGAAAGCTTGATCTGAAAAAATAATTTATAATGACAGTATATAATAAGGTGGGAGCATATAAAAAGTAACGTGACGGCAGTTTGATATGTCGGGAAATTTGTTATGCTTTATGGTCCTAATGGAAGTTTAGATTATAAAGTAAAGTAGTTTTAACTTAACTCGTGAACTCATCAATCATCATTTCTACGAAACCGGTTTCTGAACTGAAACACGCAAAACAACATTGGGAAAAAACCAATATTTCTGGTATATGGAATCAAATTTTTGGACTCGTTGTTTGATCCGGCGATCGGATGGTCACTTTTTTTTTTTTTTTCCCCCAATTCAGGAGTTTAGATATGAAAGATACAAAAACAAACCAATTCTTATGTCAACAAAAGCATTATATCTTTTAAGATTGGTTTTCGCATACTAACCATAGACTTAGATCATGTTTCCAACTTCCAAAAAAAGACTTAAAACAAAAGTAGGAAAGATTAGAGTTTTTGCTCTTAGTAATGCTTGACCTCTATTTTGCACTTGGGCGAAGCTCTGGGAAGCATTTGCAGATCCGCCATGACTTTCCGACCTCTCATCCGAGTGTGAACTACCACCCGCTCAAGACATGACAATTTCTCCAAGAAATGCTTCATTTGCTCCAACTCTTCGATAGTTCCACTGTACAGATTTATCTCTAGGACCTTCAAAGGACATGACAAAAGGAAAGAATAATCTGATGACACACACTGGCAACCCAATCCATCTTCTTTCCGTGCACAATGCAAGGAATTGTTGATGACGAGAGTCTTTAGATTCGGAGATTTCTCTATCAGAACTGGTAGAGAATACCACTCATTACGTCGGATAGTAAGTCTTTGGAGGGTTGGACTGGACACAGTGCAAGACCATTTCCAACGTTCCCACTCGATCCATCTATGAGTAACTCCTCAAGCACATGAGACGCAGAAAGAAGCGTTTTAAAAGCACAACGACCGTCAAAACCACAGAACATAACAGTATCAAGAACGAGAGTCTTGAGAGCTGGAAGAAAAGCATCTGCGGGGAGAAAGTCGATAGCGAAACCAGACCCTAGTTTCATTCTAGCAACAGTCTTGCAAGTAAAAACTTCAAGAGGCAGCGAATACCCTCCTTGATCGGCGACTTTTATCTCTAGTACAAGAACCGAAACACCACGCTTCAACACATGACAGAGACAAAGGTTGATACAATCATATCGTCAATGGTTCAATTTCAGAGAGACCATCCTTATACGAGAACTGACTGGTAAAGCTAATACTCCATCAACAAAATCTTCGAAACTACTACTACCTTCATCATCGCCATCAAAATGAAGTTTTGGTATGATGGTAAACACGTTTCGCCACATCTTTGAGAGAACCATTATAAAAGCAGCTTCCTTTGCAGAAAGAAAAGACCCAATGTGGCAAATAATCTCATTTGGTAAACTATCGATACTTTTTTTGCAAAACCCTAAAAGAGAAAAACCCTTTTCACTCTAGATAATCACTAACCAGTTTCCAAAAGCAGATCAAATCCACATGAATTTCACTAAACAGAAATTACTCACAAACGCATATGCAGAAACATGAAAACTGAAGCGATTCAAGCGAACAATCAGATTCAAAGTAGGAAATTTTGCAGAAATGGTGGTAAAAGACGAAGAATAATCCGATCGACTCTTCTTCACTAGTACCTTAGTGAAACGAAACTCCACCTTCGATTTCGAAGCGAATTTGACGAAGAACTCGAGCAAACTCTCCCTAAAAATCACAAATTTCTAATCTAATTTGCGACCATCTTCAAATATAAGGGGACTAAAACCTCATAAGCCCCAAATGGGCAAAAAAAATTCTTAAAGCCCTTTGCTAATCTAAAAGCCCCTCAATCTTTCCTTTCACAACTTTACCCTTCTTTTTTATTATTATTATATATAAACATCCAATTAAATAATCCACCAAACAAATTAAATTTTTTACCAACCAAATTAATTTTCAACCAATCAAAAACAACCACATACTCTTTCTCTCTCTTCCTCTTTCCCGTCGATTTCTTTCTCCTCTGTCTCTCCTGTCGCTGAAAAAAAAACAGAGCTCTGCTTCTTCTTCTTCGGATCTGCTTCACTTCTCTTCCTCGTCCTTCTTCTGTGTTCTTCATCTCATCATCTCTTTGCCATCACCCTTCTTCTTCTCCATCTCGTTGAAGCCTCTTTGCCCTAGTCCATCTTCTTCTTCATGTAGGAGTTACGAAAAACAGAGGCAAGGATTAAGAGTTGTTTCATTCTTGCACATGTGAGTCTTCTAAATTAAGGTATGATATTTCATTGTTTAGCAAGTTTCATGTTTATAGGGTTACATTAGGTTTTGTTCTAGTTTTGGAAATTTGTTTGTAAATTAAATTTGGATATTGGATATCTGTGTTTCTGGGTATTGGACTTGTTTTATAAGTTTATTAGGGTAATGTGCTAGGTTTTGTGGCAGCTGAATCATTATAAAGCAAACAAAATCGGACCTAATTTTTATACGTATAACTGGTACTACTGAGAATAACTGGTAGAACAAGTAGTATCGAGAATAACTGGTACATATGTTTTGGTACTGCAGGGGACATGACAATGAATTGCACAATCATATGTTTTGATTATGGAGGATGTTACTCAATGGAAGGTGATTGCGCAAGATGGAGTTCAAAAGGAGATAAAATTAAGAGTTTAGCGATACGGAGTGCACCGGAGGAGGTGACTTATTCGGCCTTGGTTGACGGAATTAGGAGAAAGATCATGATAGATGAAGCTACGACGCAGTTGAAACTTAGTTACTTTCCAATGATTTCGAATCTTTGGACACCATTAGAAATTTCGAATGATGATGAGGTTTTTGAATACCTAATGCAAGTGAATGGAGATGGTTGTAGAAAGCTTTTGAATGTGGAGCTCATCAATGTGGATGGTCCCATCAATGTTGTGGATGAAACTCAGAGATGTGTGGAAGCGAGAAGAGGTGTTGGAGAAAGTGATGTTGTTGTAGGGGATAATGATATGATAACTTTACACACAGACGAACCATTGGTACACCATGCGTTGGTAGATGAAGGTAAACGTGTGACTCATTTTGTGTGTTATGTCTGTCTGGTAAAACTGGGAAAACGGAGGTACAAGTGTTTGATTAGTTTTGTGTGTTCTTTCTGTCTTGTATAACTAGGAATAACTAGGTATAACTGTTTGATTAGCTTTGTGTGTTCTGTCTGTCTAGTATAACTAGGTATAACTATGTATAACTGTTTGATTAGTTTTGTGTGTTCTTTCTGTCTAGTATAACTAGGTATAACTATGTATAACTGTTTGATTAGTTTTGTGTGTTCTTTCTGTCTTGTATAACTAGGAATAACTAGGTATAACTATGTATTACTTTCTGTATAACTAGGTATAACTGATATAACTGTTTGTTTTTATAATCACAGATCACGAAGAGCTGGCACATTTTGATTGTCCTGAAGATAATGAGCAAGAACATTTTTATATGCCTGAAGATAATGACCAAAATAATGAGGAAGAAATTTTTGTGGATGGATCTAGCCTTGTATCCACTCCATGGGAAGATGGTATAGATATGAAATTGGGTCAAGAATTCGGAAGTAAAAATGAAGTGCAACTCTTAGTTCAACGAGCTTCACATAAAAATTGTTTTGAGTACATTATAAGCAAGTCGTGTACAAAACGATATGTGCTATGCTGTGTGGCAGCAGATAAAGGTTGCGAGTGGTATGTGCGGGTTAATGCGAATCGTGATTCAGATAGTTGGAAACTTGTAACTTACAGGAATATGCATACATGCTCTCGAGCTGATGCAAGTACAAGGTTAAAAAGAAGGAAAGGGACAGCAAAAATAGTTTCCGCTATTGTGGAGGAAGAGTTTCCAGGTAGTTTGGAGACTCCGAGGCCAAAACTTCTGATGAAGCTTGTTAAAACAAAAGCTAGTGTTGACCTATCATACACTACGTGCTGGAGGGGAAAACATCAAGCTGCTAATACTGTGAGGGGAAGTCCTGAGGAGAGTTATCGGATGTTGGAGGCGTATTTGTATATGCTACGGAAGATGAATGAGGGTACACAAACTTGTGTAGAATGGGATGAACATAATAGGTTTAAGTATATGTTCTTTGCGCTGGGAGCTTGTATTGAAGGGTTCAAATCCATGAGGAAAGTCATCATTGTGGATGCCACCCACCTTAAGCATTGTTATGGTGGAGTTCTAATTGTTGCGATGGCTCAAGATCCCAATCATCACCACTATCCAGTTGCTTTCGGTGTAGCTGATGGTGAGAAAGAAGAAAATTGGATGTGGTTTATGAATAAATTAAAACTAGTGATAGTGGAAGAGGATAAGGATGATCCTGAAAAAGCCAAGCGATCCGAGCGTGAACTGGTGTTTATATCTGATAGGAATGTATCCCTCATCAAGTCAATAAGTGTGGTGTTCCCGTTGGCTCACCATGGGTATTGTGTATACCATTTGGCTCAGAATGTGAAAGGTAGCGTTTCTAATACCCTGAAACAAACAGTTGTGGGGCATTTCATGTCATGTGCGGAAGCTTATACAGAGGATGTGTTCATAAGACGTTGTACTTCGTTCGAGAGAAGGTATCCTGCTGCAGCCGCGTATCTCGGAAGAAGTGTTGAGGTGGAAAAATGGGCAAGATGTTATTTTCCAGGAGAAAGATACAACATAACAACCACCAATAGTGTAGAATCAATCAATGGTGTTTTCGTTGAAGCAAGGAAGTACACGTTATTGCCTATGATTGATATGATCATAGAAAAAATAGCTGAATGGTTCAACAGGTATCGGAAGGCATCCACTGAAGTACCCGACTCACAGAAGCTGGTGCCTTATGTGAACAACATTTTAGAGAGTAATTTACCGATTGCGAAGAAGCTATTGTCGCAAGAGTTAAACAGTTGGACGTATGAGTACAATGTGATTGGAGAAGATGGAAAGAATTATGTGGTTAATTTGACGGAAAAAAGTTGCAGTTGCAAGTATTTTGATATCGATAGGTACCCATGCGTGCATGCGATACAAGGTATCATCCGATTAGGGGGAGGGACTGAGGTCCGTTGTTATGAGTTTGCCTCTAAGTTTTATACGGTTGAGCAGTGGGTAATGGCATATTTTGTTTTGTTTCCTTACTATGTCCATTTATGTACGTAGGACTGTGTCTACTTGATACTTAGGTACCACTAGAAACATACAAAAAATTTCAAAGAGTTTATAGCAAAACATATATTTTCCCTAAAACTAGACCTTATACATATGGTATATGTATGGTATATGTATGAGTTAGTAGCCACTTTTTATGTGAAACATCCGATTATGGTGAAACCGGAAATTTTAGTATACGAAATGATAGGAAATATATTTAAAGTGATCAATTCGATCAATACTACTAGAAAATTTATAATCTTTTGTACTTACTACTGGTTATACGTGAAAACAGTCAAAATATAACTATGTGCAAGCCAGTACTACTAGAAAACTAAGTATAACTATGAGTAAAGTAAATATTATTTTTTATTCGTTTTGCGGCGCATGTGTTACACGTTTTTAATATTTTTAGTGTGATAAAAACGTGGTTGCTAATCTCAGTAGTACCTAGTGGTATTGGATTAATACACAGTAGTACCCAGTAGTACTAGTAGTACGAAACCGAGAACATAACAAAATATGAGTATTTGTTTCCCTTAAATCCCTAAAACTAAGTATAACTATGAGTAAAGTAAATATTATTTTTTATTCGTTTTGTGGCGCATGTGTTACACGTTTTTAATATTTTTAGTGTGATAAAAACGTGGTTGCTAATCTCAGTAGTACCTAGTGGTATTGGATTAATACACAGTAGTACCCAGTAGTACTAGTAGTACGAAACCGAGAACATAACAAAATATGAGTATTTGTTTCCCTTAAATCCCTAAAACTAAGTATAACTATGAGTAAAGTAAATATTATTTTTTATTCGTTTTGTGGCGCATGTGTTACACGTTTTTAATATTTTTAGTGTGATAAAAACGTGGTTGCTAATCTCAGTAGTACCCAGTAGTATTGGATTAATACACAGTAGTACCCAGTAGTACTAGTAGTACGAAACCGAGAACATAACAAAATATGAGTATTTGTTTCCCTTAAATCCCTCCAACACTTAAGTACCTAAAAAAGGGAACACAACCAACACAAAATAACATCATCCTAATAACATCATCCTAATAACATCAACCTATAAACATAGACTCCTAATTCTTCTTCTTTGTCTTCTTGCGTGGGCTCGTGCGTACGACATCTCCGGTCTCCTTCCTTTTCTTAGACTCTTTCACAGTTGCGTTCTTAGATCCACCCGCTCCATCATCATCTTTCTTCACAGTTGCTTTCCTCGTGTTTCTCCCTTTCTTCTCTACTGTGTATGGTGTTCTTGTGTGCATAGATGGCTTAATCTCCCTAGCATCCACATCCCGCTTCGTGGCTTCCACCTTCTGCTTCTTCTTCTTTGGTTCACCTGCGATAAGAGTCGTCAGAGCCGTCGCGGCTTCTTCTTCTGCTGTCTTCTTTCCTCCTTTCTCTTCTGTCTTCTCTCCTACTTTCTGTCCTCTTTCTCCTCCGCTCAAAATACCACCATAGACAGCAGCACCATAAGCAACAGCTTCGTCAGGGTTCAAGGACTTGTTCGGCTCTTTCCCGTCAAAGAAGTCTTTCAACAGCTGTTGAACCTTTGGAATCCTAGTGCTTCCACCAACAAGGACAATCTCATCGATCTGGCTCTTTTGTAGACCAGCATCATCCATGGCCTTCTTCACGTGTCCCATGGTCTTCTTAAACAAGTCATTGTTCAACTTACTTTCTCTTCTTCTTCTATCTCCTCTTCGTGATCATTTCCGTGGGGGCGATACACCTTTGATGACTCTGTCGGGAATGTTTACTACTGAATGGCTCTATAGCTGAATCAGCCCCGGCCTTTTTTGCAAGTACCGCGCTTAAGAAATACAATATCATCATCCTCAGCCGATCTTGAGACCTCTTCTTCATCGAAAGAAGCTTGTCTTTGACATCTTTGACTCTTACGGATGTCCTCGTAAACAGCTTCTTCTTAAACTGAGACGTGTAATCACGCAACCTCATCTTCGGATGAAGTGTTTCGGAGTATTCATGGCAAAATAACCCACTGATCAGACCATGCTCTCTCAGAGAGTACCGGATTGGAATACCATTCACCACAAACCAGAGATTTTTCTTCGCATCAAGCTTTACCGTTCGAATCAGCAGCATAAACAAACCCTGGAGCTTACGGTTTGCTTCTCTCTCCATGTGGAAAATGTGTTTAAACTGCGGGTGAGATTTAAACCACGCCAACTCTGGTGCAAAATCCGGATTCTCTATCATCTCTAAGAAGGTGGCCAAATCACACCTGGTTTGGATCTTGCATACCGCATTATATTTGCTAGGTGGGTGGAACATCGTCAAAGGCTGCATCGGAAGAGTAGGAGTATCAGATATATCCTGCAATCAAAACATTATTACAATCCTAATGGTACCAGTTATACACAGTAGTACCAGTTATACACAGTAGTATCAGTTATACACAGTAGTACCACTTATTGCTAACAGTTATATACAGTAGTACCAGTTCAACTAACAGTTATACGTTCACCTAAATACTAACTTTTATACGGTTTATACTGAATACTCATAACCAATTCCTCTAAATAACTAGCTTATATACTAACTTATATACTATCTAGTACCAATTCTCCTAAGTACTAATCCACACTTATACTATATAATATGACATTAGGAACTTGAATCACATACCTCCGAAACAGTAATGCATTCTTCAACTTCTTCTGAAGGGATCGGACCTTTTGAAGTCCCTTCCTTGGAACTCTCCTTTTCCTTTGCAATCTTTTTAGAACCTCCCTTCCTCATCCTAGGACCCATTTCTGCAAAATCCACAACACCATAATCAAAACGTCTTTTCTCAATTCATATGAAAACCCAAAACGGACCATTAGAAGCAAAACAAGACAAATCAACAATTCACACTAAGACAAATCAAGACAGACAAATCAAGACAAATCAAAAAATCTACATTGTCCAATTTCTTCATATCAAAATCTGAAAAACCTCAAAACCACATACAAATCAAAACCCCCAAGTTGATTTTTTTTCAAACCCTAATTTCAAACCGATACATATATCAAAATCAAAACCCGATTACATATCAAAATCCCCTTCTTGCAACCAAAAACCAATTCGAAATGGAAACCCATTCGAAATCGGAATCAAAATCTCAACCCAGAAATCTGAAATGGAAATCCCCTTCTTGCAACCAAAATCGCAACTCGCCTTCAAGAAAAATCACCGTCGCAGTCCACGGTGATGGAGTCGACGCCGGCGAACAAGAAAAATTCGGGAGATAGACGAAATTGTTAAGGTTTGGTTTTCGATTTTTCGCAAATAAGAAACTGAAATCTTGAAGAAGAAGAACACGAGAGATTTAGTCCGAGAGGGAGAGGGAGAGAAGAGCGGTTTTTTTTTTCTTTCCGTTTAATTTGATTTTTCTTAGAAAAATCTTCAACAGTTTTTTTTTTTTTTTTTCGGTTTTCTTGGTAAATTTGCAGATTCATTAAGGGTAATTTCGTATTTAACCGTTTTTTGAATTAAAAAAAAATCAAAAGAAAAATGGATTTTAAGCTTGGGGCATATCTGAATAAAAATGTGAAGGTGGGGGCTTTTGGAGTTACTCCCCAATATAAGGGGAAATGAGATATATTGGGCCATAATTGGGCCTTTTAAAAGCCCAATATTAAATGATTTTCGTTGGGTTACACAACTTACAAAGATCAGCTTCCTTCTTCCTCCTCGCCGTCGATCTGCTTCCATCGCCACCGGGTCGCCGTCGATCAGCTTCCTTCTTCCTCCTCGCCGTCGATCAGCTTGCATCTTCGACGGGTCGCCGTTCATCAATCTCTTATCTACTCGCCTCAGCTTCGACAGGTTTTTTTAGTTGATTTTAACATTTCACGCTTAAATTGATTCCTCCATTTCTGTTTCCGGGAAAAATTCTCTTGGAATAATTTCGAACTCGGGAATTTTACTGTACACATGTAGTTATAACTCACCCTGAAGCTCGATTGCTTACAAATTTTGTTTTTTGTTTGCACGGGTCATTTCTTAATGTTGAACAAGACTCTGATCAGCTCGCAGAAGCTATATGTTCTGCAAAAAAGCCTCATTGATTTTTACCATTTCTTTATTTGGATTGAATTGGATCCATCAAGAAGTAATTAAGATTATATCTTTTGGACTTGATCATTCTTGTTATGTTACTTTCTCTTTGGTTTTATCCATAGCTCTCACTCTCTCTCTTTCTGCAGAATATGATGAAAATTTTATATTGATTCATGTTGTCAGATGGCATGGATTGTAGTTGCTCTTTCGCTGATTGTTATCTGGGTGGCTTCTTTATGCAAGATTTTCTTCGGAGCAACATTTAGTTCCAAAGCTGCAATTCTTGGTGATGGCAAGTAGCTCGAAGCGGCTTTTCACCAATCAATAACTTCTTTCTTATAATGCTTATATCTGTTCAAAATTTGATATCTCGTTGTCTATGATTTCAGGTGAAACTCCTCAGAAGAAAAATGTGATGTTCGTTATCGCACATCCTGATGATGAGTCAATGTAAGATTTGAGAATGTATTGGAATAATGAAATGTTGAGATTAGTTTTCTTATGTTATGCTGAGAGATAAGTCTTTGACATTCTTGACAGGTTCTTTTCTCCAACAATAAACTACTTAAGTTCCAATGCCTACAACCTTCACATATTATGCTTGTCCACTGGTAATATTCCTTATCATACTCTTTCTTTTCAAAGTTGGGATTTTGTAGAACCAACATTAGTCCTTTTGTGCCAAAACATATTTCTCCAAACAGTTACACTGATGTGGCCTGGGGAATCTCTAGTTTCATTGAATAAAAGAGAGTGCTACTCAAATGTAGTTTGGATTTCATATTGGACAATAAAGATGAATTTCAGGTAACGCTGATGCTATGGGAAGCATTAGGAAAGACGAGCTGTATCGGGCATGTGCAGTGCTCAAGGTAATCTAATTTGACAAAGAAGGGATCTGTGATCATGTTTCTTGTCACTGCAGTGAAGGACGTGTTTGCTAATAGTATATATCAAACGTGATTCAGGTTCCACTTCAACAGTTAAAGATTCTGGACCATCCAAATTTGCAGGTTTAGTTCTTAGTCTCCCCAGAACATGTGTATCTAATTATTCACCATCTTATTTGACGGCACTAAAATTATTGTATTCTCTCAGGATGGTTTTGGACAAGTATGGAGCCACGATTTGTTAGCGAATATCATCGAAGAAGAAGTCACTACACACGATATCCACACGGTATGACTTGACTCCTGAAGCTAATTAAAGATACTCATCAGGATATACACTTAGAAATATGTCTGCATCTAATTTTCTGTGTGCTGCTTTCAGATCATAACATTTGATAATTATGGTGTTTCGGGTCATTGCAATCACCGTGACGTGCACCATGGAGTATTGTACGTTAAGACTTCTTCTAATCACTGAGTCATGAAATTGCAAAATCATTCCTCATCACTGTGTTGTACATGCAGAAAGTTCCTGCAGACTAATTCAGGAAGAAATATCAAAGCTTGGGAACTTGTAAATCTTTACTTTTATCTTTTTGGAACTAAAAAGTATCTTCATTCCCCTATCGACTGTGAACTCGCTTCAGCTAAATGATAAACACGGTTTTGTACATTAGGTAAGCCTTAATATCTTTCGCAAGTACTGTGGATCTGTCGACATTTGGCTGTCAATTCTATCCACCAATAAAGATCTAAGCAAGGTAATCATCATAAACGAGCAGCCTCGGAAAAGCTTCAAAGCAATGGCACAACATTTAAGCCAATGGGTTTGGTATGTCTCCTTCCCCAAATATGATGACCTTATGTTCTTATCTCTGACCATGATGAATGTGAAGCATGATAAGAACTGAAACATGAATCTCTGTTGTGTTCTCTTTCTGTGAATGTGCAGGTTTCGAAAGCTTTTTGTTTCATTTTCAAGTTATACATACGCAAATACACTTAATAGAATCAACCCTTGAGATTGAGATTTTTGAGAGGGCCTCCTTGCTGGTGAACTCGATTGAATGGCTACAGAATTAGGTGAAACATTTTTGAACAACAGTTGCATCTTGTAATGTTTGGATATTTGAAAGAAGTAAAAATGTTATTTTTTTGTGTAGAAGAGTAAATATACTTTCTAACAAATATTCACATTTGAACACACGATTTTTCTTCTTCTTTCATTTTAGAATAAAAGAGACAAATGTACATATATTTTTTATTTAAGGGTAGTGCAATTCTCGCAAAAGTAAACAAAATGATTATTGGAATTACAATGTTGAAAACCTGAAATGTTCATCATGGTCTGCAGCAACTCTGCAATTCAAAATCTCTCATCTTAATTCAACATTTAGCTTCCTCTGCACCTCATCACGCACCTTACTCTGGATTTGGATAAAATCACCATTTTAGAACATCGTAAGTTTTCAACACTAACAAAATTATTATCCAAATGCAACCTCCCAATTACGATTTTACTTATGGTTATTTGGAAAGTATCAGTTTAGCTACAAGAGGTTTTTTACTTGTAAACAAAATTTGAATTGTGTTTTTTCTCAGCGGTAAATTTCTAGATCAATGAAAAAAGGAGAAGCACAAATGATTACCTGCAGGTCATTGACTTCCTCGTCCGTAAGAGAGCGCTCCATGGAACGGAACACAATTCTGTAACAGTGACTTGTCATCCCTTTCTTATTGGTGAAATTGTCGATTAACTTCACCTGCGAATCGATAAGAAAGGATATAAACAACCACTCTGAAGAACATGGTGATACAAGTAAAGTAAAGCTGAAAATTATATTCGATTCCAGTAAAGTTTGCATACTCTCCCAAGTCCCAACCAAAAAAAAAAAAAAAAAAAGACAAGGCATGTGTACCTCTTCAACAAGATCCCCAGCAATTCCTCTAACAACTTCACAAAAGTTATTCTCTGTGAATGAGTCACTGATCCAGAAACTGATGTCCTTGTAACAAGGAGGATACTACAGAACAAGATTTTGTTTGCCATCGTTAAAACTTACAAGACAAATGGGTCTCGAACTGAAATTCATTAGTCTATGAGAAATGGAAAAAATGTTTTACCTTTGAAAATGGCTTGAATTTGACTCCAAGCTCTCCTTTTCCAAACTGCACAAACATCAGATGCATTGACGTGAGAAAAAAAATTCAAATTTAGAGACGATTAATTTCATCATCCCAATTTTGTAAGTTTTCAACTAAGCAATCACCTGGGACGTAAACCGTTCATCGGATGACCAGAAAAGTCTTATATCAGGGATGTCAAACAAAACCATAGCAAGCCGCTCCAATCCAAGTCCAAAGGCCCAAGCAACATTATTGTCTAACCCACTCTGCTTCAAAATTCCTTGCTCCGTCACCCCACAGCCCAAAACCTCCAACCAGTCTTCCTGAATCAGTAACCAAGATAAACCTTGTTAGATGAGAAACTGAATTTTCTGTTAGATGCAAAATTGCTAGCCATAACACAACTCCAATATAAATATCCAGCCTTTCCCACATGTAAATTTTGTGAATCAACAATATGTGATGATCAATCCACCAAAAAAACACATCTGTTTTTGGAAATACAGGTCACACAAGAATAGAAATGTCTCTTTAAAGCAAAGCAAACATAATTAATAAGAAAATACTACCTTAAAATATATCTCAAGCTCGAAAGATGGATTGGTAAATGGGAAATATGTATCAACCCATCTCATCTCCACAGCACCTGGCAGCCCAAAAAAAGTTCACATTAAAGAATCACAGACTTACAACTTTGTTCTATGTTAAATTGTTTAATCTAAACATCTGCATCTTCATTCTAAAGTTGATGCTATAATCATCCTAAAAACACACACATTTTTACAAAAAGGTAATTGTGAACTAGCTGCAGAATATACATAGTAGAAGAATACTTCTGTGGAATGGATCTTAATTTACCAAACAAGTGACGTGCCAATCCCTCGAGACATTTCTTTAAATCCTCAGCAGCATATAATGTGGAATCAATGCCAGACTCATTCCAGTCCTCAGGAGAAAAGATACAGAAGCCTTCCATCTTTATAAGATTAAAAAAAGAACCATAAACATCTAGTATAAGAAAGACATGATGTCGAGCAAAACAACCAAAGTAAAAAAAAAACACAGGGAACTAGAGAATAGAACACCTGATGGAAAACCGGATAATGAGTAGCATCGATAGAATCTCTACGGTAAACATCCCCGGTTACAAGGAAACGCCTATGACCTTTCCTCAAGAGCTCAGCTTGGTGAGCACTTGTATGGCATCTCAAAACAGTTTGCGGGTCTACATAGTACGTGTCATTAAGGCTTCTGCTTACATGATCAGCCGGAACTAGTACATCATCAAAGTTCTGATACCAAAAGAATAACGAATCAAAGATACATTGATATTTCCAGAAAAAATATACAGTTTGTGTATGGAGAACTTACTTGCTTTGTGGAAACAATTGGGGAAAGGTCTTCGAACTTCTCAAACTTTTTAGCGTAATTGGAATCAAAATATTCGTATATACCATTCTTTATGATCCCAATCGGATGCTTATCCCTTCTGTGTAGCTGCATTCCAAGTTTAGAGAAAATCGATGATATCTTGTATATTTGCATGGTTTTGATCTTTTATATTTACATGTTTTGATCATTTAGAACATCATTTAAGCATAATTAGGTTGCATAGCATTGCATTTGTATATATCAGGTGTTGGAGAGCACAATTGGCGTAATTGGAGTATTTTGGCGAGCAAAGAAGCAAAGATCCAGAAAATGGTTAGAAGTTGGGTACTTATTGATGTCTTTTCCACCGATGGATCGAGCTTAAAATTTGCCACATGCTAGAGAATCGAGTTAGCTTTCATTTGGAAGAAATTTGAGGTTATTCTAACGGTGCGATCAAAAGTTATGGAAGATTTAGTGAAGACATGTCCGTCTGGAGAGCAAAAGAAGCAAGTGCAGAACTTTAACAAGTGGATCGATCGATCCATAACTGGATCGATCGATCTGATCATCCAGATTTTTCCGCGGGACCTGCGGCTCGACCAAGCACAATGTGGAACGATCGGTCATGATTTTTAACAAGTGGATCGATCGATCCACATGTGGATCGATCGATCCACTTACTAAAGGTTTGGATCGATCGATCCAAGGCTGGATCGATCGATCCAGTCTTCAGAACTGCCCAAAAGTCAAGACTCACCTACTCTCCACTAGAAGAAAAACGTGTTTCACCCCTTAAAACTGTCTTTCCCCATCATTCACCAAAAAAATGTGTTTTTCTGTTTTTCTAACTTCACTTTACTTTGTGTTCTTGAGTTGTTGACTTTGGATTCTCAAGTTTTACTCTTTGTGCAAACAATTTCTCTCAAGAAAACTTTGTGTTCTTGAGAAGTTTATGATATTCATCTTTGTTTTCCTTTAATTTCCTGCATCTTATTCTTGTTTTATCTTCTTGATTATGCTTCTATCCATCATGGGATTAAGTGTAAACAAGATGATTAGTGAGTAGATTCATATTGAATCCATGGGTTAGGATGATCCATGGGTGATTAGTTGAAGAGTTAAGGTGTTTTATAGTTAGATTCTTAGACTTCTATGCTTGCTAAGTGTTCTTAATGCTAGATTGAATTTGATCACCTTAATCTAGATCTTAAACCTTCTATAGCATCGAAAGTGTTCATTGAAGGTTTGATCAAACTTAGTATAGCTCTAGCTTGAATAACCAAAGGGATTTGATGTTAGGATTGCTAGATGGTTAATAGACTTGAGCTTAATGTGTGTTTGAGTGAACGAAACCAATGGGAATTGATGTTTAGTTCATGATTGCATAAGGGTTTCTACCTCGGGAGAGGATTGATCTTCATTAGTGTTCTAGACTTATGGAAATTTAGGATTGTTTAAAGTAATCACCTTGATTTAAAGCTAATTGCCTTGGATCAACCACCATACCCATGGGTTCTCTTTTAGTTAATTGAGTTAAAATTTGTGTTAATTGCTTTGCTTGTTACTTGTTGTCACTTAAACCACACACTTGAATCCACTTAGATTAAGCTGAATGACTTGCATTCCTAGTGCTTAAAACATCCTTGAGGTTGGATTGACACCTAAAGTACTACAACTACTTAGGATTAAACTTACCCATACCAAGTTTGGCGCCGTTGCCATTCTCAAGGATTGATTTTGACATTAGGATTTGGTCATTACTTGAGACTAAGTTTTATTTTTGTTTACTAAGTTACTAATTCTCTATCTTCATCTCTCTTTGGATGATAGGTGCATGAACTTGCGGAGTAAAGGACCAACAAACCTTGTTCCAAGAGTTGATAACATCACAAGTTTCGAAAGAGCGTTGGGCAAAACGAGAAGAGAAAACGAAAGGCAAGCCCACTTGTATCGATTGGGGCTTGAAATGGAACGTAATCAAGATCAACCGGAAGGTATCCCTGGAGTTCATGACAATAGACAAAACATACAAGGAGTACGTCTAGGAAATGATCCAGAGGAACTTGGCCAAGGAGCTGCAAACCTTAGGCCACAACATCAAGATCGTCAACCAAGAGGCATTGGCACTTATGACAAGCCACATATCACTGGGAGCAGATTGGGAATTCGTGCACCAGCTGTGGGCAACAACAACTTTGAGATCAAGTCAAGCTTGATCAACATGATAGAGGGAAACAAATACCATGGTCTTGCTTTGGAGGATCCAATCGATCACTTGCACAAATTTGACCAATATTGTGGCACAACCAAGACAAATGGTGTTTCCGAAGATGCATTCAAACTGAGATTGTTTCCTTTCTCATTGGGAAGCAAAGCTCACACATGGGAGAAAAACATACCGAGTGATTCGATTACTACTTGGAATGAATGCAAAGAAGCTTTCCTCAACAAGTTTTTCTCTAGTGCAAGAACTGCAAAGATAAGGAGTGACATCTCAAGCTTCCAACAAATGAATCTTGAGAGCTTTGGTGAAGCATGGGATCGATTCAAAGGGTACCAAACACAATGTCCACACCATGGCTTCACAAAGGCAAATCTACTCAACACTTTCTATCGAGGAATCTTGCCTACTTATAGAAGCCGGCTTGATACAGCTAGTAACGGTTATTACTTGGGAAGAAGTGAAGATGATGCTTGGGAGCTTGTCGAGAACATGGCTCAAAGTGACTCTATCTACAATGATGAGTATGATAGACATAACCGAGGTGGAACGAGTGAAGATACATCCACCAAAAAGGAATTGAGGTCTCTACAAGAAAAGATGGATCTTCTTCTCAAAGAAATACCAACACAAGCCCACGTCAACTATATTGGTAACCAAAGCCAAGGAATGAATCCAATGCCAAATGAATTGGAAGGAATGGAAAGACAAGAGGATGTTTCATACCTAAATGCCAATGGTACATGGTACACAAAGGATTCAAATTTCCAATATCCACCAAGAGATCAAGGGAACTATCAACAACGAGATCAAGGTAACTTCAACAACAAACCACCATTTCAAAGTCAATACCAACCACAGCCGATATTCAAAAATCAACAAGGAGGATACAACGCAAAGCCAACATATCCGCCTGGTTTCAACAACAGAGGCAACCAGTTTGTTCAAGGACAACAAAGTTCGTCACAACATCAAACACATGACACAAGTGTGGAATCAATGTTCAAGCAGATACTGGACTCAAATGCTTCAACAAAGCGGGAGATCAAAGAAGAGTTGAAGACAATGAATGCCAAAATTGATGGAAGCTACAATGAACTCAACAACAAACTCAAAAACTTGGAGAATCAGTTTGTTTCATTCACCTCTCAAGCCCAACGACCACCAGGATCACTTCCAGGAAAATCAGAGCAAAATCCAAAGGAGACATTGCATTCAATCACTCTTCGCAGTGGAAGAGAATTACCTCCACGAGTTCTCATCAAGGATGATGAGAAACAAGGTGGGGAGGTGGCCATCAATGTGGATGATGATGTGGTCATTGTGGATGAGAAGATAAATGAGGTGATCATGGAGAAGATTGTTGCAGCCAAAGGCAACGAAAATGTTGGCAAGGATAAGAAATTAGTGAACAAGAGTGAAGCTGCTACTACATCAAAGGCAATTCCGTTTACTTCTTCACCGTATGAGCCGAAGTTACCCTTTCCTGGGAGGTTCAAGAAGCAGCTGCTAGAGAAGTACAAAGCACTCTTTGAGAAGCAAATGAGTGAAGTGCAGATCACAATGCCAATCCTTGATGCATTTATGCTAGTTCCTCAATATAGCAAATTCTTGAAGGATGCTGTCGCTGAGAAAAAGAAGGAAATGGAAGGAATGATGGTTCTTACTCACGAGTGTAGTGCCATTATTCAACGGTTAACCGTGACTAGAAAGCTAGAAGACCCAGGGAGCTTCACCTTACCATGTGCGATAGGTCCCTTGACCTTTGAGAATTGTTTGTGTGATTTGGGAGCAAGTATCAGCCTTATGCCTCTATCCGTTGCAAAGAAGCTCGGTTTTACACAATACAAAAAGTGTAGGATATCCTTGGTATTGGCTGATCGCTCTGTGAAACTTCCTATTGGTATCTTGGAAGATCTCCCTGTCATAATTGGGAATTATGAGATTCCTACAGATTTTGTTGTTTTGGAAATGGATGAGGAGCCCAAAGACCCTCTGATTTTTGGAAGACCATTCTTAGCCACTGTTGGGGCCATGGTAAATGTGAAAGATGGCAAGATTGATCTTCGTTTTGGGGAAGGGAACACACTTCAGTTTGACATAAAGGAGATGATGAAGAAACCGACGATTCAAGGTCAAGTGTTCCACATTGAAGAGAAAGAACAATTGGCTGGAAAGTTCTTGGAAGAGACAACATTGGAGGACTCTCTACAACATGCTCTTACTATTGATGGAGAATCTCAGTTGGTTGAAGATAGAGTGAGCATGGAGTATGTTAGGATGATGGATTCGCGTAAGGAGATAGTTGAAGGCGAGGAGTTCCTGGAACTACCACAAACGATGCACCATGTCGCCTCCATTGTTGTCAAAACCGAGTCTCGGGATGAAGATTGGAGTGAACTTAATGCTCCGAAAATTGATCTCAAACCACTCCCTTTGGGGCTCAGGTATGCATTTCTTGGTCCTAATGATACATACCCTGTCATTGTGAGTAATGAGCTAGAAGAAAATGAATTATCTAAGCTTTTGAATGAATTGAAAAAGTTTAGAAGAGCAATAGGATACTCACTAGATGATATAAAGGGAATATCGTCTTCATTGTGCATGCATAGGATACATCTTGAGGATGAATCAATGACTTCAATAGAACGTCAAAGAAGGTTGAACCCCAACCTAAAAGATGTTGTAAAGAAAGAGATTCTTAAGCTCTTAGATGCTGGTGTGATATACCCTATCTCTGATAGTAATTGGGTGTCTCCTGTACATGTAGTTCCAAAGAAAGGCGGTATAACTGTTGTTAGGAATGAGAGAAATGAGTTGATACCAACTAGAACTATAACTGGACATAGGATGTGTGTTGATTATCGCAAACTTAACTCCGCCTCTAGGAAGGATCATTTTCCATTGCCATTCATCGATCAAATGTTAGAGAGGCTAGCAAACCATCCTTATTATTGTTTTCTTGATGGATACTCGGGATTCTTCCAAATTCCCATACATCCCAATGATCAAGAGAAAACGACATTCACTTGTCCTTATGGAACCTTTGCTTATCGAAGAATTCCATTTGGACTGTGCAATGCACCAGCGACATTTCAAAGAGCAATGATGTCGATTTTCTCTGATTTAATTGAGGATGTTGTGGAGGTCTTTATGGATGACTTCTCTGTCTATGGATCTTCGTTTTCTGCTTGTTTGTCCAACTTGTGCAGGGTATTACAGCGCTGTGAAGATACCAACCTTGTACTCAACTGGGAGAAGTGTCATTTCATGGTCAAAGAAGGGATTGTGCTTGGACACAAGATTTCTGAAAAGGGCATTGAAGTAGATCAAGCCAAGATTGATGTGATGGTCGGGTTAACACCACCAAAGACATTGAAAGAAGTTCGAAGTTTTCTTGGCCATGCTGGATTCTATCGAAGATTCATCAAAGACTTCTCAAGGATTGCAAGACCATTGACGAAGTTACTGTGCAAAGAAACCACTTTCGATTTTGATGAAGATTGCCTTCAAGCTTTCAAAAAGCTGAAGAATGAGCTAATTAGTGCCCCAATTGTTCAGCCACCGGATTGGAACTTACCATTTGAGATCATGTGTGATGCTAGTGACTATGCTGTGGGAGCTGTTTTGGGACAGAAGAAGGATAAGAGGACACATGTTATCTACTATGCTAGTAGAACGCTTGACAGTGCACAAGAAAACTATGCAACAACCGAGAAAGAGCTTCTAGCCGTTGTGTTTGCAATCGAGAAGTTTCGAAGCTACTTGGTTGGGCAAAAAGTCATTGTCTACACTGACCATGCAGCATTGAGACACTTACTAGCCAAGAAAGATGCCAAACCGAGGCTGCTGAGATGGATTCTACTGTTACAAGAATTTGATCTTGAAATCAAGGACAAGCCCGGAGTGGAGAATGGGGTAGCTGATCATCTTTCTAGATTAAGAGTGGAGTGTGGGATTCCTATTGATGAAGGACTTCCTGAAGAGCAAATCAAAGTGATTAGTGCAGTGATGGCGGTTTGCGAAATCGGTAGGAGACTTGAAGAAGTGAAAGCGATCGATGAGACAGGACCATGGTATGCTGATTTGGTGAACTATTTAGCTTGTGGAAGGGAACCGCTAAACCTAGTAGGATATGCAAGGAAGAAGTTCTTCAAAGACGTGAAGAGATACTACTGGGATGAACCCTACCTTTACACTCTTAGCAAAGATCAAATCTATAGGAGAGTAGTAGCTGAAGAAGAGGTGGAAGGGATCCTTACACACTGTCATGGATCATCTTATGGAGGTCACTTTGCTACTTTCAAAACTGTTGCAAAGGTACTACAAGCTGGATTTTGGTGGCCTCATATGTTCAAAGACGCACAAGACTTTATCTCACGGTGTGACTCATGCCAAAGGAGAGGAAACATCACAAGGCGAAATGAGATGCCTCAAAATCCTATACTAGAAGTTGAAGTGTTTGATGTGTGGGGCATTGACTTCATGGGACCATTCCCATCTTCCTATGGTAATAAATACATCCTTGTTGCTGTAGACTATGTCTCGAAGTGGGTGGAAGCCATTGCTAGTCCGAAAAATGATGCTAAAGTGGTTCAACAATTGTTCAAGAATATCATCTTTCCAAGGTTTGGAGTGCCTAGAGTTGTGATAAGTGATGGAGGACCTCACTTCATCAACAAACTCTTTGAGAATCTTCTCAAGAAAAATGGTGTCAAGCACAAGGTGGCAACTCCATACCATCCCCAAACAAGTGGTCAAGTCGAAGTATCCAACCGGGAGATCAAGTCAATTTTGGAGAAGACTGTGGGAACAACAAGGAAGGATTGGTCTACAAAGCTTGATGATGCACTATGGGCTTATCGGACTGCTTACAAAACACCATTGGGCACCACTCCTTTTAACCTTGTCTATGGGAAGGCTTGCCACTTGCCAGTGGAGCTTGAGTATAAAGCATTGTGGGCTGTAAAACTGCTTAATTTCGACATCAAGAGTGCCAAGGAGAAGCGACTTCTCCAACTTCATGAACTTGATGAAATTAGACTTGATGCTTTTGAGAACTCAAGGATTTACAAAGAAAAGACAAAGGCTTTTCATGACAAGAGGATCTTGAAGAGAGAATTCAATGTTGGAGATCAAGTGCTGCTCTTTAACTCTCGGCTGAAACTGTTCCCCGGGAAACTCAAATCAAGGTGGTCGGGTCCTTTCAAAATCAAGGAAGTAAAACCATATGGAGCAGTTGTGCTTTGGAAAAAGGATGGTGGCGATTTCACAGTTAATGGGCAACGGATTAAGCTATACATGGCAGCCATACCTATGGAAGAAAGAACTTCGGTTCCACTCTACGATCCTACACCAGCCTAGTCCCAAAAGAAAAGGAAGTCAAGCTAGAGACTTAAAACAAGCTCACTTGGGAGGAAGTCCCATGTCTATCCTTGTATATATATATATATATATGTGTGTGTGTTTTCTCTATCATTTATGGAATAATTGTTGTTTGATTGTCCGTGTATTATATGTCATTTCAGAAGGGCAATTGCTGGAAAACGATGAGCGACGGTGATTGACGAAGTCCTATGAGCTATGGATCAGGAAAACAAAGCGACCACTACTTCCAATTAAACCAGGTATCTCCACATCTTTGTGTATAAAATGCAATGCAACTTTAACTTATTTTCGGTAACTCCCTCCACAGAGACTGTGTGATATTAGTGTGGGGGAGGTACATAGTACTAATCATGTTTGCTTTTGATGAAACTCATGCATTTAACTCTTGCATTTTCATATTTTGTTTTTCTAAAAAAAAAAAAAAAAAAAATTCAAAAATATAGATTGCATTCATTTGCATTGGGAGAAATTATTGAAAAATGCCTTGTAAAGAGTATATGTCTACATTTCAAAGCAACACCCTAGCTAAGCATATCAAGTAGCTTAAGCATTTCTTGAAAAACTTGTACGTTTCGAGCCTTGAAAACTCCTCTTGAAACTCATTGACTGCTGAAACATACTCTTTGAAGCCAACTCCGGTCTTAATTGAACTAAATGAACTTAATGCTTCTTGCTTATGGTCCTTTAGGTATTAAATCATGGCTATACACACACTTGAGTTTGTCTAACCCATTTTACCAATCTTTTCGACAACTCAAGTGGCACTCCATTCCCTTAACCCTTTCCTCCTTTCAAGCCATCATTATTTGTTGAGTGAGGCCTTTTCTGAAAGCTTTACATGTGCATAATGTTGAGAGTATTGGGAACGACAATGATTGATCTCCATTACTTGCTAGCAATAAGAACAATATTGTCTAGTTTCTAGGATGGGATGGAAGTATTTCGAGCGTTTGATCTTGGGAATGTGAGAAGAAAATGTGTCAACAGGATTAAATAGAACAAAGGATTAGCTCAACGGCTTAAAAAGAACCGAAACCCGAATAAGAAAATAGAATCGAAAAGAAAAGGGGTTGAATTAAAGAAAAGAGCTAAAGAGAATAAAAAAAAAAATTTAATTAGAGATTCCTAGTTGACAATGAGAAGAAAGAAGAGTTCTTGAGTGATTGAGAGATCTATGGGTGAGTAAAGATAAATTTGGCAATGGGAAATAATTTGTTTTATGTTTAAGAAAAGGGTAGAACAATGGAGGTTGAGCATTGTATGCATAAGTTGATCCTTTTCTTAGATATATTATGTGCGATGTCAAAGCTACTAAGTTTTTGAGAGTAAATCACCGAAAAAGATCATTATAGCCTCTTTATTCACTATGCATTCGAGTCTTTTCTTACCGAACCAAATGATTTGGACAAATTGATCATTTGCAAGAATTCACCTATGATTTTGTTAATATATGTGAGAGATTGGCTGATTTGTTGTTTGTGGTTTCATGATGATGAGTGGAGAGGTTAAAGGAGTTATGATAGGTCTTGAGAAGCTAGAGTGAAATAAGAGAGTTGCTCATGCTATTTGCTATGTTTCGTGAGGATGTTGTGTTGAAGTGCTAGAAATGTATATCTTTTGGCTATGAGCTCGCTTGTTCAAACTTCTCTCCCTTGAGTCTTTGAAAGTTTACTTGTGGACAAGTAAAGGACTAGTGTGGGGGAGTTGATATCTTGTATATTTGCATGGTTTTGATCTTTTATATTTACATGTTTTGATCATTTAGAACATCATTTAAGCATAATTAGGTTGCATAGCATTGCATTTGTATATATCAGGTGTTGGAGAGCACAATTGGCGTAATTGGAGTATTTTGGCGAGCAAAGAAGCAAAGATCCAGAAAATGGTTAGAAGTTGGGTACTTATTGATGTCTTTTCCACCGATGGATCGAGCTTAAAATTTGCCACATGCTAGAGAATCGAGTTAGCTTTCATTTGGAAGAAATTTGAGGTTATTCTAACGGTGCGATCAAAAGTTATGGAAGATTTAGTGAAGACATGTCCGTCTGGAGAGCAAAAGAAGCAAGTGCAGAACTTTAACAAGTGGATCGATCGATCCATAACTGGATCGATCGATCTGATCATCCAGATTTTTCCGCGGGACCTGCGGCTCGACCAAGCACAATGTGGAACGATCGGTCATGATTTTTAACAAGTGGATCGATCGATCCACATGTGGATCGATCGATCCACTTACTAAAGGTTTGGATCGATCGATCCAAGGCTGGATCGATCGATCCAGTCTTCAGAACTGCCCAAAAGTCAAGACTCACCTACTCTCCACTAGAAGAAAAACGTGTTTCACCCCTTAAAACTGTCTTTCCCCATCATTCACCAAAAAAATGTGTTTTTCTGTTTTTCTAACTTCACTTTACTTTGTGTTCTTGAGTTGTTGACTTTGGATTCTCAAGTTTTACTCTTTGTGCAAACAATTTCTCTCAAGAAAACTTTGTGTTCTTGAGAAGTTTATGATATTCATCTTTGTTTTCCTTTAATTTCCTGCATCTTATTCTTGTTTTATCTTCTTGATTATGCTTCTATCCATCATGGGATTAAGTGTAAACAAGATGATTAGTGAGTAGATTCATATTGAATCCATGGGTTAGGATGATCCATGGGTGATTAGTTGAAGAGTTAAGGTGTTTTATAGTTAGATTCTTAGACTTCTATGCTTGCTAAGTGTTCTTAATGCTAGATTGAATTTGATCACCTTAATCTAGATCTTAAACCTTCTATAGCATCGAAAGTGTTCATTGAAGGTTTGATCAAACTTAGTATAGCTCTAGCTTGAATAACCAAAGGGATTTGATGTTAGGATTGCTAGATGGTTAATAGACTTGAGCTTAATGTGTGTTTGAGTGAACGAAACCAATGGGAATTGATGTTTAGTTCATGATTGCATAAGGGTTTCTACCTCGGGAGAGGATTGATCTTCATTAGTGTTCTAGACTTATGGAAATTTAGGATTGTTTAAAGTAATCACCTTGATTTAAAGCTAATTGCCTTGGATCAACCACCATACCCATGGGTTCTCTTTTAGTTAATTGAGTTAAAATTTGTGTTAATTGCTTTGCTTGTTACTTGTTGTCACTTAAACCACACACTTGAATCCACTTAGATTAAGCTGAATGACTTGCATTCCTAGTGCTTAAAACATCCTTGAGGTTGGATTGACACCTAAAGTACTACAACTACTTAGGATTAAACTTACCCATACCAATCGAGTCCGGTACATTGTTTGTAGGATCATCATCTCTCACCACATCTGCAAAATTCCTCCATTTGACAATCAAACACATCCAAACTTTACATTACAAACAACACTAAAGCATAAACAAATGTTAACAATCCTTCTCTTGTTTCACCATAACAGTTCATAATGAGCTTCCACTAAATCAAACGAGTTAAATCAAATCCAAAGACGATTCCATAAATCACAAGTACGAACCATTTCTAGCGATTGTGACGCCACCAATATCAACAGCAGAAACGATTGGGTAACGACGCTTCTTCATTTTGGGGAGAGGTGAAGAATAAACTGCGTTCGAGGAAAACGATGAAGCGAAAGAAAATCGTTTCAGTCCATTGCTAGAGAGAAGAACGACGAAAGCTCGGCTGAAGATAGTGGACTGAACTGAGAAAATGGTCATGGCGTCTCAAGTACCAATCCTTTGAAGAGTTAACAACAACTAACGATGGGCAACCACCGATGAAGACGGAGGAGATAAGATTCCTATGACGAAAATCGCGGCGGCGACTGGCGGCTGCAAAGAGAAGAGGAAGAAATTCGCCGATTAGTGGATTGGTGACGTGTCGTAAGTAGCAGTAGGGTTGAAATTAGATTTGGATTGAATCCGATGACTTTGACTATAAAGTCATGGTAAATAAAGGTAAATATAACATATTTTTAATATTGTAAAATTTTTATATTTACCCTTTGTTCTAGAACGCGGGCGAGTTGATGATTCTGCGGTCGAGAACACGTTCGGCGGTGGTCACCGTGGGGAGTTGGTGCTGATCGGAGCAATTATGCGGGACCTCGAGTTTTGACTGCCGAGAACGTGTTTTATCAAAAACTGGCGATTAATAAGCATATCCGGCGAACCCAATCTTTACCAGTTTTGTTTTTGTTTTCACATCGTTTGTTCCCGTCACAAGCTTGAATCGTACCAAAAAAAGAGACACACGAATCTACACAGCGAGAATCATATGAATAAGAATCGAGTTCATCCGAAAATTGAGATTTTAGTAATTTCATGTTTGAATTTGGGAGAGAGAGAAAGAACAAAGAGGGATAAAGGTTGACGGAGTTTTCAATGTCTCGTGTTTAATTTTTTTTTTCAGATTTACCAAAAAAAGAATATGAATGCATATGGAAACCGCTTTGTTATGTCAATATTTCTTAACTTTAAGAAAAATATATAATCAATCAATTTTTGTGAGGAAAGAGACAAAAAAAAGAAAAGAAACTATGTATAACTCTCTAAATTTTATGAAATGTTTACTAAAGTACTAAATTATACAAAACAATTATTTCCCGAGTACTCTCTAATTTATAACCGCTTTTTGAAAAAATCGCTAGGCCCGGACCAAACGCGCGACTCACGCCTAGCGCAATCTCGAACAAGGTATTTATCCAAACCATTTTTGGGTTCCTAAATATAGAATCTATATTATCCATATTTAATGGGTAAATAGAACATCTCTCTCTATTCATCAATCCTAGTACAATTAATATTATAAAATTCATATATTACCTCAATCATATTTACTACATATAGTGGGTGATTGGTTCGGCTGTAACTGTAAATTAATTGCTGTACAATTTTGTTTGTAGACGTTTTTGGTGTAATTTTAAGATTTTAGCTGTAATTTTTTAAAGTTAAAGTATAATTGGTAAGTATTATATGTATGCTGTAGAATAATTTTTTATTATATAAAATTTCCAAAATCAAATAAAAATATTGTAATGTATTTATATTGTAATGTATTTATATAATAAAATCGAATAAAAATATTGTAATGTATTTATATAATAAATTTTTTTATTATATATATTTATATCGTAATATTTTTTATTATATATATTTATATCATAATGTATATAAAAATATTTTACTAATATATATATATATATGTATATATACAAATTTATTTTATACTCGCATCATAATATTGTTTTTATATAAAAAAATTAATGAAATATGCATACATATTTATAAATAGTTTATGTAAAGTGATACATTTTATATATTTATATAATTATAGGTATTATATATTTATATATAATATAATATAGATTTTATATATATATTAGAAGAGTGAGAAGTGGGGAGAATGAATAAAGAAAAAAAGAAAAAGAAAAAAAATTCTAAAACCACGTTTTTTTTTCTACAGCACCAAAAAGAGGGCTGTAAAAAATAAAGGAGTTACAGCCAGTTTTTTTTTTTTAGGTTGTAACTTTCAAAATTAGTTTAAACCTTGATTGCTAAGTTTTAGGACTGTAAAAATAAATTAAAGCTGTAACTACTTTTTAAAGACCAACCAATCATCTCCATAATCATAATCATGCTCTAACTACCCTTCTTCTAAGTTTGAGAAAAATTTCAAAATTGACTCTTTATGTTTTCATTAATCACTTATTTGAACCTTGATGTTTTTTCAAGACCCAATTTTTGACACAGAATCAATTTCTTTTTTTTTTAACTAAGACAAAACTTAGAAATGACATTTTGTTTGTCGAAACATCATAGAGAAATGTGGTAGTAATAAACTATATAAATGTGCTAATTTGATCAAATTTTCCTAATCACAATCAAATTTGAAAAAAAGAAAAATCACAATCTTTCTAATCACAAGACATAAAGCAGAGACAAAATAGTTTGAATAGTTTTTTTTTTTTTTGTTGATTATTTATTTAAAATCATGGACACCAATCTTGGTATTGGCTTGAATTGTAAAAGATTGAAATGAAGTTACTGACTTCAAAAAAAAGTTACTGACCGAGTCAAAAACCAAGAACAAAACCTCTAGAGTTTCTTTCACTGTAATAAGTATTGAGAATTTCAGTTTATGAGACAGAGATGTTCAAAGAAGCCAGAACGAACACAGATCTCTTCTCTTCTGAAGTTAACCTATCTGGTTAATATCTGAAACTATCTACAAGTAAAGCAAAAACAGTTTGCAAAGAAACAGACCATCTTTGAGGCTTTTAGCCTTTTTAGCTCTCCTGTTGTATTTCCTTAGGAGCACTTTGATAACACATGAAGTTGTAGAGCCAAGCTAATCCCCTTGGCTTAGGAAGCTCTTTTGGCTTAGGAACCTCTATTGGCTTAGAAAGCTCTTTTGGCTTAGGAACCTCTATTGGCTTAGAAAGCTCTTCATGAAAAGCGCGGCATATTTGTTTCATCTCTTCGATTTCGTTCTCCATCTTCTCGTGTCTGCGTCTGAAAACCTGGTAAACAAATATGACCAGAGAGAGAGAGAGAGAGAGAGAGAGAGAGACTTTCAAGAGTTTGAAAGAAAAGAAAGTGAGCAAGTTCTGTGGAGAAGCGGTAAGAGAATAGCTCACCGCTAGTTCTTGTTGTCGCTTCTCTTCTTTTCTCGCTTCTCCTCGGGCGTTTCTCTGTACCTCATAGACAAGAGCAGCCCCTGCAACCTTTAGGAGAAGAAGAAGAAGACATGCTTGTCTATTTCAGAACCAATTCAATTGATGTAAACAAGTTTTTACTTAAAGAGGAGCAAGTGATCTAAAGGGTATCAATTGCAGAACAACTTCATCGAAAGAGAATCCAAATAACTATCAAGATTTCTTCTTTAACAATAAAAATCTACTAAAAGGCATGAAATTTAAGATACCGTGAAGGCGAATAGTTCCCCGAGAAGATCTGCAGCGGCTTGAACAGCTCTCTCTTCGTTTAAAGGACGAATCACTGCATCAGTTATACGACCAGAAGCCCGTCTTTGTAACTTCGTCGTAAATCTATGATTCGCCTGTCAAATTTCACATTTTTAAGCAACGCAGAAGTACATATCAATCTCAAGCTTTTCATAAACCCTTGATTCTTCCCCAAAAATCAGGACTTTACACAAAGGAATGCTCGTTTCCATCGATGATCACAACCCTAAATTTCTATCTTTTTCTGGAGAATCAAACCCAAAAGAACGGAACTTTGTGAGTGTTCATATACCTGTGCAATGTTGACGATGAATTGACGGAATCCAGGGTTAACTCCAGCTTCTTTTTTGAGGCGATTAGCGATGGGTTTGCAGATAGTTCGTAGAGCTAGGGTTCCTAGCTTCAAAAGCGGCAGTACCATGCTCTGTTGCAACAGAGTCTTGTTAGGATTGCTCATGAGAGACAAGAAAGAAGAAAAGGGTTTAGCTCTATGACTTCTTTTACCCTTTAAGACCCAAATCAGTACTTGTCCGGCAAGAAATTTTGGATTTTTATATTATTTATTTGAAGAGAAAAAAAAAATGTAAATTTTCAGATTTGAAATCTTGGGTCGGGTTTTTTTGGCGGGTCGGGTCAAATTCTGGGTCTGTAAGATTTGACAATGGATATACAGATACCGGTGTTTTTGCTCTTCCGCTAAAAATGGGTGGGAAAGAGAAAGAGAGAGAGACAATGGTGTCCACAGGAATGGCGAAACCGAAGGGGAGTTTTTGCGTCACTCTCCGATTTCACGCCATGAGAAACAAATTTCATTTTTTCAACTTTGCGTTTGAATCCAGAAGAAGAAGAAGGAGCGATTACACGTCCATGAAATTCGAGCTTCATCGGTTTGGTGTTATACGCATTATTATCATCGAATCCGATTTTCTTCTGAGATTCGTTGATCGAAACTGCTGAAGATTTACGCGTTTCGTAATAGCGATTGAGGGAGCTATAGCCACAGGTATTCGTTTTTTTTCCATCTACTTCGATTTTTCCGGTTCATGGGATTTTTTGCTTTGTTTGATTTATTGCCGTTTTGTGGTTACAATGCGAGAATGGTTTTTGATCATTGGGATTTAATTATGTGTTGGTGCCTTTTTAGAATGATACATAGATGTGTGAAATCACAAGAATGTACTTACCATTCGCTGAAAGTTTGTGGTGTTTACTGAAATGCTAGGAAGATTCTTACGGAATGGCGGAAAGTATAATGGTGGATTCTCATGTTTGGGTGGAAGACTCAGAAATAGCATGGATTGATGGTGTTGTACTTAATATAAAGGGAGACGAAGCCGAGGTTAAAACCAATGATGGCAGAGAGGTAAAAGACTCTTCTTCTTCTTCTCCAGTTATCTACTTCTCTTAGGATTCGTCACTCAATGATCGCCAAGGAAAGTTGTTTTACTTCGTCTATGCCATTTCAGGCTTCTACTGGTGCTGTTTTGCTTTCCATACTTCTGATTCACATTTCCTTTTACTGGTCAGGTTATTGCTAACTTATCAAAACTCTATCCAAAAGACGTTGAAGCTCCTTCAGAGGGAGTAGAGGACATGACAAGATTATCTTACCTGCACGAGCCTGCAGTTCTCGACAACTTGGCAACCAGATATAACCTGAAAGAAATTTATGTAAGAATAATTCATTTCTGGTTGCAAACCAAATATTTTGATCATGGTCCTTGGTAAAAGCCATTTAGTTAATGCAGTGATAGGTGAGTCTGTTATAATATTTTGACATCATGACAGACTTATACAGGAAACATTCTTATTGCTGTCAATCCCTTTCAAGGACTTCCCCATCTCTATGATGCTGAGGTTATGGAAAAGTACAAGGAAGCCTCGTTCAAAGAGTTGAGTCCTCATGTTTTTGCAATCGGTGGCATTGCATATAGGTGATTATGAGCTCTTTATTTGTTCATATATATATATATATTGTTGTTTTCTGTAAAAGTGGCAGAAGGGGGTTTTTGTTTATTGGTTTGAGAAATTTTGCAACAGGGAAATGATTAATGAAGGCAGAAATAAGTGCATATTGGTCAGTGGTGAAAGTGGGTCTGGAAAGACAGAAACGACTAAGATGCTCATGCGTTACCTTGCATACTTTGGAGGGCATACTGCAGCAGAAGGAAGGACAGTTGAAAACCAAGTTTTAGAAGTAAGTTTTGATGATCCAATTTACTAAAAACTTCTCGGAGAGCGAGGTTTTAACCTTGCTGCATGAATCAAAGAAATTTCAAGGCTATGTCGAAGACTTCCTATCCCTTTTACCTGCTCCAGAATTAAGACAATTTTGTTTGTTAAGCTTTCTTGAATACACAGTCTGAAGATATAGCCCTGCCTTGAAAACCTTAGATTGGAGCTTACTTATTTGTGATACCACTTGGGCCCTCTCTTTTCTTGAATCTAATTCTTTATGCCAACTGGGTTATGTTACAGTCAAATCCAGTTCTCGAAGCATTTGGAAATGCGAAGACTGTCAAGAACAACAATTCCAGGTAAACTTAGAGCTATTGTTATTGAATGCTTCCATTTCTCCTTCCTTCCCTTTGCTTGTCCTCCTGTCTCTTTTACCTGCTGTCAATGGACGTTATCACTGCCGTTAATGATTTTTTCTTGTTGCAGTCGTTTTGGAAAATTTGTGGAGATTCAATTTGATGATGTTGGCCGGATATCAGGGGCAGCCATCAGAACTTACCTTTTGGAGAGGTCTCGTGTTTGTCAAGTTTCAGATCCTGAACGTAACTATCACTGCTTTTATCTCCTGTGTGCTGCTCCTCAAGAGGTAGAATATCTAAGTTGTCCACACCTTTTATAGGATAAATCTTTGAAATGATAGACGATATTAAATTTGGCAGGATGTTGAGAGGTTTAAGCTAGGCGATCCCAAGTCATTTCGCTATCTTAACCAATCTAGCTGCTACGAACTTGATGGTGTAAATGATGCAGAAGAGTATCTTGCTACTAGAAGGGCTATGAATGTAGTTGGAATAAGTGAAAAAGAACAGGTTTGCAATTTTCTTCTTTGCAATATGCTTATCACCTGTTAATTGCAAATTGACACGACTTATCTTCTTTCGTCTCCTCAGGATGCAATTTTCAGAGTTGTGGCTGCCATTCTCCATCTTGGAAATATTGAATTTTCCAAGGGAGAAGATGCTGATTCATCATCTCTAAAAGATGAACAATCAGTGTTTCATCTCCAAATGACATCAGAACTGCTCATGTATTATATGGTTCTTCTACTTTTCCAACTTAATATTTGATAATTGTACTGCGTGTAATTACAACTTGTTATTTTAGGTGTGATCCCCATTCCTTAGAAGATGCTTTGTGTAAGCGTATGATGGTCACCCCAGAAGAAGTTATCAAGAGAAGTCTTGATCCTCTTGGCGCTGCCGTTAGCAGGGATGGTTTAGCAAAGACAATATACTCTAGACTATTTGATTGGTAATTTTCAACGTCAATGTTTAAATATCTATATGTTTCATATGCCACTGAGGGTGAGATCTGATAAGTCATTACTCGTAATTGTTATCCAGGTTGGTAAACAAAATAAATATCTCTATTGGGCAAGATTCTCATTCGAGGCGCTTGATTGGAGTCCTTGACATTTATGGTTTTGAGAGCTTTAAAACCAACAGGTGATTGCCAAGAGCATGCATGGCTTAGTGTACAAGCATATGCTTGGTGATTATCTTACTTGTCAAAAACACCTAGTGTTAGCATCTAAAAGATAAATTTTTCAACTCCTCTTTTCTCTTGACTTTAGTATGAAGGGTACATTGTATAGAGACATTTACTCTGAGCTGAGATATGATAAAACGTATTATTTATCTTTGACATTCTGCGAATTTTGTGATCTTAGGAATTGGTGTCTTTCTATAAGTTGTCAAAGTCTAAAGAGATATCTATAGCATCACTTAATCGAACCAGTACTTCAGTTGTTCACTGACTTGTTCCTATTTTCGGTGCAGTTTTGAGCAATTCTGTATTAACTACACGAATGAAAAGCTGCAACAGCATTTCAACCAGGTATGAGGTTAGTCGTAGGATATGGCTTCTGATTTGACTCAGGATTCTGTTAATTAATCTGAACTCATAAATATTGTACAGCATGTATTCAAAATGGAACAAGGTGAATATCAGAAAGAAGAAATAGATTGGAGCTATGTGGAGTTTGTTGATAATCAAGATGTAGTGGACCTGATTGAAAAGGTTTGTTTTATTATCCATTTATCTGTTTGTTTTCTATATTGAATTTGTGAGCAATTTGGGTAATTCAAGTGTCCTGGTTCACTAGACATTGTTTTTTTTTTTCCTGTAAAACTGATTCCTATCTTTTGCAGAAGCCGGGTGGTATTATTGCTCTTCTAGATGAAGCATGGTATGATAAAATTTTATCTACCCGTAGCTGTACCTTTTGTTTTGCTACATAGTAACCATCTTCTCCAATCATCATAATTATTTGTTAAGATGCTTACTCTCTGCAGCATGCTACCAAGATCAACTCCTGAAACATTTTCCGAGAAGCTGTATCAAACATTCAAGGATCATAAACGCTTCATAAAACCAAAATTGACACGATCAGATTTTACATTAGTTCATTATGCAGGGGATGTAAGTTTGCACTTCACATTCTGTTGCTTTCAGAAGTAAAGTAGATATATAATATGATTTCTAAGGTCTCTTTTCCATGTTATTGCTTTTCAGGTTCAATACCAGTCCGATCAATTTTTAGACAAAAACAAAGACTATGTTGTTGCTGAGCATCAGGATTTGTTAAATGCTTCCAAATGTTCTTTTGTGTCTGGCCTATTTCCCCCTCTTCCTAAAGAGAGTAGCAAATCTAAGTTTTCCTCAATTGGCGCTCGTTTTAAGGTGACTTTCCTGCAAATCCATTAAGAATTTTCAACTGATAAGTAGGACTAGGTGATTGGACCACAAATTGGAAATTGTTGAACTTTTGATGCCACACTCATCATCTGTACGGGCTGACATATTCAACTAATTTGGTGCAGCTACAATTGCAACAGCTGATGGAGACACTGAACTCTACGGAACCCCACTACATCAGATGTGTTAAGCCAAACAATTTGTTGCAACCAACAGTGTTTGACAATGCCAATGTCTTGCATCAGTTACGCTCTGGGGTCAGTGTTTCCTTTGAATTATCCATAACGATATGTTTTGATGTCTTGAGGTGTTACATGATCTTTGTCTTGTGCAGGGTGTTCTTGAGGCCATCAGAGTGAAATGCGCTGGATATCCAACAAATAGGACTTTCATTGAATTCTTAAATCGATTTATCATTCTTGCACCGGAAATTCTGAAAGGAGAGTATGTATCAGTTCTACCCATTAAGCTTAATCTTTCTACGCTGTTGTATACCTTATTGCTTCTGAGTCTGTATACAGCGGTTTCCTTACCTTACACTGTAATCAGGTACGAAGCAGAAGTTGCATGCAAGTGGATTTTGGAGAAAAAGGGGCTTACAGGTTACCAGGTAAGGTTCCTAGGAAGTTATCTTAAATGTTAAAGGAATCCAAGCTTCGGATGAGTTGAATACATGTAGAATTTTCAGTATCCTATCAAAATTGAGTTTCTCAGATAGTATAATTCCCCATGGTGCGTGTTGATATAAAATATAATTTGCAGATTGGAAAAAGTAAAGTTTTTCTGAGAGCTGGTCAGATGGCTGAGCTAGATGCTCACAGAACAAGAGTGCTTGGCGAATCAGCAAGTATGATTCAAGGGCAAGTTAGAACTCGTCTGACAAGAGAACGATTTGTTCTCATGCGGAAGGCTTCAGTTAATATACAGGCTAATTGGAGAGGTGAATGCCTCAGATCTTCTTTTGGCGTTATGTCATTGATATGCCCAGATAATTAGCAATGCTGTAAAGTCTCTCTTTCATATTTTAGGAAATATTGCACGAAAGATATCCAAGGACATGAGAAGGGAGCAAGCTGCTGTCAAAATCCAGAAAAACTTACGTAGACAGATTGCCAAGAAAGATTACGGAAGGACCAAATCTTCCGCAATCGCCTTGCAAAGTGGAGTCCGCACAATGGTTGCCCGTCATGAATTCCGATATAAATTGAAGTCTAAGGCAGCAACTGTGATTCAGGTCCTTTTCTCATTACTTTTTTCCGTACTTAACAAATGCTCATGGAACCATTTATCTCAAGAACTAGAAATGACTTATAACTCTAAGCAACTTGCAGGCATATTGGCGTGGTTACAGTGCTATATCTGACTACAAGAAATTGAAAAGAGCTTCTCTTATTTATCAAAGTAGACTTAGAGGAAGAGTTGCCCGGAAACAGTTGGAACAGTCAAAGAAGGTATTACAAACCAATCCATGTAGCTTGTTGAGTATCAAATGTTTTAGTCTCTGCAGTATGTAAATATAAGCAGAACATGGCTTGTCTCATTCGAGGAAGAAGTAGTTGGTTTTGGAATTGATGTAAATCATGGGTACAGGCTGACAAAAAGGAAGAGGCAAAGGTGGAGCTTTCCAATGGAGCAGAAGAGGCAGTTGATATGTCGTTTGTACAACATTCAGAGCAAACTGTTGATGCAGAGATTGAACATGATCAAAAGCCATACCCAAAACTTTCCATTCTGGCAGATGATGATGGACTTGATAAGTCATTCGTAATGCAATCAGAGGAAAGTGATGATGAAGAGATAGGACATGAAAGAAAGGCGAAACATTCGATTCAAGCAGAAGATGGTATTGAAAAGTCCTTCGTAATGCATTCAGAGGAAAGTGATGATGAAGAGATAAGACATGAAAGAGAGACAAAACATTCCATCCAAGCAGAAGATGGGATTGAAAAGTCCTTTGTAACGCACTCAGAGCATAGTGATGATGAGGAGATAGGACATGAAAAAAGCACAACACATTCCATCGAAGCAGAAGAAGGAATTGAGAAGTCCTTTGTACTCAAATCAGAGAAGCCTTACAACCCTTTTTCTGTTGTTAGCCAAATGTCAGATCCTATTCGCGATACAGAAATCGAGTCCCTCACTGCAGAAGTTGAGATGCTGAAGGTAATTTTTCTATACCCTCCAACATTTTGAACAGCTTCTAGACACGGCATGCTTCATATCTCTGGATTTTGAAACTGTTTTATTGATAGACAACCATATATCCTAAACAACATGTATTGCGGCTATCATCTTAATCAAACGCATCAGGAGGATAAACTGAAAATTTATTATTCTCTCCAGGCCTTGTTGCAAGTTGAGAAGCAAAGAGCTGATATTTCGGAAAGAAAATGTGCTGAAGCCCGAGAACTCGGTGAGAGAAGACGCAAAAGATTAGAAGAAACAGAAAGAAGAGTTTACCAGCTACAAGACTCTTTGAACAGGTATTATTGATTCGTACTTCTAACAACTATATATTATCTTAGATATATCTTCTTTCAGACAATATTGACTGAAAAAAAAGCCAAACTGCAGTAGTTTTATTTACTTCAAATAGTGTACATTTACTTATGCTAAGTCTTATTTAGTGTATTCCAGGTTGTTATATTCTATGTCAGACCAATTCTCGCAACTGAAGTCCATCTTGAGATCTTCTTCTATGTCGACTTCAACGTTGGCTTCAGCGCCAGTTGTGCGCGATGATCTTGCTGATAGCTCTGAGAACTCTGAAGCTTCATCAACTGATTCGGATTTCACTTTTCCGGCTCCATCTCCTTCCTCGGACAATTTTTCGAATTTTAACCCGAATCAGTTGCAAGTCATTGTTCAGGATCTATCGACCACAGAAGCCAAAGGTCAGTGGTAATAGCACTAAAAACCCATGAAAAAATGCAAGTCAATTTGTCTATAGAACTAAAAATTTGATTAGCTTTTCGATGGCTTATGTCTTCATCTAGAAATATAGATTTGATCCCCTTAAAACATAAAGATTTTGCACAAGGTATACATTGTTAATGGAATCATCCTTCTTCTCATCTTGTAGAACAATAATATTGCAGGAACAGAGAGCTATGACAGTGATAAGGAAGGGGGCTTTGAAGATTACTTCTGATGATGAAGCGCCGATTTGATCTATTCACAAGATATTTTTGGAGTGCTGATATGATAATCTTTTTACACCATTGTTGTGCCACAGGGCAATTTTTTTAGTGTTTACACTTAGTTCAAACTTCATTTGTAGTTTTCTCAGGAGTAGATGCTGCAAACAAACTATGTAGGGTCATCAAAGTTATGTCAAGTTCTATGTGGTTAATGCATAAAAAAAACCATGTTTGTTTCCTCAACTAATACAACTACAACTTAATTCCAGAATTACTAATTTGCTGTTTTTTCTTCCCTCATCCTTGCAATTGATGAGTTTGAATTACGAATTTCTTCTTGCAGTTTAGTTCCATGAATGAAATAACTGTTAGATTTGTTATGATATATCCAACACTATCTCACGGACAAGAGAGTATTGGATATTTAATGTTTACCTCTAACATGCATACAACAAGCACCAGTGGTCTAGTGGTAGAATAGTACCCTGCCACGGTACAGACCCGGGTTCGATTCCCGGCTGGTGCATCAAAATATATTATTTTTTAAGCCATACTCGACTTAAGACAGCCCATTTCATTGGCTCAATGCTCCAAATTTTTTAACTGTCTCTGTTTTTACATAGTAAAATTATAAAATCAATCACATGAAACTTTATAATGTTTGTCCTTCATCTCGAGCACTGGCACACTATAACACTGGACACGAAACATTTCATTATAAGATTGTAGGAGCCAACAAAGAGAATGAAAATATGTCATGAGATGATGGATGGGTCATGGGTGGATGGGTGGACCATGGATGTTCAGAATACTCCGAGGTTTGCCACTTTTATCGAGTAAGGTAGTATATGACTAGAAATAAACCCACGAACGATGCCACGAGTGTCAGCATTCTTCGGCTTGACTTTGTCTCAAAAACCTGCAAAGGATTCAATACAACAGATCAGAAACGCTTTGCAACCAATAGTGAAGTTAGGCTTACCGCTGTAAGAGACAGAGAGAGGGAGAGCATGTCTGCTCGGATATACCGTTTTAAACCGGTCCATGGTTCCTGAGAGAATCCCCCTTGATGAATCCATATCATTGCCCTATATAGAAACCTTACAAAATGTTCAAAACAACGTCTTCTGTGAGAAAGAAAAAAAAATTATCAGAAAAAATTGGAAAATACCATTCTGTCAAGCATGCGGTTATGAGTATCGACCTCTTCATTTATGTCGCCAGATAGCTGTTCATGAAAAAAAGAAACAAATCAGAATCTGGTCCAAGCCATATAGGCTCTAACAACACGTAACAAATATGAACCAAGAAATGTGAAACTATGTTATGGTTTCTATTATACAACTATGTACATAGAAGAAAAACCCCATGCTACAAATGTATAACAGGACTATGTTCCTCTTTGTTAGCATTTCCTAAACTTTGACCATTCTTAACATCATGTTTAATGCACGATTTTATGCTTGCCATTTCATTAACACTCCACAAAAGTTTGAAACATGACATAAGAATCAGAAGCAGGAAGGCTTACTCGTTTTAAGAGAATGACTCTGTCTTGCAATCCTTCCAAGGCACGTTCATTCTCATGCTCATTGATTTCGTGCGAGTACGAAGGAGCAGCTCTGATTCCTCCCTCTTCAATGCCATCAAAGAGAGAACTTCTTCCACCACGAGGCTCCCTGCAACAAATTTAGTTCTTGAGCAAGGAAACAGTACCATCTTCCACTCGGATTACGATTCTACAAAATCGACAAATAAAGAGCTCAAAAGCACCTAATCTCTAAAGCTAAAGGCATATAATATACAAACACCACGACGCACTTGCAAGCATGAAACTTAGACGCTATGTGTGTTCTTCTTATCTCATTTACCCATTATCATGGAACACCAACTACAAAATTCAATCGCACTAGACATCATCGATGAAACCAATTTCAGATTCCGATTATGAATTTAGATCCGAATCTTAAAATTACATGAATTGAGATACTTCTACATCTACCAGAATACAGAACACCAGTCCTACTCTATCGATTTCTATACCCACTGCTTCTTCAGATCCACGTGACGAACCATACTCTACAAATCACAGCGCTCATGAAAACATATATAATCATCAGAATCGCAAGATCATAATTTCCAAAAATCGAATAGAGATCTACTGGAAAACAAAACAAAAAACTGGCGATTTGAGTTGATGGATCTAACCTTCTAGGATTCATCGATCAATCGAATAAACGATTCAATTCTCGATTTCGCTTCAAAAATTCTCAGATGTTTCCAGATTTCACAAGGATCTTCTGCGGTTTCCGAAACGTAAATTGAGGAAGAAAAACTGACGAAATGTCGAAAGACACTCAACACACTCAACAGACACACAAGAAAATGTTTTCAACACACGTGTATACGCTAAGTAATCAGAGCTGTTATTTATCAAAAAAAACTATAGGGGCTGAATTAAAGTTATAAGATTATTAAGGGGGCAAAAACTAAATTTGGTTATTACCGGAATAGGTCCCGCGTTTTTTCTTTTTTTTCTTTTTTCGCGAATCGGATTCTCTTCTCTTGTGTATGTATATACAAAAACCCTAGTCGTCTGCTCCGTTACTCTCCGTCGTCTTCGTGTCGGAAACCCAGATTTTTTTTTCAAACGCCGACGAAACTGATTTAGTGATGGAATCTAATGGATTAGTTTCATCGACGGATAAAATCGGCGGCGTAAGTAACTTGGAGAAGTTTTTGTGCGAGCGATTGGTGGATCAGTCGCAGCCGATCTCGGAGCGATTTAGAGCTCTCTTCTCTCTTCGCAATTTGAAAGGCCCAGGACCTCGCAACGCTCTGATTCTAGGTTTGTTTCCTTTCTTGTTTGAATTGGCAAAAAAAAATTATAACTTTGGGAAGAACATTTGAGATATTAGGATTTTCCCTTTAGTTTTATCGCTTTCACCATGTAGAATAAATTATAGATTCAAATATTGAAGAATTTCTTAGTTTACATTTGCTTGAATCGAATTTGCAAAAAATTCCTTCTTGTATCCTTATAGTGGCACTTGATGAATATGCTAAATGTGGAAGCTTTGTCTCTTGTTTTTTTGTGATTTCTTTGAGTCTTCTGTATAAGACTGAGTTGAATTCTTTGCTGTGTAATTACTATAGCTATTTCATTTGCGTGACCTGTCTCATTACTGATTGTTTCTGGCTTGGTATCTGAAATTTAGACAGTTGATTTTTCCCGTTGGTTGGGTTCTCTATATCTTAAGATGAAGACCATGATAATGTAGTTTTAGTAAGGGGAGGTTTCTATCGATAATCGAAGCTGGCATTAAACTTCCCATCTATCTTTTTTTCCTTTCTCCTGCAGCATCCAGAGACTCATCTAATTTGTTAGCACATGAAGCTGCATTTGCATTGGGTCAGATGCAAGATGCTGAAGCAATTCCTGCTCTAGAGTCAGTTCTTACTGATATGTCTTTGCATCCAATAGTACGGCATGAGTTGAGTACAGTTGATCCTTTGGAGTTAATCTCTGATATTCTATATTTGCTATGTCTTAGTAAACGATTTTGATCCTTTCATGTCGCTGATGCGCTGTTGCTATAACAGGCAGCAGAAGCTCTCGGGGCCATTGGTTTAGCGGGTAATGCTGATATTTTAAAGAAAAGCCTGATCATGGATCCGGCTCAGGAGGTTCGGGAAACATGTGAATTAGCTCTCAAAAGGATTGAAGAGTTGAGCAATGTTGATGCTGAGAACCAGTCATCCACGACAGAGAAATCGCCTTTCATGTCTGTTGACCCAGCTGCTCCAGCCGCTGCTTTCACTTCTGTCCATAACTTGAGGTTCTTGTACACTTGAGCAACTCAAAAACTTCTAGATGATTTACCATTTTGTAACAGGTTATTGATTAAGATCATCGAACTTCAGGCAAATTCTTCTGGATGAAACAAAAGGCATGTATGAGAGATATGCTGCACTTTTCGCTCTGAGGAATCATGGTGGAGAGGAAGCTGTTTCTGCCATAGTTGATTCTTTGAGTGCTAATAGTGCCCTTCTACGTCACGAGGTACGTCATGGTGGAGAGATTGTCTTTGTTAAGATCTTGTATCTTGAATCTTTGCTTTAAACTGTATATTTAATGCCTTGTAATTGATGCACTTTTTCTTAGGTAGCTTATGTCTTGGGCCAATTGCAAAACAAAGCTGCTTTAGCTACTCTGAGCAAAATACTGGGAGATGTGAACGAGCACCCGATGGTTAGACATGAGGCTGCAGAAGCACTTGGTTCTATTGCAGGTATCTTTCCTAAATGCAATTCATCTTTTGAATTTGACTGTCTTTACTTACTCTTTGCATTGATGGGCTATTTTCAGATGAGCAGAGCATTGCATTGCTACAAGAATTCTCAAGGGACCCTGAGCCAATTGTATCACAAAGCTGTGAAGTTGCATTGAGTATGTTAGAATTTGAAAATTCCGGAAAATCTTTCGAGGTAAATACTTTCATCTCAAACTCTTGCCCTCGTATACATATAGATAAATGCCGTGTGCGAAACTGTATCGACCCATATCGGAACCTTTTTTGCAGTTCTTTTTCACTCAAGACCCGCTTGTCCACTAAGAATGCTCAAGGATCTTAACCATTCTTCTTCAACCATTTATCAACAAAGGAAACACAAACTTTAGCAGAAAGCAGCCATTTGTCTACATAGAGAGACAAAAACTGATACTTCACATGTCATTATGTACGACTATTATAATTCTCTTCTCTTGGTTGAGTTTAAGGTTAAGATACATACATTGTCTTGATGGGTATGGAAGCTTTTCATTGTTAAAGAAAAGGAATGAGAGTATTGCCAGATATTAGTAAAAGAAAGTAGAATATTGTGTAATGTTGTATTGCCCATTATTGATCTGTCTCCTTAGAAGCTGCACGATGATCTTGCATTTGTTAACAATTAAATGCACATTTTTCTTCAAATCAAAGAAATCAATCTCACTTGGGCAACCTCTTCTCTTTGTGTATACAAAAACCCAGATTTTTTTCAAACTAATCTAGTGATGGAATCTAATAGATCAGTTTCATCGACGACTAGAGGCTGTGTCGACGTAAGGTGCTTGGTGAATTCTCTGTGCAAGCGAGTGGTGGATCAATCGTTACTGATCTCGGACCGATTTAGAGGTCTCTCCTCTCTTCGCAAGTTGAAAGGCCCAAAACCTCGCGATGCTTTGATTCTCGGTTTGTTTCTTTTTCTTGTTTGAATTGGGAAAAAGTTGTAACTTTAGGAAGAACATTTGAGATATTCATTATGCTAAATGTGGAAACTTTGATTGGAGCTTCTTTATAAGGCTGAATTTGATTGGCTTTGTATTTGCTTCATGTATCCAAAGCTACAAGTTTCTGCATTTCCCTTCTAGTTAACTATTCTAGAAGAAAAGTTTCTATCGATCATCGAAGCTGGCATTAAACTTCCCATCTATCTTTTTTTCCTTTCTCCTGCAGCATCCAGAGACCCATCTAATTTGTTGGCACATGAAGCTGCATATGAATTGGGTCAGATGCAAGATGATGAAGCAATTCCTGCTCTGGAGTCGCTTCTTAATGACATGTCTTTGCATCCAATAGTACGGCATGAGTTGAGTATAGTTGATCCTTGTGTTGGAGTTAATCTCATATAATCCTTATTTCCTCTGTATCAGTATACGCTTTTTCTTATCGCTGATGCGCTCTGTTAATATCACAGGCAGCAGAAGCTCTTGGAGCCATTGGTTTAGCGTGTAACGTTGACATTTTGAAGAAAAGCTTGATCATGGATCCAGCTCAGGAGGTTCGGGAAACGTGTGAATTAGCTCTCAAAAGGATTGAAGAACTTAGCAATGTTGATACCGAGAACCAGTTATCCACAACAGATAAATCGCCTTTCGAGTCTATTGACCCAGCTGCTGCTTTCTCTTCTATCCACCAACTGAGGTTCTTCTACACCTTGACCAACTCGAAAACTTGTAGATGATTTACCATTTTGTAACAGGTTATTCATTAAGATCATTTAACTACAGGCAAATCCTTCTGGAAGAATCAAAAGGCATGTATGAGAGATATGCTGCACTTTTTGTTCTAAGGAATCATGGTGGAGAGGAAGCTGATTCTGCCATAGTTGATTCTTTGAGTGCTAATAGTGCCCTTCTACGACACGAGGTTTGTCAAGTCTCCTTCATTTGATGAATTTCAGTTTGATGATCATTGTTCTCTAGTGAGAATTTGAATGAGTGTTTTGTTACTTTGAATCTTTACTTTTATTGTTCTCCAACCTTAAACTATATAAGTGCTGCCTTGTAATTGAATGCAATTTTTATTTTTAGGTTGCTTATGTCTTGGGCCAATTGCAAAACAAATCTGCTTTAGCTACTCTAAGCAAAATATTGTGAGATGTGAACGAGCACCCGATGGTTAGACATGAGGCTGCACTTGGTTCTATTGCAGGTATATTCCCAAAACTGTGATCCATCGCTTGGAACGATCACAATTCTACTGTTTACTTACTCTTTTTGCATTGCTTGGCTCTTTTCAGAAGAGGAGAGCATTGCATTGCTACAAGAATTCTCAAGGGACCCTGAGCCAATTGTATCAGAAAGCTGTGAAGTTGCATTGAGTATCTTGGAGTTTGAAATTTCCGTAAAATCATTCGAGGAACATCTTGCCCTCACCATGGACAGTTGAATGCCTCTGGTAACGACCCATATCAAAACCTTTTTGCAATTCTTTGTCACTCAAGACCACCTTGCTCAATAACAATGCTCAAGGATCTTAACCATTCTTCTTCCAACATTTACCAACGAAGGAACACAATGTTTAGCTTCAAGCAAACATTTTCTACAGAGAGAGAAGGAAAAAAAAACTGATACTTGTACCATTTCTATAATTCTCTTCATTGAGTTTAAGGTTTAGATACATTGTCTTGATGAGTATTTTATTTGCACAAGCATATTGATCAATGTTTTTTTGTTTTTTGGGTCAAATTGATCAATGTTTGTTTAGCATCTGATATTGTAAACTAATTAAATCCAAATAATGTTTTGTCTTCATCGACCAAAGTTTTAAATATTAGTTTCTTTTAGTTTTCTTCTACTAGGTTCGAAGTTAAACAAGATTATGAATCGGATGTACAAAAGTTCTTCGTTAAAAATAAGGAAAAATAAAGTGTTGTTTAGCAGCATTGGTCAAAGAACGATCTCATTAATTTATTTTTAAGCCACCGCACGATCATTAATTTATTTTAATTAAAGTGTTTTTGTAAAGAGGGCAAATTTTGCTTAGCTTATAAATACGCAATTTAATTAAATATACGTAATTAGTTTGTTTCTATCCAAAATTTACATAGCATTAGCAAATGTCGGTACACCTTTAACCGGCACTTTCCGGTTTACCCGCACCATAAGAACACGACAAACGGCAACATTTCCAATGTCCGGCGTTCGGCGGTAGAAGTCAAGATCAAAACACTAAAATTAATTATAAGCACCAAGGAGATATATTTGGCATAAACCAATAAATTATTACAAAACTAAACATTTAGCTTATTAATCGGCCGTCTACCTTATTAATTAGTTGTTAAGCAGTTTAATGAAAATATGTCGACGTCTAACCAATCAATGAATAAATATAATTAGAAGAAGAAGATGAACTAAACATAAGAAGATGAACTCATCAATACTTTTGAACTAAATATTGTTGACAATGCAAGGTCATCAATTAATGCTACAAAAATTATTAGAAGAAATACTTTTGCAACTCATCTATGAGAAGAGATATAGTTAGAAGCAGAAGTTGAACAAAAGTTATTGATTTGTCTCCGTAGAACCCTGCACGATGACCTTGCATTGTCAACAATTCACGCCCTTTGGTTCACTCAAAAGTTTTTGACATTAAATGCACAATTTTGCATTCGTTCAATGAAGACGAGAACTAGAGAGATAGTATAGATTCAATTTACGTCATAAATAATATTGTACTTATTCGAATTACAATTGTTTCATCATACACTATTTATGGACTAAAAGACAAGATAGGATTCAAGTTCTAGTGATGATACTCATAAGAAATGATAATCTAAAGGAAAAAGGTGACGCAAATGGTAGTCAAACGAAACAAAAATTAGTTGATAATATTATCATGATCTAGTGGAGTGCAATGCTATGCATATATATATATATATATATATATATATATATATATATATATATATATATATATATTTCTTTTTTTTTTTAAATTCAATGCTATGCATATATAAAATAATTAAACCAAAAATACCAACACAATTCTTCATATCAAAACTCATAAGCCCTTTTTATAAAATCAAACCAAAAACACTAACACCTCTCCACCATCGTATCTTGTTTTGTTCTATCTTTCCAATTAACACCATTTCCTAGGTTGCTTGTGCACATTTCCGACGACAATTCCTAAAAGATTCAACAATTGCATACAAATAGTCATATAGAGAACAAAACGAAGATTTTTTTGTTCTTAAACCTAAATTTAAGAAACTTTTTTGTAACTACAAAGATTTTTTTTGTTCCGATGGCATCTTCCGGCGCGGGAATGGGTTCTCCGTGCGGCGCATGCAAGTTTCTAAGAAGAAAATGTGTGCCGGATTGCGTATTTGCACCGTACTTCTCCTCAGAAGAAAGTGCGGCGAGATTCGCTGCCATGCACAAGGTGTTCGGGGCAAGTAACGTTTCCAAGATCTTACTCCACGTTCCTGTCCAAGAACGGTATGAGGTTGTCGTCACCATGGCCTATGAAGCTGAGGCTCGTCTCCATGACCCTGTCTACGGTTGTGTCTCTCATGTTTTCGCACTTCAACAACAGGTAAAATCGATTAACATTCTTGTTTTTTTTATGCATACCATATTAACAACAATGGATATTTAATTTGAAGTTCATCTTGTATCGTCTTCTTTTTTTTATCCTATAGATCGTTGGAGTGATGCAATTGTTTTTTCTTCGGCTAAACAGTTTCATTTATTTCAACTTGAAGTTTCAAACTCTATCGTTGTAATGATAATAATTAGTATTTTTTGGTTAAAAAAATATCAACTATATATGATTCTTATTGATTCGATTCTTATTTTGTGTATTTATTTGTATGTTAAGATTTGTCTTTACAATCTAACAAAAATGTTTCTATCAAATTTCATTAAACAATATTTTAACATACAATTGGATGTGCGTGTGTATATAGGTGGCTTTCTTGCAAGCACAAATGATGCAACTAAAGGAAAACCTCGCCCACCAGACCATCACCACAGTCGCCGGAGATCTGAGAAACAGATCGGACAAGACGTGGCAACAAACAAGTGGGTACACGATACCGTACAAACCATACAGTCACGAAAACCCTAATAAATCGGTCTCACCACAGAACTCAATCGAATCGTTGGAACACAGCAATATGAGTAGTGAAGTCATGAATAACGTGCAAGAGATTCAAACCGGCCGGTTTGCGTTTCATCAGGACGGTTATCCAAACAAGAAGAGATCAGTGACTTACTGTAATAGCGATCTTGAGGAGTTTCACGCTTTGGCTTTTAGGATGATGGGAAACTACTGATTTAGTAATTAATAAGACGTAGTGCAAATTATATGTCATGTGCTTTTCTTTAATTTCTTCTTACTATTTCTTCTTATTATTTCTTTCAACTGTTGAGCCTTTTTTCTCTAGAAAAAAAAAATATCGATCGATGCTTTCTATTTATCGAGGAAGAAACATTTTGTGCCCACATATGAAAAAAGTTTAATATAGATGCAATGCAAGATAAAAAAAGGTCAAAGCGACAGAAGAACGACCTAGCCACACCTACAGTACACTCCACCGTTTTTGCTAGTTTGGAACCGGCGGTCGGCGGCTACCTCAGTGTCGGTGCCGGTTCTCCTGTTTATAGTCTTTTTGCTTTTGTTCTCATCGTTTTAGTCTCAGATCTGATTTCGGATCTCGGTTCTGAACTCGGTGTTGATCGGAGGTTAGGTTGTGTGGGTTTTGGTCGGAGCTTGAGGTTGAGGTGGTGCTAGTTGTCATATGCAGGGCTGTCGTCTGGGTCAGTCTCGTGGTTCCCTCACTTGGTGCTCCGTTCTGAGCTTTCTAGCCAGGTTATCCCCTCCGCGCTATCTGATTTAGTCGGAGATAGCCTTCGGTTGGTCGGTGGTGTTCGGATCGAGTCTGTGTTTTGATCTTGCATTCGTCTTATCCGTTGTTCAGTCTCTTGATCCGAAGCTTGTCCTCTAGGTGGTTTTGTGATCCTTTGGTTTGGATCAATGGCCCTTCCTTTTGGGTCTGGTTTTTGTAGCTTAGCCAGCTTGATTAGTGTAGATGTTGTGGGCTCTTTCGCTCTTTGCCGGATCCGATTGGGTACCACTCGGGGTCCGAGATTTGGTATTGTTCGGTTAGAGAGGGTTCGCTTTTTGTCTCTACAATAGAGATCTGGTCGGGATCTTGGTCTTTTCTAAGGATTCTATCTAGGCGTCGTCAAGTCGGGGTTCGCCCGTAATCGTCATTCCGGGAGTCTTAGTTGAAGATCATGTTTGTTTTCTTCCATCTTGCCGGAATAGTCTCCTATGTATCTCAATTTGGTTAGGTATACTTATTCGCTATGGAAGGAGCCGCATTTCGTGTGTTGGGGTCTCTTAGCCATGTCGATATGCTTTCGCGTTTGTTCCCGCTTTGTTTAGTTAGTCTCGTTGGCAAGGTCTGTTTGGATTAGGCTTGATCGTTAGTTGTGGTTCTTTTGATCTCATGTTAGGGACTATGTCCCCTTTATGTTTTAATTTGTTTGTATTTTGGTTTTATCCATGTCTCCCTCACGCAGGGCTTAGACTCCGCGGATTTTGTACTCCGTCGGCTTAATATTCCAAAAACATATTCCACCCCTGTATTATTCCAGTGTTTGTAATAAAATTCAGATGACATTAAAAAAAAATGCAATGCAAGATGTCTACTAAATGATATAAGATAGACCTTAGGGTTAGATATCGTAGGCTTGGCCTTAAATCAGTTCACATCAATGTATATAACTATATATATATATATATATATATATATCATCTTCTCGTAGGCTACTTGCTTAAATAAAAATAATGATACTATATGGTGTGTGTTCGCACATGATCAAGATTCAAGATGGCCAAGACTATAACTGCCATTTTTTTTTTTTGGAACATCTGAATAATATATATAAGCGCCCAAGCGATTGTTACAATTACAAGGAGACATTGCAAACATACAACCATGGTATAAAACCCATCAGACCATACATAAAAGATCAAAGACGACACACATATAGAAAGCCTTTCTCACAATAAAAAAAGCTCCGTCAACCAGCCGGATGACCTTGAACAATGTATAATTGCCAACGATTCTCTTGAGTTACACTCTGAGCAATCAAGAAAACTCCTCTATTAGCACTTCGACTTTCAAAAACCATCCTCAAATTTGATCAAAAGACGATTCATCTCGGAGACATGGTACCAAAAAGCATGCCAGCCAGGTGGTCAGAGGCAAAAATTATCTTGTTCAACCTGTGAGAGACCATACAATCCATAGACCATAGTAGACTAGTCAAGTGAGCTTCCTTTAAAGTCTTAATACCAGAGAAAGATCGCCTACTATGCATCAAAACCACACCCCTTGTATCCCTTACCAGTCACCAAGTTTCTCTTGGATCAGGCATACCTATATTGCATTTAAGCCAGGGATCAGACGGCCTTTTCCACTTCACTTCTTGACGACTAGGCAGAGGGAAAGTATCATCACTTCGGTTCTCATGAATTGATTGAGCCAGAAACCATTGCGATGTTACTTCTCTGATCTTTGCGATGGTGTCAGTCGCCAAAAATGCTTTACCTTCAAAACAAAAGGCATTTCTGTTCTTCCACAAGTACCACAAAATCCAAGGAAAGTTTTGCCTAATCTCTTTATTGACCTGTTTTCTCTTTTCCACCAGAAACAAGTAATGGAAGTTGGAGAAAAGAGAAAACCTGTCAAAGCCATCTGTCGGGTTAGGGAAATCAGACAATGCCCAAGTCAAGCGGGCTACATGACAAATGAATAGCAGATGATTAATGGTCTCCACCTCCGCACCACAAGCTTGACATCTCATATCTAAATCCATCCCTCTATGGCCAAGATTATCAGCCACAGCTACTGCTCCAGATAAAACTCTCCAAAGGAATAGTTTGATTTTGGGAGAAGTTTTCAGAGTCCAAATTTGAGCCTTGATCCCATTTAGTGAAGGCAAACTACTAGCTTCTCTGATTAACTCAGCATGTTTAGTTTGATTGGCTAGCCAGAATCCAGAGCTCACTGAGTACTCCCCACACTTCGTGTGCATCCAACAGTAATAATCATCCATTGACACAACCGGTTTTTTAGCCAAGATGAGAGCAATATCCACTGGAAAAAAGTTGTCACTCAAAACATCAAAATCCCATTCTCTTCTTTGAAAATCAATCAATGAACAAACCTTAAGTTCCAAATCGACAATAGGATTTTTCATGAGAGGATTTCTCCTGTGGCCATCAAAGAGCCACCAATCTGTCCATACCAAAGTAGAATTACCATTTCCAATCATTTTCCTAATGCCTCTATCAAGCAATTCTCGACCAAAAACAAGGCTTCTCCAAGCAAATGACGAGACTATAACTGCCATTATATATACATATTTTTACATGGTATGCAAAATCTTTAAACATCAAATATTATGAAAGACATTAGTATTAAAATTTTGTTTCAGTCTTAATGAGTACAAGACAACAATAAAACTCGGCGTTCGCTTGTTAGTGTGGAAGAGAAATTGAAAATAAAATAAAAATGAAAATTAGCAACTAAATACTCCAATATCCTTTAAACATTGAACATTGAAAATTCGTAAATTGTAACACATATGGCCTATGGTTGAACTAAAATTCAAACTGGATTGAACATTGAAAGTTTGATTTGGTTTTACTCTTTTGTCGGTCAATATGCCTAGCTAAGTTTTTCTTCACGGATAGTAATACAACTAAAAGGCAAATATGATATACAACAAGACTGGCACAAATATCCTATATATAGTCTTTTTGAATATTAGCAACCTGAAAAAATAATTGATCATATATAATTTTGATGGTTTGTAATAGTGTCTAACGTTTCAAGTTGCTAATTAAAAAAGGATATATAGAAGGGAAAAAAAAATCATACAAGATTATCAACGAAACAAAGAATTATTGAAAAAGATGTCATCTTTATTCATGTCTAAATTTATTACATAAGAGGACCACATTTTGATTATAGATTTTAAAAGGTTAGACATGTTTACCTAACAATAATTAAGAAGTGGCTTAATTAATATCATCCAAAAAAAAAGGAAGTCTCTTAATTAATTATAGTGGTATATTGGTATTTTAGACAAAATGTCCCCTTAATAGGATGCAACTTAACTACTTTGTTCTTTGTCACTTCTAATTGCTTTAATTATCTTTAAATCACTCATTGGTTTTGCTTTTGCTAACTCTGATTAGTCTCATCTAATCCAAACTGTAAGTTCCACCAAGAAGCTTCTCTAGTTCATCACACCCCTACATCACAAGCATTATTACAAAGACTATATCTTGTTTTGAAAAAATATCATAATTTATGCTTTGTAATCTCGAGGTAACCTAATGTCATTTATTAAGCAATACTTATTTAATTAAACTCATAGCTAATGTTCACCCAGTCAATCTTAAGCTGCTTGTTTTATTTCTGATTTGACTATGAAATAAAACTCAGGAGAAAAATTTTACTATCAAGATATAACCCCTAATGTTACTGGGCCTAGAGAAGATAAATTGATTGCAAAGATTGTATATATATGTTGATGGCCCTAGCGGGCTTAATGTTTTTCTACGTTATTCGTGAAGGTCAAGGCCACACACTACTTAACGTATGGGACAACTCAATGTGAGACCACATTTTCTATTTTCACATTAGGAAGCTACTAGCTAGGACCATGTATAAATCTGTTTTATTAATAAGTTGGATACGTTTTGTTATCCGTGATTAGTGACTATAGATCAAAATAGTAACAGCAGAATCTCTTTGTAGTATTTTTTGCGGAATCTGATAGAATCTGACTGAATTTATAGTATTCTTTGCGAAATCTGGTAGAATATCTTGAAATGTAAATGGTAATAGCTAAACTTAGTTGAATCTAAATGATTTTTTTTTTTTTGAAAATTAATATTTATATAAACCTATAAAAATTAGTATTTATATAATTAACGAGAAAACTTGCAATTCAAAAAATTAAAGATGAATTTAGTAAATTAATCCAAAGTTTTGTTTCAGTAAAATTTACGCTAATTGTTGAATATTTTTTTCACAAAAAAATTCTTATGTTTTCTTTAAATTATATTAGTACACAAAATTACGAAAAAATTCGAATCTAACCAAACCAAAAAAAAAAAAACTTAAAATAAATAAACACAACTTTTGTTTTAAAAGTAATAAAACTACCTAAATTATCTAAAAGTTCTCCAATTACAATAATTATTTTAATTTGTTCAAACAAAAATATTTATAAATTATCCAAAATTATTTGTAATTACATGAAAAACCCAAATATGATAAAGTCTTTACGTGTTTAATAATGATTTTAAATATCCAAAATTATATATATTATATTCATATTATCCGATTCATTTTTCAAAAAATAATTTTGATGTACTTTCGATCTCCTAAATACTATTATCTAACTCAAATATCCGCTCTTATCCAATTTATTATCCAAAATAAACATATTTATACATCATTTGGTGTTGAAAAATTGTTGTATCTAGCTGAATTCAACTGAATCTTGCAATATATTTTTTGTTGAATTCCTTATCTAACTGAATCTGGTAGAATTTTTTTATGTAGCAAATGGTAACTGCGGAATTGTTGAATCTAGCTGAATCTGGCAAAAAAAAAATTATTGTTTAAGCGTATCTAAGATGAATTTTTCTTTCGATATCTTTTGTTTTATTGTAAATATACTATCGATAGTAAATTTACAATAAATATCCGTATTAGATTTACAATAAAAATATATATGTTTGAAATAGCTACAAAAGAAAAAGATGAGGTGAAATAATAAATTTGGGTTGTACATTAGGTTAATTTTGTTTATCTATCTATTTTTTATATAACTCATGGTAAATCTCAAACCTATGGTCCAGACTAATACATGGGGGATATGCAGTCCATGGATAAATCCTCTTTCCGGATAATCAAATGGGATGAAAGCAAAAGCCCATATCTACTAGTTCAAACTAGTTGCTAAGTGGATTGTATGCCCATATACTACTTTGCATAGTATAAAATATATTAGTATATATATATAGTATGCATCGGTTTAATGAATGGGATAATGTGGATGAGCGCGCCCTAAATTCATATCCAGTACTAGCTAGTACGTACAAAATAAGTATAAATGGTTTCATATATCCAATGATTTTAGCGTTTAAAACAACTTTAAGTTTGGAGCTAATTAGTTAATTTAGAATTGCATTTTATGTAAATGATGAAAATCACATCATTGTTATGAAACAAACAAATTAATTCGATGTATTGATCTGCTATATATGTCTACTCGATGATAATAATGAGAAAATATTATATAAGAACACCAATAAATGCATGTATTCGAACAACAACAACACCAAACATATCAATGTAGTCTGATAAGCATTTTTGAGAAATGTTACTGACCAATCTAATCCATTACGAGCATTATTCATACCGAGGATTATATATCTTATTAGTCATACAGATAAATTATATAACTAAACTGTATAAAGATATATACATGATCATTTCAAGAGAAATGAAAAATTATTGAACCACCATTCATTTGTGAAGAACCTGAATTGGCTGATCTAATTAAGAGCTTGTGGTGTTTAGAATTTTCGGTTTGCCCAAAAAAGAGAGAATTTTCGGTACGCCCGAGACTGTAAATTTTTGAACCATGTAAATAAAAACAAATCCAAGTTCAAGTACCTTAAAATGATCCAAAACCCGTTTTATTCAACGAGGGAAACACAACAAGGTCGAGTGTATTAGACTGTAGGTACTAGCCAAATCTAATTAAAGAATTAAGAATGATAGAGTTTAGTTAGCGAGGGATTTGTGTTGTTTTGAGTTAAGATCATGATAAAATTGGGACGATATCAAGAAGATTAGAATGATTTCTGTTCAAATATATATATAAGACGCAAAAAATTGAAATATATACTCTAATTCTCTAAACGATCTTTATATATTTCTAGGGCATCTAGCAATTTTATTTATGAATACAAATTAAGCCGGTTCTTTGAGCCAAGCAACATCATCAATCGAGACTAAAACCATCAAAAATCTTGACACATATATAAGCTATATATATTCTATATAGATGGGGTATTGATAAGAATCGACACATGTCTTGATAGAACTATCACGAGAAAGAGATGTAGCCGAAAGTTGCTGATTGAAGATCTTTGAGATGATCTTGATTGAAAGTGTTCAAGTGTTGTTCGAAGTCAGAGTAGATGGAGAATTCTTCGATGCCTGAAGAGTTTTCGGTGTGGTAACTATTCGCCGTGGCATCTCCGTGGTAAACTGTCCCAGAACTTCCGGTTTGGTAAACCAAATGGTTCTGATCATGATGATGATGATAAAGATTTTGGTGTTCTTGATGATAAGGAGTCTTAGAAGTATCTCCATAATAACTATTAGGGTTTACTGATGTTGGTGAATCAGCAAAGATCATGCTTTGTGCAGCTTGTTGCTTTAGAACCTCGAGTTGTGCTTGTAAATTCACAACCTATAACCCAACAAAAAAAAAATTACAAAATAATTCGTCGGCTAAAAATTCCTATAGCTCGTGATTATATATGTTTATGTAGATAGGAGCCGGAATATCAAGATTACCTAGGGTTTTGAAAGAAAGTAAGTACCTGTTGTTGGAGAGCAAAGATATGAGAGACGCATCCATAGATGGGATCTTGAAGCCTAGCTTGAGCTTCATAAGAGATTGTAATGGCGGCTTCGCATCGATCGCTTGTGGGAAGATGAGAGAGCAATTTAGAAGCATTGCTAGCTCCAAAGACCTTGTGGATGGCTGCAAAGTGTGAAGCTCCTTGTTCATGACAAAAGTATGGAGCAAACACACATCCTTTTGCACATTTTCTCCTAAGGAACTTACAAGCTCCACAAGGAGATCCAGAGCTAGAGCTAGAGGTACTCATGATGATGTTAATGACGATTCTCGATTTTATAAGTTGAATTTAATTAATTTTGGGGGTTAATTGTGTTTGCTGCTATTGTAATTAGGTTTTTTGATTTAACCTTGAGTACAGCATTAAGAGAGATTTTATAAACTAGGCAAAGGTGAAGATGAAGGTGGTTTACATATAATATTTCATTTGTTTAATTACATTTGTCGGCTTAATGGCCGACACTTTCTCATATTTATTTTTATTCATTCCTTTTGCATTAGTACAGTTTTGTTTTTCTTGTTATAGAAATTGACATTCCTTTTGGATTTTTGTATGCATAAAAAATGAGAGATTCATGATTGCTTTAAATTAAGAGAAATTTTTTTTTTTAAATACCAAAAATATTTTGCATAGTAGAATGGACGTGTACATCTCTACTAAACCAATATGATTAAACCTAAAGCAAAAGATAAAGAATATGATAATTACACAATACACCTTCTTGGTTTTTTATCTTTTGCCTCCACACAATTAAATCTTCTAACCAACCCTTCCAAATTTGAGAAAATATATTCACTTTGAAGGAAATATTAGTCAATTATATAGTGTGATCGATATATGTCTTTGCAAGTCAAATGGTGTCCTCTAAGTAACCCTTAACACTGAAGATACATAGTCTAGCTAAATGGTGATCCGATTCAAATAAATCATACTCATTCATTACTTCTTCTTCTTATTTTCTTTCTTTTTTGGGATAAATTTTCTCAAAGTCATTTAAAGTCCTATGTTGCATTTTAACAGTTATCGAATTTTGTGTCATTTTAACATTTTAGCTAAGCTCCATCAATATGGTGGCATAGTGGTTGGATCGTCCAATATTATTAAAAAAAAAACTTAAATATACTTCAATTCTTCAACAGGCTTATTGTAGTGCTGAAAAAAAAAACTTTTGTCCATTAAAGAAAAATATAGAATTGTATGTGTATATGTAGGACTACATATACATATTATAATTGTGGACCTGCTCCTATCCACCCACATTCTTATATATAATATATCTTGGTTAATTATTCCTCAGTCCTATCGATCTAGATACGATCCCTTTAATTTTCTAGGGATCCATTAGCTATATTAAGAACTATGCTACTTCATGTTTATACAACACATGCGTTAAGCACTCGTTTTTAATAATATAATATGTTTAATATGAGTCATATCTTGTAGATCTAATATCATTTTTTTTTTTGACCAAACTGATACTTTACAAACCACGCTCGAGTAAATCTGATTCGATTCATGCACACATTTAAGCCTTTTGAATTTTTTTTTTCTTAACTTAGCCTTTTGAATTTCAGAGAAGGAAGTACCCAAAATTTAAACACACTACATGTTAAGGAAAAAATGTATATATATATATTAATAAGGACCACTTTGGTTTGTTACTTTTAAAATGGAAAATAAAATGTGCCAACAGTACAGACAATGGACACAACGAATGGGAGGGTCAGGGTTTTGTCGAGCAATATTTTTAGATCTCAATAATAAATCAAAACCTTAAAATAATAAAATATATATTTATAAAAAAAAATGTAATTTATATAAAAGTTGATTTGTGATTAAGTATATACTATATAATTTATTTTGTTCCGATCAATATAATATCAGATGACAAAAAAAAAAAATATAATTTATTTTGTTGTGTCACACATAGAAACCAACATGTAGACCTTTCTCAGGTGGCAATTGGTCCTCACACCCAAAAGCTCCAATAATGACTTGAATCTCTCTTTTTCCTACCACTACTCTTAAGTTACTAAATAACAATAATATACGAGCGAGAGACAAAAATTGTAACTCGTCTGTTTTATCAGATCAATGATTAACTAGGGTAATTAACTTCTACTGTGATTATCACCTTGGACATTTATGACGGACTGAGTAGCAAAAGAGACAAAAGAAATTATATCAATTTTGGGACTAATTAAAGAAGGCATCAATTAGGATTATCCTATTGTAAACGTGTATAATAAGGAAAATAAAAATATTCCTAATAATATATATATATATATATATATATATATATATATTACCAAAAAGAACAGATACTGTCAGTAATATTTTTTCCCGAAGTTTCCAACTTCATTAATTAGTTGTTGCAATTGCGAATAAACAATAGTGTATAGATGTTAAATAAAAAAAAATAATGTATATATAATACTTCCTTCGTTTTTTAATATAAGATATTTTAAAAGTTTATTTTTGTTTCATAATATAAAATATTTTCAATTTTCAATATAATTTTTAACTTTATTGAAAACTGTGTGACCAATAGTATTATACTGTCTTTTTTTTAATTGGTTGAATTGTTTATATTTAATAATTTTAATTAATAAAAAGTTTTTTTTTTCACTTTGTGCATTAACCTTTAAACATTTTATATTAAGAAACAGAGTAATATGTAACCAAGCGTGGTGTGATGTGGACTATAAAAGTTTATTAGGTCGATTAACTCTTAAACTCTTTTTGCTTGTGATATTAAACAATTAGATCTGTGTTATGGCCTTATAATTTTCTCTGTACTTTTAAACAATTAGATCTTTGTTATGGCTTTATAATTTTCTCTGTACTTTTAAATTGTACAAGTATCGTCATTTGTAATAAAAATTAGTTCACACAATTGTGGAGGTTGAAATTTGTCAAGAATTTTTAAGAGAAACGAGATATTTGGGCAAGAATTACAAGAACAATCAAAAACAAAAACAAAAACACGGAAATTGCGTTAAGAAAACTTTATTGATTTTTTGCTCAATGTTTCTGCGTAAAACTGCAGATTCTTTTCTCAAGGGGAATACAAAAGTATATATATAAGCTCTAAATCGGCTAGGTCTAACAAATAAGAGACAAGAAAAATTTCCTTATTCGTCGGAATTTTTCTTTCGTCGTAGTCGGCGCTAGTCACAGACTTTGTCATTGTCGGTTGGACCTCGCCGCCTCGCCATCTTGGGCTTGTGTTCTCGGCCCAACTTCGTATAGTCGGCCAAATAAGCTAATTGGGCCGACCTCACCGAACTTTTCTGGGCGGCGTTGTCGGTATGAAGGCCAGTAATCGGCGGAGATGGTGGTCGACAACCACAGTGGTCGGCGGAAGCATCAACGGTCGGCATGAGACAGCAGTAGTCGGCAGAATGCTCCAGTGTCAGGTGAAATGGGTCATTTCTAGCGAGTTGTCCATGTCCCTTGAGTGAATTCGACACCTTCTTATTTCTGCTCATTTCCATATTTAGCCATTTTATGAAAGAAAACTGTCGAATGGAATTTTGACCCTAACAACAAATTTTAGATTTTCGATTTGTCAATTTTTTATTTTCGATATGATATCATATATTTGTATATATGATATACGATGTCAATGTGGGTTAATCCATTGCTTTAACCAGTATCACATTAAATTCAGTTTTGACACATCAACAACCGATCAGATTTCTAAAAACTTTTATTCCAAAGAATGAAAATAGACATTTACTTATTGGATACAGGTATACGACTAAAATATATTATTTTAGTTATATATATATTTTAAACTAATATATATATATATGGAAACTCATCTAATCCAATGGTTTAACCAAGGGTTAATTAATGCTTCTATATCCGAAAGTATGGGGTTCGAATCCCAGATGATGCGATTTATTAACCAAATATGCAGATTAATGGAGGCAAGCTTACAGAAAATTTCTAGCGTTGTGCAATTAGAACCGTTCGCCGTGATTTCACCCAATAAAGATAGAAGGTGTCTATCATGAACATAGAGTAGAAAGTACCGTATGTCATGGATCTATAGAGTCGAAGTGAATTGTCCGTGGTAGAATCGTCATTGTAACAATTATCACAATTTATAATAGAAATACTAATAAATCTAGACGTTTAAAAATAAAAATATACAACTAATACAGTTGACTTAATTAAACATTAGACATTTTTGTAAAATATATCTCTTTAAACTAAAACTTATATCTTTATTAAATTTACTAAGCTATTCACCCCCATTAATTAGCTAGCCAAAAAAACTCTTTTAGGATATAGAATTTGAGGTTTGAACCTGTCACTACAAGAAAACAATGAGATTTCCGACGGAATTTCCGACGGACGTCATATCCGTCGGAAATTTCCGACGGATTTCCGACGGATTTCCGAATTTTACATTCCGGTATACGGTATCCGGTTACGGTATACGGTATACGGTATCCGGTTACAGTATACGGTATACGGTATCCGTATACGGATTTCGAAATCCGTCGGAAATCCGTCGGAAATTTCCGACGGATTTCCGACGGAATGTAAAATTCGGAAATCCGTCGGAAATCCGTCGGAAATTTCCGTATACGGTATACGGTATACGGTATCCGGTTACGGTATACGGTATATGGTATCCGTATACGGATTTCCGAAATCCGTCGGAAATCCGTCGGAATATCTTTTTTTTTGAATTGTGAAGATACAATTCCCGCCCATGTTTGGCGGTATAAAATTAGGGTAAATCCGTCGGAAATCCGTCGGAAATACCGACGGATTTCCGACGGATTTACCCTAATTTTATACCCAAACCACATTTTCTTATAAGAAGAAGAAGAAGAAGAAAGGAGAAGAAGAAAGAAGAAGAAGAAAGAAGAAGATGAAGAAGAAGAAGAAGAAAGAAGAAGAAGAAGAAGAAAGAAGAAGATGAAGAAGAAGAAAGAAGAAGAAGAAGAAGAAAGAAGAAGATGAAGAAGAAGAAAGAAGAAGAAGAAGAAGAAAGAAGAAGAAGATGAAGAAGAAGAAGAAAGAGAAAGAAGAAGAAGAAGAAAGAAGAAGGAGAAAGAAGAAGAAGATGAAGAAGAAGAAGAAAGAAGAAGGAGAAAGAAGAAGAAGATGAAGAAGAAGACGCCACCGGTGACGCCGCCGGTGACGCCGCCGGTGACGCCGGCGGTGACATCGCCGGAGACTTTTTTTTTTAAAAAAAAATTCAAAATCCGTCGGAAATCCGTCGGTAAACACGCCGTCGGAAATCCGTCGGTATTTCCGACGGATTTCCGACGGAATTCCGACGGATACCGTATACCGTATACGGATTTCGAAATCCGTCGGAAATCCGTCGGAAATACCGACGGATTTCCGACGGAATTTGTTTTTCCGACGAGATAGAAACGACGGATCAAATCCGTCGGAATTCCCTCGGAAAAGGCCCTATTCCGACGGAATTCCGACGGATTTGACCGTCGGAAATCTCATTGTTTTCTTGTAGTGTGTTTCTTAGTGATAGGGCCTTTGTAAAGCCGCAAAAATTTAATAATAATTCAACTCCTACATATGAATTAAAAAAAAAATCAAAATCAAAATTGTAGAGTTTATGTAAAGATGATTATAACTAAAATGCTTACGCGGTAAATTTCAGTAAGAGCGTATATATTAATTATATACACATTGAACATATATATATAACCCTCTTGTGAATGGTTTATGTGTAGTGACTATTGAGGCCTCTTGGTGTAACGAAAGGACTTAATTTTGTTTTTTTCCCTTCTATGCTTATGTACGTATAACTTTCTTTATATATAATATATGAAAACTAAAGGAAACAATTAGACAGAACAAAAACCTGATTAAGTCATCTTCCATTTTAATCAAGACAGCAAATGAGGTTTTGTCAGCATTATAGGTTTAAGCAGACAACTTTTCATGTTCTCGCGCAACATTTCCTTTCGCCTTCTCTACTCTTTCTCCCTCAATTTAATTTATATAGTAAGCCCTTGTAAATTAATTTATAAAAAAATGTATATAAATAGTTTTTTTAATCTTATTCTGATTAAGTTGATGATCATCTGCAAGATTTTTTTCATGGTAAAATATTCATTGAATAACTAACCGATTTGAACTCGATCGAGTACTAAGCCTAGGTAATTAATTAGGGCATAAAAACGGCATATTCGAGTTATTCTCTGATTAATATGTTTTGTAGAATATATAAGGGAACTAAGATATCCTTGCAAATCGAACATAATTTGTTCATACCTATTACATGTTTGCGTTTGCTAATGCAAATTATAAATTTTGTAGAATTGCAACACTGGTTGAAACGGTCAATGAATATCTAATTAACAAGTAGCGATACACACTAATTTAACGGTGACTATGAGTCTATGACTAAGCGAGTCGATTAAACCTTTTGAACCGATTAACAGATTTGGTAAAACTCAGTTTCAAATGACTGGTCATTATTTAGCTTGACTTGAGACCTACAAATTAAATGTCAAGACTGGCCAGATTCGCGTCTGTGTACGCTGCGAGTAACTCTTCTATATAATAATATAAGTTAATAACGACCGAACTTAATAACGACCGAAGGTAATGTGGAAATATATTGAATATGTAAATGCCGGTGAATTAAATATAATGTATTTGAAATATTTCGAAGAAAACCATGGGTTCCATACGTAGTTTTATACTTGTATAAGATGGTTAAAGTACCCAAATTTGAGGAAATTTAATGCTTTAATTTCTTAACGGTGAAATAAATATTGTAATATGGTTTAATTTCTTAACGGTGAAATAAATATTGTAATGTTTTTTTTCTTGAAAAAAACGAAATAAATATTGTAATGTTGAAAAAGAATGTATAATTGTTCTCCACCTAATAAATCGTGCTGTTTGTCGAAATTTGAGTGTGCTTTCTTGTTAGTGTTAGGTGTCCAATTCTCCTTAAGGTGGAACAAACTTTTCGATAGAAAAAGTATTTTTTTTTTAACGCATAACTCGCCGTATGAATGATATCGATAAAAGTTGTCATAAAATAGAAAACAACGTACGGTCAAATTCCAAAAATGATGCTGGGTTATTATGCTAACCCATCCAGAATATTTAGATGTCAGAATACTGTTATTAGACGTAGTTCACCCAGATCATGTGATTGTTTTAGAAATTACACCATAAAATTAGAGCACAAATATACTGTATAGGGATCAAACAGAAATCAGGATTAATTCGTTCAAAACATTCTACTTAATTTTGTTTCACAAAAAGTCGATAGTTTACCCAGCGTTATTTGAAATGTTCTTAAAGAATAAGTATACAAATTCTAATTTGGAATATCAATAATGAAAAACAAAAATATTTATATGTAAAACTAAAAAACCTAGAGACCGTAAAGTTGATAAATATTGTAAAATCAAAAAGAAAAAGCTAACAAGAAAGGCCAAACATATCGCCGCACGGGTGTACAGTTCTTTATATGTTGATTTTTGTGGGTCCTACTTTGACTATTTATCCACGTCACGCGTTTGCCCTCTCACAACTCATCGTCCATCTAATTTTCACTTTATAATCATCATTAGTACAACTACTTATGCGTTGATAAGATCATTATTGGTCTTATTAAATGTCGATATATCATAGATTGATTTTAATCCCTCAGATAAAATCAGAATTGTAATGACACGAAAAAGAGAGATTTATGGAGTATTTAAAATTTAAAAGTCAGAACAAGTCACTACTGTTTTAGGGTTTTAAGTTTTAACTAAGTTAACTTTTAAATTTAATATCGTCTCTAAACATTAGTTTGACGTTAAAAAATTGTCATTTTTCAGTTTCTACGGTAGCTTCACTTTTCACATTGAAATACAGCTAATGAATGATACAAATAAAGTATGAATTAGACTTAACCTCTTTATGTAAATAAATAATACACATATGATAGAAATTTCAAAAAAAAAAAAAAAAATATATATATATATATATACATATGATATGACTTGTTGGTAGGAATTATTTTAGACTAAAAATGTGTATATATATTTTTGTTTTGAGTACAGAAATAAAATGTTGGAAAATGATGCTGACCTGTCTGACCCAGACGAGGGTCAACCCGACAACATATGACCTCACGTGGGGCCAGCACACGTGTCTGGAATTTCCCAGATTTATATACTATTGGGACTTCAAAATCTAAATTACGACATGCCAAGCGAGATAAACACACATAAATCAACACGTATTAATTGTCTAATAGATAGATTATAGATATTGTACATTTATATTTGGTACGTATCGTATGATTTTTACTCGTTTGATATGAACAATTATCATATGTGCAAGTACTTGGGCATACACACATTACACATATATAAGAAATACACACATTATAAGACTTATAGCATTTTGTAATATAAATGGTAAAAAAAAACTATCAAAATTTGTTTATAAATTTTCTCTACTTTCTAATTAGGAAAACGAAAACTCCAACAAACAATAAACAATAAACTTAGTTATATGTATGTATATATATATATATATAAGAAGATGATTTATGTTTAATTAGTTGACATTTCTATAAATATATAAGAGAAAAACTACAATAACCAACAAAGTGGTTGGTGGACTAGTGGTCTTGAAATTCAAAAAAAAAAATTTCCAAATCACTAGTTCAATTCCACTTGGGAAGGGTGATTTACGCCTTAAACGTGGTATTATTAACGGCTGGTCTCGGACACCGAAGATATTATAGATCAAAGATCCGGAACTCCAACGGTTTATAAAAAAAATCACAATAACCATAATTAAACCCGAAAAAACTTATATCTTTCAATAACAACGGATCTAGTATAAACTAAAACTGTGTGATTTAGTTATTTGTTTGAGTAGATAGAAATTTCGCCATACGAAGAAAGGATATAATTGATTGTTGTCATCAATTGTGTTTTTCTCTTGGCCATTGAAGATATATAACTTAAATGGAATATCTAGTTTTCTAGGTGTTTTGAAATGTTTTGCTTGGATATATATGTTTCATTTATAAAAAGGGTCTAGTTTAAAATTAAGTTAAAAACAGGTATAAATATGAACTTAGTGGCAATAATTCAAAGTCTAAACCACAATATAAGGAATGATGTACTTTAATCAATTAAGTTAGCGAGAATAGTGACAAAGTTGTTTAATAAAAGACAAAACTAGTGATGATCAATTTTGTATTTTTATGTAAAAATTAAACATTCGGTGCAATCGATATATACCTTCCATAGTTTTTCTAAGACGCGTAACCAAAAAAACACAAAACAAGAATGAGTTTTTTTGCGTGTCTTTTTGAAAAGATATGAATTGGCGTTTGAAACTATCTAGAGCGCTATATATGATATCTTGTGCATTAATCGATAGGATTATATTACGTGTTTGTAAGATAGTGCAAAAAATCAAAAACTAAAAACAACAATAATCCGAAAATCGGTAAGGAATTAGTAAAAGGCGATGATGTGATATGGAGATAATAAACACATGAGACAAAATGCGGCTAGGGAAAGACAAGTTTGTAACTACTAATGAGAGATGAAGTTATTTTGGTGGGGAAAAATGTATCTAGAACACAAAAAAAGGTTGCTTTCCTAATCCTATGGGTCTATGCAATTGCATGCTTTCTAGTTTTAACCTTTTTTCGGATGATAATATAATAAAGCCCCACTCTACTTGCGACTGGGAGCTATATATGACCCTAGTACTAGCTATCAATCAGTGGTAAAATTACTTTTCATCAAATCATTATAATATCACTTTCATAATCCCCAAATAAAGTTACATTAGCAAATAGACAAAACAAATTGGTTTCTTCCTTTTAAGTTTTAACTATTCAAATAACCCTGAGTGGAGAAAGCAACAAAGCTAGGGTAAAAAAAAGTTTATTCGCAAACTAGCAATGTTTTTTTCTTTTTTTGGTCAACACAAGCAATGTTTTATAAGCGTTCAAATTGTACAAACATTATTTTCTGATGGAATATTTAGAATTGGTGGTGGACGTATAGAGAATTTTGAATACACAATAGATGAACATATTTACATATATATGGTTTCATTTCATACAGAAAAATGACTTTTAATTATTATTTTGTCTTTTTTTTTCTCACAAGTAACATTGAATTGTTTATTATTTTCCCTTCTTTTAGATGGACAATTGCTTTTAAAAAGAAGGTATATAGTTTTCTTTTGTTTATGGTTGTACGTAGACATCATGTTTATGCGTAGAGATCGAAACTATAGAACGGGTGACTCAACGAGAACATCATACTAAGTCCGATCGAAATACTAAATACTCTTGAATTTTTTGGGTGGGAAACAAGGGATAACATAAATTAAGGTATGTGACTATTAATTAACCTCGACAAATATGAGTATTGTGGCTAAAAAGAAAAACTTTAGAATATATATATATATATATATATATATATATATATATATATATATATTACAAAGACACACTTAATAATGTCTGATAAAAGAAAACGACTTTATGTAATGTGATGCATACACAAGTTGGAGGAGTTTTTTTTTTTAAATATAGATTTATATGGGACATAATGCATAACAGTTAGTTAACACATATCAACATGATTAATATGTTTATATTTCTTTTAAAAGAAGAACCAATATACAAGCCTACTTATTCATTTAATATCTTCTGCTTTACAGAAACTCTGATGATATGTTTAATTAGCTAATCATGATTGGTTAAGTGTGTGGTGTGAGATTAGGTTTGAAACCCTAAGGTAATCTTATGATGTTCTAACAATTATTCCACAACTCAGAAGTGTTGACTGAAAACAAGTAACCTCAAAGGAGCAGCTTAACTTCCATTGGCCTTATCTAAAGGAATGTTCCTAGAGACAATGTAACACACATATATATATATATATATATATATAAACGGAATTGCCTAGAACTGTTTCCTCGATCAAAATTTCGATGCATCAACAAATTCAATAATGTTTTTTTTTTTTTGCTAAACAACAAACTAAATAAATAAAAGAAATTAAATAATGTTAGAAACTAACTTACCAATTAAATTCCATTTCCCTAACCTTGCAAGAGAATATGAACTTATAAGTCTTTGTGTAATCTCATCTTGTAAATGGTGTGATTATACAAAAGATCAAATCCAGTAAAGTTGTAACAAGAGCTTCATCTCCTTCCAAACTCAAATAAAAAGGATTTTCTCACCTTAACTTCCAACTTGTTTAAAAATATTAGAGCAAAATTTCTGCAACCTAACCATAATTACTCAATTTTATTGCTTATTTCTCCGAATACTTTATAGCAATGATTATTGACACGAGAGACCGAATTCATGGCGATTGAGTTCTCTTCATATCCAGATTCTGTAGAAATATTTAATTACACATTTTGCATCAGTATCACCATTATAACCACTAACCAAAAACACTACTAGACTGAAAATCGCATTGCACCAAGACTTAAACTCAGATAGAGCTTAATAGGCCCATAATAAAGCTTTACGTTCAGACTTCTGGACTTAATTAGGCCTAATTTAATGGGCCATATTAATTGGGTAGATTCAAAAGGAACAGCTGGGTATTTACGTCTTTTCATAAGGAAACCCTGAATAAACCCTACTTTTGTCGGTTCTCTGTAACTGTGTATATATATTCCTCCATATCGATTACGGCTTCCATGAGCTCACTTTCTTGACGTCTCTGTATCAGTCTCTATTGATATTTTTTGAATTTTAGATCGGTTTTATGTTCGTCTCGTTTATCCTTTCTTTCTTGAGAAATCTCTGTTTTCGCTGAATGTTTTAGCAACGAGTTGAAAAAGTTTCGATTTTTATGTGTGTTTTGAAGAAAATTAGAGAGGGGAAAAGGAGATATGATGATGGAAATTGTTTTCCCTATTGGTTTGATCGCCGAGATGATGGCATCTTACGTATTAGCTCTATCTGATCTTCTTCTTTTTTCTCCTCCAAATTTCAATACTTTCTTGCTTGTTTTCATGAATTTATAAGGTTTTTTTGTTTCTGTATCTTTGTGATTTTGGTGTTAAAGAGAGATTGAGAGAGAGAAGAGAATGGTATGATGATTTGAACTTTGTTTCCCTATTGGTTTGATCGCCGATATGATGGCATCTAACGTATTAGCTCTATCTGATCCATTCTCTTCACTTTCAATTCTCTGTTAAGCAAATATTTATCTGATTAGATTTGTTAAGCATTAATTGTCTTTGTAGTGTCGCAATTCTCCTTCCAAACTCTTTATTGGATAGAAACAATCATAATGTTTTGTGAAATTTGAAACAATTTTAACTCTGATTCTTGTTCAGTACATCAGAAGTACAAATGTGGTGGATACAGTGCCATGGAACTTGACTACAACTTGACTAAACCTCAAAGACATCAGGGCTACCAACACCCTAACCAAAAGATTAGTTCTTTACAAAATGTCGGGACTTTCCAATTCCTGGAGAAGTCTATCTATCTAGCTTCTTATGAGTTAAAGACTCTAATTTTGAAACCTCGATTCGAACGAACATACAGTACCAGAACACACCTTAGCAGAGAACCTAAGGCATCAGAGAGCATCATCCAACGTTAGAGCAGGAGCTCTGACAGCCAACACCTTTGCCTCCTCTTTCTCTAGAAGAGCTTTTACGTCTGAACACTTCTTCAATGTTTCTTCTACTTCTTGCATCTGAGCCACACCAATCTGCTATTCCTTCTTCTTTTCCTTTACTTCCTCTAGCTTTTTCTCCAACCAATCCACCTTATGCCCGAACATTTCAGATAACTTAGTGAATTCTCTACTTCCACCAGATCATCATTTGAGAGCTCATCAAGTGACTTGCACAGTGTCTCGATTAGGCCGAGGAAGACATACAAGTATCCTGACCTCAGAGGTTGGTTCTTTGCTCGGAGTTGTAATGCAATGTCTGGGTGAAAGCAAAAAGATGGATATAGTTAACTCTCATATGTATACCAATCAAGAAACTGAGGCTAGACTTTTGACAACAACTAAGAAGCAAAGTATAAAGTCTCTAGTGGTTAAAGTTTCTACAAAGTTTGCATCTTTACCTGTGAAGGAAGCACTTGAAACCCATTGACATCATTGCTTTCTTCAACTGATGAAGTTTCTTCTTCTAGCTTTCTCTTTTTTTGAGGTTGGATTGCCTCATTTGGTACATCAAATTCACCAATAACTTCAGGAACCTCTATCTCGGCAACAATCTTGACTACTCCGTTCACCATAAACCCAACATCTTTCCCATAAAGTTTGGAAAAGGGAATCATTTCCAAGAAGAAAGCGGCGGGAGAATCCTTATCAAACCACATGTGTTTCTCTGTAATTTCACGAAGCATATATAACATTCATTCCACAACACAACAACCCAAAAAAAAGAATCATAAAGAAAATAGAGAAGCGTAGAAACAAAATGATCACCTTTTGACTAGGGAGAGTTTGTCTGAAAACTAAAGTTACGGAAATTTTGCTGTGTCTTCTCCATCCACAAGGCAAAGTTTTAGAAGTAGGAGCCAGCAGATACACAGTCAAAGAGCTTTTACCAACGTCTCCCTCGGGAAATATCAGAAGAGCCCTGCAACATTGGAAAACAATTTCATGTACTCTACGAAAAACATTAGGTGACAAGTTTTTTTTTTTTTTTTTTTTTTCATTTTTCTTACCATTTGCAGCCACCGATCACGAATTGATCAGAAAAAAGTATCTCCGATCCCAAAGAGAAGTTCTGAATGACCCAAGGAAACTTGTTATCAGCTTCTTTCCCCATTGAAGACATCAAAATCAAAACTTTTCGAAAGAATGAAGAGTGTGAGAGTGGCACACACCCAAATTGGCAAACGAAACGCCTCATTGATTCTCCACATGGGTTTATGTTGCTGGTTTTTCACTTTCGGACTTCGGCCCAATATACCGTTTACATAGACTTGAATTGATATCTTAAAGATGCAACTTTTACAGAATTCAAGTGAGTCGTATCAACAAATTAATGTGGGAAGCGGACAATATTAAATGAAACGATTAAAAGATATTTTACTTTCTTTCCCATAAAAGCTGCGTTCTTTACAAAATCCTACCGACCGAGCCTTCTTAACCAAAAAATCAGCTCTTTACAAAATGTGAGAGAACTTCCAACTCCTACAAGAAGTCTCTTTAGCTTCCTATAAGTTAAAGACTCGGTACCAAGATCACACCTAGCCGAACCTAATAAGTCATCAGACAACTTCATCTAACGTTAGAGTAGGAACTCTGGTGGCCAACACCTTTGCCTTCTCTTTCTCTAATAGAGCTTCTATGTCTGACCACTTCTGCTTAAAGTTCTTCAGTTCTTCCTTTTTTTTTCTCCAGCAAGACTTCAATGTCTGAGCAATTCTGCTTAACGCCATTCAGTTCTTCTTCTAGTTCTTGCATCCGAGTCTCACCAACCTGCTCTTGCTTCTTCTTTACCTTTACTTGCTCCAGCTTATGCTCCAACCAATCCAACTTAATTATTCCCGAACATTTCAAGAATGTTAGAGCATTGTCTGCTTGTATCAGATCATCACTGGAGAGCTCTTGCAGTTACTTGCACAGTGTCTTGATTAGGCTGAGGAAGACATACATGCCTGCTGTCCTCAAAGATTCGTTCTTTGCTTGGAGTTCTAATGCAATGTCTGGGTATTTTTTAAAAACAAGGCTCACAAATTCCACCTGCATATTAAGAAAAAGGGATAACTAAAGTTCAATCCCATATCTCTACCAATCCAGAAACTAAAGGGTAGACTTTTAACAACTCTAGTCCCAAAATCCAGCTACAAAGTTTGCATCTTTACCTGTGAAGGAAGCACTTGAAACCCATTAACATCAATGCTTTCCTTTACTGATGAAGTTTCCTTAAGCAAATCTTTGGATTCAAAAGCATCATCATCATTTAGCTTAATCTTTTTGAGAGGTTTGGTTACCTCTTGAGATTCCACTGAAACATCTAAATTTCCAATAACTTTAACATCTCTATCTCGGCAACAATCTTGACTTCATTATTCACAAGAAATCCACCATCTTTGTCATGAAGTCTTGTAAGGGGAATCATAGTTTTAAAACCAGACAATCGAATCGTCCGATCAAACACTTCTTGTTTTTCTGTAATTTCACCGAAACATATAACAATCATTAGACAACACGTACGACAGAATCTTGAGCCTTAAAGTCATAAAGTAGCCAAATAATCACCTTTCCGTTGGGAGAGTTTTTCTGAAATTTGATTCACGATGCTTATGGAAAATTTAGCGTGTCTAATCCATCCACAAGGCAAAGTTTTATAACCAAAAACCACAAGATACAGAGACAAACAGTTTTTTATCTTTATCTCCTTTGGGATACGCAAGAAGACGCCTGCAACAGTGACAATAATTTCAATGTCTTCGTAAACCTAAGAGTTCACGAAAAACATTACAAGACAAAGTTTAGATTTTTCTTACCATGTGCAGCCACCGACTACGAATTGATCCGAATATGTATAGTCAGATTTCAAAGAGGAGAAATTCTTAATGACCCAAGTGAACTTCTTAACAGCTTCATTTCCCATTGAATTCTCCTCGCAACCAAACTACCAGAAGATGAAGACAGAGAACTGAAACCCTAGAAACCAGATGAGAGTGAGAGTGAGAGTGAGAGTGAGAGTGGCACACACCCAAAATCAGAAACCAAACGACGCTTCTCTTTACCGTGTGTGTTGCTGGCCCAATTGACTATAAAGGCCCAATTGACTACTAAGGCCCAAGGTCTGCTTGGTTACCGTAGAGGGAAACCCTAATTTTCTCTTTGTGGACTCAAATTTTTCAAATACTGTGAACTCTGGAGTCTGGATTGTAGTCACGAGAAACGTCAAAAAAAAAAAAAAAACTCAAGAGTGCATATCTCAAGCTCTGACTATATGCTATGAGACAACTAACAGAGAAATCTCAATTTTTTTCTCTGACATGACAAACTTTAAGCCTCTAATTGATCTTTCTTCTCCAAATTTTCCTTACTTTTTGAGTTTTATATAAATCACAAAGTTTTTGAATCTTTGTCTTCTGATGAGATTATGTTAGGCAGAAAATGTCTGTTTAGTATATCGGATTGCTTTTTCCAATCACTAGAACATCAAAAGTACCATGGAAACAGAGTAACATATCTGAGTGAGCATATTGGTGAGATATGTACCATGAAAACCAAATCAGTGTACCACTAAATAATTAGACAACCTCAATGGCTGGAACTTCAAAACTAGCTTCGGGGATAAATGACACTCTTGTAGAGCTTTGTATATCTGAGCACTTCTGCTTCAATTCCTCATCCTTGATGAACTGTAACTGAAATCCGTTTACAGAGTCTTGAATGAGTCGACTAAAAGATATTTTACTTTCATTCTCATTAAAGCTGCGTTCTTTACAAAATCCTACAAAAAAAAAAACTAGCTCTTTACAAAGTGTAAGAACTTCCAAATCCTACAAAAAGTCTCTCTAGCTTCCTATAAGTTAAAAGACTAATCTCATTTTGAAACATAGACTCAAATAAAGTAGTACCAGATCAAACCTAGCCCAACCTACGTCATCAGACAACTTCATCTAACGTTAGAGTAGGAGCTCTGGCAGCAACCACCTTTGCTTTCTCTTTCTCTAAAAGAGCTTCTATGTCTGACCACTTCTGCTTAAAGTCTTTTTCTCTAACAAGGCTTCAATGTCTGAGCAATTCTGCTTAACGCCATTCAGATCTTCATCTAATTCTTTCATCCTACACTCACCAATCTGCTCTTGCTTCTTCTTTTCCTTTACTTCCTCCAGCTTCTGCTCCAACCAATCCAACTTAATTCCCGAACATTTCAGGTATGTTAGAGCATTGTCTGCCTCTATCAGATCATCGTCGGTGAGCTCTTGCAGAGACTTGCACAATGTCTTGATTAGGCTGAGGAAGACATACATGCCTGCTGTCCTCAGAGATTCGTTCTTTGCTCCGAGTTGTGATGCAATGTCCGGGTATTTTTTAAAGACACGGTTAACAAATTCCACCTACAAATGAACACAAAAGGATAACTAAAGCTCAATCACATATGTCTATCAATCCAGAAACTAAAGGGTAGACTTGGGCATACATATGAATAACTGATAACGTCTCCAGAGATTAAAGACAGTTTCTATAAAGTTTGCATCTTTACCTGTGAAGGAAGCACTTGAACATCAATGATTTCCTTTACTGATGAAGTTTCCTTGACCAAATCTTTCGATACCACAGCATCCTCTCGCGTTATCCTTTTTAGAGGTTGGGTTACCTCTGGAGATTTCACAGAAACATCTAAATTTCCAATAAGTTCAAGAACGTCTATCTCAACAACAATCTTTAGATCTCCGTTCACCAGAAATCCACTATCTTTGTCATAAAGTTTGATCAAGGGAATTATCTCTGGATGACCAGAAATACTTTGATCAAACCATTGCTGAGATTCAGTAAATCACGAAAGATAGAACTGATCAAAGTCAAAACAAACACGAACCCATAAATAGAATCTAGTATAGCAACACCAAGTCCCCGTGACAGGTAGAATCATAAACCATGAAATTTCCATTAATAAAAAACCACACCTTTCACTTGAGAGAGATTCTCCGAAAGTTGATTCACAACAGTTAGGCGATATTTCGTGTGTCTTCTCCATCCAAAAGGCAAAGTTTCAGAATCAGGAACGTCCAGATACAGAGACAAATATGTTGTGCGACTGTTAAGCAAAACCCATTGGATATTTAATCTGATGTCCACGCAAACCAAGATTACACAGAAAAAACAAAACATAATAAAAAACAAGCTGTCTCTTCTCACCATTTGCAGCCACCGACCACGAAATTTTCAGAATGTATTTGCATAGATTTCAAAGGGGAGAAATCCTTAATAACCCAAGTGAACTTGTTATCAGCTGCATTCCCCATTGAAACCCTAGAACCAGAGTGGAGTGAGTGTGGCACAAAATCCCCAAATCAAACCACGTTTCTCACGTATGAGTGTGCTAGACTTCACTTTATGGGCTTCGGCCCAATTTTACAACTTAGGCCCAAGGTCTGTTAGTAAACTCTGAATTGAAAACCGCAGAGAATGTTTAGTATATCGGATTGCTTCTTCCAATCTCTACACTGGAGCAACGTCTGAGTGAGCAGATTGGTGACATATGTACCATGAAAACTTAATTAGTGTACCAATAAATTATTAGACAACCTCAATGGCTGTATACGAGTGGAACTTCAAAAATAGCTCTTTACAGAATGTGAGAACTTCCAACTCCTACAACAAGTCTCTCTCTCTCTAGCTTCCTATATAAGTTAAAGACTCTAATTTTGAAACCTAGACTCAAATACAGTAGTACCAGATCACACCTAGCCGACCCTAAGTCATCAGACAACTTCATCCTAACGTTAGAGCAGGAGCTCTGGCGGCCAACACCTTTGCCTTCTCTTTCTCTAAAAGACCTTCTATGTCTGAGCACTTGTGCTTAAAGTTGTTCAGTTCTTCCTTCTTTTTCTCCAGCAAGGCTTCAATGTCTGTGCAGTTCTGCTTAACCCCCTTCAGCTCTTCTTCTAATTCTTGCATCCGAGTCTCACCAATCTGCTCTTGCTTCTTCTTTACCTTTACTTCCTCCAGCTTCTGCTCCAACCAATCCAATTTAATTCCCGAACATTTCAGGTATGTTAGAGCATTGTCTGCTTCCATCAGATCATCATTGGAGAGCTCTTGCAGCGACTTGCACAATGTCTTGATTAGGCTGAGGAAGACATACATTCCAGCTGTCCTCGGAGATTCGTTCTTTGCTCCGAGTTGTGATGCAATGTCTGGGTATTTTTTAAAAACACGGCTCACAAATTCCGCCTGCATATGAATAAAGTTATATCCCATATGTATACCAATCCAGGAACAGAAGTGTAGACCTGTATTAACAACTCTAGTCCCAAAATCAAGGAACACGTCTTCAAAGGTTAAGGTTTCTACAAAGTTTGCATCTTTACCTGTGAAGGAAGCACTTGAAACCCATTGACATCAATGCTTTCCTTTACTGCCAAAGTTTCCTTAAGCAAATCTTTCGATTCCGCAGCATCCTCCTCTCGCTTTATCTTTTTTAGAGGTTGGGTTGTCTCTTTGGGTTCCTCTGATACATCTCGTTTACCAATTACTCCAAGAACCTCTATCTCGGCAACAATCTTGACTACTCCGTTCACCAGAAACCCACCACCTTTTTCATGTAGTGTGGAATATGGAATCATTTCAGGAAAACCTGAGAGGGTAGTCTTCTGATCAAAGCACGTCTGTTTTTCTGTAATTTTACGATGAAACATATAACAATCATTGCGCAACACAACACATAGAAATAGCATCTCATATAGCCTTATAAAAAAAAAGAATCATAGAAAAGTAATCACTTTTCAGTTGGGAGAGTTTTTCTGAAATTTGATTTACTATACTTAGGGAGAATTTGGTGTGACTCATCCATCCATGAGGCAAAGCTTCACGATCAGAAACCTCTAGATACAGTGGCAAAAAGCTTCTATTACCATCCCCTTTGGGAAAAGTGAGAAGACGCCTGCAACATTGAACATAATTTCATGTCCTCCGCATAAACACCTTAAATTACACGAAAAAAAACTTAGATTTTTATTACCATTTGAAGCCACCGATTACGAATTGATCAGAATAATTAGACCCAGATTGCAAAGCAGAGAATTTCTGAATGACCCAAGTGAACTTGTTATCAATATGATTCTCCATTGAAGACAGAGAAACCCTAGAAACAGAGTCGGATGACACACCCCCAAAATCCCCAAATCAAAACCACACTTGTCCAAATGTGTTAGTGTTTGCTAGACTTCACTTTATTTGGGTTCGGCCCAATCTACTATTTAGGCCCAATTTTGCCTTCTCTTTCTCTAACAAAGCTTCCATATCTAAGCACTTCTGGCTTAAAGTGCTAATGTTTATACTCTGACTTGGAACAGAGTACATATATCAGGGAACTGTTGCTATGAGACAAATTTAGTGTACCAATAAATAAACAAACAACCTAAGATGGTTCAAGTGGAGCTTAAAAACAGCTTATGAGCTGAGGGGATTGTTGTTTTTCTTGATGAATTGTAACCTCATGAAAATAAACTCGGTTTACGAACAAAGTTAAGCTTGAGCAACTTAATAAGCTTAGATTATTACTCAAGCGTTCACTTAATAGCTTAACCATTGCCTGCGAATTGCGATAAGTGAGACGAGACAACTAAAAGATATTACCTTCATAAAAGTCTGGCGAGTCCTCACAACAAAAAATTAGTTCTTTACAAAATGTGGAAACTTCGAATTCCAACTTTAGTCTCTCTAGCTTCTTATAAGTTAAGACTAATTTTCACACCTAGCTGAACCTAAGCCATCAGACCACATCATCCAACGTTAGCCGAGGAGCTCTAGCGGCCAATACCTTTGCCTTCTCTTTCTTTAGCAGAGCTTCAGTGTCTAAGTACTTCTTCCTCAAGTCCTTTAGTTCTTCCTTCTTTTTCTCTAGCAGAGCTTCTATGTCTGAGTACTTTTGCTTAAAGCCCTTCAGTTCTTCCTCTAATTCATGCATCCGAGTCTCACCAATCTCCTCTTCGATCTTCTTTTCCTTTACTTCCTCCAGTTTACGCTCCAACCATTCCACCTTAAAGCCCGAAATTTTGAGGTATGTTAGTGCATTGTCTGCTTGGCCCAGGTCATCAATGGAAAGGTCTTGCAGTGACTGGCACACCGTCTCGATTAGGCTGAGGAGGGCATTCATGCATGATGTCCTCAGACGTTGGTTCTTTGCTTGGAAGTCTAATGCCATATTTGGGTGTCTTTCAAATATACGTTTCACAGATTCTGCCTGCAGTTGAAAAATGAGGAATAGACTGAAGTTAACTACCACCTCTTGTCCCAAAATCAGCAAAATAAAAGAAGAAGCAAATGATAACTTCTATAAAGTTTGCATCTTTATTACCTGTGAAGGTAGAACTTGAAACCCATTGACATCCACCGAATCTGCTGGAGTTTCCTTAAGCAAATCACTGGTCACAACACCATCATCATTCATCTTTTTCTTTTTCAGAGGTGGTGTTGGCTCCTGCGTTTCCTCTGGCACATCTAATTCGCCAATAACACTAAGAACATCTATCTCTACAACAATCTTGACTTCTCCATTCACCAAAAACCCACCATTTTTGGACTTAAGTTTACCAATCTCAATCATGCGTTTATAACCCCAGTCCGATTCCTTCTGATCAAACCAGTGTTCTAATTCTGAAAGACCACAAAGACCATATTTCCTTTCATAATCGTTTACAATTCCCGAATAAAGCAACGACATTGAGCTAAAATCCCATAACATATATATAATCATATAAAATATACTCATAAAGTTAAGAATCACCTTTCACTTGTGAGAGTTCCTCTGAAAACTGATTTACTACAGTTAAGAAAATCTTTGCGTGTCTTCTCCATCCAAAATGCAAATATTCAGCATTAGCAACCACTAGATACAAAGACAAATGACTAGCGCAATTATTTCCCTTGGGAAATGCTTTGAGACGCCTGCAAGCAAAAAATAACCCAACAATGGATGTCTCACATAAACCCTTGAAACGGACTAAAAATATTAGAAAAAAAAGCGTCTGCTTTATTACCATGTGCAGCCACCGATCAAGAATTCATCCGAGTAGATTTTCTTAGATTGCAAAGAAGAGAAATTCTTAATGACCCACGTGAACTTGTTATCAACTTGATTCCCCATTGAAAGTGAAAACTCCTCAAAATCAAACTGTCAGAGAGAGAATGAAGAGAAATGAAACCCTAGAACCAGAGTGAAAGTGGCACACTCAAATTCGCAAATCAAACCCCTGATTCTCCGTATGGGTTTTGCGTTGCTAGTCTTCATTTTTGGACTTTGGCCCAATTTACCATTTAAGCCCAAGATCTTCTTTTTTCTCGGAGTTCTTCGTTACCGTTTAAAGGAACCATTTTGAGCTTTTCTGAGTTCTCAATCTCGCCGCCCTCTTCAGAGTTCTCAGACATTGCATTAGAAGTCTGAAGGGTATAGTATAGAGTTATGATGTTGAAACTTCAACAAAGTTTGCATCTTTCTTAAGTTTTTGTTAGCAGTGAAGGAATAACTTGAAACCCATTGACATCAATGCTTTCTTTAACTGATGAAGTTACCTTGTGCAAATCACTAGACTCCGCATTATGATCATCATCTAGGTTGGGTTGCCACTTCAGATTCCCCTGATACATCTCATTTGCCTATAACTTCAAGAACATCTACTTCCACTCAATTTCAGAACCCGAGTTTTGTTTTGTTTTTGTTTTTCTTCAAAATGAGAAGCCAAGAGATTGTATGATGTTGGAATGAAGACATATCTTACTTTTTTCCATTGAAGCTGATTCCTTTACAAATACTAGCAAGTCTTCTTAACCAAAACAATAGTTCTTTACAAAATGTGAGAACTTCCAATTCCGACAGAAGTCATTCTAGCTTCTAAGTTAAGACTCTAATTCTGAAACCTAGAATCAAACGAATATACGGTACCAGAGACACACCTACACAAAGTGCCAAACCTAAGACATCAGACAACATCATCTAACGCTAGAGGAGTAGCAATGGCGGCCAACACCTTTGCCTTCTCTTTCTCTAGCAGAGCTTCTATGTCTGAACACTTCTGCTTCATGTCCTTCAAGTCTTCTTAACCAAAACAATAGTTCTTTACAAAATGTGAGAACTTCCAATTCCGACAGAAGTCATTCTAGCTTCTAAGTTAAGACTCTAATTCTGAAACCTAGAATCAAACGAATATACGGTACCAGAGACACACCTACACAAAGTGCCAAACCTAAGACATCAGACAACATCATCTAACGCTAGAGGAGTAGCAATGGCGGCCAACACCTTTGCCTTCTCTTTCTCTAGCAGAGCTTCTATGTCTGAACACTTCTGCTTCATGTCCTTCAGTTCTACCTTCTCTTTCTCCACCAGAGCTTCTTTGTCTGAGCACTTCTGCTTCAGGACCTCCAGTTCTACCCTCTCTTTCTCCACCAGAGTTTTTTTGTCTGAGCACTTTGTGTTAAAGTCCTTGAGTTCTTCCTCTAATTCTTGCATACAAGTCTCACCAGTCTGCTCTTCCTTCTTCTTTTCCTTTACTTCCTCCAGTTTCTTCCCCAACCAATCCACCTTAAAGCCCGAATTTTTCAGGTATGTTAGTGCGTTGTCTGCTTCCATAAGCTCATCACTGGAGAGATTTTGCAGTGACTTGCACACTGTCTCAATGAGGCTGATGAGTAAATAGATGCATCCGTCCTCATATGAAGATTCTTTTGACGGAATTCTAGTGCAATGTCTGGTTGCCTTTCGAATATACGTTTCACAAGTTTCATATGTAAGGAGAATCCCATATGTATACCAATCCACAAACTGAAGGCTAGACTTTTAACAACGACTAAGAAGCAAAGGATAACATCTCTGGTGGTTAAAGTTTCTACAAAGTTTGCATCTTTACCTGTGAAGGAAGCACTTGAAACCCATTGACATCAATGCTTTCCTTTACTGATGAAGTTTCCTTAAGCAAGTCTTCTGATTCCGCAGCATCCTCTCGCTTTATCTTTTTAGTGTTGGCTCTTTAGGTATCTCTGGTACATCAAATTTTCCAATAATTTCAAGAAACTCTATCTCGGCAACAATCTTGACTACACCTTTCACCAGAAACCCACAACCTTTGTCAAGAAGTCCAGAATATGGAATCATGTCTGAAAACCCCGAGACAGTAGAATCCTGATGAAACCATATGTGTTTTTCTGTAATTTCACGAAACAGATAACAATCATTGCACAACATAAAAATAAAAAATAGAAAGGCATAGAAAACTACTCACTTTTCACTCGGGAGAGTGTGTCTGAAATCTGATTTAATATAGTTAGGGAAAATTTTGCGCGTCTTCTCCAACCACAAGGCAAAATTTTAGCATCAGCAACCACCAGATACAGAGTCAAACACCTTTTATCACTATTTCCCTTGGGATAATTCAGAAGACTCCTGCAACATTGGAAAATTAATTGATGTTCTCATAAACCTAACTTACACGAAACAAAATAGAAGACAAGTTTTGATTTTTCTTACCATTTGCAGCCACCGATGACGAATTCATCAGAGTAAATAAATTCAGATTGCAAAGAAGAGAAATTCTTAATGACCCAAGTGAACTTGTTATCAGCTTCATTCCCAATTAAAACCAAACTACCAGAAGATGAAGACGAGAACTGAAAACCTAGTAACCAGAGTGAGAGTGAGTGACACTGACCCTATATGGGTACATCACAAACCGTGTGTATTGCAGGCACAATTGTCTATTTCGGCCCAATTTCAGAGCTAAACCCTTGCAGGCGATTATCAGCGCTATACAAAATCCTTCTGGGCCCTCGTCTTAATCCAAAGATTAGTTCTTTACAAAATGTGGGAACTTCCAAGTCTCTCTAGCTTCTTATTAGACACTAATTTTGGAACCTAGCCTTAAACGAGTACCAGAACAACACATAGCTGAATCTAAGCCATCAGACAGTATCATCCAACGTTAGAGGAGGAGTTCTAGCGGCCAAAACCTTTCCCTTCTCTTTCTCTAGCAGAGCTTCTTTCTGTGAGCACTTCTGCTTCAAGTCGTTTCAGTTCTTGCTTCTTTTTCTCCAGCAAAGCTTCTATGTCTGAACACGTCTGGTTAAAGTCCTTGACTTCTTCCTCTAATTCTTGAACCCGAGCCACGCCTTTCTGCTCTTCTTTCTTCTTTGCCTTTACTATCTCCAGCTTCTTCTCCAACCAACCCACCTTTAAGCCCGACATTTTCAACCATGCTAATGCAGCGTCTGCTTTCATCAGATCTTTATTGGAGAGCAATTCAAGTGACTTGCACAACGTCGCAATTAAGCGGATCAGGAAATCTATGGTCATTCTCTTCATATGATGGTTCTCGAAAACATTTCCTACAGCAATGTCTGGGTGTTTCTTAAATATATAGCTCACTAATTCCACCTGTGGAGTGAAAAAAGGATTCAATAGAGTAAACCCACCAATATACATATCCATAAACTGAAGGGTTGTGACTGACTTTAACCATCTCTTTAGGTTGAAAATTCAACAAAGTTTGCATCTTTATTAACTTCTTATTACCTGTGAAGGAACAACTTCAAACCCATTGACATCAACTCTTTCAATAATTTCTTGGGTTATCTCTTCACCATCCTCTGATATATCTAAATTGCCAATAACTTCAAGAACCTCTACCTCCAAAACAATCTTGACTTCTCCATTCACAGCAAACCCACCATCTTTGTCATGAAGGTTGGAAAGGGGAAGCATTTCTAGGAAACACAAGGAGTTGTTTTTCCGATTAAACCAGTATTCTCTCTCTGTAATGTAGTCACAAAAAAACATAAAAACACCAATTCAAAACAAGCTTTCCACAACACATCAATAGAAACTCGTAGCAGCACAAACTCGTAGATTCATAAAAATGTGAACTTTCACAATCTAAAAGTAGCGAGCAGAGATAAAGAAAACCACACCTTGCACTTGGGAGAGTTTCTCCGAGAGCTGATTTACAACAGTTAGGCGACATTTTGCTTGTATTCTCCATTCACGAGGCAAAGTTTCAGAACTTACAACGTCAAGACGCACAGAGAAATAATATGTCTTACCATATAACCAGGGACAGGACGTAAGACGCCTGCTAGCAAAAAAACTATTGGAGATATCATAAATCTGATGTCCTCGTACACCTAAATTGGACTCAAACTATCAGTAAACAAATTGGATTCTTGCCATTTGCAGCCACCGATCAAGAATGGATTAGAATATTGCAGATAATGACCCAAGTGAATTTCTTATCATCTTCATTCCCCATTAAACTCCTCACGACCAAACTACCAAAAGATGAAGATCAAACCCTAGAACCGTAGTGAGAGTGACACCCCCCCCCCCCCCCCCAATGTGGGTTTGTATTGCTGGGCTGGATATCGTTTGGCCCCAAAAGTCTATAAATTTTCAAATACGGTAACACTCTGAGTTGTGGAGGCAAGTAACCTAGAAACCGAGTGTATATTTAATATCTCAAGCTACTATATACTATGAGACAAGTAGAAGAGAAATCTCCATTTTTTCAACTCCTACAAGAAGTCTCTGTAGCTTCAAGTCAAGACTCTGATTTTGATACCTAGAATTGTTTAGAGTCTTGACGAATAGATCAGCATAGATTTGTTCAGATTGCAAAGAGAAGAAATTCTTAATGACCCAAGTGAACTTTTTATCAACTTGATTCCCCATTGAAGATATAAAAGACGACAAGTGAAACCCTAAGAACCGGAGTCTCCATATGTATATAAGTTTTAGTTTTACTTAATCATTCTTGTAAAGAGGGTCCTTCTCCATTCGACAAAAAACTATTACATTAAAAATGTGGAAACTTCCAATATATGGCAATATCTCCTTCTAGACGTAAGTCATAAGAAAACATCATCAAACTTTCGAGGAGCTCTCGCGGCCAACACTTTTGCCTTCAAGTACTTCAACTCTTTCTCCATTTCTAGCATCCGTGCCTCACAAGCTTCCTCTTTCTCCTTCTTTTCTGGCACTTTATTCAGTTTCTTCTCTAACCAATCCAACTTAAATCCAACATCTTTCAATGATGTTACCGAGTCATACGCATCAGCCAGATCATCCTTTGAGATTGCCCGAGGTGACCGGCACAAGGTCTCGGTCAGGCTGAGTAAGACATTCATGTATGCTGTTTTCAGAAGTGGGTTCTTTTGATGGACTTCTAATGCAACGTCTGGGTGTTTTTCAAAAACACGCCTCACAAAATCCATCTGCAAGTATGAAAAAAGGATGAAATAAAGTTGAACCCATGCATATACACACATATGGTTGAAACTTCTACAAAGTTTGCATCTTTCTTAAGTAACTTAATTACTTGTGAAGGAAGAACATGAAACCCATTGACATCTATGCTTTGATTTACTGGTGGAGTTTCTTTTTCAGAGGTGGGGGGGGGGGGGGGGGGTGGGTGTTGCCTCTGTTGTAATTCTTAGTCGATTTATAACTATTTATAAATATCAATTTAGAATTCAATTTCCAGGAATCGTGTAAATACTAAATTAGATCTAGGTTCTTAGGATTCGAATATACCTCAATATTTTTGGCAGCGGAAAAATGTATTGAATCAAACCAAGGTTGCGTAGCACTCCAAACGTCGTGCCTCTATCGGTATCCACACGCACACAAACTACATCAAACGGGATGCTAGTACCGTAGAGATCAAAATCTCTTGTTATCAAAGACAAACTCTTTTGTATTTTGTATTGGGTTTTGTTGTTGTTGTTGTGTGCTTTCATCAAATGAGAGCCTCCATATTTATAGTGAAAGAATGCAAAAGATTAATCATAAATTAATCCTTTTTAAATCATATATTTTGGCCAAACTTGCACTCATAAATATGGAGAATGTTGACATCCCATTAGTGTAATATTCTAACAAAACTTACACATCAAATGAATGGAGAATGTTGACATAATTGTGCACTCATCTTCTAGAAGAATATTGACATAATTGTGCACTCATCTTCTAGAAGAATATTGACATGAGTGGTACAAAGAATTGACTTTCATCAAAAACCCAATATATTTGTGATCTAGTTTGCTTAGGTGTGTGACCCTATAGGATCGTATAATATTAGTAATAAGCTGTCACGCCCATAAATTATAAGCAGTTTCTAGCAAAACATTATAACCGTCTAATATTATACGATTGTCAACCTTGACATTTTAACTTTCTAGAGTAAGTATGAAAGATTTCAGGACATTCCCAACAGCCTCCTCAGTTTCCTCTAGCACATCTAATTCGCCAATAACACTAAGAACATCTATCTCTACAACAATCTTGACTTCTCCATTCACCAGAAACCCACCATTTTTGGACTTAAGTTTGCCATTGTTAATTATGCGTTTACAACCCCAGACCGAAACCTTCTGACCAAACAAGTGTTCTCTTGATTCTGAAGGTCAACAAAAGCCATATTTCCTTTCATAATCGTTTACAATTCCCGAATAAAGCAATGACATTGAGCCAAAATCCCATACACATATATTAAAATACTCATAGAGTAAGAGACGTAGAAAAGAAGAATCACCTATCACTTGTGAGAGTTCCTCTGACAACTGATTTACTACAGTAAAGGAGACCTTTGCGTGTCTTTTCCATCCAAATTGCAAATATTCAGCATTAGCGACCGCCAGAAACAGAGACAAATAATTATCGATATTATTTCCCTTAGGATAGGCCTTAAGACGCCTGCAAGCGAAAAAACAACAACAACAATGGATGTCTCACATAAACCCTTCAACGGACTAAAACATTAGAAAAAAGAGAATAAATTTTCTAACTATTTGCAGCCACCAATGATGAATTCATCAGAATAAATTATCTCCGATTTCAAAGAAGAGAAATCCTTAATGATCCAAGTGAACTTGTTATTAACTTCATTCCCCATTGAAAACTCCTCAAAATCAAACTGTCAGATAGTAGAACAAAGAGAGATGATCACCTAGAACCGGAACGAGAGTTGCATGTCGAACTCCTACCCGTTTATAACAATTTATAAATAATTTGATTTCGAATTTAATTTGTCGTGTAAACACTAAACTGAATTTAGTTCTTAGGGTTTTGAATATACCTAAATATTTTACAGCAGAAAGATGAATCAAAACGATTCGAGATGTTTAGCACTCTAAGTGTTGTGTCCCAAGTCCCAACCTGTATCCACACACACAAACTAGATTGAAACAGAATACCAGTACCGGTAAGATCGAATCTAAAAACTCAACAAATTGTCCTTAGGGTTTTAATCGGCTAGTGAAAAATAATAACCAAGCATTATATCATTATATAATAGTATAATACACGTATGACCGACCTAATCATTGGTTAATGGACCAAGTCCATTCACATAATTATAATTTTCTCTTACGGTAAGATATTATTACTTTATTCTCTTTATTATATCTCACGAGCACACATTTAGGTCCAACTTCTGCTTCGTCTCTCAGAGAAGTTGTTCTGTCAACAAACACTTTTGCCTTCTCTTTCTCCAGCAAAGCTTCCATATCTAAGCAATTCTGCTTAAAGTACTCCAATTCTTCCTCTAGCTCTTGCATCCGAGTCTCACTGATCTGCTTTTGTTCTTTGTTAAACTACAAATTTTCAGATACCGTAAACTCTGATTCCTAGTCACTAAAACAGTGACCTAGAAAGAGAGTGACCTATGAGACAAGTAAGCGATAAATCTCCATTTTTTTCCTTGACACGACAAACTCTAAGCTAATTGATCTTTCTTCTCCAATCTTCCTTACATTTTTGAGTTTTTATTGTGTGATTGGGTCAGATAAATGTAAGACATCAGACAACATCATCCAACGTTAGAGGAGTAGCAATTGCGGCCAATATTTTTCCCTTGTTTTTCTCTAGCAAAGATGTCTGAACATTTCTGCTTCATGTCCTTCAGCTATACTTTCTCTTTCTCCAGCTTAGCTTCTTTGTCTAAGCAATCCTGCTTAAAGCTCTGGAGTACTTCCTCTAATTCTTGCATCCGAGCCACACTGATCTGCTCTTCCTTCTTCTTTAATTTCTTTTACTGTCTCCAGTTTCTTCTCCAACCAATCCACCTTAAAGCCTGAATCTTTCAGGTATGTTAGTGCATTGTCTGCTTCCATTAGATCTTCAATGGAGAGCTCTTGAAGTGACTGGCTCAGCGTCTCGATTAAGTTGAGGAGGACATTCATGCATGCTTTCCTCAGTTGTTGGTTCTTTGAACGGACTTCTAATGCAATGTATGGATGTTTTTTGAATATACGCTTCACAAGTTCCACCTACGAGTGAAAGAAAAGATGAATAAAGTAAAATCCCATATCAAGAAACTGAAGGTTGACTTTGTAAGATGCAAAATGCTAACATGTCTTCATAGGTTAAAGTTTTCTACAAAGTTTGCATCTTACTTGGGAAGGAAGAACTTGAAACCCATTGACATCAATGCCTTCGTCTTTTACCGATGAAGTTTCCTTGAGCAAATCTTTCGATCCAGCAGCATCCTCTCGCTTAGGTAGGGTTGTTTTTTTAGGTTCGTCTAATTCGCCGATGACTTCAAGAACCTCTACCTCCTCAACAATCTTGACTTCTCCGTTTACCAGAAACCCACCATCTTTGGTATGAAGTTTGGAAATGGGAATGATGGCTATAAAACCAAAGAAGGGAGACTTCTGATCAACCCACTTGGCATTTTCTGTAATTTCACAAAACATATAATTAACAATCATTGCACAACCACATAAGATAGAATCTCACAGCCTTATAAAAAAGAATCATAAAGAAGTATATAAAAAGCATACAAAAATAATTACTTTTCTGTATGGAGAGTTTTTTAGGACTTTGATGTACTATGCTTATGGATAAATTTGTGTGTATTCTCCATCCACAAGGCAAACTTTTATAATCAGAAACCCACAGAAACAGAGACAAACACCATCCTTTATCTCTATTGGGAAATGCCATAAGATTCCTACAAGCCAAAAAAACACATTTTGAACATGATTTGTTGTCCTCGCAAAACCTAAATTGGACTAAAAAATACATTAGAAATTTTTAGTTTTTTCTTACCATTTGCAACCACCAATAACGAATTTATCAGAACACATAAACGGACATTCCGAAAAGGATAAATCTTTAATCATCCAAGTAAACTTCTTATCAGCTTTTTTCCACATTGTTCTTGATATTGGCTCCTGCAAACTCAAAATTGTAAATCAATTAAAAAAAAAAAAATCTCGACAAACAAAGCCAATCTTTTCTTACAAGTAACCACATTTGACAAAACGTGGAGAATGTTCAAATTGGAAGAAAGCATTTACCCTCTCTGAGTCACCAAACTACCAAAACATCTTGAAGTCGATAAGTAAAAAACCCTTGAAGGCTAGAACCCTAGTGAGAGTGGCACGCACACACGTAAATCGCAAATCAAATCCCAAATTTTGGACTTGGGCCCAATTTACAATTTCGGCCCAAGATCTGCTTTGTCTCTTCTACGTTACTTCGGAAAACAGAGTGCATATTTCTGTTTTTTTTAACTAAAGATATGAACAAAAATCTATGAGGTACATGTGAAGTCGAACCACAAAAACAAAACTAGTGAACCACTGAATAATAATAAAAAAAAAAAAAACTTCAAGTACTCTACAAATGGAGCTCAAGCCGCTTAGGAACAAAAAAAATTACTTTCGAAAATTTGGAAGCTTGCAATTCCGACATAGATCTCTAGACTCTAGCTTCCTAAGATTTAAGAGGACTCAAATTTCGAAACATACAAACAAACCGACCAGAACAGAGCAAATTGATCAGACAACATCTTCCAACGTTAGAGAAGCTCTTCTAGCAGCAAACATGTTTGCCTTCTCTTTCTCCAACAAAGCTTCCATGTCTAAGCATGTTTTCTTAATGTCCATCAATTCTTTTGCTAGCTCTTGCATCCGAGCCTCGTTGATCTCCTCTTCCTTCTTCTTTTCTTTTACTTGGTCCAGCTTTATCTCCAACCAATCCAACTTAAACCCCGCGTCTTTCAAGTATGTTAGCGCGATGTCTGCTTCGACAAGATCTTCATTGGAGAGCTCCTGAAGTGATTGGCACAACGTCTCGATTAAGCTGAGAAGGAAATTCATGCATGCTTTCCTCAAATATTGGTTCTTTGGACGGACTTCTAATGCAATGTCTGGATGTTTTTCGAAAATACGCCTCACAAAATCCACCTGCGAGTGAAGAAAAGGAAGAAACTGAAAGGTATATAGACTTATGAGGTTGACAACAAAGTTTGCATCTTTCTTAAGTTTTACTTACTTGTGAAGGAAGAACTTGAAACCCATTGACATCAATGCTCTCCATTACCGGTGAAATTTCCTTGTGCAAATTAATAGAATCCGCACTATCATAATCTAGCTTGATCCTCTTTAGAGATTGGTTTGCCTCTTCACTTTCCTCCAATACATCTAATTTGCCGATAACTTCAAGAACCTCAACTTCCGCAGCAATCTTGACTTCATCGTTCACAAGAAATCCACTATCTTCGTCATGAAGTTTGGTAAGGGGAAGCATAGCTGACAAACCCCAACCAGGAATCTTATGATCAAAGCATTTGTTTGCTTCTACAAGATCACAAAACAGAGTTTCCACGTAAATCAATACATTTACACTGAATAGACAAACATCAATATTAAATTAATGTAAAATCACCAACACAAAACACTTGAGCAGCAACGTAAAATTCCAGTCCCAAAACGAGAGTCACACAAAAATAATCATGAAAAATCCTGTAAAATAACATTTATCCCATACCTTTGTAACTATATCTTTTTGTCTGAATAATGAGAAGATGTAACAAAAATGGTTTATCTGGGAATTGTTACTCGTCTAACTGATAATTAATGTGTTTATATGAAATAAAGTCATATTTAAAATAATCACCGTTTCGTTTGGAGCTTTTTCCGGAATTTTGGTTAACAATTGTCAGGAGATATCTTGCATGTCTTCTCCATCCACTTGGCAATGATTTATAATCAGCGACTTCGAGAAACAGAGAGAAATAGCCACTCTTATTAAATCCCTTTGGATACGCGAGAAGACGCCTGCAAAAAAATAAACACAGAACCAAATAATCACCAAAACGAAAGAGAAAGTCTTGTAAACATATTGAATTGGACGAAGTGACAAGGTTTATCATTTTTATACCATTTGCAGCCACCGACGACGAATTCATCAGAAGAAACGACCTGAGATTGTAAAGTAGAGAAATTCTCAATCACCCATGTGAACTTGTTATCAGCTTGATTCTCCATTGAAGATAACTCTTGCAACCTTTACTACGACAACAACATGCAGAGTGGGCGTGAAACCCTAGGAACAGAGTGGCACTGACACTGGCGCACACACCACATTTTTAAATACAACCAATTTGGGTTTATGTTGGTAGACTTAATTTTATGGGCCTTCTTGGCCCAATTTAAAATTCGGCCCATTGTCTGTTTTGTCGCTGAGAAATGTTCGAACAATGTAAACTCTAATCCGTTGTCACTAGAACATCAAATTATTCAGTGCGACAATGTCAATGCAGTGACTAGGATATAGAGTTACAAATTGCCATGTTACGAGCTATGACACAACAGTTGAAAAATGGTGGATAAAGTAAAAAGCCATATGCTTACGAGTCCAGAAACTAAGGGTAGGCAATCATTTGCTTTTAACCCAGAACTCTAAATCCAAAAAACGTTATCATTTGCTTTTAATCCAGAAACCACCTCTTGTCCGAAAATCAACGACATCAAAAGCTAAGGATAACGTCTCACAAGTTTGAAACGAGAGAGTTAATCAGCGTATCAACAGTGAGGCGATATTTTTCGTGTAATTCTCCATCCAAAAGGCAAAGTTCGAAAATCAGCAACCGCCAGAAGCAGAGCCAAATGTTTTATGGGTCTGAGATGAGCATTCATCGAACAGACCGCAAGACGCCTGCAAGCAAAAACAATTGGAAATTAGTTGATGTCCTCGTAAACCTAAATTAGAAGAGAAATTTCGATTTTTCTTACCATTTGCAGCCACCTATCACGAATCTATCAGATTCAACAACCTCGAATTGCAAAGAGGAGAAATCCTTAATGACCATAGTGAACTTGTTATCAGCTTCGTTCCCCATTGAAACCAAACTACCAGAAGACGACAAGTGAAACCCTAGAACCAGAGTAAGAGTGAGAGTGAGATTCTCCATATGGGTTTGTGTTGCTAGACTTCAGTTTATTGGCATTTCGGCCCAATGTCGACTTTTAGTTACCGATACAAATAAAGATTTATTAACAGCTTCTTTGCAGAAAAATGATACTTTGGGATGTTTTCCTTGGTGAATTGAAATCTCATTGATATAAACTCGGTTTAAGACAAAAGTTAAGCTTGATTAAAAATATGCTTAGTACTTAGCCGAATATCCGATTACATAGTCATCATCTCAACAAAAAGATTAGTTCTTTACAACAGAAGTCTCTCTCTCTTCCTTCCTATGTTAGAGCTCTAATTCTAAAACCTAGACACAAACGAACATACAGAACCAAGCTCCAAGTTCTAAGAACACAAGTCATCAAACAACATCATTGAAATAGAGATCAGGAGCTGTGGCTTCCAAAATCTCTGCCTTCTCCTTATCCAGCTGAGTTTCTACGTCTTTGCACTTCGCACTTCTAGGCTCCAGCGACTCCTCTTTACAAAATCTCTAGCTTCCTAAGTTCTAAGAAGACTCTAATTTCAAAGTCCTTGAGTTCTTCCTCCAATTCTTGAATCCGAGTCTGACCATCCTGCTCTTCCTCCTTCTTTTACTTTACTTCCTCCAGCTTCTTCTCCAACCAATCCACCTTAAAGCCCGCATCTTTCATGTATGCTAGTGCATTGTCCGCTTCCACCAGATCTTCTTCGGAGAGCTCCTGAGGTGACTGGCACAGTGTTTCGATTAGGATTAGGAGGACATTCATGCATGCTGTCCTCAAATGTTGGTTCTTTGCTCGGAACTCTAATCCCATGTATGGATGTTTTTCGAATATACGCTTCACAAGTGAAAGAAAAGGAAGAATATTAAGATTGCCTCTTCAGATTCTGATTCAGATCCCTCCTCAGATCCGTCCTCAGATCCCTCTTCAGATTCTGATTCTGATTTTCAAAACTCAGGTGATATCTTACGTGTCTTCTCCATCCACAAGGCAAATGTTTAGAATCAGCAACGTCCAAATACAGAGACAAAAAGTTTCTGTACCTATCTCCCTTTGGATAAGCCATAAGACGCCTGTTACCCAAAATAAACCATTCGAAAACAATGGATCTGTCACCAAAACCACCTTAAATTCGAAGGAAAACATAAAACAAACATACAATTTGTCTTCTTTACCATTTGCAGCCACCGATCACATATTCATCAGAATAAATGATCTCCGATTGCAAAGTAGGGAAATTCTAAATCACCCAAGTGAACTGGTTACCATCTCTCCGTATTCTCCCCATCGAAGACTCCTCTCCACCAAACTACCCGAACAAGAACAGAGAACTGAAACCCTAGAGATACAGTGAGAGTGAGAGTGTCAGTGGCACACACCCAAATTGCACAAACCGAACCACGCTTCTCCCGTATGTGTTTGTGTTGCTGGTCTTCACTTCAAGACTTTGGCCCAATTTATCATTTCGGCCCAATGTCTGCTTTGGATACAGTGACTTGCCATGTTCATGAGACAAAAGAGAAGATTTACCAATAAATGATCAAACAAACGAAAAATGGTTACACATATGGAGCTTAAAAACAGCAAAATATTTCTGTAACCTCACAAAATAATCTCGGTTTAAGACCAAAGTTAAGCTTGGTTAAAAATATGCACAGTACAACATAACCTTTGCCGGCGATAATCCGTTTACATAGTCATTAATGAGACGACAAGTCATCTCAACAAAAAAGATTAGTTCTTTACAAAATATAGGAGCTTCCAATTCCGATAGGAGTCTCTCTAGCTTCTTATGTTAGTACTCTAGTTTTGAAACCTGAACCTCAAACGAAAATACTATACAACAACACCTAGCAGAACCTTAGTCATCAGACAACATCATCCAACGTTAGAGGAGGAGCTTTAGCAGCCAATACCTTTGCCTTCTCTTTCTTTAGCAGAGCTTCTGTGTCTGAGCACTTCTTCTTCAAGTCCTTTAGTTCTTCCTTCTTTTTCTCTAGGAGAGCTTCTATGTCTGAGTACTTCTGCTTAAAGCCCTTCAGTTCTTTCTCTAATTCTTGCATCCGAGTCTCACCAATCTCCTCTTCCATCTTCTTTTCCTTTACTTCCTCCAGTTTACGCTCCAACCAATCCACCTTAAAGCCCGAAATTTTCAGGTATGTTATTGCATTGTCTGCTTGGCCCAGGTCATCAATGGAGAGGTCTTGCAGTGACTGGCACATCGTCTTGATTAGGTTGAGGAGGACATTCATGCATGATGTCCTCAGATCTTGGTTCTTTGTCCGGATTTCTGATGCCATGTTTGGGTGTTTTTTAAATATACGTTTCACGGAATCCACCTGCAGTTGAAAAAAAGATGAATCAAGTATAAAGCCAAGTGCTCACATAAAGTAGACTTTTAAGATGATACTCTTTAAAAAAAAAAAAAAAAAAAAATTCTCTGTATCAAGAAACAAGAAGTGTTCTGCTAATATATTCAAAACAGAAAAAACCCGAAAAATCAACAACATCAAAAGCAAATGATAACGTCTCACGAGTTTGAAACGGAACATATTGGGTTGCCATTGTAAAAAGTTTGGATCTTTCTTAAGTTTGTTACCTGTGAAGGAAGAACTTGAAACCCATTGACATCAATGGTCTCCTTAACTGATGAAGTTTCCTTGTGACTAGACACATCACCATCATTGTTTAGCTTTGTCTTTTTCAGAAGTTGGGTTACCTCACGAGATTCCACTGAAAAATCTAAATTTCCAATAACTTCAAGAACCTCTACCTCCGCGACAATCTTGAGTTCATCGTTCACAAGAAATCCACCATCTTTGGCATGAAGCTTGGTAAGGGGAAGCAATTTTCGACAACCCATGAGAGGAATCTTTTGATCTAACCAGAGCTGTATTTCTGTAAATCACGAAAGATAGAACTGATCAAAGTCAAAACAAACATTTCACAACACATAAATAGAATCTCGTAGCAGGACCAAGTTCCGTGACAGGAGAATCATTATACAAGAAAATTCCTTTTTAGTCCTAATAAATGTAGCGAGCGGAGATTAAAACCAAAAAAAAAACCCCACCTCCTCGCCGTTGGGAGAGTTTGTCCGAAAGTTGATTTACAACAGTTAAGCTCAATTTTGCGTGTCTTCTCCATCCACAAGGCAAACTTTCAAAATCAGCAACGACCAGATACAGAGACAAATATTTTGCTTGTGTTTCCCGCACATCCTTGGGAAAGGCCATAAGATACCTGCGAGCAAAAACCATTGGAATTTAATTGATCAGAGTTGTCTTACACGAAAAACATAAGAAAAACAAGTTGGCTTCTCACCATTTGCAGCCACCTATCACGAATTCATCAGAGTCTAAAAGCTCAGATGTCAAAGAAGAGAAATTCTTAATGACCCAAGTGAACTTCTTAGCAGCTTCATTCCCCATTGAAGGTGTCTCCTTGCAACAAAACTATTAGGAAGATGAAGACGATAAGTGAAACCCTAGAAACCAGAGTGAGAGTGGCACACTCCCCAAATCAAAACCACGGTTCTTTAAATGGGTCTTTACTTCTAAACTTCAGCCCAAATTAGTATTGAGGCCCAAACAATGTGGAAACTTGTTCCTAACTCCGAACTACCTTTTATTGAATGAAGAAAGACGAATTGAGATCTTAGATCTGCATCTTCTAGACTCAACCAACCTCTACAATTTCATAGTGATTGTAGCCAAGAGACTCATCACGTCTCAGCATTAAACATTGCCCCCTCGTAAACACTCTCCCATGTCTCTTTATTTTTGCTTGTAAAGTATTTATTTGGATGCAGGGACTTGGAAACAGAGTGCATATCTCATCCTTTAACTAGCTAATCATTCTCTTTCTGATCGGATTTGCTGCTTCCCATCTCTATACTGGAGAGATTGACGACCAGAAGAAAGTCTGAAACTTAAAAATACTCAATGTGACAATGTCGACTCTAACTAGAACATCAAAATACTCAAATCTGACAATGTCGATGCATTGACTTGGATACAGAGTTACCAATAATAATAAATGATCAAACTACTTAAACATTGCTTTACAAATGGAGCTGAAAACACCTTTGCATAAAGATATTATTGTTTTCCTCCCATACAGATAAACCAAAGTACAGCTGAACCTTGGCCAGCAATCCTATCGAGTCGTCTCAACAAAAAAGATTAGTTCTTTACAAAATATAGGAGATTCCAATTCCGACTCTAATTCTGAAACCTAGACTCAACCGAACATACAATACCACAACACCTAGCAGAACCTAAGTCATCAGACCACATCATCCAATGTTAGTCGAGGAGTTCTGGAGGCCAATACCTTTGCCTTCTCTTTCTTTAGCAGAGCTTCTGTGTCTGAGCACTTCTGCTTCAAGTCCTTTAGTTCTTCCTTCTTTTTCTCTAGCAGAGCTTCTATGTCTGAGTACTTCTGCTTAAAGCCTTTCAATTCTTCCTCTAATTCTTGCATCCGAGTCTCACTCAATCTTCTTTTCCTTTACTTGCTCCAGTTTACGCTCCAACCAATCAACCTTAAAGCCCGAATTTTTAAGGTATGTTAGTGCATTGTCTGCTTGGCCCAGCTCATCAATGGAAAGGTCTTGCAGTGACTGGCACAACGTCTCGATTAGGCTGAGGAGGACATTCATGCATGCTGTCCTCACAGTTTGGTTCTTTGCTTGAAAGTCTAATGCCATGTTTGGGTGTTTTTCGAATATACGCTTCACAGATTCTGCCTGCAGTTGAAAAATGATGAATAAAGTATAAACTCATATGAATACATACATATCCATAAACTAAATGGTAGACTATTAAGATGATACTCTTTTTTGGTCATTTTGCTATGTACTAAGATGTGTTCTAAGGATAAATTCAAAAAAAGAAATAATCCACCTCTTGTCCCAAAATCAACAGCAACAAAAAGCAAATGATAAAGTCTCACGAGTTGGAAAACCAGAATTATCAGTGTGTAACGAAACACTAATTGTTGAAACACTAATTTTAAGTTTCTTACCTGCGAAGGAAGAATTAGAAATCCATGGACAACATACTATCATTATCTTGCTTTCTCTTTTTTAGAGGTTGGGTTGTCCCTTTAGATTCCTCTGTTTCAAGAACATCTACCTCCGCAGTAATCTTGAGTTCTCCGTTTACAAGAAACCCACTATCTCTTTCATGAAGTTTGGTAAGAAGAAGCATGTGTGAGAAACCCCAAGACCAATACTTCTCAGTAAACCGCTGCTGTGTTTCTGTAAAATCACGAAACATAGAACTACACACCCGGGCACATTTCTTCTTGTTTTCTTTTACTTGATCAAGTTTCTTCTCCAACCAATCCAACTTAAACCCTACATTTTTCATGTATGCCAGAGCAGCTTCTACATCAGACAGATCATCCATTGAGGCGTCCTGAGGCGATTTGAAGAGCATCTTGATTATGCTGAGGAGGATATTCATGTATGATGTTCTCAGATCTTGGTTCTTTATACGGCATTCTGATGCAATCTCTGGGTGTCTTTCGAATATACATTTCACAGATTCCGCCTGCAGTTGAAAAAGGATGAAAAAAGTAGAGAGCGATATGTATAACATACATATCCACAAACTAAAGGGTAGACTTCCAAGATATATATATATATATATATATCTCTTTTCTTTACATTCTCTCTGTATTAAGAAGTGTGTTCTACTGATAAATTCAAAACACAAAATAAAACATCTTGTTCCAAAATCAACAACAGCAAAAGCAAATGATAACATCTCATGAGTTTGAAAGCAAAAGATATTTCTCAAATATGTTCCTATCTAACAAAAAATGGCAAAGACATTCTAAAAAGTTTGAATCTTTATGAAATTTTTACCTGTGAAGGAAGAACTTGAAACCCATTGACATCAATGGTTCCCCTTACTGATGAAGTTTCCGTGTGCAAATGACTAGACACATCACCATCATCGTTTAGCTTTGTCTTTTTCCGAGGTTGGGTAACCTCTTGAGATTTTACTGATACATCTAATTTGTTAATGACTTCAAGAACCTCAACCTCGGCGACAATCTTGACTTCATTGTTCACAAGGAATCCACCATCTTTTGCATGAAGTTTGGTAAGGGGAATCAATTCTGGATAACACTTGAAAGGAACCTTTTGATCTAACCAGAGCTGAGTTTCTGTGAAATTACGAAAGATAGAAATGATCTAATAAGTCAAAACAAACACAACACCATAAATAGAATCTTTTAGCAGCACAAATCCCGTGACATGTAAAACCACAAAATATGAAAATTTCCTTTGTCAGAGATAAAAAAAAACACCTTTGACTTGGGAGAGTTTCTCTGAAAGTTGATTCACAACAGTTAGGCGATATTTTATATGTGTCTTCTCCATCCACGAGGCAAAGTATCAGAATCAGCAACCACCAGAAACAGAGACAAATGTTTTGTGCGACTATCCCTGTAATAAGCCACAAGACACCTACAAGCAAAAACCATTGGAAACGAATTCATGTACTCGTAAACCTAAACTACAACGTTAGTAAACAAGTTGACTTCTAACCATTTGCAGCCACTTATATATCACGAAGTGATCAGATTCAATAAACTCGGATTGCAACGAGGAGAAATCCTTAAAGACCCAAGTGAACCTCTTAACAGCTTCATTCCCCATTGAAAGGTCTCCTTGCATCAAAACTACCAGAAGACGAGAACTGTAACCCTAGAACCAGAGTCAGAATGGCACAGTCCCAAAATCCCCAGATCAAACCACGCTTGTCGATATGGGTTCGCGTTGCTAGTCTTCACTTTATTGGCTACGGCCCAATTTAACATTTCGGCCCAAAGTCAGCTCCAATCTCTATACTGGAGAGAGGGAGACAAGAAGAAAGTCTGAAACTTAAAATTACTCAATGTGACAATGTCAACTCTAATTCGTGGTCACTAGAACATCAAAATACTGAATGTGACAATGTCGATGCATTGACTTGGATACAGAGTTACAAATTCCCATGTTACGAGCTATGAGACAACAAAACAGAAGATTTACCAATAAATGATCAAACAACTTAAACATGGCTCTACAAATGGAGCTTACCTTTGGATAAGGATATTTTTGTTTTCCTCGATACAAATAAACTGGGTTTAAGAACAACGTTAAGCTTGATTAAAAATAAATTTACTAGTTAGTACAGCTTAACCTTTGCCAGCGATAATCCAATTACATAGTCATGAGTGAGACAACTAAAAAATTTCCTAGCTAGTCATCTCAACCAAAAGATTAATTCTTTACAAAATATAGGAGCTTCTAATTCGGACACAAGCCTCTCTCTAGCTTCTTATGTTAGAGCTCTAATTTTGAAACCGAGACTCAAACGAACATACAGAACCTATACTCCAAGTCCTAAGAACACAAGTCATCAAACAACATCACTGAAATAGAGATCAGGAGTTGTGGCTTCCAAAATCTCTGCCTTCTCCTTATTAAGCTGAGTTTCTAGGTCTTTGCACTTCTTCTCCAAGTCATGTAGCTGTTGCTCCATTTCACACACCCGGGAAGATTTCTTCTTGTTTTCTTTGACTTGATCAAGTTTCTTCTCCAACCAATCCAACTTAAACCCTACATTTTTCATGTATGCCAGAGCAGCTTCTGCATCAGACAGATCATCCGTGGAGGCGTCCTGAGGCGATTTGAAGAGCATCTTGATTAGGCTGAGGAGGACATTTATGTATGATGTTCTCATATCTTGGTTCTTTGCACGGCAGTCTGATGCAATCTCTGGGTGCATTTCCAATATACGTTTTACAGATTCCGACTGCAATTGAAAAAGGATGAATAAAGTAAAAAGCCATATGCTTACATATCCAGAATCTTAAGAGTAGACTGATAAATTCAAAACTTCTTGTCTCAAAATCAACAATGGCAGAAGCAAATAATAATGTCTTTCATGCGTCTTAAAACGAGAGTTATCAGTATATCAAATCTGCCTCTATCTAAGGGAACGTATTGGGTTGATTGGCAAAGACATACTAAAAAGTTTGAATCTTTCTTTAGTAACTTTTTACCTGTTGACATCAATGCTTTCCTTTACGGATGAAGTTTCCATGCGCAATTCACTAGACTCCACACTATCATCATCTAGCTTTATCTTTTTCAGAGGTTGGGTTGCTTCTTCAGTTTCCTCGAATACATCTAATTTGCCGATAACTTCAAGAACCTCAACCTCGGCGACAATCTTGACTTCGTTGTTCACAAGAAATCCAGCATCTTTTTCATGAAGTTTGGTAAGGGGAAGCATTTCTTCAATACCCGTCCCGGGCCTCTTTTGATCAAACCAGACCTGTCTTTCTGGAAAGATAGAACTAATCTAAGTCAAATCAAACACAGCACACAAATAGAATCTTACAGCAGCACAAGCCCAGTGAAATTGAGAATCATAAAAATATGAACTTTATAAAGATTAATCTAGAACCACCTCCTCCCTGTCGGGATAGTTTGTCCGAAAGTTAAGCTAAATTTTGCGTGTCTTCTCCATCCACAAGGCAAAGTTCTCCAATCAGCAACCACCAGATACAGAGACAAACATTTACTACCCTTATTTCCCTTGGGATAGGCCATTAGACGCCTGAAAGCAAAACCCATTGGAAATAATTGATGTCCTCGTACACATAATAGACAATTTATTACATAGACTTGAATCTAAAAGACAATTGCTTTTTCATTAACACTACGTGCGTTACAAAATGTGCAAACTTTCCGACAAGGGACTCACTAGCTTCCTATGTTTTTAAAGGACTCTAATTTCGAAGCAGAACCCAAGTTGTCAGACAAAGTCATCAAATGTTAAAGGAGTTTTAAAAGGACTCTAATATGTACTTCACAGAGCTTCCATGTCTGTTATTTTTGCTTGTAAAGTGATTTGGATGCAGTGACTTGGAAACAGAGTACATATCTCAAGCTTTAACTAGCTAATCATTTTCTTTTGTATTCTTTTTGTGATCGGATTTGCTGCTTCCAATCTCTATGTACTAGAGAGAGAAAGACGACCACAAAAAAGTCTGAAACTTGAAAATGTCAAAATACTAATGTGACAATGTCGATGCAGTTACTTGGATCAGATACAGAGTAATTGCCATGTTACAAACTCGATAAGAATAGAGAAGATAAATGGTTTAAGACCAAAGCTAAGCTTGATTAAAAATATACTTAGTACAACTTTAACCTTTGGCGGTGATTTAATCGATTAAGTAGTCATGAATAGACAACTAGAAAATCCTAGCGACTCATCTCAACCAAAAATATTAGTTCTTTACACAATATAGGAGCTTCCTCCGTTAGAGTTCTAATTTTGAAACCGAGACTCAAAAGAACATACAGTACCAAAACACAGAACTAAGATCCAAGTCCTAAGAACACAAGTCATCAAACAACATCACTGAAAGAGAGATCAGGAGCTGTGGCTTCCAAAATCTCTGCCTTCTCCTTACCCAGCTGAGTTTCTAAGTCTTCGGACTTCTGCTTTAAGTCATGCATTTGTTGCTCCAAGTCATGAAGTTGTTGCTCCATTTCACACACCCGAGCACATTTCTTCTTGTTTTCTTCAAGTTTCTTCTCCAACCAATCCAGCTTAAACCCTACATTTTTCATGTATGCCAGAGCAGATTATGCATCAGACAGATCATCCGTTGAGGCGTCCTGAGGCGATTTGTAGAGCATTTTGATTAGGCTGAGGAGGACATTCATGTATGATGTTCTCAGGTCTTGGTTCTTTGTACGGCATTCTAATGCAATCTCTGGGTATTTTTCAAAGACATGCCTCGCAAAATCGACCTGAGAGTGAAATGATGAACCCATTTTTATGAAAGTAAAGGGTATAGCGAGTGACAGAATCAAATTTCTAACGCCATATCTGGGTGTCTTTCGAACATACGATTCACAGATTCTGCCTATAGCTAATAAGGATGCATTAAGTAAAGAGCCACATGCGTACATACCCAGAAACTAAAGGGTAGACTTTCTAAGATATATTTTTTTCTTTACATTTTCTCTGTATTAAGAAGTGTTGTACTGATAAAATTCAAAACAGAAAAAAATACCCAGAGATTAACATAATGTATTGTTGCAAAATCAACAACAAGAATAGCAAATGATAATGTCTCATGAGTTTGAAATCGGGAGTTGTCAGTATATCAATTATGTTCCTATCTAACGGAACGTATTAGGTCGAAATGGCAAGGACATTCTAAAAAGTTACCTGTGAAGGGAGAACTTGAAACCCATTGACATCAATGCTTTCCTTAACTGATGAAGTTTCCTTGTGCAAATGACTAGACACAACAGCATCATCGTTTAGCTTTGTCTTTTTCAGGGGTTGGGTTACCTCTTGAGATTCCTCTGATACATCTAAATTTCCAATAACTTCAAGAACGTCTAATTCGACAACAATCTTCATTTCATTGTTCACAAGAAATCCACCATCTTTGTCATGGAGTTTGGAAAGGGGAATCATTTCTTGATAACCCACGAGAGGAATCTTTTCATCAAACCTGCACTGTCTTTCTGGAAACAAACGGAAGATAGAACCGTTCAAAGTCAAAACAAACACAACACCATAAATATAAGGGAATCTAGTAGCATCACAAGTCTTGTGACGGGGAGAATCATAAAACATGAAATTTCCTTTGTCGGCCTTAATTATAAAGATAAATCATTAAAAAAAAAAACCACACCTTTCACATGGGAGAGTTTGTCCGAAAGTTGATCTACAACAGTTAAGCTAAATTTTGCGTGTATTCTCCATCCACAAGGCAAACTTTCAAAATCAGCAACGACCAGATACAGAGACAAATATTTTGGTTGTGTTTCCCGTACATCCTTGGGAAAGGCCATAAGACACCTGCGAGCAAAAACCATTGGAATTTAATTGATCAGAGTTGTCTTACACGAAAAAAAGTTAGAAAACAAGTTCTCTTCTCACCAATTGCAGCCACCTAGCTTGAACTCTCCAGAGTAATTAAAAGTGGATAAATTCTTAATGACCCAAGTGAACTTCTTACCAACTTCATTCCCCATCGAAGGTCCTCCTTGCAACCAAACCACCAGAAGACGAAAACGAGAACTGAAACCCTAGAACCAGAGTGAGGGTGAGAGTGGCACACACCCAAAATCCCCAAATCAAGTGGAAGTTATTGTTTCTTGTATTTTAATGGATTTGGAAATCCACACAAAATCTAGTGTTATTGGTTCTTTGATTTTAAATTCCATATTGAAATCCAGTGTTATTGGTTCTATAATTTATAAATACTAATTCAAATTACGTGTTATTCAATTTACGGATTTAGTTTTAGATTTGACTTAGATTTGATTTTAAAGTGGATTTGAATGGATTTGGAAGGATTTCCAAGTCAAAAATACAAAAAACCAAATCCGATGTAAAACCTTCATATTTCTAAATATTTCCAAATCCTATAAAATTTTCAAATCTATTAAAATACAAGAACCAATAACCCCACCAAAACCACGCTTCTCCATTACCGTTTGTGTTGCTGGTCTTCATTTTATGGGCCTCGGCCCAATTTATTTTTAGACCCAAAGCCAGCTTCGTTACCGTATGAGGGTTATTGGTTGTAGGGGTTGGATATGGGGTTCTGATGTTTAAAAAGCCAAAAAAAGAAAAAATAAATAAATATTAGTCTAGAACCGGTTGTGTACACAGAGTTTCCAGAGCCTCTCAGAACCTGTGACGTGGTAGATTATGATTGGTTCGAAATAAAAAAAAAACACGTTACAAGATAAAAAAACTTTCTTTTTCTCCTTCGTGACTCGTTCTTTTTACACTCTCTTTCTCTTATGGCGATCCGGCCAAATATTCGTCGTGAGCTCCAGCTGATTCGATATCGAAGGAGAAACGAAGAACCATGGCGGTCCGAAGGTTTATCTCAGTTTAGGGCCTAGTCGGGGTTATTGGTTCTTGTATTTTAATGGATTTGGAAATCCACACAAAATCTAGTGTTATTGGTTCTTTGATTTAAAATCCATATTGAAATTCAGTGTTATTGGTTTTATGATTTATAAATACTAATTCAAATCACGTGTTATTCAATTTATGGATTTAGTTATATATTTAACTTGGATTTGATTTTAAAGTGGATTTGAATAAATTTGGAAGGCTTTCCAAATCAAAAATACAACCAAATCTAATGTAAAACTCTCATATTTCTAAATATTTCCAAATCGTATAAGATTTCTAAATCCATTAAAATACAAAAATCAACAACCCCATCTAATTTCCCCTCTACGGTAACGAAGAAATAATACTCTTAATTTTGATAACTTATCACTGAATATTGAGAAGAAAAAAAAATACTCTTAATTTGTTCTATAGTCAAACAAAGAGACCAAAACACGTTAGTCATTATAAAAAATCATCCAGCCTAAGTGGAGCTCTCGCGCCGAACACTTTTGCCTTCAAGTCTTTCAACACTTGTTCAATTTCTTGCATCCGAGCCTCACAAGCCTCTTCTTTCTCTTTCTTTTCTGACACCTTTCTTCTCCAACCAAGCCAACTTATTTAACTATTTAGTTTTTTAGTTATTTTTATTTTCTATCATATAATAATAAGCATTTTTGATGAATTAAAATAAATTTTTCTGTTATTAAGAATATGATTTAAATTATAATAATATAATTATGATAATATATATTTTTGGATTTGCATGATATGTATTAGAACATGAGAGTTATGATATAAATTGATTTCTACTAGATTTAGGATCCACGTTAAATAATATTTTAAAATTTAACGGGTTACTAATTAAAACTTAAATATTTATTTTATTATTTTTTATAGTATTTACCCGCGTATTAACGCGGATCCTATTCTAGTCTTATATAATATAGTAAAGTTTCTCAAAGTTCAAATCATGAGGGATTGTCACGTGTTATCTAACTTTTTGACATTTGTCTTTTTAATTATTTACTGAAAAAAAATGAAGTGTGTTTTAATAACTTTAGCAATTAATTCTAATAATTAAATAGCTAATTCTTATGTAAATTAATTATAACAAGTTATAATTAAGTGTTTTGTGTAGATTTATGTAATTCTTATGTAAATTATAATATAATTTTTATGTACATCAATGTATAGAAAATAAATATTTTATTAATAAAATCCAACAATATTTTAAACAAAAAAAACACGTAATTTTTTTGCTTTTTATACAGGTTATTGCGATTTAAAAAAATTATAAAGAATAGTTTTAATAAAAAGAAGCATAACATGAAAAAAAAAAAGATGACGTGAGAAAATTAATTAAAGAATGATTTTAGAATTTTTAGAGCTGTTAAATCCAACAAGTCTAATTGGAGAAATTTAGAATTTAAATGTTTTCATAGCTTTTAAAGTCATATAACATTGTATATGTCCAATAATTTGATATAAATGCTTAAGCTTATAAGTTATAACATAGATAATTACTATAAACATCAAATTTATATAATATTAAATACAAAAATAATTAATAAGTAGAAATTAATAATGTTTATTTTTAAACTCTACGAAACGCGTGAGCAATCCGTAGTATCATATATGTTAAAAGATATGTATTGTTAAAACATTTTATAAATTTGTAACGGACGAAGTAAGTGTTATTATAGAGTTTCTTTTCGAGTGACATCCTCTAATATAATTCCGAATAAGAACATTTACCCATTTATCGGAGAAGAAATTAAGGATCGATCTGGTCTTTTATTCAGTCATTCTTGTATTTAGGTAAACGCCCACATATTCTTAAGTACGTGAGAGGAAACCTAAAGAACATTATTAGGGTTCATGACTGGTGACTTTTCATTCAAACAACATCCTCAAAACCAAGTCGAGCACTGTCGCAAACAGCTTCGTTCTCTTCATTCTTCAGCTCACCTTCAAGCTCAAGCAACACCTGTCTCTGTTCCACGATCATTCGGTCGAGATCTCTCATGCGAGCCCCACGTGCTTCCATTTTCTTCTTCTTCACGCAAAACTCCTCTAGCTTCGTTTTTAACCAATCCAAATCGAAACCTACCTCTACCAGTTCGAAAAGCGTGTTCTCTGCGTCTCTTATTTCCTCCACTGTGAGCTCCTGAGGAGCTAAGCAAATCGTGGCGATGAGGTCGAGGAGGTTGTTCATGTAAGCATTCTTCACCAATTGGTTCTTCGGACGAAAATTCAATGCGGTTTCTGGGTGTTTTTCAAAGATTCTTCTCACACACTCTACCTGAAAACAAGATTGATGTAATAACCACACACCAAATAGATGATTGTTAAAATGAAATAATTTTGTGTGTTTTACCTCTGAATAGAAAACTCGAAAGCCATTGACGTCCACGGTTCCATCACCGTTCCACATTGTTACGATTTGAGTTCTTGTGATACAGGGAAGCTTTACTTGCAGTTAAGGCAAAGAGAGAGTTTTGTGTTTTGAGGAGTTTCTTCCAGTAACTGAAATATATAAAAGAAGAGATGCATGAATCTTAAAAGAAACGTAACTTAATAATACTATGTACATAATTAAATAACATATGAATATTAATGGCGTCACACGTCAAGCTACTCGTTTGGCCAAAGACTCTTTACTCTGTTCCGACACCCAAAAACATTTGCTTTTCCATCAAGAAACATAGTGCAGTTAAGGAAACTTAAAGAATCTTAACAACTACAAACTGACATATGAGTCTATTTTAGACTCTTAAGTTAAAGGAGAGGACTCTAACTCTAATTAACGAAAAGAGACCAGAACAAGAAAACAAAAAAAAAACAGAAGCAAAATCCAAGCCCTAAGAACACAAGTCACCAAAAAAATCACTGAAAGAGTGATCAGGAGCTGTGGCTTCCAAAATCTCTGCCTTTTCCTTATTAAGCTGAGTTTCTAGGTCTTTGCACTTCTGCTTTAAGTCATGCAACTGTTGCTCCATTTCACGCGCCCGGGCACATTTCCTCTTCTTTTCTTTTACTTGATCAAGCTTCTTCTCCAACCAATCGAACTTAAACCCTACAATTTTCATGTATGCCAAAGCAGCTTCTGCATCATACAAATCATCCGTGGAGGGGTACTGAGGCCATTTGACAAGCATCTTGATTACGCTGAGGAGGAGATTCATGTATGACGTTCTCAGATCTTTGTTCTTTGTACGGATTTCTAATGCAATCTCTGGGTGTTTTTCAAAGACACGCCTCGCAAAATCCACCTGCCAGTGAAAAAAGGAAGACTTAAGAAAAATCCATGTCTATGCATAACCAACCATATTACTTCTCTTTATTTTAGAAGTGCTTTACTGTTAAATCAGAAGTAATTTCAAGAAAGAAAACCAAAACAAAAAGCAGCTGATGTAATGTCTCTTGAGGTTGAAAATTCTTTAAAAGTTAAAATAAAATTTGCATATTTCTTGAACCTGTGAAGAAAGAACGTGAAACCCATTGACATCCACCCAACTTGTTGGAGTTTCCTTAAGCAAATCACTAGACACCGCAATATTATCATCATTCAACTTTAAATTTTCCAGAGGTTGGATTGCCTCCTCAGGCTCTTCTGGTACATCTAATTTGCCAATAACATCAAGAACATCTACCTCCGCAACAATCTTGATTTGATCGTTCATTAAAAACCCAGCTTTTTTGGCATGAAGTCTGCCAAGGGGAAACGTGAATGTAAAACCCAAGTCTGGTTCCTTCTCGTGAAACCACACTTGTTTTCCTACGAAAGATAGAAACTCTAGTCAAAACAAGCATTTGCACACAACACATAAATAGAATCTCATAGCAGCAACAAGTCCCGCGATTAAAAGAGAACAAAAAAAAAAGATTCAAAAATCAAAAACATAGAAAGAAAATAACCTTTCACTCGTGAGTACGACTCCATAAATTGATTTACTATAGTTATCGAGAATTCTACGTTCCTTCTCCATCCCGAAGGCAAAGATTCAAAATCAGTTACTTCGAGATACAGAGACAAGTTATTATCCTTATAAAATCCTTTGGGAAAGGCCACAAGACGCCTGCAAGCCAAAACCACATAAAAGAAATGAATGTGTCACATTTAAACTTAAAATTGGGCTAAAAGATTAGAACATAAGTTTTTATCATCTTACCATCTGCAGCCACCGATCACAAATGGATCAGAATAGATTTTTTCAGATTGGAAAGAGTAAAAATTATTTATCACCCAAGTGAACTTGTTATCAACTTGATTCCCCATTGAAGACGCTTCCCAAACGAGCTACTAAAACAAGAAAGAGAAATCAAAACCCTAGAACCCGAGGTTGCACACATCAAAATTCACAAATCGAACTTTAATACAAAAACAATCTCGAGCAACCAAACCAAAAATAAAGATTTACAAGTTAACTATGGAATTCGAAGCGCAACACTCTTAAACCTCAATTGTTAAAAGTTGTGATGCTCGACAATCGATATAACGGAACTAACATGGTCAAGGAAAAAAAAAAGACTAGAAAGATCAATGGTTCATCAGGATTTACCAGGAATTAGAACGAGACTGGTTTCGAGTATTCACACGAGGAATGAAGGTATTATAGGGTTTTATTGTGGGTTGCTTTGCACCGCTCTTATTAAAAAAAAAAAAAAACAGGCTCAGTGATTTACTGATTTAAAGGGATTTGACTATATCAAAGTATATATCTTTTTATCCATCTGTTAATTGTTTGGTTTAGCAGTCAATTGTTTTAATCCCCCGTTAAAAAGAATTTTAAAATGAATAATAGGCGTTCTTTAGACCAAAAATTAAATAAATGAATAAACGTAAATAAGAAATAATAAATATGTTAACGTGTTGATAAAGTATGAAGCTAAAAAAAAAAGAACAAACGCTTATCTAAACAACATCGTTGAAATCAAGTGGAGCACGAGTAGCCATAGTCATGTCCTTTTCATTCTTTAGCTCGTTCTCAAAATAAGACAATACAAGCTTTTGTTTCTGCACCTCTTCTTGGAGTTCTCTGATCCTTGCGCTGCTTTCTTGCGCTTGCTTCTTCTTCACGTAAACCTTCCAAAGCTTCATCTTTAGCCAATCCAACTTAAACCCTACATCTTCTAGGTCAAAAATAGTGTTGTCTACTTCGTCTAGGTCTTCGTCATTTAGCTCAAGAGGTGATCGACACAACATCCCGATAATGTCAAGGAGGACATCAATGTAAACTTTCTTGAGCTGCTGTTTCTTTGGGCGGAAATCTGATGCAGTGTTTGTGTGTCTTTCGAATATTCGCCTCATCCATTTGACCTACAAGAATGATGTAATCCAGAAAAAAAAGAACATGATCGGAGATTCAGAATTTTGGTTACCTGTGAAGAAGGAACCTGAAACCCATTGACGTCCACTATTTCATCATCACTATCATAAATGCCCTTCAAATGCATCATCAGCAAGAAATAACATAAAGTGACTCTTTTTTTCTTTTTATTTTTTTCGAATGATATTTTCTTGAATTCAAAACTGCATGAGCATGATGGAAAAGAACTGCATGAGGATAAATTTCTTTAGTCGAGGAATTAAACTTTTTTTTCAGAAAAGGAACGGAGAGAAAGAGATCTATACTTAAAGAACAAAGCAGGAAGTCGTCTTTGGGTTCTTGCAAGAGATAGATATATGAAGAATATGCATGCATCTATCTATTAACGAATGTGAAAAGGCTTGGAGTTTTGACAAATAAATTCGTTTAATGCCAACTCTTCGCTTGCCATAGAAAGAAACTTAATGCGTTAAAGACAACTGGAGAAGTCTCTTTATCTTCTTAGAAAGGGATGGCAGGACCTATTCCCCTGTTTCTCTCTCCCCGAAAACTGCGATCCTCATCTTTTTTTCTTCACCTTCGCCGATCTCGGCGTCGGCTCCCCCTACCTCTCTTGCGCCTGCATCAGCCGCAACCCCCACCATGAGCCATCACGTCGCGATCGCTCACCAAACCGACACCTCCGATGACCAATTGGTTGCTCCGGGGTCCCAAAAAATTGATTCCTCAAGCCCCTCCGCCGCCGAAAAGGAAACCCCCAATTTTCAAACCCTAGCTACAGTGACCTCCGCTGCCATGAAGCTCCGGTTTCAAAAGAAATTGTCACTCCGCCTGCATCAGCCGCAACCCCCACCATGAGCCATCACGTCGCGATTGCTCACCAAACCGACACCTCCGATGACCAATTGGTTGCTCCGGGGTCCCAAAAAATTGATTCCTCAAGCCCCTCCGCCGCCGAAAAGGAAACCCCCAATTTTCAAACCCTAGCTACAGTGACCTCCGCTGCCATTGAAGCTCCGGTTTCAAAAGAAATTGTCACTCCGCCGTCAAAGGCAGAGCCAACAACGAAGCTTCCTCCTCCATCTCCCCTCTGGAAGGACCTTGTCAAGGGCTCCACTGTCAAACTCGAACCCAAAGAGACTCCCTTCACCCTTGATTCCGGTGAAGCGTGCGTGAAAATCCCAAATGCAGTGATCGAAAAAAACCAAAAGGCTTGGGAAAGCTTCGTCATCGGTCAATTCTACGAGGAGCCTCCACCGCGAGGAGCTGTCCACGCCATAGTTAATGGCATCTGGGCCCGTCAACGCCGAGACATCTCCGTCTCAAGGATGGACGGTAACGCTTTCCTCTTTCGTGTCCCCTGCCCTACTGCTCGCCGCCGAATTCTCAGCCAGAGCTTATGGCAAATCGACGGACAGACAATGTTTGTCGCCAAGTGGTCCCCGGGAGTTCAACAGGAGAAACCGGAGCTTTCCATGGTCCCTGTTTGGCTTGAATTCACAGGTGTTCCACTACAATTTTTCAACAGAGATGGGTTACAAGAAATCGCGGGTCTTGTCGGGCACCCGATCTGTCTTCACCCAGCAACGGAAAACCTTACCAATATTGAAGTGGCCAAGGTTTATACGGTTATCGATCCGAGACGACCACTCCCCGACTGTGTTAACGCCCAATTTGAATCGGGTGCTATCCGAAGAATTAAGGTCTCGAGCCCTTGGCGCCCATCGCTATGTAGTTTCTGCAAAAAGGTGGGTCACACAATCTCTCGATGTTCCTCAGCTCCTCCAACTTGCGGGGCTTGTAAATCGGTCAAACACACTACATCGGACTGTCCAAGGGCTAAACGGGACAAAGCTCTAGGTAAGACCCCTATCAAAAGCCTCCTCCCAATTGTTCCTGATCCGATTACAACCCGCAAACAGAGCGGCGTTTCAGTAAACCAGACGAAAGATTCTTCTACAATCACAACCCCAATTCCAAACCCAACCGCCAATCTGATAGCATCGAAGCCTACGGCAGGTGATCTCCCCAACGGTTGCAATGAGGATGCAAATATTACCACCTTGTCATCGTCTGATAATGATAAGGATGGCTTTCATAAATCGTCTCCAAAGGTTCTTACTTTTGATTTGTCAAAGGGTGAGCTTACCGTTGACTTAACTCCGGCTAGTCCAACCACTTCTACAAAGGATTCAGCCACTGATAAAGACTCTTCCTCTGAAGAGGACATTGGCGTGGCAGTGACTAACGACAAGTTCATCCAAGTAGTCTCCAAAAAGGATAAGAAGCAACTAAGATCTCGGTCCAGGGCTAGAGGCCCTTTAATCCTCTAACCCCTCTCTCTTTTATGGATATTTTCTGCTGGAATATAAGAGGTTTTAATAATACTGTAAAAAGGCGTGGTTTTAAGAAGTGGCTTAGGAAAAATAAACCGGTTTTCGGTGGTCTACTAGAGACTCATGTAAGTTCGGGGAAGGCCTCGTCTATAGCTACACGGGCACTTCCGGGTTGGATTATGGAAAGTAATTACGAGTTCTCGGATTTGGGCAAGATTTGGCTTCTCTGGCACCCCTCGGTCCAGGTGAAGATCATTGCTAAATCCCTTCAGTCAATCACTTGCTTGGTCAAGCTCCCCTTCCTCACACAGGAATTCAGAGTGTCTATGATTTATGGCTCTAATGACAAGAATGATAGGAGGCTACTTTGGTCTGAGCTGGAAGCTCTCGCGTTCTCTCCCCGGTTTTCCCAAGTTCCTTGGCTCATCCTAAGAGATTTCAATGAATGTCTGGTTCCATCTGAACACTCATCTATCAATGCCTATGCTTCACGAAGTGGTATGAGGGATTTCAAAGAATGTGTAGACAGGTGTGCGATCTATGATATGCCCTTCTGTGGAAATACTTTCACTTGGACGAATAAACAAGATAGAGGGTTAGTGGCTAAAAAGCTTGACAGAATTATGATAAATGATTCTTGGTTTACTGCTTTTCCGGATTCTTTGGCTGTTTTTGGTGAACCAGGTATATCAGATCATAGCCCGTGCTGTGTGTTTATTGATGCCCAAAAGCCGATGCAGAAACGACCCTTCAAGTTCTACTCATATCTAAACGGCCACCAGGAGTTTCATGACATTGTCAACTGTTGCTGGAACTCTTTCAATTTCGCTGGATCAAAGATGTTGCGTATTGCCAAGAAATTGAAAGAACTAAAGAGTGTGATAAGATCTTACAGCCGGGACAACTTCTCCAACTTGGAAAAGAGAGTGGCTAAAGCTTATTCTCACCTCCTGGAATGTCAAAATCAGTTGCTACGAGCCCCTACAACAACTGCGTCAGAAATTGAAAAAGAGGCAAACCAGAAATGGCAAATGCTGGCAAAGGCGGAGGAATCCTTCCTATTGCAGAGATCACGAATTCAGTGGATAGATGAGGGTGATGCAAATTCGGCTTTCTTTCACAGGGCTATCAAAACAAGGCAGTCTCAAAATCAAATCCTCTACTTCCAAAAGGATGATGACTCTATTATAGACACTCTTGAAGGAATTAAAGAGCATGCGGTCAACTATTACTCCAACCTTTTGGGTAGTAATGCGCCCACTTCTTCAGCATCATCCGCGGATATTGCAGCGCTTATCCCGTTTAGATGTTCGGATGCGATCTCTGCGGCTATCTCAGCATCTTTCACAGCATCAGACATTCAACATGCCTTCTTTGCACTCCCTAAGAACAAGGCCCCGGGACCTGATGGCTATCCAGCTGAGTTTTTCATAGCACACTGGCATACAGTTGGGTCAGAGATGATAGAGGCGGTAACTGAGTTTTTCACCACCGGAAAAATTCTTAAGCAGTGGAACTCAACAATTCTCACCTTGATACCAAAGAAAACAAACGCCTCAAAGATCTCAGATTTTCGCCCTATAGCTTGTTGCAACTCGGTTTACAAGGTGGTGTCAAAGCTTCTTGCAAACCGACTCAAACAGAGCCTTCCAGGTATAATATCCAACTCTCAATCTGCTTTCATACCGGGACGCCTACTGGTGGAGAATGTATTACTGGCTACGGAATTAGTGCAGGGATACAATTGGAAATCAATCTCTAAGAGGGCTATGCTGAAAGTCGACCTCCAGAAAGCTTTTGATTCTGTCAACTGGGAATTCATAATCAACACGCTCACTGCTATGAATTTCCCTACTCATTTCATCAATCTAATCAGACAGTGCATAACCACTACACGTTTCTCGGTGGCCATAAATGGAGAGCTATGTGGGTACTTTGCAGGCACAAAAGGATTGAGACAGGGAGACCCTCTGTCACCTTATCTTTTTGTGCTCGCTATGGAAGTCTTCTCACAGATGCTCAACACTAAATATAACTGCGGAGATATAGGCTGGCATCCGAACACTTCGGAAACTCGGGTTAGTCACTTAGTTTTTGCTGATGACATTATGCTGTTCTTTGATGGTGAAAAACACTCCCTAGAGAATATTAGTGCTACGCTTGAATCGTTTGCGCAATGGTCTGGCCTGTCAATGAACCGGAACAAAACGGAGTTATTCACGGTGGGTTTGAGTCAGGAGGAATCTTCGGACATCTCTCCTCTGGGTTTTATCTTCGGTACCCTCCCGATTCGTTATTTGGGTCTTCCTTTGATGCACCGAAAGCTTAAAATTTCAGACTACAGGGTCCTTCTTGACAAGATATCCAGCCGATTCAGTTCATGGAGCTCACGAGCACTATCCTTCGCGGGTAGAAGGCAACTCATATCTTCTGTCATTTATGGTACAGTCAATTTTTGGATCACGGCTTTCACTCTCCCAAAGGGTTGTTTAAAGAAGATCGAAAGTCTTTACTCCAGGTTTCTTTGGGGTGGTGATATAACTAAGAAGGTCGTAGCAAAGGTCTCATGGAAAACTGTGTGTCTCCCTAAGAAGGAAGGAGGATTGGGATTGAGAAATTTCCAGATTTGGAACAAGACTTTATGCCTCAAACTTATTTGGTTATTATTCTCTAATCACAACTCACTTTGGGCTGAATGGATGCATGTGTACAGGCTAAAGGGAGAAAGCTTTTGGAGCATCGATGCGACAAAACACTCTTCCTGGACATGGAAATCATTACTAGCGCTCCGCCCACTTGCTTCTAGGTTTGTGCGTGCTAACGTGGGTAATGGCCAGAAGGCAAGCTTTTGGTTCGACCAATGGACTCCATTAGGCCCACTTATTAATCTTTTTGGAACAACCGGACCGCGTGAGCTCTCAATCCCACTCCAAGCACCGGTCGCTTCCGCATGTAACAACATGGGGTGGAATCTCCGTGGCGCAAGATCCACGGCAGCTGAGCAGCTACAAATTCACCTCACCACCATCCCTCTAGTCGCCTTATCTACAACGATTGATTCATACGTTTGGCTGGTGAATGATTTACAACTGCTTTCTTTCTCAACTAGGCGAACATGGGAAACCCTACGACCAAGAGCCGAACAACAGATATGGACCTCAAATGTGTGGTTCAAGGGAGCAACACCAAGACATGCTTTCACTCTTTGGGTAGCTCACCAAGACAGGTTACCAACAAGAGCAAGACTGGCGCATTGGGGCATGCAAATAGGAACTGATTGCTGCCTTTGTAATGCTTTCGAAGAAACTCGCGATCACCTCTTCCTCCATTGCGAGGTTAGTAGGGATATCTGGAATATGGTTAACAAGCGGTTGGGATACGGGAACTTTAACATAGGTACCTGGAATGATTTTTCTGGTTGGCTTCGAAAACGGGACACCACCGTTTCCAGGACTCTACGACGCCTTGTTGCCCAAGCAACGATCTACGGCATATGGTCAGAAAGGAACAACCGACTTCACAACAATTGCTCCGCCAGTTCCCAGACTGTCTTCAAAATCATTGACCGCCAAATCCGAGACACAATTCTCGCCAAAAGATCAAAGACACACGTTGGTGACCTAATGCAAGTTTGGCTCACCCACGAGTAAAACCGAACCCAATCCAACTCGTAATGCTTTCTAGGATTAACCTTGTTTTTTATTTCTTTTTTGCCACGGTTTTTCCTAATCGTTCTAAACTTTTGTAAAATACTTGCAAACCATCTCATTTTATATGAAATTCAAATTTTAGCAAAAAAAAAAAAAAAAAAAAGGGATGGCAGGAGAACAAACCAGACATACTAGCTCTAGTAAAATACAAATCTAATTGCCTAAGAACTTAAAAATCATCAGCCAACAAGACAGGAGCTTTGGCGGCCAAAACCTCTGTCTTCTCCTTCTCCAACCGAACTTCGAGATCTGAGCACTTCTGCTTCAAATCTTTCAACTCTTCCTCAATCTTTTGTATCTGAATCTCACCAACTTCCTCTTTCTCCTTCTTTTCTGACACTTCATCAAGTTTCTTCTTCAACCATTCCAACTCAAATCCAACATCAGTCATGGATTCCACTGCAGCATATGCATCATCAAGGTCATCCTTGGAGATTTTCTTTGGAGACTGGCGCAAAGTCTCAGTCAAGCTGAGTAGGACATTCATGTACCCTGTCTTCAGATACTGGTTCTTTATACTGACTTTTGTTGCAACGTCTGGATGTATTTCAAACAAACGGCTCAAAGATTTCAACTGCGAGTGAAATAAAATTGATGTACAAAGTAAAACCATATCAGATAGCAATCTTGAGAGATCTGGAATCAGGTGCAGTGTATTTTATAATCTTAAGCCTGTATATAAATCCAGAAACTAAAGCACAGTGAGTGTTAGGGTTTATTTGCTAATTCGTGTGTTTATAACTATTTTTCTTACCTGGGAAGGAAGAACTCGAAACCCGTACACATCTAATTGGCCAATAACTTTAAAAACCTTTATTTCAGCGACAATTTTGAGTTCTCCGTTTACCAGAAATCCGCTATCTTTGGCCAGTTCATTAAGGGGAAACATGGATGTGAAACCCCAGTCTGGTTCTTTCTCATTTAAACAGTGTTCTGTTTCTGAAAAAGCAGAAAACATATTCAATCTCATCATCATTTACATAACCAAATAAAAACATGATTTGTAAGGAGATTGAGCATCAGGTTGACATATATATATACAGATAGAATCTCGCGGCAGCCAAAGTCTACACAACAGAAATAATAGTCAAACAATTATGAACTTTCCGCCTTATAAAAAGAATAAGGCGAAAATACTCACCTTTAAGTTGAGAGAGTTTTTCCGAAATTTGATTTACTATAGTAAAGCCAAACTTTGCGGTTCTTTCAGCGCAGCTTCTTCATTCTCCATTGATAAATAGTAGATAACTCCTAGAGGCCTAAAATTTGCAAATCATATAATCAAAACACAATCTCGACAAACAAGCAAAACTATATTTTCAAGTTACAGAAATGGAGAATACGAACAAAGAGTAAGAAGGAAGGATATATAAAGAAATAGAGAAGTACACCTCTCTGATTCACGTCGATAGAAAGAGATGACAGAGACGGACGATGTACTGCAACGGCGAAGCTACACAACTTTAAATGCATAGTACTGTATACAAAAGTGACGCCTAGGGTTAATAACCAAGACGAGAGGAATGCGAATCGCCGAATCGCATCGGGTCCTTATGGCGCATAGGGCTAATAAATATTTGGGCTCGAATTAAGTATATAACAAAGTTAATGGCCCAAAAAATTGAAATAAAAATCTACCAAATGATATTTTGGAATGTTAGGTGATTTGTGGATTAATAACCGAAGTGATCTCAGTTGCTCTGTTTTTGAGGTTTCAAAACTTATGCTCTGTTTTTAGAGCTCTGCCTTTAAAAAAACATTTGTAAATTTTATCTTTTTTGATTAATCAATATTACATTTTAACAAAGACAAAATTTTTTTGTCGATTAATTGGTGTTTCAAATTAAACAAATGTTTTGTTTTTCCGTTTGTTGATCTCTCTGTTGCTTTCGGAACAAGTCATCTATTAAAACGCCAAAAGTAATAATCAAGAAGGAAAATCCGCACCAATTTGGCATATTAATTATTTTGCCATAAAAAAAACTCGGTCCGTTAAAGTCAGTTTGAGAGTCCTCCACTACAAAACACTTCTTCACAAAGTTGATAAAACTACACATATCTCTATTGTAATATCTTCCAAAAGTTTCTAGAGGACTCTTTATTTTGAAACCAAAATACAAACAAGCAGGACCAAAATCCTAAGTCAACCTAAGAACTCAAGTGATCAAACGTGAAAGGAGCTCTTGCTTCCAAAATCTCTGACTTCTTCTTATCCATCTGAGTTTCAAGGTCTAAGCACTTCTGCTTCAATGTCTTAAGCTCCTTTTCCATTTCTTGCAGCTGGGCCGAACAAGCTTCTTCTTTCTTTTTCTTTTCCTTTACTTCATCAAGTTTCTTCTCCAACCAATCCAACTTAAATCCTCCATCTATCATGTATACCAATGTAGCGCGTACATCAGTCAGATCATCATTCGAGAGTTCTTGGGGTGATCGGCATAGCTTATGAGTTAAGCTGAGTAGGACATTCATGTACCCTGTCCTCACATGCGGGTTCTTCTTAAGCAACTCTGATGCAACGTCTCGATGATTTACAAATAAACGCTTCAAAAAATTAATCTGCAAGCGGAAAAAAAAAACATATATGAACAAAAGTATCCAAACACTTTAGTGTGCAACTTTTATGATACTTTTGTATGAAGTGTTCTACTTATATATCAGAAAACAACATATTTTCCCATAGTCTCTTAATGTTGAAATTTCGACAAAGATAAAACAAAGTTTCCATTTTTCTTTGAGTTTCTTACCTGTGATGGAAGAAGTGTATACCCATTGATTTCATTCAGTTTTTGAGTCTTGTTGAGTAAATCACTAGACACTGCACTATCATCTTCTAGCTTTATTTTTTTCAGCGGTTGAGTTGCCTCTTCAGATTCCTCTGATACATCTAATTTGCCAATAACTTCAAGAACATTTACAGGCGCAACAATTTTGAGATGGCCGTTTACCAGAAATCCGCTATCTTTGGCTCTAAGTTCGGTTAAGGGTAGCATTTCATGGAATCCCCAGGCTAGTACCTTGTCATGATACCAGTGAGATGTTTCTTGAAAAATCAGAAAACAGATTCAAACATCAAGGCACACAACTTATATATACAATCAAACAATTATAAACTTTCTACCTTATGACCATGGAAATACTCACCTTTAAGTTCTGAATTTTCTCCCGGACGTTGATTTACTATGGTAAAGGAAACTTTCGCGTGTCTTCTCCATCCAGAAGGCAAAGATTTATAATCAACAACAACCATATACAGAGACAAATTATTATCCTTTTTAAATCCTTTGGGATATGCCAAAAGACGTCTGCAAGCAGAAAAAAACAAAATATTGAAAACAATCAGCAAAACGAAGGCACTTTAAGCTAAGCTGAGAAACACAAACATTACCAACAGCCAATCGCTTAACTAAAGATTTCAGACAAAACTTAGAGGTATGTACGGGCATATGCCCGGAACTTCTTAGTTATTAAAAAAAAAACACAAACACAAACATTACCGAACAATTTGGTATGTCTTACCATCTGCAGCCACCGATAACGAATGGATCAGAATAAATTTTCTCAGATTGCAAAGATGAGAAATTCTTTATCACCCAAGTGAAAGCTTCGTCATTACCCATATTAATCCTAATGATGACTCCTTACTCCTACACACCCAAATTTGCAAATCGGAAAAAAATCAAACAACAATCTCGACAAAGAAACCAAAATAATTAAAGATTAAGATTGTAAGCAATTTAAACCAATTTTTTCCCCTACAAGTTTACCACACACACGGCTTTATAAGCGGTCGAGTTTGATATACGAAGACGACCGGAACTCCGGGTCTTTGTTGGGCTAATTTCGTTTGAGGCCCACTAACTATTTCAGTGTAGCCAGTGTTTGAAGCTGGGCCGAAGTTGATGATATAAAATAATATTCGTTGTTCAACCTGATCAAAGGGGATAATGGGTCTATTTCATAATTCACCATTTCAAGACGACAATGGGTCTATTTCGCATATGAATAAGCACAAAGGTATTCTTTTAAAAGAATACATTACACTAGAGGATATCTATAAATTTGTTTGCTATTTGAATTTCACAAAAGTAGTATTGAAGTAGTTTTGTGATGTTGTATATTAACAAACAATTATATTTTCATTCAATTTATAAATATATATAAAATTGGTATATAAAATTTAAATTTTGACTTGTTTAAAATTTCGAACAATACTTTTCAATGACATAATAATTTAGATTATTCTTTAGTTACATTGTCAGCAATTATATAAGTAGTCCAATAAAGACCACACATCGAGATAGGTTGTATTTAATAACTTTGATTCGTGATTAGGTCCTTAAGACTGGTTCCTTCTCCAAATTGCTTCTCCTCTCTCTATCTATTTTTCTTTACTCACCGTTTATTAATATATGATGTTTAAGATTTATGCAATTAAATTAAAAAATTATTAAATATTTATTGTTTAAAAAAAATAAAACATCACTTTGTGATTTATCCAAAACATTTCAATCAATAGAAAAATAACATGCAGAACTCAAAGAGGCAAGAAAACTACAAAATCAATTAATGATGCATAGAAAAGAACTCAAAGAGTCAATAAAACTATTAAATCAATTAATTATATATAAAAAAAGTGAAAACATGACCTATTAACAAACCAAAAAAACTCTTAAAACATCTTATATAAACAAACAAAAGAAATACTTCTTATTGCTTGAATCTAGAGATGGACGACGACTGGAGAGGAGGTGTTGGAAGACATTTAGATGCCCGAGTGGAGGAACGCCAACAATTTTTCGTAGAAAGGAAATAGGATTGGAAGTGAAAACCGCAAAGAACAAAATGAAATCAGAATGTTCAAAGTTAATGATGAAGAATTTGGACAATAATATGAGAGATTGATGGAGGATAATAATCATAAACAAAGCATTGTAACGTCTCAAAACGTTTCCCTTTTGTGTAGACTATTTTCATGTTTTGAAAACGGACAGGGACGCGTGAAAGATTTTAGGTTAGATGAAAACACACATGGCATTTGCGATTTTGCTGTGGGAATACCTGCCTACGTGGCTTCAATTTTCTTTGTAAGAAACTTGATCATGTGCATATATACAAATTAGGATAGATATAAAATAATCACTTCCGTAATTCAATTTTCTTTCTAAGAAACTTTATCTTGTGCATAGACACAAATTATAGACATAAAATGACCACCTATGTAATTCAATTTTCTCTCTAAGAAACTTTATCTTGTGCATAGACACAAATTATAGGCATAAAATAATCACTTGGGCTCCAATGAGCTATACAACATTACTATTCCACATTTCCAATTTTGTAGTCATGCAAGAAACTAATGGTGAGTTTTGGCCAAACTCTTTTTGTTGAAGTATTAATATATTTCCACAGCCTCGTATTTGCCAAATAAAGAGATGTACATTATTTTCTTACTTGTTCAACGACAAAATGAAAAGGAATGTCATTTTTTTTACCTAACAAATTAACTTTACGTCTCCCTTCCAAAAGCATCTTAACACATTTTACATAAAAAGTACTAATGTAATACGTCTTTTACTGCAAAAAGTATAGTTGATGTGCAAGGCATCCTAATCTTACTCTCAAACAATGCTTTACTCTTGCACACTACGAATTCATGTAAAATGTCATGAACAACAACCTCTGCCTTTGAAAATGTTAAGTCTTCCAAATCCTTACCGAATTATACCAAGTGTTTGTCCTACTGCCAAAACAACAGAATTCTTAAGTTGCTTTATGATTAGGTGCAGTGAAAAAGCTGTTCGGACCCTTCAAAGGATAATGTTTCGGTCCATCAGGTTTCACAAATTTCAGCCCAAAAAGACAAGACAGCTAAGGATACGAGTATAAGCAACTCTTCATCTGAAGCTGATATGGACTCCTCTGATGTGTCTTCTTCTGATCAGGACGAGTAAGAGGGAGAGTTTTTGGTTAAGAAGAGCAGAACCATTGCTAAGAAAGCGTGGAGGAAAACCGGTGCAACAGGTACCCGGAGCAAGAGCCCCAACCACTAACTTCCATGTATATAGACATTTTTTGTTGGAATGTTAGGGGTCTAATATTTATAGTCATCGGAATGGATTCAAAAAATGGTATAAGGTCAATAGACCGGTTTTTGGGGGTATTATAGAGACCCACGTGAAGCAGCCTAAGAATGAAAAATTCATCAAGGACATTTTCCCAGGCTGGTCTTATGATGATAATTATGGTTTTTCGGATTTGGGGAAAATATAAATTGTTTGGCACCCGACAGTGCAAGCGACTGTCATCAATAAGTCTTTGCAAATGATCACTTGTAAGGTTGTTTGGCCAGAGACAAGAAAGGAGATGATCATCTATGCTTCCAATCATGTTGATTCCAGAAGGGAGTTATGGTTGGAACTGGTGGTTTTGTCTGATAGCAATGAGCTGAGGGGCAAACCGTGGATTGTCCTGGGTGATTTTAATCAGGTACTTCACCCAACTGAGCACTCTAAGTAAATCTCTGTGAATGTGAACAGGAGGATAAGAGAATTCCGTAATTGCTTGTTGGAGGCAGATCTAAGGGACCTGAACTTCAGAGGAAATACTTACACTTGGTGGAATAAGCGTACTGCCAAGCCAGTAGCAAAGAAGTTGGACCGCATTCTGGTGAATGATCAGTGGAATGTTGATTTCCCTTATGCGGTGGCTACTTTTGGCTCTCCTGATTTCTCGGATCATGCTTCTCTATCAGTGGTTCTGGATCCTCTTATCAACAGGCCGAGGAAATCTTTCAAGTTCTATAACTACCTTTTAAAGAATAAGGAATTCCTGCCCCTTGTGAGTTCTTTATGGTATTCTTTCAATGTTGTGGGCTCTGTGATGTTTCGGGTCTCCCAGAAACTGTTGAAGTTGAAGAACCTAATCAGAGAGTTTGCTAAGGATAACTACTCCAACCTGGAGAAGCGGGTTAGAAAAACTCATCAAGTAGTTATGCGTTGTCAAGATCAGATTTTGGCTCAGCCATCCACCTATAATGCTGAGGCTGAAAATGAAGCAGTCCGAGTTTGGAGATTATTGGCGGATGCAGAAGAGTCTTTCTTTTGCCAGAGATCAAGGGTGACTTTTCTGGGCCTTGGGGACAGCAACACAACGTATTTTCACCGGATGGTTGACATAAGAAACTCTCACAACCTAATCCACTTCCCTACGGATTCAAATGGAAGCAGGATTGACTCCAAAAGGAGATATTAGAAATTTTTTTTTTTAAATGAGAAAATTACAAAAATACTACTTTTGTGTGCACATTTGCAAAAATGCCACTTAGAGATGTTCAATTGCAAAAATGCCACTTAGGGATGTTCATTTGCAAAAATGTCACTAATTATAGATTTTTAAATCTTATATCTTAAAATTCTAAACCCAAAAAAATATTTTGACCCCTAAACCCCCTTAAACCTTCAAAAATAAACCCTAATAAAACATAGTTAACTCAAAAATAAATAATATAAAATTTTTTTTTTTTGAAAAAGTGGTATTTTTGCAAAGATTTCAAAAATGTGGCATTTTTGTAAAGTGGCACTTGAAAAGTGGTATTTTTTTAAGTTTCTTTTTTTTGTATTTAGTTAGTTCCTTAACAATTGTTTGTTATAGGTCTGGGCATAAAAACCGAACCCGAATACCAAACCTATACCCGACCTAAAATATCCGAACCTGTATCCGACCCGAAATTTTACAGGTACCTGTATGGGTATAAAATTTTTAGACCCGACAGAACCTGTACCCGATAGGACCCAACCTGAAAACCTGTATGCCGAGGCTTAGGTACCTTTTGTCACATTTTTAACGAGTTTGAATTTTTGATTTGGTATTTTAAATGTTTTATATTATTTTTGCTTCAAATATTTTTTATTTTATAGGATATTTTTGGTAGATTTTAGAGAAGAAAAACAATTTTAAGTATAATTAAACCCAAAAAAACCTGTACCCGAACCTGTACCCGGATGTTTTGGGTATTTATGGATACAATTAATTGTGACCCGACCCGAACCTGTACCCGTAAGACCCGAACCTGTACCCGTAAGACCCGAACCTGTACCCGACCCAAAACTTTAAAGGTACTTGCATGGGTATAAAATTTCTAGACCCGACAGAACCTGTATCTGATATGACCCGACCCGAATACCCATATCCCCAAGTCTAGTTTGTTAGTTTTCCATTTTAAATTTTATTTATTCTTAACTAATTTTAAAATTTAACATATGTCATCATCTCAATCGATATTAGACATGTGTTGCGATCTCGTGAGTTACTATTTTGCTTACGTGTTGCGCTCTTCAAACACATCCAACTTTATATAATAAGATACTTTTGCTAAATTTTGAACTTAAATTTTGAAAAAAAAATGATTTAAAAAAAAACAAATCTATGCTGTTGAGAAAAAGGAAAAAAGTATATACGTCAAAAACAAAAGTATATGGAGGTCATACAATGACAACTCAGAAACCAAAAAAATTAGAAAATGGTCGTTTTCATTACGTACCCATGAAGTCCAGATAATGGATATTAACGTTCATCATATCCTATGAAACAATTCTTTTTTTTTTTGGACAAAATATTGAAATAATATTTTAACATTATACTGATCATATAATTATTCGTTGTTCGACCTGATCAAGTGGGATAAACATATACGGTTAAGCATGGATAAAATGTATATATTCCAATTTAGGAAGAAAAAAAAAAGGTATATATTCCATATAATATTCACTATTTGCGTCCAACTAATTTTCTATAACTAATCCGCAGATTTTGTTTTTCGTTTTAACCTAGTTTTTACATTTTTCTTTATACAATACCTAATAATAGTCAAATCCCATATATGACGTATAAATACTCTACGGACCTGAAAACGGCAAAAAAGTAGAACCCGGTTGCATTTTGGACGCGATGGTCAATGACGAAGCCTCTTCATCATCTTCTACGTCTAACCACAATGCTCCTCGAAGGGTTTCACGAGTTGGTCTTAGATTGCGAAACCCTAGTGTGCTAATAGGTATGGCTCGACGACGCGTTGGGGAACGACAAGCCGAACAAGCCGTGTCAATTGCAGCTGCTTTTACCAATCTGGTTCGATCAATTCCTAAACTTTATCCCTCTATATATATATATATATATATATCTCAGCATCACATGGCTCTTTTGATCCCTTGATTTATCGTTTTCTGTTATGGGTTGTTTCACTTTCGTAGTATTGTAGTTGCCTTCACTTGAAAGTAAGGTTTCTTGTGATGGAAGTTTGGTTCTTTAGGGAAAATATTCGATGATTATTTTGACCTATCTCTTTCAGTTTAGGTTTTCTTTGACTCAATCCTATACAAACGATTGAATCTAAATTTCTTGTTTGAGGATCTATAATAAATTTGCAGCAATTGGTTCGAAGGAGATGGTCTTCTCTTCAATTTCGAATTAGAGACCCTCAGTTAGCTAAGCTAAATTTCTTTTTTGGGATCTATAAGTGAGCTTCAACGAAGCAAAAGTCTAACAGGGCTGCATTGTCTTGACTCTCAATATTTTTTAAAGCCTAGGCCTTTCTACACGAGTATTTGAGCCACCAAAGTGATTGGCTTGCATCGCTCTGAAATTTGAAGTGTTTTTTTCTTTTCTTTTTTTCTTGTTCTTTAGATTCTTGACAGAAAAAGTGTCGTGGGTCAGAATGTTGGTGTCAATGATCTTGCATTGGTAAGTGCTATGAGTTTTCAAATGATTGAATCTTTGTTTCTGTTCAAATCTCTGTTTCGCCATAGTTTAGTTTTTTTTGGTAATGACAACACAAATTTCTCTGATTATGTTCTTCTGCAGATTTATGCATATGCTGTCAAAGAATCTCTAGCCAGTGTAAGCCAAAGTCCAGCCGATTTTTTTTCACATTCTTCAGCTTACAGATTTCCTTACTCATAATGATGTGATTACAGGTCTATGGTCATAAGCTTGGTTCCTTTGCGACGAGCTTTGAGAGATCATTTAACACTACCCTAAGGACCCTGGTAGCGATCACTGACTCTCCGGACAATCTCGCAAAATCCAAGGGTGTTTCGAAAGCTGCATTCAGAGCCGAGAAATTCAAAACCGAATTAGAAGATATAAAAGCCGATATGTTCACTCTAATCATGGACTGGCTCGTCACAGGTGTCTTCAACGTTCTGGCCTGGACGTGCTACGGCGCCTACTTCTTCTCACGACAGAGAATCATGGAAGCTAGCTCAATATGCGAGCCTTCTTCTTGGTGGCTTCCCCAAACAGAACTAAACATCTCGATTTGCCGGTTTCGAGTTTGGGTCCTGAGCTGTTTCATTGTCTTGATGACCCTCCTCCTCACGTACCTGATAAACCTACGTCGATCCTCAGGTACAAAGGAGACAATGCGCGTACGTTTTACCGTTCTTTTCCTCGGTATTGTTTGTGGTTTATCATGCAAGTTTTGCGTGGACACATTAGGCGGTAACGGCAAACTCTGGATCTTTCTTTGGGGGATGCTTTGGGGTTTGCAATTGGTTGCAAATGTCTTCCCATTGGCTTTGTATGGTCTAATGTTCGGTCCTATAAATGTGACCCAAGAAACCACCACTATGGTTCCGGATTGGGCACGGCAAATTTTCTTCTCTGGAGTGGCTATGTTAGTGCTTCCTATGGCTATGATTAACGGTCTCTTGCCATTTGCGACGTTTGGTGAATGGAGAGATCATCTCTATGCGATCTCTATGTTTGTTAAAGCTGTGTACGAGTTGCTTTGATTTTCGAGTCGGTTGCCTCTTTGGATTTTTCTTTTTTATATTGGTTTGCATGTCGAACTTTTTATTTTAACGTTTAGGTTTTTTTTTTTTTTTGGAGCTTTCTTGTTACCATTCATTTTCTCCAATAAGCAAAGTTAATGCTTCTGTACTAGTTTTTATCTTGTTTTCTTGGTGAGCTTCTTCTTTCGAGCCTCGTTTTGATTCTCAATGATAAGCTTCAAGTTTCACATCTTCATCTCTTTCCCTTTCTCTTCTCTCACTAATCTTATCCTCCTGCGTTCTCTCTCTCTTCTCTCACTAATAATCTTACAGCTTTTATAGTTCAGAAACACTAAAAACAGAGTCAATGTGTCTGAAGAAGGTTGAAATATATGAAAGATGACCTGGAGAGATTAAGGTTACGAAGATGGGTTTGTGTCTTGGATTTATGTTTGTTATGGTACGAAGCTGATCTCATCGTGAATGTGTAACTGTAACCGTCTCCTGATCAACAAAGGATGGAATCTCGTGGTGGTTTCTCCTTCCAGATCGGGAGAAATGTTCGGGTTTAGGTCGATATCCTCTGACGCTGCTGCAGCACTAGCTTGGTTCTGCTCTGATCTAACTCCCCTGGAAGTCATCAACCGGTTAAGAATCATATAGGCTCGATCGTTCACTCTTTCTGATGCCTCACGGTTACTAAAATCAGGGACCGGGGTTGATTCCCTGTCAAACCTACTCTGTATACGTCTAATCATTTCTTCCATTGGTATTCTAAAAGGCGACCTTTGAATTGTATTCCTCAAGCTCTCGATGCGTCTTGCATTGCGTCTCATAGGGAACTTAGCATCTAAACTCTCTTTAATTTCTCTTTTATGGTTTCCGCGTCCATAGATAGGTGTCACGGTTTTAGACAAGGCCAACAGTAAATATGGCCACAACAGGTGAGAACCGGCTCCTTCGACAAATCCAAATATATAATACAATCGAAAAAGTTACCGTCGCTGCCACTGCTTTTTTCAACATCAGCTTTCTTCTCTGATACACCATCCCCAATTGCTCCATCGCCGTTCTCACACATTTTCAGATCCTCATTGCCTCTTTCACTACCCTCACCAGTCTTGAGCAAGCTGCAATTACTATACCAGTATGCTTATTCATGTTCCAGATCTTAAGCAAGCTGCAAAAAACAAAATTTGGTTTTTGTTAGTGTTAGGCTTAGGAGTGGAAAATAAAGAAGAAGAGAATAGTGAGTTATAAAATAGGCAAACCTAATTCCATCTCTAGCTGGATCGGCGAATAGGCAGTCACGGGTAGGCCTACCCGGAAGCTGAGCACGAAGAACTCAACCATCAGGAAGAACCAGCTTCCTCAATAGATCAAAGTTGTGGTTGCATGGCTTATCACTGACAAAACACATCTTCGGTTAATACCTCGAATCAAACCTAACCTAGTCAGAACAAGAATCAAGTTAAAATATGAGAGGAAGTTGTTTACCTGGCATAGATTGCACATCCGCCTACTGCTCGCGCTGCAGCATGGTACTCTGCAGTTGGGTGTAGACTCTGAAAACAACAAAGCTTCAATTTTCTAAGTAACAAAATCTTTCTTTTTAGACTTCTAAAGACAATCTCTCTTTACTTACATGGAACATGTCCCAGTCAGGTTGGATGAATTCCCTAAGGAAAAGGGTGTTATATGCAACCGATGCGATGTGGATGGTGTGAGAAGCAGGATCTCTAGGGTGGTAATCATCAGCTGCTCTAACAATAGCGGTTTGTTTTGCGCTGTATAATCCATCTGTGTTGTGGCACATGCATGAAATGCAACCATTATCTGTGAAGTTCTGGGCAATGGAAGCTTCTAAAGCTTGGTGGTAACAGCGAGTGAGAGAGACTCTCCCGCCAAGAGTATCGATGATGTTCTGCACATCAACTTTGACTCCGTCTGTACCACATGAAGCCACTAGGAATGCAGCTCGTTGTAGAAGTTGAAAACTTTCTTCGGATTGACAAGACTGAGACCGTGAACAGCAAGGCTGTCCATTACTATATCTGGTTGGTTCCCTAACACATCTGGGGACTGAACTGGGTATGCCAATGCACTGTCATAGTGTTCCATTCCGGAGGCAGCTGGTTTAACTCTACCCCAGTAGCCAGCTAAAGCATGCCACGCATAAATTTGCCTGTAAATAAAGGAGTAAAGCTAGTGTGAGTATGCAAACTTTCTTGTTATTTGCTCAATGTTTTGATAAAAAGGAAATATTAGTCGTCTTGAGAATCACAAAGTGTTACAAATTAAGAAGAGAGGACATAATTCACATTATGGTGCTGCTTCGCATTGTCAACTACACTCTTAAGCCCTGATACTTGCGTGTCCTTCTGATCACTCTTCTGAAATTTGCTTTCTCCTTGATACCGACAAGCCTAGTAGCGAACTTACATATAGGAATTCAGAAAAACTTAGTGTTTATCATGCCCACATATCCTTGAGTGACACTACTGTAACAACAGTAACATCTACTACTGCTAATTTGCTAAACATACTTTACGGATTGCCTGATAACTTCAAAGGGATTGGTTCCAGCATGAACATAGACAAGGTGTGTTCCCTGGCTAGTTTTGACCGCCTTATCTCCTGCAAAAACAAAATCACCAAAAACAAAATATCGGTTCCTTGGATCCGGAAGTTGTAAGAATGGGAACGAAGAGCTTGGATAATTCGAAAAGAACACTTAAATAGGCAGCTCAGAAATGCTTGAGATATGAAATTAAATTTTCAGAGAGTCACACAGTACCATAAGGAATGCCAAAACTAGAAGTCGTGGATCTTTGCCACTCTTATTGGTTGTGTGGCAACATGTTCCTCTATTGGCTCTGTGGTAATTTCTTTATTTGTAGCAGTTTCATCCACTGTGGAATACGGTTTCGATGTTTTCTCAGCAAAAGGTTTCGAAACCTCAGCTGCGGTATAGCTTAGAGAAGCTGGTATTTCTGAGCTATTCCCATCAACGCTTCTCACTACAAAAGACTGCACCGTTTTAAGAATATACATGGATCACCTCTAAAGCCAGTTCACTTACCGCTCTCAAGACAAATCTCTATCTCGTTCTTCTCATTTCATTGAAGAACGGGCTCTGAACTGGCCTTCAAGTAGAGGGAGAAAGACGGTATAAATAGTCGGAGCATCACCCCCATTTCCTTCAACCCATCCTTGCTCTTCCGTAACATGAACTGTGTCTCCAAAGGAATGTCTTTTCCACAACTTCCCTTCTTTGAGACATCCGTTATAGTTTAAACCGGAAACAGAACATGAATCGAAGACCTCTGCAAGAGATTTACAAACCAATAAGCTCAAATAACCATCAAAGGACCTAAATTTCCAAATTACTGATAAGAAAGATGCTATAACAGAGGTAACAAAAGTTCGGTGCTTACTCCAATACACCGATTGTGAACACATGAAGACTTCTGCTTTCTTCAAATGTTGCGCCAATAAAAGCACCGGACACGAATCCAGCACCTGTTTCCAGAGTTAGGATCATGTTGTCCGGGATTTTGGACAGGATAGTCATCCCTTGGACAACCAAGTTGTCGTTCTGGGCAGAGATATTTGATGTAATCGTCATTTCTTTAAGACCACTTGAATTATCTGTCTCATACAATCAAAACAGATAAACCAACGTTAGGAAACGGATCCTTCTACAGTATCAAACAATAATCTTTTGTCAGAAAGCTCACATGCAACTTGAACCAAGCCACATTAAAAAACAGGACTTTGCAGAATATAAATGGCAAATGGCTCCTACTTTTTTCCTTTCTTCTTCAAAACATTCAAGAACTGTGTTCTTTTTCCTACAGCGACTAAAAAACCTGGTGACTAATATTCAAGCTTAGACCAAACATTTCTAATTCCCTAGTTGTCAAAATTTCTCTTCTGAACAAAGTCTGATTAGAATATTTCCAAAAATGGATAATGAATCTAAAGGTGCAAATTTGACATTTTCTCTCAGTCGCAAATCAAGAAAAGACTTAAAATTTCAATCGAAGCTTGAATTTTGAAAGATGAGGGTAAAACCAGAAGTGCTCACCGGATTACTTCTCGTTCTTCCCGGAGTAAAAGAGCTTGCTGGGCTAGACGCTTTGTAGCCCACAGGAGAAAACCGATTCTGTATTTTAGAAATAAGATTATGGCAATGATACTACTTTCCGTTTATTATTTGGCATGTCTCTTTGTCTTAATGTACTTTACCACATTCTTATTCAAAATTTAATAATGGTAATCGAATCGAACTTATACCATTCAGGGGAGGGTGAGTCCTTCCCAGAAACCCTCACTCTAAGAGAAGATCTGAACAGTCCCCTTGTCGCTTGATACTGCCAGCCACTGCACGCTTGGTGAAAGAGCAATGCTATAGATATCTGCTCTATCTACTCCTCTTCGGACCTGTCACAAAGCAGCATCTGATTTCATAACGCAGTAACGAGCATGCAAAACTAGCATATGCTCCGCAAAAGATTCTACCTAAACAATTCCGATACTGATACCAAAGTCTTTCTAATGAATCCTTATGGTATAATGGTGTTAAGTAAAAGCAGTAGTTCATAGTTACTATACCTCTTGCAGAGACTACTAACGTAACCCTCCTTACCGTATAATGGTGTTAAGTAAAAGCAGTAGTTTGCCACTACCCCACCTTTGACAATCGCCAACCATTTGTGAACACAGTCGAAACTCACTCAGTGTGTCACAGTTGCTAGCAAAACAAAAGTAGTTCCATAAAACCAATATAAGCTTCTAGTTTCATCTTGGCTACTACTTCCACAGTGATCAACTTCTTCTTTTTTTTTTTTTTTTTTTTTTTTTTTAAAAATGAATGTTAAATTGTATTCACACAAAAAAAATCATTGTTTACACGAATGCATCATTTTGTTTGAAATAGATAAGTTGATCTAGGTAATGGTTAACCGGTAGCTGGAGTCGAAACCACTTGCTAAGGCTCTCGTCATAAGCCTTATCTCCTGCTATACGGATCGAACTTAATCGATTACGCATTTCTTTGTCAATCTGCTTGGTCAAAGTTGTGGAAGGGGTTGGTTGCTCGCCATGCCGGCGACCATTGCGCTCCCGCCAAATATGATAAGCCGATAGTTGGAATAGGTATCTCGTCATGAAAAGGTTGATCTTGTCTTGATTCTGTGTCGTGGTAATCTGAAGAAGACCTTGCCACTGTGTGGTGTAACGAGACCCAAGCATCCGGTGAGCAAGATCGGACCAAATCGCTGAGCTGTATGGGCATTCGAAAAATAGATGATCTCGATCTTCGTCCGATTGGCAGCAAAGAACACATTGCTTCGAAGAGTTAATGTTCCATTTAGACATTCGATCAGCCGTTGAAAGTCGATTAAGTGCTGCAAGCCAAATAAAGAAGGAGAATTTGGGCGTTGCATATTTGAACCATATGCCTTTGGACCATCGGAAGAGAGGGTGTGTATGTCGAATCTGAGTCCATGTTTCCTTCGATGAGAAATGCTTTTTGAATTTACCTCTTGAGTCTCTCCAAAGAGCCATATCCTTGTCACCCGTTCGAATCATCCTGATTTTCTCAACTTCTGCTGAAATTTGAATTAGAGCATCCGCTCTTCGGCTTCGACTCCTAAGCGTATTCATGGCTACTTCGACGGTAGCTTCAGCAGTTAAACCAAGATCAATAAAGCCACGAGGACCCGTTATGTGATGAATAGGACCCAAATCAGACCAAGCATCAAACCAAAAAGATGTTGTTACTCCATTACCAATCTTGATTCGATTTCGGAAATCTTCAGGTTTCGGAAATCTGAAGTTCATCAAGGGCTGCAAGAGTGAAAATTAAGCCAGAAACCGCACCAAATTGTATCATAGCCATTAGTTCTGCTAATGATTTCACCTCACCAGCTTGTCATACGCTATTCTGCAAACGATGCAAAACTCAACATGTCAATCCTGGAAACCCAACACCACTAAAGGGAGTCCACAGGGTTATACGTTCTCCATGGAACATGAAAACATATGATCAACTTACTTGATTGTAGAGGCCATCATCATCATCCTCTGCATCATCAGCCTCTGCGTCATCATCATCATCAGCTATCTCTTCTTCTTGGTACTCAAACTGGTTTCCAATCACGAATAAGGAACATGATCATCCAATAGGTACAAAAATCATCCGAGAACACAACAATAAGGCGAGTCCCTTCGATTGTCGTCTTGAAGGATCCATGAGAGATTAAGACACGATTTCGAAATTCTTAAGAGTCTAACCCTTAAAAAGCTACTAAAAGCGAGAGAATAAGAGTTCGTTCGAGGAGGAACCCTAATCCAGTACGAGAGGGAAGATGGAGAAGATATGCGCATGATAGTGGACGCAGGCGGTACGTGCGCGTCTCCTCCACGTAAATCATTTAATTTCCTCTCCGGAGGACACGTGGCCTCACGTGAAAGTTTCGCTATATTAAGTACACGTACACCGTAGCGCAGAGAACCGCTCCCAGTAGAGGACTTTTGAAGACTTTTGTTTGACCCAAAAAAAAATTTGTAAGGACTTTTGGTCAAACGTATGCGCTATGGGACACGTGTCCTCACGTGAGCACCAAGGGCTTATAAGATCGACGGTGCAGTGTGTATCGATTATACACGGTAGCGCAGAGAATCACCTACTCCTCTCCAAAACCTTTCCGATAACGACGACGACCGAGACAGAAATGCAAAATAAAATAGATTCGTTTTGGGGTGGAAAAAAATTAAATAAGAGAAATGTGGGCAATTTTATAAATATGAAAAGTTGTATGCAGATAAACGTTACCGTCCAACAGTCATCGTCTCCGGAACTCCGTTATCACTTATCAGTTACGCTTCGTCGAACGGATTTTCCCGCCTTACCAGAATCAGTTAGCAGTCACTGACACGTGGAACAATCTTGTGAGACTCGTCACATCACTTTCTTGCTCTTCTTCTTCTTCTTCTCTTTGATCGAAACCCGGTATAAAAGAAGTGGACTCGTCACATCACTTGCTCAACTTCTTCTTCGTCTCTTTTTTCCAAATCAATCTTTTTCCTCTTTCGCAAGAAAAAAAAATGCAATCCATGGCGTTTTGCGTCCTCCTCCTGATCTCGTTATCCGCCGTATCTCTCCCGCCGTATCAGAGTTACTTACTCGACGTCTGGCTCAATCTCCGGCTCCGCTATGCTCTCACCGGACGGAATCGCCGCGAAAGTTGTTTCCATGGAAATTCCGGTGGTTAGACTTCCGTCGACGATCCATGCCTTCGGGGAAACGAACATATCGCTCTTCCTCTCCGTTCCTAATCCCATGGTTCCTCACTTCTCCTCTGATCGTTCCTTCGCGAGGCGCTGGGTGCTTCTTCACATTCATCCATTTATCAATCGCACGAAGATCGCGACGATATCCGTCGGAAACAGTACGATCTCTTCGTCGCCGGACGTTTCTCCGTTCATCCTCCGAGCCTTGAAGAACCTTCATCGATCTCTGGCCGAACTCGGAATAAGCCAAGTCTCCGTATCGACGACCTTCACTTTTTCGGAGGTGATAGAGTCGACCACTGAACCTTCGTCTGCGAGGTTTCGTCAACCCGTCGGAGATACCATAATCAGGCCGATTCTGGATTTTCTTGAGGAAACGAAGTCTTGTTTCATTGTTAATCTCTATCCAAAAGATTTCTTCAGATCCAGCTCGACAGTTCCTCTCGGATTCGCTCTGTTCCCAGCAGCTTTCACGGAGGTTCCCTAACCGGAGTCAAATACCGGAATAACTTGGATATGATGATTGATGCGGTGGTTTCTGCGTTGACGACGAAGTTTGCTATGCTGGCGACGACTAGAAACACACAAACGAACAGTAGCCAAGCATTAGAGATAAGCACCCAAATCTGTTTCTCCCGAAGGCATGGATCGTCGACGGAAGTCTAACCGTCGGAATTTCCATGGAAACAACTTTCGCGGCGATTCCGTCCGGTGAGAGCATAGCGGAGCCGGAGATTGAGCCAGACGTCGAGTAAGTAACTCCGATACGGCGGATAACGAGATCAGGAGGAGGACGCAAAACGCCATGGATTGCATTTTTTTTTCTTGCGAAAGAGGAAAAAGATTGATTTGGAAAAAAGAGACGAAGAAGAAGTTGAGCAAGTGATGTGACGAGTCCGCTTCTTTTATAACGGGTTCCGATCAAAGAGAAGAAGAAGAAGAAGAGCAAGAAAGTGATGTGACGAGTCTCACAAGATTGTTCCACGTGTCAGTGACTGCTAACTGATTCTGGTAAGGCGGGAAAATCCGTTCGACGAAGCGTAACTGATAAGTGATAACGGAGTTCCGGAGACGATGACTGTTGGACGGTAACGGTTATCTGCATACAACTTTTCATATTTATAAAATTGCCCACATTTCTCTTATTTAATTTTTTTCCACCCCAAAACGAATCTATTTTATTTTGCATTTCTGTCTCGGTCGTCGTCGTTATCGGAAAGGTTTTGGAGAGGAGTAGGTGATTCTCTGCGCTACCGTGTATAATCGATACACACTGCACCGTCGATCTTATAAGCCCTTGGTGCTCACGTGAGGACACGTGTCCCATAGCGCATACGTTTGACCAAAAGTCCTTACAAATTTTTTTTTGGGTCAAACAAAAGTCTTCAAAAGTCCTCTACTGGGAGCGGTTCTCTGCGCTACGGTGTACGTGTACTTAATATAGCGAAACTTTCACGTGAGGCCACGTGTCCTCCGGAGAGGAAATTAAATGATTTACGTGGAGGAGACGCGCACGTACCGCCTGCGTCCACTATCATGCGCATATCTTCTCCATCTTCCCTCTCGTACTGGATTAGGGTTCCTCCTCGAACGAACTCTTATTCTCTCGCTTTTAGCAGCTTTTTAAGGGTTAGACTCTTAAGAATTTCGAAATCGTGTCTTAATCTCTCATGGATCCTTCAAGACGACAATCGAAGGGACTCGCCTTAAGCAAATCTCGAGGCAGGCCTGGTAGGTTTATTGATGACAAAGATGATTAATACCATAGAATAAGCTATGAAGTTCTTCCAGAAGACAGGCAGCTGAAAGCACTGCATTTTCAGGGTCTGAAGAGCGAGTAAGCACACATACTTTCATAGATAAAAGGGATATTTGTATAGATGTGCACATAACGATCTTGGTTCAGAGATGGCCACTTCTAAGTATCAAAGAGTAAACTTATATGGATTTTCATATATCTACATATCATGTACAAGAGATACCAGTAATTTATTGATGAAATGAATTACAGATAGAAAGTAGTGATTAACAAAACATTTGTGAAACTGTTCCTGAATACAGTAAAAGAAGAGTACCTGCCAGTCCAAGTACATAAGGGAAACTAGATTCTCCCTGTGGCCAAATCTTTAAGCTCAATGTACTAAGGGCTAGAAGGCCACCACCGTAAAGAGCACTGATACTTAGACTTGTATGATTTCGTGAAAGCGCAAATCCAAGAAGCCCTCCACTCATAACGAGACCACCTGAAAAGGTGTCATTTATGAAGCAGAATCAACACCCAAGAGCAAAAGGTTTCGAAACCTCAGCTGCTGTATAGCTCAGAGAAGCTGGTGTTTCTGAGCTATTCCCATCCACGTTTCTAACTACAAAAGACTGCACCGTTTTAAGCGAATGAGCCACTAGTAACACTATCAGTCCCAGAAACTATAGAGAAGAGCTCAACATAAGACTCTAAGCACATAGAGAGTTTCAAGCAGCCAATACATTGTCAGAATGAAAGAAAAACAAAAACGGAATGATTTTTCTACATAAAAGCGAAGCAATTCAAATCTCAACATTTCCTACCAACTCAGAGACGGAAAAGCGAAGCAATTCAAATCGCAAGAAGAACTAAAATTAATCAAGCACATAAATTTTTCGCAGTAATCAGGAAAGCATAGCAATTACTGTATTGGGCATCATCGTAATCAAATCGAGATGAAGAAATCTACGCCTTTTTTACCTCGGGACGAAACCTACGGCATGGAAACGATCGGTTCTGGAAGTGAAGTTGGCGATTGGTGGAGGAGAAACAAGCAAGCTGAAAGATTTTCGCTGCCATCTTCGAGATCTGAGAGTTGAAAAATTGAGGTGAAAAGTCAAAAGGGGAAAGAAATGGAGAAATTAGCAAAATCGATTTTGAGGAATGGAGAGTGGTGAACACGAGATGGAGTGGTTGGATTTGGATGTAGCTGGCGTTTAAGGACTTCTCTTGCTGAAGTGAAGACGATGCTTGATCGGACAGTCGTGACCGTCCGTTTGATTTTGAAAATTGATCGGTCAAAATGTGGCGTATAATTATGATCGGATAATCGTGACCGTCCGTTTGGTTTAGTATGAATAAGGGTTGGATTCGAATCTTCGGTTTTTTCTTTTTTTCTTTTTGGTTTGAGTTTCAATTCGATTTCCAGCAGAAGAAACCAATTTAAACCATAAGCTCTTCGGTTCAGTTGGTTTAGTTACGCTTTTCGGTTTAGCTTTAAGGAATGGGCTTGGACTAGTCTCCGGGTCTTTGTTGGGCTAATTTTGTTTGAGGCCCACTAACTATTGTTTATAAATCAGCCCAGCAAGTTCAGTGTAGCCAGTGTTTGAAGCTGGGCCGAAGTTGATGATATAAAATAATATTCGTTGTTCAACCTGATCAAAGGGGATAATGGGTCTATTTCATAATTCACCATTTCAAGACGACAATGGGTCTATTTCGCATATGAATAAGCACAAAGGTATTCTTTTAAAAGAATACATTACACTAGAGGATATCTATAAATTTGTTTGCTATTTGAATTTCACAAAAGTAGTATTGAAGTAGTTTTGTGATGTTGTATATTAACAAACAATTATATTTTCATTCAATTTATAAATATATATAAAATTGGTATATAAAATTTAAATTTTGACTTGTTTAAAATTTCGAACAATACTTTTCAATGACATAATAATTTAGATTATTCTTTAGTTACATTGTCAGCAATTATATAAGTAGTCCAATAAAGACCACACATCGAGATAGGTTGTATTTAATAACTTTGATTCGTGATTAGGTCCTTAAGACTGGTTCCTTCTCCAAATTGCTTCTCCTCTCTCTATCTATTTTTCTTTACTCACCGTTTATTAATATATGATGTTTAAGATTTATGCAATTAACACCCACCATTGATCATGTTCTAAGTTATAACACTTAGCTGGACGGGTTCAACTCGTGACCAAGAAGACGAGTGGTTAGGCTAGTGACCTCCATTGCACGTAAGTGAAGGGTGCTAAGCTGAAGGTCTTAAGAACCTGCGTCGTTATTTGTGGCGGGGTCCTGCGTTCGCGCGGTCCCTACAATTTTCAGTTTTTAAAATTGTATGTATTAAATCAAGTCTAATGCTTAAATTATGAAACCAAATCATTAAGACTCTGAATTTCAGGCTTTTGTACCTCTGAAGAACGAGTCTCAAACCCTACTTTTAACAGATTGTGATCAAAGTCCACAGGAGCATGTAGATGAATTAGCAGGACATTACTTAGTGTGACTAGTTTTTCAGTGTCGCAAAGAAAGAGACAGAGACACTTGCAGAGAGATTACTTTTTTATTCAAGAAACTCAAATCTCTAAGGAATACCTAGCTAGAGAGAAACCTCAACTCAACTAGAGTGTAGAAAGTTGGGACTCAACTCTTTTTGAGTTAAGAAGAGACTCTGGTTTCTCAAATGAGGAAAGCTTAAATAGAGAGACTTAAAAGTAAAAGATTCACTTTTCTTAATTAACTTCCTATAAATGACAAGTCAAGAAGCATTGCTTCACCTCAAGCTTCAGTCAAACAACATCACTGCAGCTGAAGCAGCAGCTTTCTCTTTCTCCAAATCAGCTTCAAGTTCTGTTAAAGCCAGCTTTCGCTTCTTGACTTGTTTCTCGAGTTCTCTGATTCGTGTATCGTAAGCTATCTGTTTTTCCAAAGCCTGATCCATCTTCTGACGCAACCAGTCTAAGTTGAAGCCTGATTTTATCAGATCAGAAAGCGTATCGTCTGCTTTGTTCAGGTCTTCCTCGGTGAGCTCATTAGGAGCTTTGCAAAGTGTATTGATTAGGTCAAGAAGAGCATACATGTAAGCATTCTTGATCTCTTGATTCTTTAAATCGAATTTCGACGTGAGATCTGGATGTTTCTCAAAGATTTCCTTCACCTGATTAACCTGTGAAGATGATGATGTTATTAAACAAGAAAAAGGTCAAATTTAACTTTGTCAAGCATTATTATTATTACCTGCGAACCAAGAACCTGAAAGCCCTTGACTTCAATAGTTACATCATCTTTGTTCTGCAAATCTTCAGATGGAGATGAATAACCATGATCTCTCTGTTCACTATTATCACTAATCTCTTCAGCTTGTGATGTATCTAATGTGCTAATGACTTCAAGAACTTCTACTTCAGCAACAATCAAGAGCTCCTCATTCAACAAGTACCCACCATTAATGTCATTAAGTTCGAATAGGGGAATCATACTAATACCAAATCTCGAAATTTTCTTATCAAACCAGTGCACTGCTTCTGTAATGTTTGAACAAAGACAATATGTTATTCATCTAACATAACTAGTCAACACTATATAGTGCATTTGATTTACCTCTCTGTATAGTGTGATTAGGAAAACACTGATTAACTATAGTAAACCGATATTCCACGTATATTTTCCATCCGCAAGGCAATGATTCCAAATCAGCAGCTTCCAGATACAAATAGAAGAAGTCACCATGTTCAATCCAACGATTTCCCTTGGGATAGGCAACAAGACGCCTGCCAGAAAGAAACACCCAAAAGAAAAGAATTACCAAAACTATATTTGGATGATGATTACATGATATATATATATATATATATATCACGTTAATTCAAGTGGAAAATAACATATGGAAAATAACTAGAGATACTTTGCTTTTACCACTTCAAGTCACCGGTCAGGAATTGAACAGAACATACCGTCTCATCTTGCAAAGAGGAGAAGTTTTCAAGCACCCAACCATACTTCTTCTTAACTTGCTTTGCCATTGTAGTGATGAATATTCTACTAAATACAAGAAAAGAAGAAAACCCTATAAAAGCTCAGATTTATAAACAAAACCCTAATCACATATACACAAAATAAGACCAATCAAAAACTTCCATTGAAGGCTATGAAATTGAGTATTCTAAAGGGTCAATGTGTTTGTAGAAAAGCAATGAAGACGAAGAAGCTATACTTGACGAAGTTCTCTCAGAAAAATTTATAAGCATACGTAATCTAAAGGCAGAATCCGATAGAGGTAAATATATATACGTAAAAGTAAAAATCACAAACATATTTCTTTTATCAAGATAATTCCAAAAGCTCAGAAATATAATTTTTTTTTAGAACAAACAATTTTGCTAATTTTTCCTTTTCGAATAATTAAAACAAACGAGATCATCTTATCGACATATGAAAAAAATTGTAAACTTTTATGCTTCTATTATATATTAACCAAACGAGATAGTGTCACATTTCAAATCAACTAATTATTACGTTATTTCATTCTACAAATAAATATTTTTCTTTTTTTGTCAACCATGATAATAAACTATTTTATCACGGCTCGATTATCCAAGACGGTGATGATAAGCCCAGATCTCCCTCATTTTTACTTTGACATAGCCTTTTCCAAACTACCCAATGCATATCTTTGTGATTCCCGTTTGTACTCCACCAAAATTGTGCGATTGCATTAGTTAATTTACTAGTTATAGTTTTGGGTAACCTAAAACTAGACATAACATACGTTGGCAATGCTACTGCAACCAACTTTATAAAAACCTCTTTTTTATCCTTTGACAGAAACTTTGATGTCCATCCATTTATTCGATCGTTTAATCTATCCCTCACAAAGATTAAACTCTATATATACATATATATATATAAAATATCTAATATCCTTAATCAGATAGAGGAGAATATATAGAAAATCATATATATATTAGAGAAAAAAAACTTTCGATAGACATGAGAAATTTGTAAAGCAAATTTTGTTCTTCTCAATGAGATACCTCAATGGGAGATGTTCTTAAAACCCTATATTATTACTTCACATGTAAATAGTGAATTTTTTTTTTTTGTTCTCAAAAGAAAGCTAGATAAATGCTAAGAATAAAACCCCAAAACAAACTATCAGAGAGAAGTCGGAAAGATGAGAAAGAAAAAACTAGTTTAAGAGCTCCTAAAAGTTTTAACGAGGCTGTCCAATGAAAGACAGGATAAATATTCTCTTGAGTAAAAGCATGAGTTCACTCCGTTGAAGAGAGCTCGGACTGGTCATTGTCGGAAGAAACATCTGGCGGATAATAACAATGGAGTCTGAGAACATCCAAAGCCTCAGACACTTTAGCCTTAAGAGCTTCATGTGACTCAATAAGGTGCAAGACCTCGGCTTGGTCCATCTCTAGCAACATACCAGTGACTTTGGCGGAATATACTGGTGCAAGCTGATCCACAAGCGGGTAAAGCTGCTGCCCAAGCATCTCTGGGTGATGTAATTATGTAAATCAGAAAAGTTTTCTTCCACATTGAAACAAAAAAAGAACTTAAAATACAATTTTTTTTGTTGGGAGAACATTACGTGTGACAAAAGCTCTCTGTTTCTCCAGAAGAGCCTGATCGAATTTCTGACGCAACCAATCCAGCTTGAAGCCTGCTTTGGTCAGATCAGAAAGCGCACTGTCTGCGAAGTTTAGGTCTTCGTCAGTGAGCTCCTCATGAGACTTGCTCAGTTTCTTGGTTAAGTGAACAAGAAGATCCACATAAGCACCCTTGTCATTCTTTATATCTAAATTCGACGTAAGATCTGGATGCTTCTCAAAGATTTCCTTAGCCTGCTCAACCTGTGATGGTGATGATGATGATGTAAACAAGAATAAAAAGGGGTCAAATTCAGTTTGGCTCAGAATCTTACAAAAATTTAAGTTTGTAACAAATATTGAAACAAAGAGTTAAGTAATTGTCAATCTTTGTTGCTACCTGCGAACGATGAATTACAAATACATCATCCTCCTCTTCTTCTTCATCAGAAGACGAATAATCAAGAGCTGTCCCTTCTTCATCAGAAGAGGAATAATCAAGAGCTGTCCATTCACTATCATCATCACTAACTTGTGATGCACCTAATGTGCCAATAGGTGCAAAAACATCTACTTCAAGAGTAACCATGAGCTCTCCATTCACCAAAAATCCACCATTTTTATCATTAAGAATTCTTAGAGGAATCACCTCTCGACCACCCCACATCGCAGTTTTCTTATCAAACCAGTTTCGTCCAACTGCAATATTTTCACTCAATTAGTTGGTTAATCAACATAGCATATAGAAAGCACCATATATGAAGTTTTTTCTCATCAAAGTTGCTACTTCTAAATGATGTTTTTTTTTTTACCATTCATAAACCTTTCACTTTTTCTTTCTCATCAAATTTTCATGTTTCCGGAAAAGAGGTATTTTGGTCACCTTTTTGAAAATATAAATAGAAAGCAAGTCAGTCAGTAAGTAGCTCTTTTGTTTACACTCTTTAACATGCTATCAACATACCAGTCATCACCATTGTGCATAGAATTTACCTATCTTTACGGAGTAATGATCGGAAATTTGATTAACTATTGTTAAGTGATATTCTGCGTATCGTCGCCATCCAGAAGGCAATAATTCATCACCAATATCTTCTAGATACAGATCCAAAGAAGTACCATCGTATCCCTTGGGATAGGCAACAAGACGCCTGCCATAATAAAACAAAACAATAGAATTACTAAAACTACGGTTTTAAAAGATATTACACTCATTAAGTTTTTGTTCCGAAAATAGTACTATTAGTTTAAATTTTCAATAATAGCACAAGTTCAATATAAACATGATTCAAAACTCCTTTATAATCGAAGAAATCTAAACCCTAATGGAAAAAATAAAATAATTTGCCCTTTTACCATTCGAAGTCACCGATCAGGACTGGAACAGAACAGCACTTCTCATCTTGCAAAGAGGAGAAATCTTTTATTACCCAAACAATCTTCTTATCACCTTGCTTTGCCATTGAAGTGATGATGACGATTCTTCGCGCACAATTAAACTACAAGTAGATACATGAAAAGAATTAAAAATCTCGAATTCATAAACAAAACCCTAATCACATGCACACTCTCGAGATACAAAATAAGACAAATTATAAACTAAGATTCCACTTACAATCAAAATCAACAACAATTTTTTTTATAGTTACCACGATATGAAATCAAATCGACTAAAGAGTTTGGTAGGAAAGGATCGGAGACGAAGAAGCTATATAAACAAACCTTTTTAGCCAAAACCTAAAGATAGACTTTGTTAGATATATATACTCGAGACCTTTATTCAACAAACTAAATAAACAAGAAAAATAGATTCTCTAGGGAGATTCTATCAACGTATAATTCGGAACAAACTATTAAAAAATTGGCCAAATATTTCAAATCTAACGAAATATCTTGTTTGGTTATAGGTCTAGGGTATCTAGACTATTTTTTAAAAAACAAATTCAAAAGGACAAATTTAAAAAAAAAATGAGATATCTATAAATTACTCAATTTTACAGAATTTTGGAAAGAATGTGAATTTATTTATATGGTTAACTTATAGTCCACATTAAATTTAAACGGTTGACTTATAATTTCGTATAGCTTAATCATGAATTCATTATTTATACACATTAGCAGCAACTTATGTCAAATCATCCATTAACTTCCCAATTGCTTAGATTCACTGTTTGGTTTATATGTAAGAATTTTTTAGAGCAGATACTCTGTTTCTTTTTCGTTGTGTACAAATGATGGTACATATTTAATACTTGTTTCATACGCAACTACTTTCTCTTTGAAGAAGGTAGACTTTATCAAGGAAAGTAACAAAAAAATGAAAACAGAGGAGCTTCTTTATTCAAACAACATCGCTGAAATCAAACGGAGTTTCAACAGCCAAAGCCGCAGCTTTCTGCTTCTTCAGATCAGATTCTAAATCAGACAAAATCAGCTTTCGTTTCTTGACTTGTTCCTCAAGTTTTCTGATCCGTGCCCAAATTGCCCGTTTTCTCTCCTTCTTCAAGAAAGCTTCGTCCAGTTTCTGACGCAACCAATGCAACTTCATCCCAGCTTTTGTCAGATCCAAAACCGTGCGGTCTGCTTTGTGTAGATCGTCCATTGTGAGCTCATTAGGCGACCGGCACAGTGTCATAATTAGGTCAAGAAGAACACCCATGTAAGCATTTTTTAGCTGTTGGTTCTTTAAATTGAAATCTGATGCAATGTCTGGATGTTTTTCAAAGATTGCCTTCACTCGGTTTACCTGTGAAACAAGAAACGTCAAACCCTAATATTGATACAAGAGTTGTATTTTGTATAATGTCATGCTTTATTACCTGCGAATCAAGAACTTGAAACCCGTTGATTTTAACAATTTCATCAACATCGTCTGATGATTTCGACCATTCTTCAGATGAAGATGAATAACTCTGTTCATCGTCGCTAGATTCACTACAATCTGTTTTCTTCACCATTGGTGCAAAGAGAATCACTCAATTTTAAAACTGTAGATATGTACGTAGCTGAGGATTAATTAACCTTCAGTGTTGGAGAAAGGAATAGAGACCAGAGAGGATTTATATATTTGGAGAGCTAAGAGAGGTTTCTTCCTACAACAAATAGATATCAAGAAAATGCATGCATTTGTGAATTGATAATCTTGTCATAATTACAAATTAATCAATGGTATGATTAAGTAACCGATGGACATTAATGGTGTCCATCCAATTGAGTCATTCGTTTGTCGTGAGCCACACTCATAAAGATGTTACTTTTGCAGTACATTTTTTTAGCGGCAAATCTTTGTGTGCCCTCAAAAGATATTTCTTTAATGACAAGAAACAAAATTAATGTAAAAAAATATATAGAGCTTTAGATCTTATTATTGAACAATTTCAAGGAAAGGGTAAATCTCATACCTAAAGTTACAACTCCCACTCACAACTCTCCCTCCTTCTTTACCATCGCAACATTTAGGAAGCTCCCCAATAATCTTATCCAAACACGTTTTACAAACCGTAAACCATAAGTTCCGTGTACATTGCACCATTCCGTACAACTTCATATTCCCGAGATTCATCTCCCCTGTCTCGTACAACAATAACTTGTCTGATCTACGAGTGGCTTTCGCGGTTAGGTCGGTGAGAAGAGCCTTAGTCTTCCCGTTGAAGGAGGCCGGATCGCTCACTTTCTTCGTGTTGTACATGTAAAACTTGTTCTTGTCATCGATCTTCTCGAAGAAATCTGTCGGAAAAATCTTGAGAAGACATCGATCAAACCATACTATTCCCGCCTTGTTCATTGGACATCTCCTACGTAGCTGTTATATGCATAACACCACCACAATCAAAAATAAATATGTATTGTAGCTAGGGATGTTTCCCATGTCCGTTTTAGACTACGTTTTGTTCTAAAATAAACGTCCAAATAGAGGTTAAATGTTAATTTTGATATGAAAATGTCTAATTTCTTCATTGTTTCAAACTAATAAAATGGTATAAGGGATACTTAATTGATTTTTTTTGTTTTTTTTTCTATTTTGCATTCTAAAGAAAACTGTGTTATAGTTGGAAACGAAGTTTTTTGGTTACTTAGAGATAACTTTGAAAACAAAAAAAAACGGATGTACCTCGGAGGTGGCGGTGGAAAGGCAGGAGCCACACTTGGAGCCATATGAGTCACCGCGACATTGGAGCAAAATGTAGACGGTATTGGGATCTTCACCATGGTTGGCGTAGCCAAATCCTCTGACGAACGTGTCTTTATACATATCACTGATTAGAAAGTTGAGGTTTTGCTCATACGCATTCTTCGGCTTGTATTTCCCTTCCATCTCGGAACATTTGTGGTATAAATATGCATTGGTATGGTTCATGGAAGAAACACTACGTATAAGAAAGAGTTGTGTGGCCACTACCACGGCCAAGATAGGGACCGGAACAATGCGTTTTGACAAAGAGAACAAAAACATTGTCTTGGATTTTGATATTTTCCGGAGGAGGGTGTAGCTTGTTGGCTCTTTAGTTACTTAATGATCTACGAAGGAAGCAACATTTTTGGGGTTAATCTTACAGAAATTCGGTTGATTTAGGGAAAAAAAAAATGTTTTTCCGTTATGTAACGGACACGAGAGAAGAGTTGGGAGTTGAGACTTGGTATATGCGGGGAGGGAAAGGCCGATGAAAAAGTCACAATTAAAAGGTTTGACTGAGTTAAAACCCTTATAATAGCATAATTACGTAATGTGAATATGTGATATATAAGCAGATTTTGGACCAATGTGATAAACGGCGTCTATTTAAACAAATACACAAGAGTAATTTGTTCTTCACATATTTGGTTAAGTCAAAGATAGAAACGTAGAAATAGTTTTTTACTTGGCAACTATTAACTGATTCCAACGTTTGAGCATTTGGATATCTCTGTACAATATGCAAAACAAGTGAAATTGCCAAACATTCAGCTTTTCCTCAATAAGATGTTTCAGTTTCACTACTCAGTACCTAGATTCAGGATCTTGCTTTTTATTCAGAGGAATACGACAAACCCGCGACACCAAAATATGCAAGGATCCTCGCAAATCAGCAAACAACATCACTGAAAGAGAGAGGAGCTCCCGCAGCCAAAACAACCGCTTTTTCCTTTAGCAGCTGAGCTTCAAGATCCAAGAACATCAGCTTCAGCTTCTGCAACTGTTCCTCCATTGTTTGTATCCGCGCAACACTACTCTGTTCCTTCTTCTTCTTTTCAGATACCTCGTTTAGTTTCTTCTTCAGCCAATCCAGTTTAAAGCCAGCATCAATCAAATCACCCAGTGTCTCTTCTGCATTGCTCAGATCATCTTCGGAGAGCTTCTCTGGTGACTGGCAAAGCGTCTCGATGAGGCTAAGGAGTGCATTTATGTACGCCCTCCTGATCTGTTGGTTCTTAGGACGGAAGCTTACTGCAATGTCCGAGTGTCTTTCGAAGATAAGGCTCACTGATTCTACCTGCTAGCAAAAACAACGAATACTATAATGAAAACAAGATTCAAGATTGCGAGGTTAGAACCATTTTATAACAATAGATGTTGGATTCCATTCTTACCTGTGAAGAAGAAACCTGAAAACCATTGACATCCATGATTTCCTTCACTGGTTGAATCTCTTTGATCACAATCTTTGAAGTCTCAGTAACAGATGACATACTGTTACTCCCTAAAGCACCATTTTCAACTGTCTGCGAGGCGTCCTCCAAGGACTTCAATTGGTGCAGAGACCTAATATCTCTAACTCTGTCATTCAAAATAAGAGATGAACCATCATCTAGAACCTCTTCAGCTGTACCATCATCATTATCCACACTGGAAACTGCCACATCGTTACCACTCATACCACCACGATTTCCTACTGCATGAGAAGCAGTCTTACAAGCATTCGGTTGGTTCAAAGGACATCTGTCCCTGCCTCCATCATCTAAAACAGGAGATATAGCATCATCATCATCATCATCATCTGGATCCTCTTCGGATGCATCTGTATCCTCGACAGACGCATCATCAGCTTGGTTTCCTTCTTTGCTTCTTAGAGGTTCAGTTACCTTCATAGTTTCCTCTGGCACAACAATAGCTGAAAGAATCTGTACCTCAGCGACAATAATGAGTTTGTTTCTCACCAGAAATCCATTACCTCTAGCATGAAGTTTATAAAGAGGCAAAAACTCTTTAAAACCCCAACTGTAATCACTTGCATCGAACCAGCATTTTCCTTCTGCTACCATCCACAAACAAGCAAAGGAGAAAGCTTTGGCACTTAAAAGAAAAGGATACTATAATAAATAGAATAAAATAGATACAGAGAATCTACTCGCATCAAATTCAGGACACAAAAACTGAAATCTTTTGCAATTTTACAAACCAAAATGGATCAAACAATGAAGGGTATCAAGAAAAAAGTAGTCACCTACCACATACTTTGGTCGATTGTTTCCGAATCTTATTCACAAGCGTGAGGCGAAATTTCACCTGTCTTCTCCATCCAGAGCTCAAAGATGCAGGATCCACAAGTTCAAGATACACAGACAAATACCCATTCCTACCTCCCTTGGCACAAGCAAGAATACGCCTGTAACAAAAACAAAATTCCACTCTAAAAATCAAATCAATCGCACAAGAAAACGTAAATGTTTGTTCTTTCATTTCTCTCTTTTACCAATTGCATCCTGTGACGACGAAGGGGCGAGAGTAGAACATCTCATCTTGCGAAAAAGAGAATCTTTTCAAAACCCAACTGAATCGTTTCTCCTTCACTTGCTCGTCGCTCATTTTTCTGATGAAACGTTTACGCAATCGAACAACAAAAGATACGAAAGAAAAACCCTTAGAAACTGAATCGGGTACGCAAGTTCGTAATCCAACAGATCAATCGCAATTTCCGGTAATTGCAATCGAATCTCGAGTAGATGAAGAGAAAGCGAAATTTGTTGTTAATTAGGAACCAAAATGGTATAAACTGAAGTAAACCACATTGAACCGAATGTATATCGTTTACATAACCAACTAAAAATATTCTGAACCAAACCAAAACTAATCCAAAATAAATTCAGCTCGATCGTGGTAAATTTCTTTCAAACCAAACTAGACTGATATTGAACCGGTTTCGATTCTTAACCAGAATTTCACCTTCACTCAACCAGACTTTTAAAAGGAAGGACATCGATTAGAGAGAGAGAGAGAAGAGAATGGTTTCGATGAAACTCAGACCAATTAGGTCGCCGGTTTACGTCTATTCCGGTCGGATTAGCCGGTCCGGTCAGATTTTTAATAACAACACCACACACACTATAGGAGTTCGTAAAATCATGAATCAACAAATATTAAACAACATCCTCAAAAGAAAGAGGAGCTCTTGCAGCCAACACCTTCTCCTTCTCTTTCTCCACAAGAGCTTCCATGCCTAAACACTTCTGCTTCATTTCCTTCAACTCTTCCTCCATTTCTTGAAGCCCATTCTCAATAGCCTCCTCGTTCTCCTTCTTTTCTAACACTTCATCAAGTTTCTTCTCTAACCAATCCAATTTAAACCCAACATCTCTCATGGATCCTAGTGCAGCATACGCATCATACAAATCATCCTTGGAAATTTCTTGAGGTGATTTACACATTGTCTCAATCAGACTTAGTAGCAAACTCATGTAACCCGTCCTAAGATTTGGGTCCTTTGGACGGAATTCAGATGCAATCTCTGGGTGATTTTCAAACACACGGCTCACTAATTTTGCCTGCCATTGGGAAAAAAAAAGGGTGAATAAAGTAGAATAGACATGTACACAAAGTTTTGTAAAGTTCTTAATTTCTTACTTGTGAAGGAAGAAATTGAAAACCATTAACTTCCATGGTTTCTATTATTGTTGAAGTTTTATCAGCTGACACATCTAATTTGCCAATAACTTCAAGAACATGTATCTCAACAACAATTTTGAGTTCCCCGTTTACAAGAAATCCGCTATCTTTGACATAGAGCTCATTCAGGGGAAACATGGATGGACGACCCCAGCCTGGAGTCTTCTGCTCAAACCACTGTTGTAACTCTATAAAATCACAAAAATAGAATTCATATCTAAAGTCATTTTACTTACAACAAGACAATGAAAGATTTTAAAAATTTGTAGCTATATACTCTGTCCAAATTATGAGAAGATGGGAAGAAACATATTATCTAGCCTTGTTACAGTCTAAATGATTATTTTGAGTTAATGATATTGGGGCTGTTCGTTTGTGTAGCTGGATGATGCATCTGAATGGAATATCTAGATGATGCATCTGACTGTTGTTCGTTTCTGCATTTGGATATTTCATCTTAATGTTCCATCTAGATGTAGTTTTGTTTGTTTGGTTAGTTCATGACAAAGTGCATTTGCATCTAGATGTATTTGATATCCAAATGACTAAAATGGACATGTCTTTATTTTAAAGAGATTATTTTATTTAAATTACAATTATAACTAAATAATTTTTAAAGCATTATTTTTTACATATATGAATTTTAATTTTATTATTAAATTTAAAAAACACAATTCCTAAATTTTATGGTTTTGGTGAAAAAACACAATTCCCCAATTTTGCGGTTTTGGCGGAAAAATGCAATTCCACCATTTTCCTGCCAAAAACTTGATTTACAGTTTTGGCGAAAAAACACAAATTTAACGATTTTTTGGTGGAAATATATAATAAAACAGTTTTGCGATTTTGAAGGGAAAATCTATTTTTTTTTTAGCGGGAAAATACAGTTCCGCAACATTCTCGCCAAAATCGTGATATAAAGTTTTGGTGAAAAAATCCAATTTAACAATTTTGCGGTTTTGTTGGAAAATATAATTTCGTCTGTTTTTCCGCCAAAACCGTGATTTACTGTTTTGGCGGAAAAATAGAATTTTACGGTTTTGACGGAAATTTTTTTTTGCGGGAAAATATAATTTCGTCCGTTTTCCCGCAAAATCCGTTATTTACTGTTTTGGCGAAAAAACAAAATTTTAAGGTTTTGACGGATTTTTATTTTGATGGAAAATATAATTTCGTCTGATTTCCCGCCAAAACCGTGATTTATTGTTTGGGCGGAAAAACAAATTTTTACGGTTTTGACGAAAAAAATTTTTGGGCAGGAAAATGGAATTCCGCCAATTTTCTGTCAAAATCGTGATTTATAGTTTTGACGGAAAACACAATTTTACGATTTTGTTGGGAAATTGTAACTGTAATTTTGCGGTTTTAACGAAAAAATATCTTTTTTGTTGGGAAAATATATATTCTGCAATTTCCCCGTCAAATTTTGATTTAACAGTTTTACAGTTTTGGCGGGAAAATGATAATTCATTATTGTACGATTTTTAGAAGAAAAATTTTGGTGTAAATCTATGATTTTTACATATAAACAAAAATTTATAAAAATTAAATATTATTTGGATTATAATTGTAAATAAGGGTATTTTAGACATTTACAATTTTTATATGCACCATTTAAAGTTATCTAGATGCACCATCTACATCTATAATTTTTGTGAAAAGATTTTCAACTACATCTAGATGCTCCATTTAAATGATGTGTTTAATAGCACTTAAACGAACATCATCTGGTATCTATATCCAGATGGTCCATCTAGATGTACAAACGAGCAACACCATTGTCATTGAAACTGCTTTGGAAACAAGAACTCTTTCAAACAGAGCAGTAGGAGGAAATATTTACCACCATCGCATCTAGAGAGTTTTTCCAAACGTTGATTTACTATAGTAAAACAAAATTTTGCATGTCTTCTCCATCCAATAGGCAATGATCCATAATTGGCGACTTCAAGATATAGAGACAAGTAATCAACATTATTTCCCTTGGGATAGGCAAGAAGATGCCTGTAGGCAACACGGATAAACGAATCACTAAAACGAAGGAAAATATCATGTACACCTAAATTGGACCAAGACAAACTTATCTTCTTACCATTTGCAGCCATCGACGACGAAATGATCAGAATAGATTTTCTCAGATGGCAAAGAGGAGAAATTCTTAATAACCCAAGTGACCTTCTTATTAAATTGCTTCCCCATTGTTACTTGATGAAGATTCCTCTTTAATCGAACTAGCAAGAATATGAAAAGAATGTGATGAGGCCTCATGATAGATGAATGAATGCATTATAAAAGAAAAACACAACAAAAAACATGAAACCCTAGAACTTGAGTGACACGCACCCAATTTTTTTGATTCGGAGAGTCAAACAATAATCCCCAACCGCATAGCCAAATTAGAAGTTCAAAGTTCAAACCACTCTAAAGCATTTCTCTACTATATGAGAATCCTTTAGATTACGTACACAAAGGTGAGAATCACTTTCCCTCCTCCTAGGGTTACTTGGAACCTGCACATTTTGGATTCTTTTGATTCTTCCTTCTCCTCTTTCTCATCTCAACAAGATTCTTTTTTGTTGTTTGTTGTTAAAATCTCACCTAGATTCTTCTTCTCCCTCTTTTTTAATCTCCACCAGATTCTTCTCACTGTCTCATCTCCTTTCCCCATGCAAACCTTAAATGGAATTTGGTGAAACAAAGAAAACTGAAATAGAAATAGCTTCAACTAAAACCACTAGTGACTTCTTTATCCAAACAATATCAGAAAACCAAGACTGCAAACGAATAGACCAACAACACCAATCTGAACAAAAACTCCCAAGATGAACTCCAGAACATTATTAAACAACATCATCGAATGAGATAGGAGCTTTTGCAGCCAAAACCTCTTCCTTTTCCTTCTCCAGCTGAGCTTCGAGATCTGAGCACTTCAGCTTCAAGTCCTTCAACTCTTTCTCCATTTCTTGCATCCGAGTCTCACCAACTTCCTCTTTCTCCTTCTTTTCTGACATCTCATCAAGTTTCTTCTCCAACCAATCCAATTTAAACCCTGCATCTCTCATGGATCCCAATGCAACATATGCATCAGAGAGATCATCCTTGGAGACTTCCTGAGGTAGCATGCACATAGTCTCAATCAAACTGAGTAGCAAACTCATGTAAGCTGTCCTAAGATTTGGCTTCTTTGGACGGAATTCAGAGGCAATCTCCGGGTGTCTTTCAAATATACGCCTCGCGGATTCCACCTGCCAACAAAAACACAAGTATAAAGGCATATTAAAGAGAGCAGTTTCGGTAGACGCCCCAAAAAAACCACGTTACATAAATACATCATGTTGTCTCTTGTGGCTTAAATATCTACACGCAAAGTTAGTATCATTCTTAGTTTCTTACCTGTGAAGGAACAAGTTGAAACCCATTAACATCTATGGTTTCCGTTATTGTTGAAGCTTCCCCTGACACATCTAATTTGCCAATAGCGTCAAGAACCTCTATCTCGACAACAATTTTGAGTTCTCCGTTTACTAGAAATCCGCTATCTCTGGCATTAAGTTCATTCATGGAACACATGGAATGACTACCAGGGCCTGGATACTTCTCATCAAACCACTCTTGTGATGCTAAAAAAAAAAAAAAAAAAAACAAAAAACAGAATTCATCTTATTGATGCAATTTCATCGAATAAACTATAAAGCACGACATGAACTATATATGCTCATGTCGATTGAACAAACAACAATGCTCACAACTTGGCCACAAAATTTTTAAAACTAATCTAAATCCACCAAACTCAAAAACCCTTGAATAACATATATAGAACTCCAGCTCAAACGAGCCCTGCAAGACATCAATAGAAAAATATCACAGAACAGCAAGACCCACTACTACTAAAAGATTCATTAAGTTTGACCTATCGTTGGTCCAAATTAGTAAAAAAAAAATTGAATTGAATGTCAAATTTGTTCAAAGCAAAAAAACGTTTTTACATCTAGTGCATCTTTGAGCCAAAAAACATTTTTACATTTTAAACGTTGTTCTTGACTTCTTTGAAACAGGGCTATTACCGCCGGGTTTAAATGATGCATTAGTAGTGTTGATTCCGAAGATTGGGAAGCCGGAAATGATCACTCAATTTCGACCGATTAGCTTATGTAACGTCTTGTTTAAGATAATTACGAAAGCTATGGTGTTGCGTCTGAAGACTTTTAATGCCGAGATTAATTGGTCCAACACAATCAAGCTTCATTCCAGGGAGATTGAGTGCGGATAACATTGTTGTGGTACAAGAGGCAGTGGACTCCATGCGACGAAAGAAAGGTCGAAAAGGGTGGATGTTACTAAAACTGGATCTTGAGAAAGCTTATGACATGATAAGGTGGGAGTTTCTAGAGGATACGCTTCAGGCGGCGGGGTTCTATGCGGTTTGGGTGAATTGGATAATTAAATGTGTTCGTGGCCCGTCGATGCATATTTTTTGGAATGGGGAGAAAACAGAACCGTTTAGACCAGAGTGGGGGTTGCGTCAAGGATACCCTTTATCGCCGTATCTCTTTGTTTTGTGCCTTGAGAGATTGTGTCATCTTATTGAGAGAGCTATTGGAAGTGGAGATGGGAAGCCGATCAGTTTGTCCCGTGGTGGTCCGAAACTGTCTCATATTTGTTTCACAGATGATCTCATTCTTTTTGGTGAGGCCTCGGTCTCACAGATTCACGTGATCCGCCGGGTTTGGAAGGGTTTTGCGCGGCATCAGGGCAAAAGGTGAGCCTGGCTAAATCAAAGATATTCTTCTCGAAGAATGTTACTAGTGACATGGCGAGACTGATTAGTGAAGAAAGCGGTATAGCTTCGACAAATTATCTTGGAAAATATCTTGGTATGCCTGTATTGCAGAAACGGATTAATAAAGATACGTTTGGTGATTTACTTGAAAAAGCTTCCTCACGGTTAGCTGGATGGAAGGGAAAGTGTTTGAGTATGGCGGGTAGACTGACGCTTACTAAAGCAGTTCTATCTTCGCTCCCGGTGCACACTATGAGTACTATCCATCTTCTGAAATCGACTCTTAAGGAATTGGATAAGGTGTCCCGTTCATTTCTCTGGGCCAGTAGTACGGGCCAGCGGAAGCAATATTTACTTAGTTGGAAACGAGTTTGTCGGCCTAAGAAGGAGGGTGGCTTGGGAATACGTTCTGCGTTGGAGATGAACAAAGCGCTATTAGCCAAGCTGGGTTGGAGATTACTCTATGACAGGGAAGGTTTATGGGTAAGAGTTTTACGGAGTAAATATAAGGTCAAGGAGTTTCATGATCAATCGTGGTTGGTACCGAAAGGAACTTGGTCTTCAACACGGCGAAGTGTGGGAGTGGGTCTTAGAGAGGTGGTGATGCCAGGAGATACTTGGGTTGCTGGAGATGGAAAACTGATCAAGTTTTGGAGTGATAAATGGCTTATTAACAAACCATTATGGGAGGCTATAACCGGCGATGTACTAACAGTTGATGTGAACAGAGCTTGTGATCTTTGGAGAGATGGTAGTGGCTGGATGTTTGATCGAATTGAACCCCTTCTACCGAGAGACTATGGGTAACAACTTCGATATGTGGTGCTTGAGATGATCACGGGTGCTCGGGATAGGCTTTCTTAGGGCAAAAATATGGATAGAAAGTTTACGGTTCGGTATGCGTATGCATTTCTAACAAAAGACGTGACACCGAGACAGAATTTGGGTAGTTTATTTCAACGGGTGTGGCAAGTTATAGCGCCGGAGAGGATACGGGTTTTCCTATGGTTGGGTGTTAATCAAGTTCTTATGACGAATATGGAGAGACAGAGGAGACATCTATGTATCTCCGGAGTGTGTCAAGTATACCTAGGAGGGGAGGAGACGATCTTACACATTCGTCGCAATTGCCCTGCTATGTCCGGAATTTGGACCAGACTTGTGCCGCAAGGAAAGAGAGGAGAGTTATTCTCGCGATCTTTGATTGAGTGGTTGTATGGAAATCTTAGTGATAAACGAGCAGTTGGGGAAATGACTTGGGCTACGCTCTTCGTAATGTCGATATGGTGGGGATGGAAGTGACGGTGTGGCAATGTCTTTGGAGTGAATGGTACATGCCGGGATCGGGTGCAGCTTCTTAAGAATGTAGCAAGAGAGGTGACTTTAGCACATGCTAGGTCGAGGGCCACAAACTTGGGGGATACGGTTCGAGTGGAACGGATAATAGCATGGACAGAACCGAGAGCGGCCTAGATGAAACTAAACACTGATGGAGCTTTGCGCGGGAATCCGGGACTGGCAAGTGCAGGAGGAGCCATTCGAGATGAAGGAGGAACATGGATTGTGGGGTTCTCCCTTAATATCGGCATCTGCACGGCTCCTCTTGCCGAATTATGGGGAGTGTATTACGGTTTGTGGATGGCTTGGGAGCGACGGGTCACGAGATTGGAGATCGAGGTTGATTCGGAGATAGTGGTGCATTTTCTTACGACAGGGATTGATGAGTCTCATCCGCTGTCATTCCTGGTACGCTTGTGCCATGGCTTTGTTTCAAGGGACTGGATAGTCCGTATTTCTCACGTGTACAAGGAAGCTAATCGTCTAGCAGATGGGTTGGCTAATTATGCGTTTCACCTTCCGTTGGGTTTTCATTTGTTTGATTTAGTTCCAGACTCTTTACGTCCAATTCTATTAGAGGATACTGGTGGAATTGCTATTCCACGTCATATCCGTATGTAATTTTTCTTTTTTGAATAAATCAAAGGGGCTAGTTCCCCTCTTCATAACAAAAAAAAAACACAAGATATATACTTACCATACACGGAGGAATGCAATCAGCCTTTGACTACTTGACTTTATCGATACTCTTTGCCTCTTTGGCCATTATTACGAAAGAATAAATACAAATGCAAAGAGAGACTATGAGCCACTCTCTCTATCGGCTAGGTCAAGATTGGGCTTTTGGGCCTAATATGAAAATAAACAATCTGTTACACACGTTGGGCTCAGGTGAGTATTGGCCCGTTACAAAAGCTGTTAGGAATCGGTTAAAAGAAAACAGAGTGAATTGATCAAGTTCGAGTCTTCTTCTTCTTTCCTCTAGCATTTTAATAAGTCTTTTACACTTTTGTATTGGTAACAGATGAGAAACCTCCACTAGAGAGTGCTTGTAAAACCTTTGAGAGATACAAATAAGAATTAAAATACTGGCTAATTTTTTTTTTAGCAGATTAATATAGAACGTTTTTTAAAGAAAGAAAGAAATGTGATTTTAAAAGCAACATTACATAAGTCTTTATTATACCATCATCTTCGCGACCTTTTTCCTTCTCCAATATCGAAATTCAGCTACATCATATGCTTGCTAAGTTCTTCATGCAACACTTAGTCGTCATAGTAGTAGAAATCGCTAAAGGTTTCTGAATACTTATCATAATGACCCCAATCATCTTCATATGCAGAGCAATCACTTGGAGCCTCTGAACCAGTATCATCACTCACATCCTCCGAATGAGAAGAATCTTCTTCAGATTCATAGCAATCACATGTGTGCTCTGCAGAAGTATCATCATCATCATCATATGATGAATCCACTTTGTTTGCATAGTAGTCACTCAAGTTCGCAGCAACATGGTACTTATGATCCCAATGCACTTCATATGCATAGCAAGCACTTATCTCTTCTCCATAAGTATCATCATAATCAAAATGTCCTTCGTACGAATAGTTATCACTGCGGTAATCAAGATCCCAACCCTCATCATAGTCAGACCAAAAATCACTCCAGTCCGTCATCGATACAATAGGAATCACTTGAGCTCAAACTGAAAGGAGAATGAAGAAGAGAAGCCAGAGAGAGGTTCACTACTTGCTTTAGGATAATATAACTATCAGAAACAGAACAAGAAACAGAGATAAAAAAAAAAAAAACAGAGAAGCTAGATATACTTACAGAGTCGAGAAGGGGCTATGTTCTTGTAATGAGATTTATCCCTGATACAGATATATATATATATATATGAAGAAAATGCAGGCATCATTCTCAAGAACATGCAGGAATCCGAATAGGCCTTGACTCAACGGTGACTTGATTAATATTTTGCCATAATTACGAATTAATAAATGCTAAGAGAGTCTATTTCATCGAGCCACTCTATTAGCCTCCACTCTTTAAATGTTACTCTCTGTTGATACTCAGAAAGAGATTACCTTGTTATCACTACGCACATTAAATGACATTTTTGATATCAATTCTTTCACTTGTTGAGTAAACCCAGTTTTAATTTGGAGACTTGAAAACTAACATACTCCAATTCCAGTTAACTAAAAAAAGGGTTGGTCTTATACACCACACTGTTCTGATACAGAGTAACCCAATGACTTCAACAGTTTCATCATCTTCCGACGATTCTTCAGACGAAGAAAAGTCATCGTCTTCACTAGAACTAAGCACACAATTATTTGCTTTCTTCGACATGAGAATATTTCAGCTTTCAAACTTCAGTTTAGGAAGAGAAAAAGCCAAAGTATTAACCTTTGTAACAACAGATACAAAATTATGAAATTAGATGCATCCTTTATACTGTAATTAACATGAGTGAATACGTGTATCAGAATAACCTTGACTCATCGTGACTTGATACACATTGGTATAAAAATACGAATTAATTAATATTGGTAAACAGCAATGACATTGACTCAACGTGACTTGATACTCTTTTTGGCATAACTACGAACTAATAATATTGGTAAATGGATTCCACCGAGTTGAGCCGCTTGTTTGACAGACTGTTCGTGTGCCAAACTATGTTCATACAAAAAGACATTACCTTTTCATCAAGGAATCGAGAAAAATGGACAGAAAAATGTAAAACCCTAAAACTGAATCCTTCCTAGTATATATCCTAAAACTTCTTTGTTACTTGATCCATACGTCAGTGCTTTTTATATCACTTATTTTAACACTTTATCATAGCATTTCAATAACTTAGATATTGTATACTCTATGATCAGTCCCTTGACCGAATTCAAAAGAGTTAGATTTACAACATTGTGGAAATTTCCAGAACAGAACACAACGCAGAACCAAACTCCCAAGTGCCTTTAGAACACGAAAACATTAAACAACATCAGCGAACGAGCGAGGAGCTTTTGCAGCCGAGACCCTCTCCTTCTCCTCCTTTACTAGAGTTTCCATGTCTGCACACTTCTGCTTCAAGCCCTTCAACTCTTCCTCCATTTCTTGCAGCCCAGTCTCACAAACTTCCTCATTCTCCTTCTTCTCTGAAACCTCAACAAGCTTCTTCTCCAACCAATCCAACTTAAATCCAGCATCTCTCATGAATCCCAATGCAGCATAAGCATCATTAAAATCATCTTTGGAGAGTTCATGAGGTGAGTGGCACATAGACTCAATCAGAGTTAGAAGAAAACTCATGTAGGCTGTCGTAAGATTTTGGTTCTTTGGACGAAATTCAGTTGCAATCTCTGGGTGTCTTTCAAACACAAGGCTCACAGATTTTGCCTGCGATTGAAAGTGTGAACAAAGTAAATCCATATCAGAGTACTATAATCAACAACACATGTTATAGAACATACCATGTTGTCTGCCTGAAATTTCTACACTCAAAATTCGTAACATTCAAATCTCTTACCTGTGAAGGAAGAAGTTGAAACCCATTAGCATCTATAATTTCTGTTATTGTTGAAGTTTCTTCTGCTACAACTAATTTGCCGATAACTTCAAGAACATCGATTTCAACGGCGATTTTGAGTTACCCATTTACCAGAAATCCGCTATCTTTGGCATGAAGTTCATTCAGGGGAAACAAGGATGGACGACCCCAGTTAGTAGCGTTTTGTTCAAACCACTGTTTTAATTCTGTAAAATCACAATAACATGCAGAATTCATCTAATCAGTTCATTTACATCGTGTTACACAAAATAAATCTTGCATCAAGACAATGAAGGATTTTAAAATTTTAACCATCCTTTGTCAGAATTAATGAAACAGATTATCTAGCATCATCGTTACGGTCTAATTGATTCTTATTTTTGTCACCGTAAATAACTTGGAGACATGAACTCTTTCAAACAGAGCAGTAGGAGGAAATATTTACCATAGCGTCGGGAGAGTTTTTCCAAACGTTGATTTACTATAGTAAAAGACCACTTTGCGTGTCTCCTCCATCCAATAGGCAATGATCCATGATTGGCAACTTCCAGATATAGAGACAAGTAGTCAACATTATTTCCCTTGGGATAGGCAACAAGATGCCTACGTAGGAAACACGAAAAAACAAACACAATCACTAAAACGAAGGAGAATATCCCGTAAATTGGATAAAGACAAACCTATCTTCTTACCATTTACAGCCATCGACGAAGAAATCATCAGAATAGATTTTCTCAGATTTCAAAGAAGAGAAATTGTTAATCACCCAGGTGATCTTCTTATTAAATTGCTTCCCCATTGATTATTGGTGAATATTCCTCTGTAATCAAACTATGCAGAGAAGAAAAACCCTAGAACCTGAGTGCCACATAAAACAAAGCCTTTATAAGCCATTTTGAGCAGCATAACCAAAAATGAAATTAAGATTCCCATATGGAATTTAAGCCTATATAAGCTCAAACCACCCTAAAACATTTCTTTGCTAAGTGCGAATCCTTTAGATCACGTATCTCGTTCACCTCCTCCTAGGGTTACTTGGTGCATAAGCATTTTAGATTCCATTTTTTAGTCCTAGGGTTAACTCCATCGATTCTTCTTTCTCCTTCTCTCCATCTCACTCAGATTCTTCTCTCACTCTTTCTTTATCTGCAACTTCCTTCTCCTCTCGTCTTTCTCCCTTTTCTCTCTCTCTCTCTCTCTCTCTCTCTCTCTCTCTCTCTCTCTCTCTCTCTCTCTCTCTCTCTCTCTCTCTCTCTCTCTCTCTCTCTCTCTCTCTCTCTCTCTCTCTCTCTCTCTCTCTCTCTCTCTTCTTTTCTTTACTACTTTGCTTCTCTATTACTATTTGTCTTCTTTTTTTGTTGTCACAACTATTTGTCTTATTACTTCGTTCTATTTATTTGACTCCCTATTTTTTTTTTTATATATTGTCGGATTGTTGAACTTTTAGGATCCAATTCTCTTTTTCTTTTATTAGAATCGGATTCCTCTTTTACAACACCACACATACTTTATAGTAGTTCTCTACTTACTACACTTCTAGCTTAAAACAACTTCTCCTAGTCCAGAACTCTAGATACTAGACTAGTTTTACAAGCAAGATCACAACAACTCTAGCAACTCTACTTTGGTAAATCTAGACTTATACCAAACGACACACACAATCTTATTGAGTCTGATTAACCTAATGGCCCAATACTTTCCTTAAGACAAAGCCACACAAAGCCAACTTTCTTCTTATGTTGACTTTGACTATTCTTCTTCGACAACATCTTCTTCTTCGCTTCTTAATTTTATATTAGGATTTAATCAAGGGATTCAATCTCCAACTCGGATATTTTCCATTATTTAATTTTATATTCTGAATTTTCACCATTAAAATGACCTAAAACTCCAAAAATCTCAAAGCTGAGTAAACAAATTTAAATAAAATACCAATATCAAAGCCGGGAGATATAAACGTTAATTTATACGTACCAAAAATAAATAAATTTTGCATAGGGCAAATAAAATTATAATAATATAATATATTTGTTACTTGATTTATAAGCAAGCACACAAAATTTGAGGAAAAAAGTAAGCGCACAAGAAAAGCTAAAATATGATAGAATGTTCCAATAATTTTATTATAAGCTAGTTGATACAATACACCAGATGTTAAGAAGCAGAGCTTCACCTAACATGTGACTTCTTTATTCAAACAACATTGCATATATAATCAAGACTACAAACGAAACAGAACCAAATCAGAATAAACTTCAAGTACCTTAAAACACAAGAACATTATATAACATCATCGAATGAGATAGGAGCTATAGCAGTTGACACATATGCTTTCTCCTTCTCCAGCTGAGCTTCGAGATCTAAGCATTTTTGCTTCAAATCTTTCAACTCTTTCTCAATTTCTTGCCTTCGAGTCGCACTACCTTTCTCTTTCTCCGTAATTTCTAAAACTTGATCAAGTTTCTTCTTCAACCAATCCAACTTAAATCCAACATCAATCAAATATTCCAATGCAGCTAATGCCTCGTCCAGGTCATAAATGGAGAGCTCATTAGGCGGCTGGCGCAAAGTATCAATGAGACTGAGTAGCAAACTCATGTAACCTGTCCTAATATTTGGGTTATTTGGACGGAATTTAGATGCAATCTCTGGGTGCTTTTCAAACATACGATTCACAAATTCCACCTGAGAATGAAAACGAAAGTATAGTAAAATCCATATTCAGATAACAGTTTTCCAAAACATCACAAAAGCACCATGTTATAGAATTAGAACACATCAATTATCTCTCGCTGTTGGACTTTTTTTTATGGGTGACCAAGAAGTCTTCGGCCTATAACCTGCTTGGGCCGGGGACCAAGTAAATTAGTCCATTTCCACCACCTATTATCGAACTTGTGACTTTAAATTTGTATAGTTGCTTAAATTTCTACACAAAATTATTAACACTCTTAATGTCTTACCTGTGAATGTAGAAGGTGAAACCCATTAATTTCCACTTTGCCAATAACTTCAAGAAGATCTATCTCGGCAACAATTTTGAGTTCCCCGTTTACTAGAAATCCTTTATCTTTGGCATGAAGTTCATTAAGGGGAATCATGGATGGTATACCCCAGTTGATAGATTTCTCATCAAACCAGTGTTGTAGTTCTGTAAAACCACAAAACAGGAATCATATAATAAAGAGAAGTTTATAAACTATATATGCTTATGTTTATTGAACATCAATGTTCAAAAATTGGACTCAAACTTTAAAACTACCCGACTCAAACACCCTTGAGCAACATACAATTCCAGTCCAAGACGAGACTTAGAGGATGGGTGAAACCCAAAACTGAAAGATTCATAAAATTTGATCTTTTGATGGAATAAATTATCTAGCATTGTTACCGTTCGATTGGTTTTTTTTGTTTTTTTCCTTTTTTTTTTGTTTTGTATGATAACTGTCATCGAAATAATTTAGATAATCTTTCAAACAGAGCAGTAGGAAGAATTATTATTTACCGCTTTTTCGGGAGAGATTCTCCGAACGTTGATTTACAACAATTAGGATATATTTTGCGTTTCTTCTCCATCCAGATGGCAATGATCCATAATCAGCGACTTCAAGATACAAAGATAAGGAATTATCAACCTTATATCCCTTAGGGTAGGCAAGAAGATGCCTGCAAGGAACACGAATACAAGAATAAGCAAACAAAAACTATGGACATTGTCACATAAATATATATATATATATATATATATATATATATATATATATATATATATATGGACGAATACACTTGAAAACTTTACCATTTGCATCCACCGATCATGAACTTCTCGGAATAAATTTTTTCAGATTGCAAAGAGGAGAAATTTTTTATCACCCAAGTGAACTTCTTATCAACTTTCTTCTCCATCGATCTCAGTGAATGGAAGAAAAACCCTAGAACCTAAGTGGCACACACCACAATTTGTTTTATCGGAAATCAAATAACAACCTCGAGCTGCTTATTTAAGCTTCCAATATGGAAATCGAAGCCTTCATTGTACGCATGTCTTTACTAAATGCTAATAGTTTCGATTAAATACACGAGGGATGCGCTCCTCCTAGGGTTTCTTGGAACATGCGTATTCTGGATTCTATTTGTGGGTCCTAGGGTTACTTAGAGCATGCACATTCTAAATTCTCTTTATCCTTCACTCCTAGAGTTACTTGGAGAATAGCTTTAGGTATTAAAGTTAGTTGGAACATGTGCATTGGATTTTATCTCTCTTTGGAACATATGGTTACTTGGAGCATGCGCAATTTGGAGTTCATTTATCTTTGGATCATAGTATTACTTGGAGCATGCGCATTGGATTCTATCTATCTTTTGGTCCTATGGTACTTACTTGGAACATGCGCATTGGATTTTATCTATATTGGGATCCTAAGGTTACTTGAAGCATGCACATTCTAGATTCCATTTATGGGTCTTAATGTTAATTAAGTTTATCGATTGTAGAAGTAAAACCAAAATATAGATTTATGATTACCTTATGAACTTAACACATCTAAACGTTTGAAACTACTCACCCAAAAGACTTTAATGTGATAAACTTTGAAGCAAGTACATTTGAAATCAATCCAATTTAGAAAAAAGTTAACTTTTGTTTCCAGTTTGTGAATTGTACTACCAGAAACCTCTTTCTTATTCTTTATTTTCCTTGATTTCCACGAGCTTTTTCGCCAACCAATCCACATTAACGCCTGAACATTTCATGTATGCCACTACATTCTCTGCTTCGACAATATCATCAGTGGAAAGCTCCTGACACTACAAGAAAACATGGCCTTTTCCGACGGTCAAAACCGTCGGAAATCCGTCGGAATAAGCCCTATTCCGATGGCTTTCCGACGGTTTTGGTCCGTCGGTTCTATCTCGTCGGAAATAAAAAATCCGTCGGAAATACTGACGGATTTCCGACGGAAAAGGAATCAGTCGGAATTCTGTCGGAAAAATTTACCGACGGATTTTCGACGGCCAGAACTTCCGACGGATTTCCGACGATACTGGTAACTGACGGATTTCCGACGGATTTATTATTTTTTTTAAAAAAAATATTTTTAAATAAAAATTAAATATAAATAAAAATAAAATTAAAATAAAATTAAAATAAAACAAAATTTAAAATTAAATTTCAATATTTTTAAAAGTGATTTACAAAATTAAAATATTACATAAAGTAAAGACTACTGGGAATGGTTACGGAAGAACTCGTTCATCCTTTCTTCCATTGTCCGCACGGCGCTCATCTGTTCTTCCATTGCCTGCATGCGGGTCATATGTTCTTCCATTGCCCGAAAGCGTGCTTCATCTTCTACGCGTTGTGCCTCCATCACGGTCACCCACTCCAGAAACTCGGCGTTCTGTGCCCTCAACATCCCAACGTTGTGAAAGCGGTCAGAATTAACGGACGCGGATGAACTTTTGAGATTTCGGAATTATGGGATTTATGGGAATTGGGGACTTAGAGATTTTAGGATATTGATATTTTGAGATTTAGAGATTTTGGAATTTAGGGATTAACTTATGGAATTTCGGATTTCATAAATTAAGGTTTTAGGGAGTTAGGGATTGTGGGAAATTGGGGTTTTCCTAAATAGGTATTTAGGGATATTTGGATTTTGGATTTTCAGATATGGAGTATTTAGGGATATTCAGATTTAGGAATTTTCTGGAATTTGGGATTTGGTAATTTAAATTTTTAGATATTTAGGATATTTTGGAAATTTGGGATTTTGTAATTTAAAAAAATTAAAGAATTAGTAAAATTCAACAAATTAGAATTTTATAATTTATATATTTTATAAATCTTTATAATTCCCTAAAAATAACAAATACATATTAAAATGTAAAATAATTTTATAAACCCGAAAATTTACTAAATCACAAAATTTACAAAATTAAAAATTTTTCTTACTCTCTAATTTCAATAATTCCAAACTTCCAAAATTCATATATTCCTAAATTTCTAAATACGTAAATCCCTAAATTTCTAACATCCTAAATCCGTACATTTCTATCTTCCTAAATCCTTACATCCCATAATTTATAACATTCTAAATCTATCAAATTCTAAAAATACATCTCTAAAATTCATAATTTCCAATTTAAAAAAAAAAACTAAAATTAACAAAAACTTACATTGGATTCATGATTCGAGTAATAGAGATTGTGATTGTCGATGATCCGTCGATTCCGTCACGTTTCCGTCGAAGAATTTGAGATTTCCGGCGATTTTTTTGTTTTTTCTTCCGTCGATTCCGTCTGTCTTCGCGAAGAAGAAGAGCCTGGTTTTATTACAGGTTTCCGACGGATTTCCGACGGATTTTCCCGCTTTTTCGATGAGATCGAATTGTTTGGGCGGCAGAAATTAGGGTTTTCCGTCGGAATTCCGTCGGAAACCTGTAATTTTTTATTATAATTCTGCGGCAATTTAATAAATATTTTTTATTTTTTTTTTTAAATTAAAATCCGTCGGAAATCCGTCGGAATTTTGTGACGGATTTCCGACGGATTTTAATTTTTTTATTAAAAAAAAATATTTATTAAATTAAAATATTTATTAAAAAAAAATTAAAATCCGTCGGAAATCCGTCACAAAATTTCGACGGATTTCCGACGGATTTTAATTTTTTTTATAAATATTTTAATTTAATAAATATTTTTTTTTAATAAAAAAATTAAAATCCGTCGGAAATCCGTCACAAAATTCCGACGGATTTTAATTTTTTTTTAATAAATATTTTAATTTAATAATTAATTTTTTTAATAAATATTTTAATTTAATAAATATTTTTTTTTTAATAAAAAAAATTAAAATCCGTCGGAATTTTGTGACGGATTTCCGACGGATTTTTATTTTTTATTAAAAAAAAATATTTATTAAATTATCGCAGAATTATAAGAAAAAAAATAAAATCCGTCGGAAATCCGTCACAAAATTCCGACGGATTTCCGACGGATTCATTTTGCTCGTAAATCCGTCGGGATGCCGTCGGAAAATTCAGACGAAAATTTCGGCCGTCGAAAATTCCGTCGGAAATCTGCTTGTTTTCTTGTAGTGTGAGGTGTTTGACACAGCATTTGTGTTAGCCTGAGCAAGACATTCATGCCCGCTTTCTTCATATCTTTGTTCATGAGACGAAACTCTACTGCAATGTCTTGGTGTCTTTCAGAAACAGAGCTCCCAGATTCTACCTGCCAGTAGAAACAGAAGTAGAATACGCTCGTACTCCGAAAACAACTTATATGTAAAATAATACCAAAAAGTGAAGTCATAATAAAGAAGAGAATTTGCACTATTGTTACTTGTGAAGAGCAACACACACATTGACATCCATCATCTTACCTTCGACATTTTGAGAGGATTTGTTTCTTCAGATTCATTTGAGTTGCCAATAACTTGAAGAATATCTACCTCGGCAACGATCATGAGCTCTCCGTTTAGAATAAATCGTTCGTTTACGTCATGGAGTTTGCCAAGGGGAATCGTAGAATGAAAAACATAGCTGGTATGGTTTTCATCATACCAACGATGTGCTTCTGTAGGATATCATCTCATTAAATCAAATATTGAACAATAGTAACTTGGCACAAAACCTTACTGCACTATAATTCACTCACACAACTCATATCGAGACCCTTTAGCAAACCTTGTACAACACATTATAAGATACTACTAACTCGCACCTTAACAAGACCCATATAGTAAAAGATACAAGAAATATATGAAATTTCCTTTGTCTAGACGAGTAATGAAACATCTAGCAATACTGACAAGGACCTATTAACAAAATGAATAAAGTAGCTAGAAGCAAGAATCACCTTTCGTTACTGAGGGTTCTTCCGAAACTTGTCTTACTATAGTTTTTTTTTTTTTTTTTGCAAATACTGTAAAAATCTTGTCTTACTATAGTTGGCCGAAAGTTTACTAATCTTCTCCATCCACAAGGCAATGATTCATAATCAATAACGTCCAGAGACAGAGACAAATGATTTACGCTGTTACTTTGCTGGGGATAGGCAGAAACACGCCTGAAGAAAAAAGGTAAAGTAAGAATGACCAACCAAAACCATAGACGATATATCAATCTAAATGAAACAAAACACTCGAAGTTGATTATTTACCATTTGCAGTCCCCGATCAAGACTGGATCAGAATACGTCGTACATTTCAAAGATGGAAAATCTTTTATTACCCAAGAAAACTTCTTACTGACTTGCTTTGCCATTGAAGCGAGAAGCAGAACCTGAACAGAATAAATTCCCTTTAGCTAAACCAAGAACATGCAGAGAAGAAAAACCCTAGAACCCGAATGGCACACACCCCAATTTTTTTTTTTAATTAATTAGAGAATCTCAAACCACAATTTTGAGCAGCATAACCAATATTGAAATTATGATTCCAATATGGAATTGAAGTCTTTATAAGCTCAAACCACCCTAAAACATTTCTTTGCTAAATGCGAATCCTTTACATTACGTACACTAGGGATGAGAACCTATTTCTCTCCTCCTAGGGTTACTTGGTGCATAAGCATTTTAGATTCCATTTTTGAGTCCTAGGGTTAACTCCATCGATTCTTCTTTCTACCTCTCTCCATCTCACTCAGATTCTTCTCTCAATCTATCTTTTTCTGCACTAAATATTTGTTTTACCAGTGCATAAATTATATAGTTATCAAGTGTTGAACAATGTTAAAGACTTTTATGTGATAAACTTACGGGATTTTTTGTAAAATACACCAAAGTTTGGGATTTTGAAAAATACATTTTGTTTTTTTTTTTATTGAAAAATACCTCTTTTAATAGTTGAAAAATCTGTTTTATCCTTATTTGATTTAACAACTAATTCATTCATTCATTTTTTAGATAAAGTTGTGTTATTGATTTCAAAATTAATTTTCTTTTTTATTCGTTTTCATTATTAATAATTTTCTTTTTATTTGAGATAAAGTTGTATTATTGATTTAGAAATTAATTAATCGTAAATATATTTATTATTGATATTATTTTTCTTTTTATTTGAGATAAAGTTGTTTGTTGATTTAAAATTTAAAATTTATTATTAGATATAAATAAGATAAATCTCTTGTTATATATGATGTTTTTATAAAATTATTATTATAAAACAATTTTTGCATATTAATAATAATTTTTTTTTATAAAATTATAATTTCTATTATATAAAATTTTCTATAATTTCATATAAAAGAGCTTGTAAAAGATATGGTCGCACTAAAATATAGGCTAAATCTACATATATATATATATATTAATTTTTCTTGGTCACGATATATATATTGATTTATCACAAAATTGATCATATTTTAAATATATAATTTATCATTTGTTGTGCAGATTTTTTAGGGTATTTTCGTAATTTCATATTTAATAAAGTGTATTTTTCAAAAAAAAAAAGATGTATTTTTCAAATTTAAGAAGCCAAAAAAGGCATTTTTCCAAATTCCTCTAAACTTGAAAGCGTACATATGCAAAAAAGTTATAAAAAAATTACATATGCAATCAAATCCAATTTAGAGAAAACAAAAAAAGTAATTTTCTTCAACTACCAGAAATCTCTTTATTTTCCTTGATTTCCTCGAGCTTTTTCGCCAACCAATCCACATTAACGCCTGAACTTTTCATGTAAGCCACTGCATTCTCTGCTTCGACAAGATCATCAATGGAAAGCTCCTGAGGTGTTTGAAACAGCATCTGTGTTAAGCTGAGCAAGACATTCATGCCTGCTTTCTTCATATCTTTGTTCATGAGACGAAACTCTACTGCAATGTCTTGTTGTCTTTCAGAAACAGAGCTCCCAGATTCTACCTGCTAGTAGAAACAGAAGTATAATACGCTCTTACTCTACATGTAAAATAATACCAAAAAGTGAGTCATAATATAGAAGAGAATTTACACTATTGTTACTTGTGAAGCTAGCAATTTACACTCATTGACATCCATTATCTTACCTTAAGATTTTTAAGAGGATTTGTTTCTTCAGATTCCTCTGAGGTGCCAATAACTTGAAGAATAGCTACCTCGGCAACGATCATTAGCTCTCCGTTTACAATAAACCGTTCGTTTACGTCATGGAGTTTGGCAAGGGGAATCGTAGAATGAAAAACATAGCCGGTATGGTTTTCATCAAACCAACGATGTGCTTCTGTAGGATACCATCTCATTAAATCAAATATCGAACAATAGTTACTTGGCACAAAACCTTACTGCACTATAATTCACTCACACAACTCATATCGAGACCCTTTAGCAAACCTTGTACAACACATTATAAGATACTACTAACTCGCACCTTAACAAGACGTCTTGTTAAAGATACATGAAATATATGAAATTTCATTTGTCTAGACGAGTAATGAAACATCTATGATCTAGCAATACTGACAAGGACCTGTTAACAAAATGAATAAAGCAAGAATCACCTTTCGTGACTGAGGGTTCTTCCGAAACTTGTCTTACTACAGTTAGCCCAAATTTTACGAATCTTCTCCATCCACAAGGCAATGATTCATAATCAACAACTTCCATAAACAGAGACAAATGATTTACACCGTTACTTTCTGGGGATAGGCAGCAAGACGCCTGAAGAAAAAAAAAAAGGCAAAGTAACAAATGACCAACCAAAACTATAGACGATATATCAATCTAAATGAAACAAAACACTTGAAGTTGATTATTTACCATTTGCAGTCACCGATCAGGACTGGATCAGAATACTTCTTACATGTCAAAGAGGAAAAATCTTTTATTACCCAAGGAAACTTCTCACCAACTTGCTTTGCCATTGAAGCGAGAAGCAGAACCTGAACAGAATGAAAATCCCTTTAGCTAAACCAACCCTAGATCAATATCAGAACCAAACAAAAACTAGGGGCCCTTATTCATGAATTTGTGTAGGGTTCATGGATTTAAAAAATTATGAGATTTTATAAATTTCTTATGGATTGGTATTGATTGTCATGAATTGATATGGATTTTTATTAACTTTTTTCTATTATATAAGGTGACGTATATTGTGATATTTTCTATAAAATATCCAAATAATATATTTTCCAATATTCTAGAATTCACTTTAGACATGTTTGTTTTTTAAAATTTTCTAAGCTCTCTTTTAAAAAAAAAAATAATAATGAGTTCTTGGTTAAATGGAGAACAAGAGAAGCATGATAGCATCTAGTTTTTCTCTGTTTTAAGGTTTTTAATGATAAAACCATTCAAGTATTGTTTGATCCATTTTAAACCCTTCAACTAAATTATTAATGTAAAAACCCTTCAACTAAAAGATTTCAATGAAAAAATTCTTCAACTAAAAACTTAATGAAAAAAATTCTCAAGTAAAGTTTCAATAATGAAAAGCCCCCTCTTTCGATAGTTAATGTCAATATACTAAACAACTGCCATTAAATTGATTGTTTCTAATTTTTAATTGATTTTATCGTGTTTCCATTGTTATTTTTAAACCATAATAAGATAGAAAAGAGTACAGTCATGCAAATTCCCCTTCAAATGGTCAGGTATCATCTTGTAGTTCTTGTTCATGATGCATACCAATGTTATGCACATATTTCTTGAACATAGTGGTATGCATTTTTTCTTTTAAATCTCTTAGTTATGAGATTTATACATGAATTTTCAATTGATTATATCGTGTTTACAATATTGTTTCTAAACAAAACATTGCGTTCTCTAATGTTTAAATATAATATACTTGTAATTTTTTAACAAACCATACCTCATAGTATCGATTTGATACCAATTGTTTAGTATATTGACATTACTATAGAATAATGGTTTTTTATTAACAGAACTTTATTTGAGGGGTTTTCTCATTAAGTTTTTAGTTGAGGGGTTTTTTCATTAATTTTTTTTAGTTGAGGAGTTTTAACATTAATAATTTAGTTGAGGGATGTAAAATCGATCAAACAATACTTGAAGGGTTTTTCATTAAAAACCCCTATTTTAAAGATTCTTACTAGCTCTTATTTATGGAGAACAAATCTAGATTTTGCTATGGTCTTATTTACAGAAAAGCAAAAAGTCTTATATGGTGGTTATGCGCGCATATATTTTGATTTCATCTATCCTTTCAACGAGCATTGAGCTGGTTAGAAAAATGATTTAACTCATTTGTGTTTGCGGACATGTCTTTGAATTTGAAGATTTGTGTTTATGATAGGTAACGTGTGTGATTTGTGTTTGTGAGTGTGTGTGTTTTTTTTTTGTTATATGAATTTGAAGAATCTCATGGATATCCAGATATCCATAGTATTTTGAAAGTTGAGTTTTATGAGTAAAAATGTATAGAATCTATATCCCAATAACATAAATTTTTAATAGAATTAGAATACCAATGGTAACTATTTACTTAGAATTTAAGAATTCATTAACCAATAAAGATGAAATTTCAAAATTTTTAAAATCTATACAAACCCCTTCTAAGGTTAAGCCTCCCTAAACTAGTAATCACAATCAGAAAGCAAATAGAGTCAAATTTAAAGGGTGCAAGTGTTGCTATGTTAGAGAAACAAAATCAGGCTAAATTATGTGTTACTCTATATTCCTCCAAATTTTTTTACCGAAATAGAAATAGAGATTCTAATATGGATTTATACATGAAGTTCGATTTATTCTCACCCTAAAACAAACACAGTCAAAGAAACCAGAGGATCTCAGTACCACAATCCGAACTAGAACAGAGTCAGAAGAGAAAATGATACATAAAGCGTTCATTTTTAGGGATTATCCTTTATAATGAAAGACACACACTGTAATGCATGCATGCATCCATTGAACAAGATGAAACATACATTGAATCTCTCCCTTTCTTCAAAATTGATATAGTTAATGAAAACCAAAGGGCAAGTACATGTAAAAGATAAAGAAAAACAGAGAATCAATACATAGTTGATGATTAACCTAAAGTGCTACTGAAAAAAAAAATTGAGACATAGATGCTATACAGACTTACAGAGTCAACAAGGGGCTCTCTTCTTGTAAGGAAATCTCTTCCATTTACAGATATATATACAGTATACATAGAAAAAAATATCAGGAATCCGAACTGGCCTTGACTCAACTGTGACTTGATTAATACTCTGCCATAATGCATGTTTAAGGTTTAGATGTTCATGCTAGGTTTAACATCTCTAATCAAAGATTTCTATAGCGAAAGGTTACTAAAAAGATCATATTTTATGGGTTTGTAATTGGATTTAGATGGTAGGATTTAGGGTTTATGATCTATTTATCATTTTAGATGACGGTATTGGAAAAGATCAGGGTAACAATGATAGTGAAAAAAGGGGTTGAAATATAATAAAAAAGAATTGATTATCTTCAAATTGAAGAAAAATTACATCTTATATATGTAAATTTACGAAGTTTAGGCTCTCATTTTAGGTTTCAAAGATCTGGTTTTCAGATCCCAAAGATTTTGCTCGAAGATCTTAAACTAAAAAAAATAAACATATCATGGCATATATCCTAGAATGTTATATGTAAATAGATCGTGAAATAAGTAATGGGTAGTGTGTTGAATGTAATAGCTTAATTTTATTTCTGTCCCGCGTAACGCGCGGGTCCCTGCCTAGTAAATTTATATATTTTGTAACAATTATTTGTGCATGCAAGTGTACATACTTAGGCCATCTCCATCCATGGTTCTTAAGGATTGTCTCTTAAATTAAAAATTATTAAAACACACACTCTCTCTTCCTTATACTCAATTTTATACCTTCTCTTTCATCCTTTTACTCAACTTTTATTAATTTTATATTTCAATACATCCCATTATTTCAAAACAAACTCTCCAAAAGTATCTAAAGTAACATACTCTCTCTTCCTTTTGCTCAACTTTAACATACTCCTCTCTTTATTCAAATTTTATTAATTTTATATTTTAATACACCCCACAAAAACACTCTTTCTTCCTTTTACTCAAATTTTAATAATTTTTAATTTAAGAGACAACCTTAAAAACCCCCAATGGAGATGCCCTTACATAGCTTTATTATTCATCATTATTATAGTTTCCCTAAACGATTATGTATAAAAAAATAATTAATATTCAAATCTAACTAGAGATATTATCACACTAATGGTCAAATGTAACTAGGTAAGGAAATCCTTCTCTTTATTTTTTCTGTTGACTATAGAATCAAAAGAAATAAATTGAAAGATTCTTTTTTTCCTTATTCATTGTTTTTTGTTTGATAAATTAAAAAGAAAATCACACGAAATCTTTTATTTTTGATAAAGAATGGAAAGATATCTTATTCATTTTTTGGTCAACTAAATCTTATTCATTGTTAACCAGAATAATATACTTTTTACGCATGTTTGGCTTATTATAAATACTGTATAACCATTCGAAGTAAAACATAAAATTTTGAAAAGAAAAAGCGAATTTTTTTTTATCAGAAGGGTGAATTTTTTTCATTAAAACTCCTCTCACGAGCTTACATCTACCTCAACTAAGGTAGCTTGTTTGGCAAGTTTGAAAAGAAAAAGCGAATTATCATTAAAAAAAATGGCTATCTCTAAGAAAATGCTTATCGTAGTTGTTCTAGCTATCCTCTTTTTCGCATCTTCAGTTCATTGCTCCGATAGGAATCCTGCAGGTACTAACTGATACTTTTATTTATTTATTATGCTATTATCCTTTTTATGAATAGTAAATATCAGCTTAATGAACCCTTGTTGTTATATAGGTTTTGGAATAAAGCAAGACTTTAAAAAATGCTACAATCCATGTACTGATGATGGAGACAAAGGATGCCACCTATTTTGTTCAAAAATTTCAATATTTCTAAGGGCTAAATGTGAAAACAACATATGTTGTTGTTTTTCTAAGATCTAAATAATCTAATAAAATATCAGATGGCTTTTATCAAATATACAAAAGACCGAGAGCGGAATACACAAACCGTACCAAACTGAAGTTAGTTTGATCAACCACGAACCAAATTTCTATCAATTCTAAACAAATCTAAAAACAAACTGTAACAACAAACATAAAAAATATTGAAATGTAGTATAAATAGGTAACCGGTCCAACAAATTTAGGATAGCATCATAATCATTGGTAGATCTAGTTGGTTACGTAGAAGGAGATTAGTTTAAAAGATTATTTACGGCCTTACGGGTATATATATACATATGATTAAAATTGTAAATTTAGGATCATTTATTTAAAATCAGTTCATTGCCAATATCCAAAACAGAAATGAAAGAAATTGGTTGTGAAATTGTATTCGTTTCTCTCAAATACCAGTACCATGAAAGGGGAGAGAATATGTAACCAATTAGCCTCTACCAAACCAATGACGCTAAACAAGTCCAAGTCATAATAGATATTGTAGATCTGTAATCCAAAGTAATCGGTAATCGACCTAAACTATCCAATTCTAGTTAATTCCACATTACTAATGAAATTTTGTTAATTGTGTTTAGTTAAATAAATTTGCGTTTGAGAATTACGATTAACTTGACCCGTTTCGATACACAAACATATTGAATCAAGAAGAAGGTTTTCACTTCTTTATCTTTCACGTAGAACATTATTGAATTTGGGAAAATTTGGTTTTAGGGCTCTTCTTGTTTTTTTCTTTTCAAAATGGTGAGTCATATCCTCAGAACCGCCCTAAGATTTAGAGGGTCTTACGCGAAAAATAAAAATTAAAGAGTTTATAGATATATTTTCAATTTGGGAACTTTTTTGCAAAACAAAAAAATTTGGGACCAAATTTTATTATTAACAAACCAGAAAATTTTGGGGGGCCTAAAGTCCATGCCTTGGGCGTGTCCTCAGGGTCGGCCATGCATATATCCTTAATAGAAAGACATGTGATAAGCGCAATGGTTTAAATTTAAAGTAATTCCTGAAGTCAAGAAACGGTTATGGAAGCTAATGGTTAAGAGTCATTGCATTCTCGAACACAAACACTCTTCCATTAATTCAATGAAAAGACGACAAATGTAAGGGGATCAAGAGGAGCACATATAAGATGTAATCTAATGGAATACATTTTAATTTCTTTCTTAAAAAAGAGTTTGACCATTTGCTTTATCTATTTGACAATCAAACAAATTATCATTAGTTTTAGAGAAATTTTGAGAAATGCCACTTTTGAAATACCAATTTTTAAAAATGCTATTTTTTCAAAATCTTTGCAAAAATACCACTTTTTCAAAATTATTTATTCATTATCTCATTTATATTTGGGTTAACTATGTTGTATTTTCTTTAATAGTCTGGATTTATTATTAGTCTATTATAAATTATGATAATTGTTACATCGACGATTCTACAACGTACAAGTCTTCCGTTTTGATCCACGCCAAATGATTATATCTTGTCCCACGCTGAAGACCTCTTGTAAGCTTGTCTCCTATTAATCTGCATCAATGATAATAAATCGCATTTTCTGGGTTTCGAACCCTAGACCTCTTGGTGTAGAAACATTAATGAACCATTGGTCAAACCATTGGGCCAAGGGGGCTTCCACAAACTATGTTGTATTAGGATTTAGATTTGAGGGTTTATGAATTTTTAGGAGTCAAAATATTTTTTAGGGTTTAAAATTTTAAGATTTAGGTTCTAAAAATCTATAATTAGTGGTATTTTTGCAAATAGATAACCCATTGTGACATCTTTTGCAAATATACATATCAAAGGTGATATATTTCAATTGTCTCGTAGTTTTATCTGAGAACAAAAAATGATTATCCATCATTTTTTTAATCGTCTAGATTTATTATTATTCTGTTACAAATTATGAGAACTGTTACAAATTATGAGAACTGTTACATCGACGATTCTACAACGGACAAGTTTTCTTTTCTTGATCCACGCCAAACGATTCTATCTTACCCCATGATAAAGATTTTCTGGAAACTTGTCTCCATTAATCTGCATCAATATTAATAAATCGCATCTTTTAGGGTTCGAACCACAGATCTCCTGGTGTAGAAGCAGTAATGAACCGTTAACCAAACCACTGGGACAAGGGGCTTCAACAATTATTCATCGTTTAATACGTAGTTTCCCTAAACAATTCCATATTTAACTATATATGTGTCTAACAATAAGTATTATCATATTAATATTCAAATGTAATTAGATATATTATCACAATAATGTTCAAATGTAAATAGGTAAAAAGGATATTTTATTTTTTGGTCAAATAGATACCATTCTCTCTATCTATTTTCTGACTAGAATCAAAAGAGAAATTGAAAGATTTTTCTCCTTATTCATTGTTGACCAGAACAGTATACTTTTACGAATGTTTGGCTTATTTTTTTTTTGGTGAATGGCAGGGGAAACCCCCCGAATTTATTATAAATCATAAAACAATTACATCCGAATCTGTCTTAATCGACAAATTCCATTAACATCATCTCCCAAGAGTGAATCAACCTCTTCCGGAACTAAATTCAAAGCATGAAATCCTAACGGTAAAGTAAATGCATAGTTCGCTAATCCATTGGCAAGACAATTAGCTTCCCTGTACACATGAACAACCCGGACTATCCAGTCCCTTGATAAAAAGCCATAGCACAGACATACTAGGAAAGACAGCTGATGCGAATCACATATCCCGGTCGTAATATACCATCTCAGAATCCACCTCTAACCCTCTTCTCCCATGCAATATAGAGTCCATAATACACACTCCATAATTCTGCTAATGGTGTGATGCATTCATATTTTGGCATCTTTATCATACATTTTATGTAGTTTTTATAGTCATTATACTTTCATTTTGCATATTTCTCATCATTTTAAGTCTCATATAGAATAAGTTGAGTTTTAGAGTTTTAGATTACATTTCATTGCATTTGCATAGTCCTTGAGTCATTTATAGGTACTTTGGAGGCCAAAAACCAAAGGAGAAAAGAATGGAAGCAAAGATGCAGAAAATGGTCAGAAGTTAGGTGATCGTCGATGCCATTTCCACCGATGGAGCGAGCTGAAAATTGGCCACGTGCTAGGGAATCGAGTTATCTTTCATTTGGAAGAAATTTGAGGTCATTCTAACGGTGCGATCAAAAGTTATAAAAGGTTTAGTGAAGATATGTCCGTCTGGCGAGCAAAAGAAGCAAGTGCAGAACTTTAGTAAGTGGATCGATCGATCCATAACTGGATCGATCGATCTGATTATCCAGTTTTTGCGGATGACCTGCGGATCAACCCAGTTTGAAGTACTATAAGTGGATCGATCGATCTACAAGTGGATCGATCGATCCATGCCCTAGAACTGCCCAAAAATCACTTTTCCTAACTTTGTTTTCTTTAATCAAAACGTGTTTTAGTGCTCCAAAAACGTGTTTGAGGCCTTAAAAGCTGGTTTTCTCCCATCATTTACATATCTTATCATTTTTCTAGTTCACTTTTGTTTTTAGAGAATTTTCTTTTCTTGATTCAAGGATCAAAACCTTGATCTTTTCTTGTTCTTAGTCTTGTAATTTTTGTTCTTGGAAGTTTGTAAGCTTTGGAGGAGAACTCTCCAACCTTGTATCATAGAGAAGATTTCTCAACTCTTTTATCTTTTTCTTTGATTTAGTTATCGTTGTTATATCATCTTTTTGTGAATTTCTTTTGAATATGTGTGAGTAGATCATTAGTTAGGCTTGTGGGTGTTCAAAAGAATTCATGGATCATTGAATTAGACATAAATAGGGATTTATACTTGTCTTCATCTATTGTTGTTCTTAATGCTTGAATGGGATTGATCACCTCTGTTCTTGATGTTAGGATGTTTAGCACACCAAAAGTGTTAGATTAAACGCCCGAAAGAATGTAGATGAGCAAATTGTCCTTAGCCAACGAAAGCTGATGTTAAGGCGATTTGTGAACATATCAAACCAGTTCGTTAATGCTTGTGTACAATTCTAGGTTCAAACGACAGTTTAGAATTCTAGGTTGCTAGATAAAGTCTCTGATGCCACGACAGTGGATTGGTTATACAATTATGTTTGAGTTTAAGATCGCGCTGAATTGTTCCCTGAATAAATGTCTGATTTATGATCTATGATCTCCTGCGAATTTCCCTAAAGCCTAACGCTTTTAATTCCATAAGTTTACATCGTTTTAATTGCTATTTTAGTTTCATATTGCAAACAATCACATTTTACCATCTTAGCTTAATTTCAATCTCATACTTTCGTAGTGTAACACTTGCTCTCTGTGGATTCGATCCCTTTAATACTACTTCGTTGCTGTGCACTTGCAGTAGTTTGATAGGGTTAAAACCTCTGCATATCAAGTTTTTGGCGCCGTTGCCGGGGACCAATAGCGTTACCTTCGAATTTCAGTTTGAAATTTAGTCTAAGACACTAATTTTTGTTTTGCTTTTTTGTATAGTTTTTTTTAGTGATGGCCATGGACTACAATGATGAACCAGAAGAGGAGGAAAACACATTCAAAGATGAGCCTTATGTTGAGCCTCCATTTGATGAGAGTGTACTTACACTAGAGCAAAAAGTAGAATTGGATGAGCTTTACAAGGAAAACCCAACCTTGACAAGGAGAGACCTAGCAGCTATGATCCGGTTGAATCTCATCTCACACCGGGCAGCACTTGAAGGAAGAGAGCTCACGCTTTCTGAAATAATGGTAGCTCATGCACTTGAAGAGGTAATATATTGGGTACCACCATGCCACCTAGAAGGTACATATGACTTATCCTTTGAATTTCATGATAATGAGGATAGTGACATGCCTTGCATTGAAGATGTAGTTTCTAGTTTGCATGCTCCCGTGCTTATTGATGAATGTTTTGATTTGATATGTGAAACTGAAAGACTAGATACTTTAAGAGTAGAAAAACTTGCTAGGGATTATCATGAAGTATGCTTTGATATCAATCATCTGTGTGCTTTAAGTGTTCATGATCTCGAGTTTAAGTTTTTAATGCTTGAAAAAACTAGTTCTCTTCTTGATAGTTCTTGGCTAGGAGATGTAGTTAATGTAGATGAGCTCTTGAATGGGGTAGACGATCCTAAGGTTGAGATAGATTATAAGAATGAGAATACTGTGTTTTACATGATTGATGGGGATGAAGTTAACTATTATTTGATGAACTCGTTTAACCCTGAAGTTGACTTTATCTTTCCATCAAGTGCATTTGATTCTCATGAGCATCTAACCAAGGACGATTCAAAGATATATGCTACACTGGTAGTAAAGTCCTTTAATTTGAGTTTTATCTTTTTGTCATGAATGTGTCATCTTACATATTTTGTTCATCTTACTAATAGGAGAAGGACAAAGGGTGCATTGGCCCAACCTTTTGATTCTCATGATTAACCTATGTGTTCATAAGTCAAGCTCGTGACTTAAAACAAGCGCTCTTGGGAGGCATTCCCAAATGTATCTCTTGTACATATTTTTTGATATTTTCAATTTTCTTTGGTTTTTGATATGCTCAAATTTAACCCTGAGCTACTCTCTCAAATTAAGAGATCCTCGTAGTACTTAGGGATCGAATCCTCAGGGAATCAATTTACACAATCAATTCAAGTATTCAGATTTTGCTAAGCAAGAAATATGTAATGAAAAGTCAATGATAAAACAAGCAAGAGATAGCGATTTTTGTTTCTAGTAATTCAAGGAGACAAAAGCTAGGCGGTGGGTAATTCTTCAGGTATGATTCAAAACTGAGGATAAAACTACTGCAGGGTTTAATAAGTGCCGTTCTAGAACTCAAACACTAAGGTAAAGCCAATCAACTTCCGTTGCAGAGACTATCTATACCTAGATCCCTAAATTCCAAATTCCTTTGCAAATTTATTGAATCTAAGCAAGCATTAAGTTCAACTTTGTAACGATCGCGAACCAAATTACGGAATATTTGGTCGTGTGTCGATCGACACAGTGGGTGTGTGTCGATCGACACGAAAAAAAAATAAAAAAATAAAAAAATAAAAAAAAAAATAAAAATAAAAATAAAATAAAATAAAATAAAATAAAATTTCCCTATAAAAGGGAGAGAGTGTCGGCAGTGGTCTGGAGAAAGATTTCTCAGAGTTTTGAGAGGTTAGAGAGAGAGAGAGAAGAGTTGGGAGAGTGTGAAGTGTTTTTGGGTAGAAGACAGCTTCTGTTCGTGTTTTGGAGAAGACAAACGGAGGTCAAGATCACGACGGATCGGAGTGAAATTTGGAGGGTAAGTACTCCTGTCGTTGTTCTTGTCGTAGGAAAAATCCGTTTGTCAATCGGACGGTTAGATTGTTAGTTATGATCGTTCTAAGTTGGTCGGTTTGTGCAGCCTTCAACTGCGATCAGTCAACTTCGGAGGAGTTTTGCCGTCGTTCTGTTGTGACCCAGGAAGCGTTCTATATACAGTTAGAAAGCTCTCTATGTCTAGTTTTTAGATCGTGTTTCCGATCTTGATTCCGTTGTGTTTTCCGTTCCCAGTGTGCTTTCTTGTAAAACGGGTTATTTCTGTTCCAGTTCGGATCATCGAAATTGCGAGTTGTTTTCTCGTCGAACCGTTTTGAACCAAGAGACGATCTGTATACGGTTAGAAATCTCTATCTGTCTACTTTTCAGATCGGGTTTCCGATCTTGATTCCGTTGTGTTTTCCGTTCCCAGTGTGTTTTCTTGTTCAACATGTCATTTCTGTTCCAGTTCGGATTGTTGAACTTGCGGGCTGTTTTCCCGTCGATTTGTAGGGAGTTAGAGGACGTTCTACATACCGTTGTGTAGCTCGTCGTGTCTAGTTTCCAGCGCCGGTTTCCGATTGGAATTTGGAGTAGCCGTTCGTAGTATACGTTGAGTTCTTTGGGGCGTGCGTGTTCTTGGTGTTCTGGGTGTTCTTGAACACTTTTGAATCCGTTTTCCTTCCCAAATCAAGGTGAGTGCGTGACCATGGGTGCGTGTAAGCATAAGAAGTGTTAGGATGCGTTTGTGTGTTGTTTGGGATCGAATTTCGTGTTGTTTGATAAATTATTATGCAGAAAATCGCGTGTGCGAGTTTTCTGGGTTTGGTGTGTCGATCGACACATATGGGTGTGTCGATCGACATGGTGTCAGTAGGTCACCGGGATGGTGTGCTGACGGACATGAGTGTCGGAGTTGGTGTCGATCGACACGGGTTAGTGTATCGATCGACACAGGTTGTTTTTACGCGATTGAGTTGTTTTCATGTTGATTGTTCATCCTGGTATTGTAGCATTGCTTATGCTTATATTTGTACATAGCCTGTTGATGGGATGACCGTCTCACTGGGTATTTATGATAATACTCACGCATCTCTTATAACCATGTGATGCAGGTAAAGACAGTCAGTGATCGTGGAATCATGGCCGGGACGAGGGGAATGATCTAGTGGCTCGTTTTTGTGTAATAAGTTAGAATTGCTAGGGTGTTAGCAATTTCAGAACTATGTGTATTACCGAATTGAACTAGAATTAATAAGTATGGGCTTGTTAAACGATAATTGTATTTGATTGTTGAATCATTGTTTCCGCGCTGTTTGTTTATTGGACCGTTGAGGATCACTATTTATGATAATAGTGATCCGGTTAAAATTTTTTTTTTTTATTTGACGGGTTGGGTCGTCACAGTTTGGTATCAGAGCCCTAGCGGTTCTAGGGCTAGTTAGTTAATTGATTATGCGAGTTAGTCAATTGATTGTTGTGTGGGTATGGAGTCCTAGATCATCCCTTCCGAGCCTTCAATGAGATTCCACGGTATGTGTTTTGTGATTTCTGTTTTTTCTAGTACTTAGTATTCTGCTGGTTAGTGCAGAGTGATGGCTAGAGTGGCTAGAGGCAGAGGTCGCGGGGGCCGTAGAGGTCGTGGTGGTCGTGCTGGGCGTGGACGTGGGCGGGGACTTGGGAGTGAGTCTGCTGCCACGTGGGTGTCCCAGGAGACTACACAGGAGCGGGTAGTTGACTCGCAGGCGTTTCAGGAGGGGTCCGTGGGTGTGACAGCTACGGGTTCCAGTGAGAGGGCTGGAGGGGATAGTGTAGGTCCCGATGTAGCTGGTGGTGCGGTGGGCCCTGGTGGGGGTGCTGCCGTAGGCGTCGCCCCGGATCGAGATGATCGTCTGGCGGGTCTACTACAGATGATTCTGGAGAGGTTACCGGGAGGGGTGCCTGCTCCGGGTCATGCTCCTGGGGTGCAGCCGGGTATGGCTGGGGTGCAGCCGGGTATGGCTGGGGTGCAGCCGGGTTTGGCTGGGATGCATCCGGGTATGGCTGGGGTTGAGGAGCTTCCATCTTATCTGCGGATGATGGAGCAGATGCAGCGGATTGGTACTGCATTTTTCTCGGGCGGTGCTAGGCCTGAGGAGGCTGATGGGTGGCGGATGAGGTTAGAGCGTAACTTTCGCTCCATCAGGTGTCCAAAGGGATACAGAGTGGATCTGGCGGTACATTACCTAGAGGGTGATGCGCATCTCTGGTGGAGAGGTGTTGAGGCCAGGAGGGTGCAGGCCGAGATGGTCTGGGAGGATTTCTTGGCGGAGTTTAACGCCAAGTATTTTCCGCAGGAGGCGGTGGACCGTTTGGAGTCTAGGTTTCTGGACCTGACTCAGGGAGATCGGTCAGTGAGAGAGTTCGATTTGGAGTTCAGTCGACTTCTGGTTCATGCAGGGAGAGGCATGGAGGGCGAGGATGCCCAGGTTAGGAGGTTCTTGCGAGGACTTCGTCCAGATTTGAGGACTCGCTGCAGGGCGAGTAGGTTCGCCACGAGGGCGGAACTGGTTGAGATGGCTGCTGCGATCGAGGAGGATCTGGGGGAGCAGGTTGTGGTGGTTAGTCCACCTGTGCAGCAGCAGCAGCCGAGGAGATCTCAGCAGCAGGTGAGTTCAGGCAGGGGCGGCAAGCCTGCTCAGGGACAGAAGAGGAAGTGGGAGAGCACTTCAGGGGCCAGTCAGGGTGGTTCGGGATGCTTCGGGTGTGGGAGCATGTCCCATCGTGTGGCGAGCTGTCCGAGGAGGACTGGGACCGGGACTCGAGATGTGCGGGTCGGGGTCCAGGATACGCGGGTGTGTTACCACTGCAGAGAGACGGGGCATATTAAGCCCAAGTGTCCGAAGCTGCAGCAGTTGGCGGTGGCCGCAGTGCAGCCATTGGCAGTGCAGCCGTTGTCTCAGATTGCAGCAGCACCGCGTGTGTTCACGTCTGCGGAGGCGGGTGGATCTAGCACCAGACCGATCACAGGTATTTCCGAACTTGACTTTTTAATTCATGGTTGTTTGAGTTTTTGTTTGTTGGGAAATTGTGAGTCTGTGCTAGAATGGTAGGGTTCTGAGGCACATGGAATTGTGCAGGGACCTTAGTTGTGGGCGGGTATGAGTCCCACGTGTTATTTGATTCGGGAGCTACGAATAGCTTTATTACGCCGGAGTGTGCGGAGAGCAGCGGAATCCAGAGTGATTCCGGGGAACAGGCGGGAGTAGTCAAGGTGGCTGGAGGTAGAACGTTGGCTACTTTCGGGCGCGCTCGTGGTGTGGATGTTCTGGTGGCGGGAGAGTCGATGCCAGCAGATCTGATCATCAGTCCGGTGGAGCTGTATGATGTTATCCTGGGTATGGATTGGTTGGATCGTTACAGAGTCCATCTGGATTGCCACCGAGGGCGAGTTGTGTTTGAGCGAGAGGCGGGGAGGTTGGTTTATCAGGGTGTGAGACCGACTTCCGGGAGTCTCGTGATTTCCACGATACAGGCCGAGCAGTTGCTTCTCAAGGGCTGCGAGGCGTATCTGGTGACGATAGTGATGCCTGAGTCTGTTGGAGGGGTTGCAGTGGAGGATATTCGAGTTGTTCGGGATTTCCAGGATGTGTTCCAGTCATTGGAGGGATTACCGCCATCGCGGTCGGATCCGTTTGTTATTGAGTTGGAGCCCGGGACTACTCCGATATCTAAGGCACCTTACCGTATGGCTCCAGCAGAGATGGCAGAGCTGAAGAAGCAGCTGGATGATTTGTTGGATAAGGGTTTTATTCGGCCTAGTGTTTCACCGTGGGGAGCACCGGTGTTGTTTGTGAAGAAGAAGGATGGTAGTTTCCGGTTGTGCATCGATTATCGGGGACTTAACCGAGTCACCGTGAAGAACATGTACCCTCTGCCGCGCATTGATGAGTTGTTGGATCAGTTACGAGGGGCTACCTGGTTCTCCAAGATCGACTTGGCTTCAGGGTACCATCAGATTCCGATTGAGGAGGCAGATGTGAGGAAGACTGCTTTCAGGACGAGGTATGGGCATTTTGAGTTCGTGGTGATGCCTTTTGGTTTGACGAATGCACCAGCAGCGTTCATGCGGTTGATGAACGGGGTATTCCAGGAGTATTTGGATGTGTTTGTGATCATCTTTATTGATGATATCCTGGTATATTCCAAGAGTCCTGAGGAGCATGAGTTGCATCTGAGAGTAGTTCTGGGAAAGCTGCGGGAGCAGAAGTTGTTTGCGAAGTTGAGCAAGTGTAGTTTTTGGCAGCAAGAGATGAGTTTCCTTGGCCATGTGGTGTCTGCAGAGGGAGTTTCTGTGGATCCGGCTAAGATCGAGGCTATCAGAGGGTGGCCTAGACCGAGGAATGCCACCGAGATTAGGAGTTTTCTTGGGTTGGCAGGTTATTATCGGAGATTCATCGCGGGATTTGCGAGTTTGGCTAAGTCGATGACCAAGTTGATCGGGAAGGATGTTCCTTTTGTGTGGTCTTCTGCGTGCGAGGAGAGTTTCGGGAAGCTGAAGGAGATGTTGACGAGTACACCGGTGTTGGCGTTACCCGAGCCGGGTGAGCCTTACGTGGTGTATACCGATGCTTCGGGTGTTGGTTTGGGTTGTGTCCTAATGCAGCAGGGAAAGGTTATTGCGTATGCTTCGAGGCAGTTGAGGAAGCATGAGTGCAACTACCCTACCCATGATTTGGAGTTGGCTGCGGTAATTTTCGCTCTAAAGATTTGGAGATCTTATCTTTATGGCGGAAAGGTTCAGGTATTCACAGACCATAAGAGTTTGAAGTATTTCTTCACTCAGCCGGAGCTGAACCAGAGACAGAGGCGCTGGATGGAGTTGGTAGCGGATTACGATTTGGAGATCGGATACCATCCGGGTAAGGCTAATCTGGTTGCGGATGCATTGAGTCGGATGAGGGTTGCTTCGGCTCAGGAGCGTGATATGGAAGCTCTGGTGAGCGAGATTAGTACGTTGAGGTTGTGTGTGATCTCACAGGAGCCGTTGGGGTTAGAGGCAGCTAACCAGGCAGATTTACTGAGCAGGATTCGGGTTGCGCAGGAGAAGGATCAGGGGTTGATTGATGCTTCTAAGGCGACAAGTTCGGAGTATGTGGTCTCAGCAAGTGGGATGATACTGGTGAATGGGCGGGTTTGTGTACCCAAGGACGAGGATCTGAGGCAGGAGATTCTGAGAGAGGCCCATTCGAGCATGTTATCGATTCATCCGGGGGCGACCAAGATGTACCGTGATCTGAAACGGTATTATCACTGGGTCGGGATGAAGAGGGATGTAGCTAATTGGGTTGCAGCGTGCAACGTGTGTCAGCTGGTGAAGGCTGAGCATCAGGTTCCGAGTGGTATGTTGCAGAGTTTACCCATTCCGGAGTGGAAGTGGGATATGATTACCATGGATTTCGTGACGGGATTGCCGTTGTCACGGACGTATGATGCGATTTGGGTGATTGTGGATCGTCTGACCAAGTCAGCCCATTTTCTTGCCATCAAAAAGACCGATGGGACGGTAGTGTTGGCTAAGAAGTATGTGCGTGAGATAGTGAGGCTGCACGGGGTGCCAGCGAGTATTGTGTCAGACAGAGATCCGAGGTTCACGTCTGAGTTCTGGAGGGCGTTTCAGGCAGAGATGGGCACTAAGGTGCACATGAGCACGGCGTATCATCCTCAGACAGATGGACAGTCGGAGAGGACTATTCAGACTTTAGAAGACCTGTTGAGGATGTGCGTGCTGGATTATGGTGGTCATTGGGCGGATCATCTGAACCTGGTTGAGTTTGCGTACAACAACTCATACCAGGCGAGTATTGGGATGGCTCCATATGAGGCTCTGTATGGGAGGCCGTGTAGGACACCATTGTGCTGGACTCAAGTGGGGGAGAGGAGCATGTTTGGTGCGGATTTTGTTCAGGAGACGACGGAGAAGATCCGTGTCTTGAGATTGAACATGAGAGAGGCTCAGGATCTGCAGAAGAGTTATGCTGATAAGAGACGGAAAGAGCTGGAGTTTGAGCTGGGAGATCTAGTGTATCTCAAGGCAGCGATGTTGAGGGGTCCTAACAGATCCATTTCAGAGAATAAGCTAAGTCCAAGGTTTATGGGTCCGTTTCGGGTGGTGGAGCGGGTTGGACCAGTGGCTTATCGGTTGGAGTTACCTCAGAGTATGAGAGCGTTTCATAAGGTATTTCATGTATCGATGCTGCGGAAGTGTCTACATGAATCTGAGGAGGTGTTGGCTAGGATCCCGGAGGATCTTCAACCCAACATGACGTTAGCGGCGAGACCTATGAGGATTCTCGAGCGGAGAGTCAAGGTGCTGCGTCGGAAGAGGATACCATTGGTGAGAGTCGTGTGGGACTGTGATGGTGTCGAGGAGGAGACTTGGGAACCAGAGGCAAGTATGAAGGCAAAGTTCTCGAAGTGGTTCGAGAAGCAAGCGGAGGCTTGAGTGTTTTTCTGGTTTTCAGTAGTTGTATTAGCTTGTTGCTATGAGTTGTATGTATTTTCGTTTGGGTTGTAACGATATGCATTGTTGAGATTTAATAAGATGGGGTTTTTCTTATTATCTTGGGTTATAAGACGGATGTTCTTATGGTATGACGGGGAGATCATGGGTTTGATGACTGGGTTAGGTCATGTGTGTAATGACGGGGAGGTCATTTGAGGGGCTAGGATAGAAGCTCTATGGGAGTTAGGGCTTGTCTAAGTATCTAGGGATGGGGGTCCTAAGGGATTAGGACGGGTAGATCCCTAGATGGTGCTGGAAAATAGAGGTTTTATGTGAGTTAGAACCTGTCTATTTTCTAGGGGGAGTCTGGAACAGAAGTCTTATGTGAGTTAGGACTGTCTTTTCTAGGGACTCCGATGGAAACACCCTGGCGATTGGGTTGTTTCAGATGACCTGGGGATTGGTCATGAGTGATATTCCGGGTTAGGGGATATCAAGATGGGAACCACGGAAGTAAATCGGTCGACAGGTGCTTATGATGCACGTTACAGTGTTACTGCTCCAGGGGATGGTGATATTCTCCTGCATATACTTTGAGGGACAGAGATCTCTCCAGAGGATGTGTGATTTCCTCTGCAGCCGATAGCTTGACGGACTGTGTGTCCCGAGAGTGGGAGGGGCTGGAGCATACCGAGAGCCGGTATGGTATACATCGAGAGCTCGTAGGGTGACGATCTTGCGAGTGGGAGTGGTGTATAGAGATATGAGTTTGAGCAAGAGTACCTATAGTGTGATTATAAGTATGAGATTTGATGAACTTCAGGGATCGGGAATGATCTCAGGTGGTTGTGGATGTCTAATATAGGGTTTTTACTCGAGTTTGGAACCTTAGTTCAGACGACCCTGGTAAACATATGTAGCCTCTTGGGTTGTACATGTTCTTGTTTGATTGTTGTGCGACCAATTGATTCAAGGTCTGGGTCTACGGTGGGTCGGGCATGTTCTTGTTTGATTGTTGCGCAATCTATCGGACAACCCTGATCCGGATCAGCGAGTGTTGCATCGTGGATGTTTCCTGGGGGAATTTGGTCGGGTTTCGGACGAGAGTGTCAACCTTAGTGAGACGGGTTAGGTGAAGGAGATCGAGAGATGATCTGAGTTGGAGCTGACCGGGTTGGTCAGGATTGCACCTGTGGTGGCAGTGCAATGTAACTAGTATGACACTAGTTGAGTTCTGAGATTGGGTGTAATCTCAGGTAGTGCTGGCCGGGTGGGGCCAGGGGTGAGGATATTAGTAGAGCTGGCCGGGTTGGGCCAGAGGACTGAGATCGGATGTGTTAACCGTAGGGTTATGATTTCACGTGATTCGAGGACGAATCCGTGTTAGTGGAGGAGAATTGTAACGATCGCGAACCAAATTACGGAATATTTGGTCGTGTGTCGATCGACACAGTGGGTGTGTGTCGATCGACACGAAAAAAAAAAAAAAAATAAAATAAAAAAAAAAATAAAAATAAAAATAAAATAAAATAAAATAAAATAAAATTTCCCTATAAAAGGGAGAGAGTGTCGGCAGTGGTCTGGAGAAAGATTTCTCAGAGTTTTGAGAGGTTAGAGAGAGAGAGAGAAGAGTTGGGAGAGTGTGAAGTGTTTTTGGGTTGAAGACAGCTTCTGTTCGTGTTTTGGAGAAGACAAACGGAGGTCAAGATCACGACGGATCGGAGTGAAATTTGGAGGGTAAGTACTCCTGTCGTTGTTCTTGTCGTAGGAAAAATCCGTTTCTCAATCGGACGGTTAGATTGTTAGTTATGATCGTTCTAAGTTGGTCGGTTTGTGCAGCCTTCAACTGCGATCAGTCAACTTCGGAGGAGTTTTGCCGTCGTTCTGTTGTGACCCAGGAAGCGTTCTATATACAGTTAGAAAGCTCTCTATGTCTAGTTTTTAGATCGTGTTTCCGATCTTGATTCCGTTGTGTTTTCCGTTCCCAGTGTGCTTTCTTGTAAAACGGGTTATTTCTGTTCCAGTTCGGATCATCGAAATTGCGAGTTGTTTTCTCGTCGAACCATTTTGAACCAAGAGACGATCTGTATACGGTTAGAAAGCTCTATCTGTCTACTTTTCAGATCGGGTTTCCGATCTTGATTCCGTTGTGTTTTCCGTTCCCAGTGTGTTTTCTTGTTCAACATGTCATTTCTGTTCCAGTTCGGATTGTTGAACTTGCGGGCTGTTTTCCCGTCGATTTGTAGGGAGTTAGAGGACGTTCTACATACCGTTGTGTAGCTCGTCGTGTCTAGTTTCCAGCGCCGGTTTCCGATTGGAATTTGGAGTAGCCGTTCGTAGTATACGTTGAGTTCTTTGGGGGGTGCGTGTTCTTGGTGTTCTGGGTGTTCTTGAACACTTTTGAATCCGTTTTCCTTCCCAAATCAAGGTGAGTGCGTGACCATGGGTGCGTGTAAGCATAAGAAGTGTTAGGATGCGTTTGTGTGTTGTTTGGGATCGAATTTCGTGTTGTTTGATAAATTATTATGCAGAAAATCGCGTGTGCGAGTTTTCTGGGTTTGGTGTGTCGATCGACACATATGGGTGTGTCGATCGACATGGTGTCAGTAGGTCACCGGGATGGTGTGCTGACGGACATGAGTGTCGGAGTTGGTGTCGATCGACACGGGTTAGTGTATCGATCGACACAGGTTGTTTTTACGCGATTGAGTTGTTTTCATGTTGATTGTTCATCCTGGTATTGTAGCATTGCTTATGCTTATATTTGTACATAGCCTGTTGATGGGATGACCGTCTCACTGGGTATTTATGATAATACTCACGCATCTCTTATAACCATGTGATGCAGGTAAAGACAGTCAGTGATCGTGGAATCATGGCCGGGACGAGGGGAATGATCTAGTGGCTCGTTTTTGTGTAATAAGTTAGAATTGCTAGGGTGTTAGCAATTTCAGAACTATGTGTATTACCGAATTGAACTAGAATTAATAAGTATGGGCTTGTTAAACGATAATTGTATTTGATTGTTGAATCATTGTTTCCGCGCTGTTTGTTTATTGGACCGTTGAGGATCACTATTTATGATAATAGTGATCCGGTTAAAAATTTTTTTTTTTATTTGACGGGTTGGGTCGTCACAAACTTCAATCGTTCACAAAATCCCTAAGCCAAATTCCTTTGCGAATAGGTGATTTTGCTCATCTAAGACTATGTCCAGTTGTTAATAACACTTCCGTGTCTATTAAAGCAACCTAAGATCTAGATACTAGGTGATCAAGCTAGATCTAGCATTAGAAACAATCTAGATGAAGAATCCTAAAGATAAACCCTAGCAAAATTACAATCCTATCAATTTCTCATCAAACCCTAGAATTCCCCACAACCTAACAAGCAAACTACTCACTCATGTTGAATAAAACAAACATCATGAATATAGTAAATTGCATAAAGAGATAAAGTTAGAGATACAAAGGGTTTTGAAGCTTGCAGTATGAAACTCTATAAATCTCTGTAAAAGATCTCCCTAGCAATATCTCTCCAGTCTCAATGAAAAATTGGATAATGAACTAAAAACCTAAGTTAAACTATATATACAAGGGTAAAAAGTCGTCATGGGCCTTGAAAGAATGTGTGGAAGTCTTCATTAAAACCCGTGTCGATCGACAGTAGCAATCTGTGTCGATCGACAGGCTTCTTTCGGGTAGAATCTTCTGCTTCGTCAACTCGCGTGTCGATCGACAGACATCATCACTGTCGATCGACAGAGAAGCATCTGTCGCTTGATTCCAACTCGATCTTTACAGCTAAATTCTCCTCAAGACTCCAAAATGTTCCAAAAGCTTCCATTAAGCTCCAAATGACCAATTACCTGTAAAGACACTAAAAACACCAAAAAGACTCTACAAAAACGACTTATATCATGGTTGAAAACGGGTAAAAACCATGATATATCAACTCCCCCAGACTTAATCTTTGCTTGCCCTCAAGCAAAGCATAAACCAAAACTGTGAAAGAGGTTTGAAAACACAGAACATACCTTCCCTTGATGCAGCGAATTGACCCTTTCACCTAGTGAACCACATAACCCAGAACCAACCAAAATTAGACCACCATGCACTTCTCTGAGGACTTTCGCAGCCTTCCAAATTCATCACCACTTCACAGCATAATCCGTTAGTCTTCATCGCTTGGTCTCAATGTTCTCAAAGCCAAGAACCTTCTCCCATTCAATACCATGACAAATCAATCTATACAACACTTGGTATTCTTCCTCTCCCCCAGACTTATTTGTTTCTCTATTCTTTTTTTTTTTTTTTTTTGTTGAAACTCAAGCAGTGCATATTGCTATTGCTGTTCCTTCCCAGGAGACAGGGTCGCGACTCACTACCGTTGTTCCTTGTGAGGAGACAGTTTCATGAGAGTGCTCGTCTTCCTTATCCGTTCTACGGGACTCAGACTGCTGCTTTTGAGCTGGGTGATCACCTCTTGAGTACAGACTCACCGGATTTTATTCCTCGTCTTATACTCAGGAGCTATCATTTCACCCCAATCTTAACACAATTGATGATTTGTTTTTTTTAGATGAATTAGAGGGAGAGGAGTACCATTACTTTCAACAGGAGATTGCACTTGTCAGGTACGAATGAGGAGTCAAGCCCCTAGACATCAATTCCAAGGAGAACCGTGCAGTAGCTCTGACTTGGCGGATTATACCGGAAGTAGTAGACGTCTCCAGTCAACTGGTCAATCCTAGGATTTCCCATTAGTCTAACTTTAAAACTGATTCTGAAGGAATGGTCACACGCTGAAAAAGACACTCCACTAAACCAAAAGAAGAGTTGTTCCTAACTAGTTTTGACACGATAAAACCAAAATTTTTGACTGACTCTCAAAACAGAAACTAAGTTAGCAACTACCTCCCCCAGACTTAAACAACACTGTCCCCAGTGTTAGCAAGCCCGAAGTTGGCAAAGGAAATCAAAAGAAATTGAACTTGATTGAAAAAGGATAAAATTTACCCTTGTACGGATCCCGTCGATCGACAGAAACAAGCTCTGTCGATCGACAGAGACTGTTCAGAATCAGACCGTTGGTTAGTTGAGAATTTGAATTTTCGGAGAGCCTGTCGATCGACAACAGATGTGTCGATTGACAACAGATGTGTCGATCGACAGAAACGTCTCGGGTTAGACTGCAACTTTGGAACGTTTTCGTTTGATCTCAAAGTGATTCATGATTTGCACAAGTCCTAAACCTGCATTACTCAACAAACGATCAAAAGGAAAACAGAGGCAATCCATAGAGTAAATCAAGTTCAAGCATCCTAGGAAATCCAAAAACAAACTGACTCAAAGAAAATATAAAAACAACTCAAACATAAAAAGGATAGAAAAGGTGAAGCGTTAGGCCTAATCCTCAGCGGACTGGAAATCAGAGGCGTCCTCAGATGATGTGGCTGGTGGTGCTGGACGTGGTGGAGATGGAGTGCGAGGACGAACACAGCTAGACTGGCATGAAAGCGCATCCCAGACTGCCTTGAGAGCACGAGCAATCCAGTCCAATTTCTGGTCAACACTCGCCGGATCCGGTAGAGACGGTGGGAATTCATGCTGGTGTGGCAGAGCCGCAGAATGTGTCTGTGGTGGAGCCTGAGAAGTGCTAGCTCCCGGAGTACCAACTCCTCGTGTCTTCAGCTTCCTAGTTGCCCCGATCGGCATGAGTAAATCCTCTCGTGGAGTGAAAGAGAGCAAAGAGGCATCCGTAGTTACCGGCATCCAGTCAACGACACTCGGAATTGTAACCATCCGAGACCCTCCCACTGCGAGGGTAAAAACCCAATGAATTGGATACTCACCCTTGGTCCAGTGCGCGCGCTTCATGTGATCCAAATCCACAAATCCATCACTCTTGTCAAAATAATATCCGGGTAAGGGAACCTTACACTGCTGGAAGATCGGAGTGAGCATATTCCCCACGGTGAACAATCGCTTACCAAAGTGAGTGGCCGAAAGGGGAGTGTGCCGCAGCGAGTAAAGATGGTCCATGAATACTACCGCCATATTGGGTTGAAACCCAGTACTCCAAGTCTCATTAGGGAGGAGGTCCCGCAGAGCATATGACAGTAAAACCAGCTCGTGCTTCCTCACCTTGCCCGGCTCCATTTTGCACAAAATCATCGTAGAGAACAGTCTAACCAGATAACGAAGGACAGGATGGCGGATATCGGTGTGTGAGGAGCTCCCCACTTGGAACGGAACTGCTCCAATGTGACTCCAAAGAGTATGTACCCCTCCAGCAATGTCCTCTGGTAAACCTGCAACCGGAACCACCGGAAACCCGAATACCCTGCAAATCCCTCGAGCGAAAATCTCAAATCTTTTCCCATTTGCCATGAAGCTCAAAATGTAACAGCTCGGATCTAGCTTCTGCTCCTCAGTCTCTGCTTTGTTGTGCAACTTCACCGAGGCAAAGAACTGCCTCACAAGATCGGGGTATAATCCGTCGTCATGGGTTGCTAACTTATCCAAACCGACCTTCTGCAACAACTCCTCCACCTCATCTCGAATGTGCAAACAGCCCATCGTTAATCTATGGGCGTATCTAGTGGGTGCCATAGTAACCTTTAGCCACTCATTGTAGAGCAAAGAGTTGAAGTCGTCCCACTTGTTGAGAATCTCTCTGTCATCCACTAATGCATCCTGCAAAACCTCCTTCAGTGTTTTATCCTCAGACTCAAACTCAATTCGAAATGGCGTGTTCTCCTCTCGTGGCCACTTTGGATTAGCAAGGCTTCGAATAACATATTCTGGTTCAGGAGGAGATTGCGAACGCGATCCCTTGTCAAACCTTGCCCTCTTGCCCTTCTTCAATATGCCCTTAGGAGGCATCTGCACAACAAAGCCAAAAGAAAAAACACATAAGAACCGAATTTAGCAAAACAGAAAACTTGATCCGAGAGCTCCCTGTCGATCGACAGAGACTCTGTCGATCGACAAAGTCGTCTCGGTTGCAGTTTTCAAGTGCTGCAAATTCTCAAAATGCAACCACAAATCTCAAGCATAAACACATTCGTGACCAATCCTAGCAACTGTATGATCCCAATATACCATGATAACAACAACAATTCAACCCAATTCGAACCACATTCAAAAATCCCCAAATTCTCATGTCAAACTATAATCTACCAGAATCAAACGATGCAAGGCACGAAACCAGTCCGAATTCACTCTAGAAGTGTATATGAAGCATATACAACACACGAATCGAACTAATTCATCCTCAAAATCACCCTTTTTCTTCGCGAAATCGAAACGAAAAAGAAGAAGTAGAGGGCCATACCTTCGGAGAATGATGAAAACGATGGTAGAATTGAAGAGAGGGGCAAAATCCGAATGAAATAGGCAAAAAAAATTGTTTGATTTGGTGAAAGATTGAGAAAGTTAGGGTTTGGCAAAAATCTCTTCAAGAACACTTTGAAATCGTGTAAGAAAGTGGTTTTGATTCTAAAAATCAGATATGTCTCTGTTAAACACGTTTGTGGGCTTTTGGGTTTTGGAAATCAGAAAACTTACCTCGGTTTGGGCTTGTCCGCAGGACGTGTCGATCGACACCACCCACCGTGTCGATCGACACGGGCCTTTTTCCTCGATTACCCTTTTTTTTTTTTTTTAAAACTAAAACTAAAACTAAATTAGTGAAAACAAAATTAAAAACTAAGTATACAGACTTACAAGTGGGTTGCCTCCCACTAAGCGCTTGTTTTCAGTCTCTAGCTCGACTGTGTCGGAGCTCAGGCTTCTGGTACATCATCCAAGGATACAATGTGTCCCTCTGGAATCTTGGCTTCTGCCCAGTAATGCTTCACCCTTTGGCCATTCACAGTGAATTCTCTCCCTTCTTTGGTAAGAAGGATTACAGCTCCATGGGGTCTAACCTCCTTGATTGTGAAAGGACCTGACCAACGAGAACGCAATTTACCGGGAAAAAACTGTAAACGAGAGTTGTAAAGCAATACCTGGTCATCTGGTTCAAAGTTCCTGGAGATGAACTTCCTATCATGATATGCCTTCGTCATTTCCTTGTACAACTTAGAGTTTTCGTAGGCATGAAGTCTAATCTCGTCCAGTTCGTTCAGCTGAATCAGTCTCCTTTCCGCAGCAGGCTTGATGTCAAAGTTGAAGTGCTTCACTGCCCATGCTGCCTTGTGCTCAAGCTCTACTGGAAGATGACATGCTTTCCCATAAAGCAAATGGAAAGGAGTAGTACCCAGAGGTGTCTTGTAAGCAGTCCTGTAGGCCCAGAGCGCATCATCTAGCTTTGTAGACCAATCCTTCCTTGTGGGATTCACTGTCTTCTCAAGGATCTCCTTGATCCGTCTGTTGGAAACCTCCACTTGCCCACTCGTCTGCGGGTGATAAGGACTAGCCACTCGATGATGAACACCATATTTCTCTAAGAGTTTAGAGAATACCTTGTTGATGAAGTGCGTTCCACCATCACTGATGACAACTCTGGGGACTCCGAACCTTGGGAAGATGATGGTCTTAAATAGCCTAACGACCACTGCAGCATTGTTCTTCGGACTAGCAATTGCCTCAACCCACTTGGAGACATAATCCACTGCGACTAGAATGTACTCATTCCCATAAGAAGATGGGAATGGACCCATGAAATCGATGCCCCAGCAATCAAAGATTTCAACCTCAAGGATGAAGTGTTGTGGCATCTCATGTCGCCGGCTAATCTTCCCTCTCCGCTGACAAGCATCACACTGCAAAATAAAAGCATTAGCGTCTTTAAACATTGAAGGCCACCAGAAACCTGCTTGAAGAACCTTTGACACTGTCTTGAATGTAGAAAAGTGCCCCGCATAATCAGAACCATGACAGTGATACAGCACATCTCGAACCTCACTCTCTGCAATACACCTCCTGTAGAGGCCGTCTGAGCAATGCCTGTAGAGATAAGGCTCATCCCAGTAGTATCTCCGGAGTTCTCTCATGAACTTCTTCTTCTCATACCCCTTGAGTTCGGTAGGAAGGTCCTCTGTAGCTAGGTAGTTTGCAAAGTCTGCATACCAAGGCCGATTGCCCTCTGAAACTGCATTTGAGTCTTGACCCACAATCTCTGCACACATTGTCGATCGACAGTGATGATGAAAATCGACCGACAGGACATTTTCTGAAATCTGAGACTCGGGCAGAGGAGAGCCTGTCGATCGACACTCGCATCTGTCGATCGACATAGAGGCTTCGGGCAAACTGTTCGCGATCTGTTCGGGCATCGGACTTTGCTGAATTTTGTTCCCATTCACTTGAGATCCAACCTCTATGAAATGCACACTCTCCTCTGGAAAGTAGTCATCAATAGGAACATTATCCACAATCCGAATGCGCGAGAGATGATCCGCAACACCATTCTCCACCCTTTCTTGTCCTTCACCTCAATGTCAAACTCTTGGAGAAGGAGAATCCACCTCAACAGCCTTGGCTTAGCGTCCTTCTTCTGCATAAGGTACTTGAGTGCTGAATGATCCCTGTGCACTATCACCTTGGCTCCAATCAAGTAAGGCCGGAACTTTTCAAAAGCATAAACCACAGCCAACAACTCCTTCTCAGTAGTTGCGTAGTTCTTCTGAGCCTCGTCAAGCGTTCTACTAGCATAGTAGATAGCATGCAGTTTCTTGTCCTTCTTCTGACCCAACACTGCTCCAACTGCATAGTCACTGGCATCACACATCACCTCGAAAGGCAAATCCCAGTCTGGAGGTTGCACTATTGGAGCACTCACCAAAGCCTGCTTAATTTGATCAAAAGCAGATAAACAGTTAGTATCAAAATCAAATTTGACATCCTTACAGAGCAATGTGGTGAGTGGGCGAGCAATTTTGGAGAAGTCTTTGATGAATCTCCTGTAGAAGCCAGCATGTCCAAGGAAACTACGGATTTCTTTAGCATGTCCAAGGAAACTACGGATTTCTTTGACTGAACTTGGCGGTTGAAGACTCGTCATCACTTTGATCTTGGCACGATCTACTTCAATACCATCTGCTGAAACTCTGTGGCCAAGTACAATGCCATCTTTCACCATGAAGTGGCACTTCTCCCAGTTGAGAACCAAATGCTTCTCCACACATCTAGCAAGCACTTTTTCCAAGTTTTCAAGGCAGCCCTTGAATGAATCACCGTAGACCGAGAAGTCATCCATGAAGACCTCCATGTAATCCTCAATCATGTCCGTGAAGATGGACATCATACAGCGTTGGAAAGTTGCAGGACCATTGCAAAGTCCAAAAGGCATTCTGCGGTATGCAAAAGTGCCATAAGGACAAGTGAATGTGGTCTTCTCCTGGTCCTCTGGATGGATGGGGATTTAGAAGAACCCAGAATACCCATCTAGGAAACAGTAGTAGGGGTGGTTTGCTCGCCTCTCCAACATCTGGTCAATGAAGGGCAGGGGGAAACGGTCCTTCCTGGTGGCTGCGTTGAGCTTCCTGTAGTCGATGCACATCCTATGCCCAGTCACTGTCCTCATCGGAATCAGCTCGTTCTTGTCATTCTTTACCACTGTGACTCCTCCTTTCTTAGGCACTACATGAACAGGACTAATCCACGCACTATCTGAAATGGGATAGATGATCCCAGCCTCTAGAAGTTTCAAGATCTCTTTCTTGACAACTTCCTGCAGATTTGGATTAAGCCTCCTCTGGTGCTCAATAGATGGCTTGCTCTCATCCTCAAGATGTATCCTATGCATGCACAAATCCGGAGAGATACCTGCAATATCATCAAGAGAATAGCCAAGAGCTAGGCGAAACTTCCGCAGCTTGCTCAGCAGTAAGGTGAGCTCTACATTGTTCAACGAAGAGTTAACAATGACAGGGTAAGTGGAATTAGGACCAAGAAAAGCGTACCTTAGCCCTGCTGGAAGTGGTTTAAGCTCAAGCTTTGGAGCTTTCTGTTCACTTCAATCGCCTACTTGTGGAGCTTTCACAGAAGGTTCACCCAAATTCGCACTAGCAACCATCTTCCTCCATTCCTTGTTAGCATCCATCATCATAGCATATCCCCTCGCATCCTCATCAAGCTGACCTTCCTGTAGCACAGAGTTCACCAAAGTCCTTTCCAAGGGATCAATGGGGTACATATCGTTGAAGACTTCCTGCGCAAGATCTGTGAGTGTATCAACGTAGAAGGTCTGTCCATCGATGGCGGGTCTCTTTACCAGCTTATCCATTTCAAACTTCATCTCGCAACCACCCACCCGCAAGGTAATACAGCCTCCCTGAACATCTATCAACGCACCAGCTATGGACAAGAAAGGTCTGCCCAAAATAAGATAATCTTTGGGTTCCTCGTTGTACTGCAGGACCACGAAGTCAGTAGGAATCATGAAATCACCAACCTTGATTGGCACATCCTCCAATATTCCTTCCGGAATCCTTACTGACCTATCCGCTAGGATAAGAGAGATCCTAGTGGGCTGGAAATCCGTCATCCCAAGATTGATAGCAACGGAGAGTGGCATTAGGTTGACACCAGAACCTAAGTCACAGAGAGACCTCGAAAACCTATCCTCGAAGATCAAACAATCCAACACGAAGCTTCCTGGATCTGTGAGTTTCTCTGGAATCCGGTTCTGAATTACCGCACTAACCTGCTCAGAGATCATAGCCACTCCTTCCTCTATACTCAAACTCTTGGTGACCATCTTCTTCACATACCGTCGGATCACAGGACTAATCTTAATGGCATCAACGAAGGGAAGCTCTAGAACCAACTTGTCTATGATAGCCTTGCACCTAGCATCTTCAAGCTCCTGCTTAGACCTCTTCTGACTCCTAGAAAAAGGTGGTTTAGGCTTGTATACCCTCTCAACATCGACATCCAATGGTTTAGAAAAAGTTGTACGGTTCTGGGGCCCGTGTCGATCGACACTATCAGGTCTGTCGATCGGCACTTGCGTATCTGGAAATCCGGAATCGATCCGTGAGGGGTCTGTCGATCGACAAGGATGTCCGTCGATCGACAGAGGAGTCTCGGGAAAATTTTCATTCTCATCAAATTCTCCTGACTCATCCAACTACTCTGCACCAAGTCCCTTCTTCATTACAGGCCCTTGGAGGACCTTTCCACTCCTTGTGGTGATGGCCGCAACTGAGTGTCTTGGGTTAGCATCCGTCTTAGATGGAAGAAACCCCTCCTGCCTCCTAGAGTTCTCAGCTGTCTGAGCAACCTGAGTGTCCAGCTTCTTCACATGTAGATTGATAGCCTCAATCTTTCCATTCAAGTCGGTGTACAAAGCATCGATCTTGCCATTGAAGCTCACCGTCATCTTCTGCTGGCCTTCCAAAAGCTGCTCTAACATAGACTCCATCTTATTATCTGTCAACTTAGGACGAGGAGTCTGGTAAGAAGAAGAACCATAGTTCCTAGAGAAACCATTCTGAAAAGGTTTCTGATAGTCAGTCTTCTGGAATTGTGGTTTAGAGTAGCTGGGTGAACCTAAATTCCCAGTGAATGAAGACCTCTGGTTGTTACCACTGAAGCTCCTGTTACCCTGCTGATTACCGAATCTCTGTCCCTGAAAACCAGTACCACTGATGTAGTTGCAGTCCTCTTCATCCTCATCTTCATCTGGAATGAAGGTCTCTACCTCCTGAGCAAACTGCACTGTCTTCTTACCCACTAGCAAGTTGTGCACTGTGTCTAGCTTGGCTTCCATCTTAGCCATCTGTCCTGCATCCATGCTTCTACCAAGTTGCTTCCTCTCGAAGTCTATGTTCTTGGTGCTACTGCTGGAGGCCATGTTCTCAATGAGTGCCAGCGCATCACGTGGAACATTGGTGTTGAAATTCCCTTTACTAGCAGAATCCAGCGCACTCTGGTGCCTCCAGTCAATCCCTCTGAAAAAGATACCTAGTAGCTGCACGTCACTATAACCATGGTGGGGACAGTCCCTCTGATAGGACTTGAATCTGGTCCAAGCAGCCTTGAATGCCTCTGTTGGTCCCTGCTTGAATGTAGATATCTTCATCCTAAGATCCTCGGACCTCGCCTCATCAAAGAAGTTGATGAGGAAAGCATTCTTGGTCTCCTCCCAAGTAGTAAGAGACCCCGGTGCTAGCTGCTTCAGCCAGTAAGCTGCATCTCCACTCAGAGAATAGGGAAAAAGCTTACAGAAAAGGTAGTCTTCTGGAACTCCATTGGCCTTAATGCTAGAAGCTAAGTCCTCGAACATCTCAATGTGGTCCATTGGATGCTCTGAAGGGAGACCATGGAAGGGGTGCTGAGCCACCAAGGAGAAGTAAGCTGGCTTCAGCTCGAAATCATTCCTAGGGAATGCGGGAGGCCTGATAGCTGCCCTGTTGGCATAAAACTGTTCGGGTCTGTAGTGCTCTCCCAAAGTACGCACATGCCCAGGTAGCTCGTGCTGTTGTACCAACTGGCCCTGCCGCTCAATCTCCTCTGCAATCACAGCTCCATTCTCATCTAGACGCTGACCATTAGCGTTGTACTTGTTACCCTGGCGATCTGTGATGGTCCCATCCACACCTTGGATCAAAATCACCCTGTTGTTGACCATTCTGGCTGCTTTCGTTGCTGCTCGGTTAGCTCGCTCTAAAGCTCCTAACTCAGAAATAAAATCTACTAACTCTTGATTCTTGTTGCTTCTGGTTTTGCGACTAAGCATGCACCTGAAACAGCAAAAACAAAAGAAAATAGAAGTAAGTAAATAAAATAAAATAAATAAAATAAAAATAAAAACTTAGACAAAATCCTAGTAACTAAAATCGAATGGTAAATTTTGATTCCCCGGCAACGGCGCCAAAATTTGATATGCTCAAATTTAACCCTGAGCTACTCTCTCAAATTAAGAGATCCTCGTAGTACTTAGGGATCGAATCCTCAGGGAATCAATTTACACAATCAATTCAAGTATTCAGATTTTGCTAAGCAAGAAATATGTAATGAAAAGTCAATGATAAAACAAGCAAGAGATAGCGATTTTTGTTTCTAGTAATTCAAGGAGACAAAAGCTAGGCGGTGGGTAATTCTTCAGGTATGATTCAAAACTGAGGATAAAACTACTGCAGGGTTTAATAAGTGTCGTTCTAGAACTCAAACACTAAGGTAAAGCCAATCAACTTCCGTTGCAGAGACTATCTATACCTAGATCCCTAAATTCCAAATTCCTTTGCAAATTTATTGAATCTAAGCAGGCATTAAGTTCAAGTTCAATCGTTCACAAAATCCCTAAGCCAAATTCCTTTGCGAATAGGTGATTTTGCTCATCTAAGACTATGTCCAGTTGTTAATAACACTTCCGTGTCTATTAAAGCAACCTAAGATCTAGATACTAGGTGATCAAGCTAGATCTAGCATTAGAAACAATCTAGATGAAGAATCCTAAAGATAAACCCTAGCAAAATTACAATCCTATCAATTTCTCATCAAACCCTAGAATTCCCCACAACCTAACAAGCAAACTACTCACTCATGTTGAATAAAACAAACATCATGAATATAGTAAATTGCATAAAGAGATAAAGTTAGAGATACAAAGGGTTTTGAAGCTTGCAGTATGAAACTCTATAAATCTCTGTAAAAGATCTCCCTAGCAATATCTCTCCATTCTCAATGAAAAATTGGATAATGAACTAAAAACCTAAGTTAAACTATATATACAAGGGTAAAAAGTCGTCATGGGCCTTGAAAGAATGTGTGGAAGTCTTCATTAAAGCCCGTGTCGATCGACAGTAGCAATCTGTGTCGATCGACAGGCTTCTTTCGGGTAGAATCTTCTGCTTCGTCAACTCGCGTGTCGATCGACAGACATCATCACTGTCGATCGACAGAGAAGCATATGTCGCTTGATTCCAACTCGATCTTTACAGCTAAATTCTCCTCAAGACTCCAAAATGTTCCAAAAGCTTCCATTAAGCTCCAAATGACCAAATACCTGTAAAGACACTAAAAACACCAAAAAGACTCTACAAAAACGACTTATATCATGGTTGAAAACGGGTAAAAACCATGATATATCAGTTTTTCTTTTGTGTATTTGAGTTGTAGAAACTTCGTCAAGCTAGCGACGTTAAACGCCCCTCTTGGGACCTCCCAAGTCTATCATTTGTCAAGCTAGTGACACTAAACAAGCCTAAATAAAGAGGATCATGAACCATTTTGGCACTCTCTCCACGACCTTCCCACATTACTAGCTCTCCAAGGTACCATATTTTTCCATTGTAAATACCATTTTTATTTCATATTTTTCTTCTTTGCGTGTTGTCCCTTTCCTTGAATTTACTTTCTCACCGAGACGATGAGAAGTAAGTCCGAGGGAGGAACATTGTTGCTAATGTTAGATTTGAGTTGTTTTGTTTTCCTTTTTGCATTGCATTGTGCATGTTTTAAAAATATAAAAACCATAAAAATTTGAAAAAAAATATACAAATAGTTTTTTCTTTTCATTTAGTTGCATTTCATACACTTGTATGATCATTTCGGTTGCATCATTCATATGGAGAACAATGATTTAAATGCCTTAAAGAGATTTTTAGTACATACCTTTCTTTGTGAATGTCTTGATAATGCTCTTTTAGGCTTCATAAACCGCGAAAAGCATGCTTCTCCATATCTTTTATCTCTTCGCTCTAGATTCTCTAAGTCTTGTTGATTACTTGTTTGAATTGAACCAACTCCACCTTATTAGACCATAATTTGAATTTTAATTCTCTTGCTTATGGGTTTTAGACCTTAACCATGGTTCACTTGTACACATTCAACCATTTTTCCCCCCTTTTACCACTCTCTAATGGTTTGAATGGCCATCCCGATTCAAGTACACAATTTGAATGAGGATGGTACCACACCTTGATTACACCTAGCCTTTCTTTGAAACCACCATTAATTTGTTGAGTGAGGCCTTTTTCTAATTGCACCTCATGCATAAAATCTTTAGAGATGGAAACGACAAGTTCTTTTCTTCCAATACGAGTAGTCTCATTGGCTATTCTAGGTAGGTTGAGAGAATTTTGGAGTCTCATTGGTTTGAATTACGCTTTAGGGAATTGGTGAGGGTGAGTAAGAGTGTGAGCTTATGTAGGGAATTTGGAGAGAAAGGGAAAGAAAGCAGTGAAACGAAAAAGGTTTAGAGAAAGAAAGTAGGATATCTAGGGAAAGAAAAGACTACTCTTAAGCTAAAATGTCTAAACAATAAGCTCCTAATAAAAAAAAAAGAAAAATAAAGAATCAAAAGGAGTAGAAATAAGAAAGCAAGAGTAAATGTCTAAGTAAAAGAGAGAACTCCTTAGTTTCATTCCTAAAAGAAAGAAAAGTTGAAGAATTGGTGTTAAGAACAAGAGTGACTTTGAGTGAAATAAAAAAAAATTTAGTAAGGTTGAGTCAAGTATAAAGAGTATGGGATGGGTAGAATGGAAGAAAACATCTTGTATGCATCAATTGTTTTCTTCTCCATTGCTTTTGTATATTGACTTGTGCCTTATGTTTGAGAGTAGTCACCAAAATGTTTTAAACCATCTTTTACTTCACATTAAATCTATTCTCTTACCAAGCCGATTGGATTAGGTCAAATTCCCATTTGTGAGACTACACGGTTTTGAACTCATAATGAATGCAAGGAGTTGGTGGATAGGATACAATTGATCACTAGACATTGAATTTAGAGGCAAAATATTGGAGTTGCGATGCTAGTGTGGTTGAGTAGATGGTTTATCTTTAGCATTGACTTGTATTATCTTGAATTGACAATGATATCTTTGGAAAAAAATCTCTTGGCTATGAGTTCTCCTTTTCAAACTTCTTCACCGGTTTGTTCTCTTTGTTTGCTCGAGGGCGAGCAAAAGGCAAGTCCGGAGGAGTTGATGCATTCATATTTTGGCATCTTTATCATACATTTTATGTAGTTTTTATAGTCATTATACTTTCATTTTGCATATTTCTCATCAATTTTAAGTCTCATATAGAATAAGTTGAGTTTTAGAGTTTTAGATTACATTTCATTGCATTTGCATAGTCCTTGAGTCATTTATAGGTACTTTGGAGGCCAAAAACCAAAGGAGAAAAGAATGGAAGCAAAGATGCAGAAAATGGTCAGAAGTTAGGTGCTCGTCGATGCCATTTCCACCGATGGAGCGAGCTGAAAATTGGCCACGTGCTAGGGAATCGAGTTATCTTTCATTTGGAAGAAATTTGAGGTCATTCTAACGGTGCGATCAAAAGTTATAAAAGGTTTAGTGAAGATATGTCCGTCTGGCGAGCAAAAGAAGCAAGTGCAGAACTTTAGTAACTGGATCGATCGATCCATAACTGGATCGATCGATCTGATTATCCAGTTTTTGCGGATGACCTGCGGATCGACCCAGTTTGAAGTACTATAAGTGGATCGATCGATCCATGCCCCAGAACTACCCAAAAATCACTTTTCCTAACTTTGTTTTCTTTAATCAAAACGTGTTTTAGTGCTCCAAAAACGTGTTTGAGGCCTTAAAAGCTGGTTTTCTCCCATCATTTACATATCTTATCATTTTTCTAGTTCACTTTTGTTTTTAGAGAATTTTATTTTCTTGATTCAAGGATCAAAACCTTGATCTTTTCTTGTTTTAGTCTTGTAATTTTTGTTCTTGGAAGTTTGTAAGCTTTGGAGGAGAACTCTCCAACCTTGTATCATAGAGAAGATTTCTCAACTCTTTTATCTTTTTCTTTGATTTAGTTATGGTTGTTATATCATTTTTTTGTGAATTTCTTTTGAATATGTGTGAGTAGATCATGAGTTAGGCTTGTGGGTGTTCAAAAGAATTCATGGATCATTGAATTAGACATAAATAGGGATTTATACTTGTCTTCATCTATTGTTGTTCTTAATGCTTGAATGGGATTGATCACCTCTGTTCTTGATGTTAGGATGTTTAGCACACCAAAAGTGTTAGATTAAACGCCCGAAAGAACGTAGATGAGCAAATTGTCCTTAGCCAACGAAAGCTGATGTTAAGGCGATTTGCGAACATATCAAACCAGTTCGTTAATGCTTGTGTACAATTCTAGGTTCAAACGACAGTTTAGAATTCTAGGTTGCTAGATAAAGTCTCTGATGCCACGACAGTGGATTGGTTATACAATTATGTTTGAGTTTAAGATCGCGCTGAATTGTTCCCTGAATAAATGTCTGATTTATGATCTATGATCTCCTGCGAATTTCCCTAAAGCCTAACGCTTTTAATTCCATAAGTTTACATCGTTTTAATTGCTATTTTAGTTTCATATTGCAAACAATCACATTTTACCATCTTAGCTTAATTTCAATCTCATACTTTCGTAGTGTAACACTTGCTCTCTGTGGATTCGATCCTTTTAATACTACTTCGTTGCTGTGCACTTGCAGTAGTTTGATAGGGTTAAAACCTCTGCATATCATGGTGCCGAACGCCGCCCAATGTTTAACGCAAATCCACCACACCAGCTTCCACCATTATCATGTAGCACACCCCCTGCCGTAGCCAGCCCCGGATTACCCCGAGAAGCACCATCTGTATTAAGCTTAAACCAACCATTCTGTGGAGCTTTCCACCGTATCTCTTGTTCCACCCTTTCCCTAGTCTCTGTGTGCTCCGAATTCATCAAATTAGCCAAGACTACATCCTTTGAGAAATCTTTGATGAATCGCAATTTATCTCGACACCGTCTAGTCTCACCAAACATATCTCCACACCTCCATTTTCATCCCCACCACACAGCCACTGCAAACAAAGTAGGCCATGAACCATCTATTATCTCCACACCTTCACGCAGGTTATCATAGATCCATTCAAGTAGATTTTTAGCAAAGAAAGTCGTTCTTTTCCTCTGAGGCACAAGGCGCAACCATATCCCCTCCATTGCTGGACAATCCCGTAGCACATGTAGGATAGATTCCACTCCGCTTTTGCAAGTTTGACAAATATCCGTATCACAAAGGTGTCTTCTATGTCTTTCTTGATTCGTCATGATCACTCGATTTCCGACCAGCCAAAGAAAAACTCGAATTCTCTTTGGTACCATAACCTTCCACACCCGTTCATAGAACCTCTCCATGTCTTGTCTTGGTCTCGCATCTCGAGTAAGCAAGGCATATGCTGACTTGACGGAGAATTTTCCATCCGCCGTTTCTCCCCAAGACAATCGATCACTCGCTCCCGTCACCGCATCTAACACGACTGCAGCAAGATCCAGCCTCGTTTCCTCAGACACATACGGCATAATTTTGGTTAGGTCCCAACCCACACCAGCAATCCACAGGTCTCGAGCTTTCAATGTTGCATAACCCTCCGGTCTCCCTCCTACAACCATCTCGATCATAGGATCCTTCAACAGCCACTTATCGGTCCAAAAATTAATTTGTTTACCATCGCCAGTGACCCAACTCTGACCTTTGTATACCACATCCCGAATCCCAATACACACACTCCTCCAAGTAGACGACCAGTTACTTTGAACCACTGTCCAAGAGCGATCATGAGTCTCTCCCACTTTATACTTGCTTCTTAACACTCTTGCCCATAGACTAGATTTGTCATGTAACACCCTCCATCCCAATTTGGCGAGCAGCGCCGTATTCATATCACTCGCTTTTCGGATTCCAAGTCCCCCATCTCCGTATGCTTTCTTTTCTCTGTCGTAGTGCCCCACAGAAAATCCCTTGAAACTTTATCCAACTTTTGAAGTGTAGACGCTGGTAAACTTTATCCCAAGCATGTTTGGCTTATTATATATATGATATATAATCATTCGAAGTAAAACATAAGACATTTGAAAAAATCTTTCGAAGTAGAATGCCTTTTAGCAAAAAAAAAAAAAATAAAAAAAACATAAGACATTTGAAAAAAAATAAAGAACATCACAAAAAAATGGCTATCTCTAAGAAAATGCTTTGTCGCATCTTCTGTTCATTGCTCCACTATGAATCCTGAAGGTACTACTCACTAATTATTATGCTCCCCACTTTTACTTATTTACTAGAAAACGTCTGAATATATTTTATAGATTTGTTTGCTATTTTAATATAAATAAAATAGTATCATGAAAGTTTTTGATTTTGTGGATCCAACAAAATTTTATATGTTTATCAAATATAAAATAGATAAATTGATAAATTGATCTCTGTCACTTTAATTGTTTGTGTTGTTTAAAATTCTGAATTTATTCATGTGAAATATATAAACAAAATAAGTACACAATTTAGTTGTTGGCCACATGTATTCCTTATCCATAAATTTAATATTAATTCAGTATATATTTTTTGCATATGTTTATGCATAATTCTTTTTCTCTAAAAATTCTTGGATTCATCGCCTATTTGAAATTTTATAACACCAAAATGTTAATTTCTTTAATTCAAACACAAAACCATTAAAAATTAAAATTTTATTTTTTATTTATGTTAGCTCTTTTTTTTTGTCTATTATTGTATGATATGTATCTTCATATCATATAACTAAGGACTAAATATTTTTTTCATACCAATTCAACCACTCACTCGAAAAAGTATACGAAACAAAATTAAAACATCAAAATGTCTTTTCTAACTTTAAGTGCTTTGCATCGAATGATATGTTTTATCAGTTGGTTAGCAATTAATAGGTAACGTTGACATAAACGAATGCAAAAGTACAATGGCAAGAAAGGTGAAGACGGTAAAATAAACATTGACAAAATTCACTCAATAATAGTTTATTGAATTTTCCTTTAGATATTGATTTAATTAAAAAAATTATACAAAAATTAATAGAAGTAAAAATTTTAATTAAATGTAAATATTATGATCACATAATTTTTTCTATCAAAATATACATAAAGACTTCATGTTATTATGGCACCAAAACCTATTTTCTTCTTCTAGTGCATTTATGTTTCTTTTGAATATATCATCTCAAACTATTGTGTAAAATAAAAGTTTACAATCTGCCTACTTACAAAAAAAATATGGTTGGCATAAAGTGATAAAAAAAAATTGTCAATAGGACACTGAACTCCTGCAATTGGGTCGTTGCGATTACGTTGAGTGTCAATGTTATAGCAAAGGTTTGCTCAACTTTTTCGATCCAAAGTACAAACAAATCTTTAGCTATTTTTTAACCACAACCATTGACATACTCTAGTTCCACGTCATTAGAACCGTTACAACATTAGCATGGTTATTAAAATCAACATATTATTTCAAGAATAATTTTCATTTTTTAAAAATCTTCTCAAAAACTTATCATGGCCATGTTTTAATCTTTTTTGTTGGATAGTAAAATATTATTTCAATGAACTCTTATTGTTATATAGGTTTTGGATCGAAGGATCTAGTATGCATCAAACCGTGTGGTTCTTTAGGAGGAGACGCAGGATGCAAGACGACTTGTTCACAAAAAACAGATTTACCTTGGCCAAAAGCATCTGGTAAATGTATTTCCAACATATGTTGTTGTTTTGCTAAATCGATATAATCTAAATAAAATATATATGTACCCGCTAGACGATATCATATGGTTTTGATCAACTATATAAAAGATTGAGAGCGGAATTCACAAACCGTACCAAAAAATGAAGTTAGTTTGATTAAACACGAACAAAATTTCTATCGATTCTAACCAGATTTTGAAAAAACAAAATTGTAACACACATAGCCGGTCCAACAAGTTTTCACATGCCACAATTTGGATCTATAATATCTATTATGACTTTGACCATCTTGTTATTGTATTCCGAGTAAACAAGATGGAATCAAACCGAATGACAAAAATTTGATAAGTTTACTATGTCCTTTTCGAATTTCCTTATGAAAATTTTAGATTATGGAATTAAGCATATTAACGACCAAATAGACATCTAAATTTTTACTTATAAGGTTATATATTAGAAAAAGAGACCTAAACGTAAGTGCTACGACAACAGAGTACTCTGTTTTTCAATCAATCTCATCATCATATCCACTTATTCAGTCTCATACTCTTGTATCAGTTAATTTTGGAGCTTTAAACCAAGTGACTCCATTACGAAGTCATACAAAAACTTCAAATATATGATTCTTTATCTTAAAAAGTTTAAAGAAGACGATCATTTTAGAGCTAAGAAACAACAAGAACACAAGTAAGAAAATCCGACAACAAGTTTCTGACAACTTCTAGAGCATCAAATGCCTAAGATGTCGAGTGATCAAACGATATCATCGAAAGAGAGAGGCGCTCTAGTTCCCAACAACTCTGCCTTCTCCATCTCGTACTTGCGCTTCAATTCATGAAGCTGTGCCTTCATTTCTTGCACTCGGACCGCACAAGACAGCTCTTTCTCCTTCTTTTCCTTTAGTTGGTCCAGCTTTTTCTCCAGCCAATCCACCTTAAATCCCACATCTTTCAAGTATGTCAGCACGATGTCTGCTTCCACCAGATCTTCATTAGAGAGCTCCTGAAGTGGCTGGTACATCGTCTCGTTTAAGCTGAGTAGGAAATTCATAAATGTTGTCCTCAGATGTTGGTTCTTGGCACGGAATTCTACTGCAGTGTCAGGGTGCCTTTCAAATATACGCCTCACTGATTCTACCTGTGAGTGAAAAGATGTCTAAACCATATCACACCACCGTTTCAGACACCTGAATACATACTACTTTTGTCCTGGAGAATCATGAGCTCTGTAACTTACACTTCCAGAAACTAAAAATCTTTTCAGAGATTATTAGCAACTTGCATAGTTGACAAGTAATCTTAAATTTTTACCTGTGAAGGAAGAACTTGAAACCCATTGACATCAATGCTTTCCTTCACTTGTTGAGTCTTGCTGAGTAAATCACAAGACTCCGGACCATGAAACCCTTTGACCTCTAACTTTCTCAGTGGGAAGGATTCCTCAAATACATCTGATGCACCAATTACCTCAGCAACAGTCACTAGCTCTCACCAGAAATCCACCATCTTCCGAAAGGAGTTCATAAGGGATGGTATAACCCAAGGTAGAAGACTGCTCATCGAAGCAATGCTCTGAATCTGTAGCATCCCGAGATGAATTTTTCATACCAAGAAAAGATATAAAACCTCAAATCTTATGATATGATGTTGAGGGATTTCACATGCTATCCTCATATCTCCGAGGTTCCAGGCCACTATGTTCTTTATTGGGAACTCAAAGGCAACAAGGATGACATTAATGAGCTAATTGATACCAATGTGTTGGTGGAATGTTGCGCGGTAGTGGAGGAATCACTCGATGCTCTTTACCGAAGTTTTCGGGGAAAGGAAGGATCAATTGGAGCTTTAGAGATAAGGCTGGTTGAAGAAGGAACATTTGACTCTCTTATGGAATATTTCATTGCACAAGGTGGTTCTATAACTCAATACAAGACACCAAGATGCATAAAATCTTCTGAGGCTTTACAAGTTCTTGAAAACAAGGTTCTTGCTCGTTTTTTTTAGCGAGAGATCACCTCCTATCAACTCTTCTCCATGTTAGAGTCAGGCTCAGCATCTCGATTTTCAATCGCTCTATTTGAGTCTTATTGTACTCCCTCCATTTCAAACTGTTAGATCTTTTCTTTAAGTGGCTTAAAATAAATGCTTGTTTTCAATTTTCTATGTATGCATATTTGGTTTTCTTTCTTATTATCTTCCTATTTGATTTTCTTTATTCGTTTGACAAAATCTCATCAGATTTTTTTTTTTTCTATAAATGCTTGTTTTTCTTGTTGAGTTGGAATTGTTGAATTTGATTCCTTGGTTATATGAATTGGTTTTGATGAATTGAGATACTGATGGTTTAATTGATTTTATTTTCGCTGGTTGTTGAATGTGATTGAGTTGATGTTGAGAATTAGTATTTATGAGAATACTAATTCGATTATGTTTAAAAAAAAAAAACGGGTCGGGTTGTTTCATTTATGTCATGTTGCCCGCTTAACATCATTACTGCTGTATAATGATGATGAAGACAGCATGAATCTTTGACTTTCAACTTGACAAGAAACAAGAAGTCTATATAACAATTCAAGACACCATTCGTGAACTCGGTAAGTACATTTAAATAAGTGGTAGTATCGGAGATAAAGATCATTCTAAGACTAGGCAGAAGAAATTAGACTGTGATTACTTAACTATGTTTCCTGTTTAACATCAAAGGTCTTGATCATACCATTTGGGATGTAAAGCCTCTTATGAATGGAGATGAAATCATCGAAGAAGTTCAAAACAGAGGAGGACCGGTAATCGAAAGGAAAGATAGAGGTCCCATTATCCGTGAATGGGTAAGGCTTCAAACTGTGAAGTTTGATTGGTAACACGCGGAATGGTGGAATGATTCCATTCCGGATATGTCTTTTTTTCCGTAATTCCGTAATGTTGCGAAAGGGATTAATCTCTGTTTGGTTGCTCTGTTTTGTAGCAACGGAAATTACTAACATGGCAGCTAGTTTATCCCAAAGGCTCTGCAAAGGAATGCATCAATTGGATGAGACAAACAAACGCAAAATGAACATATGCAGAATACTCATTTACAAATATTTTTTATATTAATAAATAATAAGTTGTAAAAGTTGAAAGACTTTATATATAATAATGTAATGGATTCTCCTTTTTCTTCTTCTATTTTGTGCCATTTTTTATGTCACAAAACTCAGGAAAAGAAGATCTGAACGCTAGAAGTTTTCAAAGACTTGCATACAGGACAGATCCCAGTGAACACATCACATTCTTTACACAAACTCAAGTGCCTACACGGCACAAGCAACACGGATACTTCCTTCGCGTTGCACATTTTGCATCTCATCCTATGGATTCCCATCTTGTTCTTGTTTGGATCAATGTACGACGAAGCTGCATCATCTATCTCACTATCTCCAAACCCTTCTTTGCCTTGATCTGCAGCAGCAATCATATTGTTGTTCTTGTGTGACATTGCTTGTTGGAGATTTGTCTTTAAGACATTAACCACAGACTCATTGTACTTTGCTCTGTAATGCCAATTCTGAGCTTCAGTTGCCACTTGCTTTATCCGCTCCACGAGCTCCTTATTCTTTCTGTTCATGTTATCGATCTGGATATCCTTCTCTTGAAGCTTCTTGCTCACTCCTTTCTCTATTGTGTTGAGAAAAGACGCAATCTGTCTCTGTTTTATATCTCTCAAGCCTTTCGCCATTTGAGCTGCCTGAACCACACAAAAACATTATTACAAAGAAGAACCTTAAAGCGCACAACAGAACACGCGCAGAGACAATTCAGTACCTGGATCTTGATGAACTGGTCAAGCTCGTCTTTTTTGTCTATGGAGGTCAATCCGAAGACTATCCATAACATAATTTAAATAGTCAAAAACAACAAAACACAATTAATTTTGCATAGAAACTTGAAAACATCAAATAAAAAAAAATCTCTAAAACATCAAATATAATATAACGAAACGGAGAGAATATTTTCTATTAAGCAATAGTAACAAATTTTAAGTTTCAATAAATATTAATTGAGGATATTTGAATTTATAAAATAATCATTGGTTTATAGTTATAGAGAAATGTTTAGATGCATTTATAACTAAACACAACTAATTATTAATAAATATGTGTGAAAATTATAGAAATCAATTGATTAGAAACATAGGTATTAATACGTAGTTGGAGACTGATGAATATTAATGATGCCTACCTAGAGCCACGACTCTTCCAGTTCCACTCTTTGTTCAAAACCAAAAAATATTTTACTTTTTTTTTGGTTTAAAAAATATTTTACTTTGCCATCAAGAGAACTAACTACGTACTTAAAATAAGCAAACATGTATTTAGATTTTGAACGTTGAACAAAGAAAAATGGAATGCAAAACGTTTATATTACCGTTGTGGATGATGATGCTAAGAGTAATACTAACTACTATTGGTTCCTGCCGATTAACACATGATAGGAACTCAGTATTTAACTAATCTTTCTTTTAAAAATTCTTCTTCATGTTTAATTCACGAGGAAAACAAAAGAAAAGAAGATTAACTAATTACTCAACCCAATACAAAACAGAGTACACTCAAACCTCTATAAATTAATTCATCTCAATCTTAAGTTTGTCACCTTGGAATTAAGATTTTTTTTTTTAGTTTGCCCAAAAAAAAAAGAGAGATATCTTTTTAGGTAATAATTTTTATAAAAAAAAAAAAATTCAATGATGTTCTATTAAAGAATTGAATTGTATCCATTTGTAAAAATAATATGCATTAACTTGAGATTATGATTTATAATTTTAGTTATCGCAATAGAATGAATGTTAATATCACAAGATATTATCCAGATAAAAATGATACACATTATTAAATACAAAATTTAGAAGAAAAGATTACTATTATTCTTAATGTTGATGATAAAGTCAAAAACTATATATAGTACGATATATCTGGAAAGCTTTATATGTAAAAAATCAATTATCGTGTGTATAATTTTTCACAAGTTTTGGATACCGAAAAAACAATCATAATTTTTTATGTAATAAGTAAAATTAAAAATCACTAAAGCCACATTTTTATACATTCTGATAGTTATATATGCATAATTATATATGATTATTAATTTATACTATTATTTTGACCATATTTTACATAGGAGTTCGGAAAAAAATTATTTTATTATGTTATTTGTTAATTTTTACAGTCACTCGACTCCGAACTAAAAAAAAATATTAATTTACGGTGATTATTAGTTTATAGAGGTTTTAGTGTACTTTGTATTTCCCCAAGTTTTTCCCATAATCAGTCTCGCATGCCCTGGTCTACGAATGGTTCCCGTGCTTAAGCAGCACAAAGCAAAGTCTTTAAGCACCAAGAGACTCCATCACAAAATACTAAAAAAAAAACTCTCGACACAACCGGAGCACCAATGACCAACTCACCAAGTATAAAACCAAATTACAAGTGTCTGGGTATCTTTCAAGTTTCAAGTAAACGCTTAACAGATCTTACCTGTGAGTAAAACAAAAGATTGTATGAACCATATCAACAGAAAACCAACATCTCTGCAAAAAAAGATTGTATTTCTGTTTTTTGTTTTGTTTCAACCTCTCACATCAGAGATAATTATCAAAACAGAAAACCATGTAGTCTTCCCAAAACCAACATAAAACTCTAAAATGCAGAACACTACGTAAACCATTAGACTTTGCACAATGAGTATCATCTACTCTGTTAAGGGAAACATGAATTGAAAGTTTAAGAGTACATACTTACATTAGTATTTTATTCATCATTAGTTTCCCCAGAACATCACGATTCACCAGGGTATGGTTAAAATCGTACATGTCCGATTATTTATTTACAGGGGATGATACTCTGTTTTTATTGTCACACAGTTTTTCATATTACATATATAATAATTTATTGAGTATTGTTCGAGGACAGAGAACTTCGGCTTCAAGTCTTTACACGAGCCTAAGCCTTTTCAGTCTCCTTCTTTTCTTTGACTTGCTCCAGCTCCATCTCCAACCAATCAACCTTAAAATACGCATCTTTCAAATATTTCAGCATAATGTCAGCTTCCACCAGATCTTCATAGGAGAGCTCCTGAATTGGTTGGCGCAGCGTCTCCATAAGACTGAGCAAGAAGTTCATGCATGTTGTCCTCAGACGTTGGTTCTTTCCACGGAATTCTACTGCAATGTCTGGGTGTTCTTTAAATATACGTCTCACAGATTCTACCTGCGAGTGAAAACACACATGTACAACAAAGCATATGAGATAGAGCATTCTTTGGAGATTAGGAAGCATACGAATACATGATCTCGCCTTTGTAGAGTGAGTAACAAGAATTTTGCACCATTCTTGAGTTTCTTACCTGTGAAGGAAGAACTTGAAACCCATTGACATCCACGCTTTCCTTTTCCGATAAAGGTTTCTTAAGTGCCTCTTTAGACACATCTTTTGTGCCAATAACTTCAAAAACATCTATTTCAGCAACAATCAGTAGTTCATCATCCACCAGGAATCCACCATCTTTGGCATGAAGTTTGGTAAGGGGTAGCACTTCTTTATTACCCCATCCAAAATATTTCTGATTAAAGCAGTGTTTAAATTCTGTATAATATTTCACGCCTTTAGTTAATCAACAACAAATATAGCACTGGATGAACTATGCGTCCTGTGATTGAACATCAACTAAACCATAAGAGAAATATCTAAACCACTCCCCTACACACAAACAAACACCCTTCCGCAATATATAACTCTCGTCAAAACAAGAAAATTGCACAACAGATCATTACAATCTCGCAGCATAATAAGGAGACTAATGGAACTGGAATATATCTAGCATTGCTACTGTTAAAATGATTACTTGCATATGATACTGACACTGGACAAGTACCATTCTCACCAAAACGAAACAACTAGTGAGCAGAGACTGAAGTAAGAATTACCTAGTTGTACAGAGAGTTCTTCAGAAAGTTGATTTACAATACTTAACCGAAATTTGGCGTAGCTTCTCCACCCAGAAGGCAATGATTTATAATCAGCCAGTTCTAAATACAAAGACAAGGAATGTACTTGTCTATCTCCCTTGGGAAAGGCGAGAAGACACCTGCAAGAAAACCCAAAGAAAAAGAATCAACAAACCATGGGACGGTACCACCTAAATCTTAATCGGCTATAAAAACAAGGTGCTCTTTTTACCATTCGTAGTCACCGATCACAACTGGATCAGAATAACACCTCTCAGAGTTTAAAGTGGAGAAATTTTTTATGAACCATGCGAGCTTCTTACTAACCGGCTTCGCCATTGATGAGATAAAGATTTCCTCGCAAATTGTAATCAAACTCAGAACCTGAAAACAGAAATACCCTATTGACTGATTATCACAAAACCCGTATACCAACGAAGAATCAAATGCACTATCGAGAAATAAAAGCTAAGCTTCAAATATGGACTCAGAGCCTCAGTAAATATCTTAACAAGAGATTTCAATAGTTACAACGCTCAAGAACTGTAATCAAAGACTAAAAGGATCAATGGATAAAGGATACACCTTCAGGGACCCGTAGAAAGAGAGAGACACAGACGTTGTTACTGCTTCCCTTAGCAATTATAAGAATCGAATAGCTGGTACAGAAAGAAGAGAAACCAGATGTATAAATACTTGGTAAAAGAGAATATGCTTACCTTACAGGGTCAGCGAGGTAGTCATGTCTCTTTCGGGGATTTCTTCTTGCCACAGATAGAAATATACAGAAAATGCAGGAATCTCAAATTGCGTGACCGGATGGGAAGCGCCTGACTCGTTGGTCATCATGACTTGATGCTGCATCATTACGAGTTAAACAAACAGTCAGAGAAATGAATATCAAAGCGAATACTTTATCATCAAAGTTAGTCCTGATTCTTTCCTTCAACAAAACCTACATACTCAATTCCAGTATTCTATAGAAAAACAATATCTCAGAATTTGATACTTGACCAGGTTTCAATTTATTCTTTATTGAGGAGAGAGCGAAAGGTACAATTAGACAAAGTTGAATTTAACTTACGCAATTGGCAATGGAGTTCCGTCTTGTAGAGGGTTTCTTCCTGCAAGAAAGATGCATTAAGAGAAATGCATACATCTCCAGTAACGTACAAACACTAACACGAATAATTGTGAGTCACATTTGACTTGACCATGCCTTAATTTAACTTTCGCAATCGGCAATGGAGTTCCGTCTTGCAGAGTGTTTCTTCGTGCAAGAAAGATGTATTAAGAAAAATGCATACATCTCCAGTAAGGTACAAACACTAAGACGAACAATTGTGACTCATATATGACTGGATTGATACACTCAAGAGGACATAAAACTGAATCAAAAGCAATGAGTTTATGTGAAAGAATCAGGATTTACAAGATCTTATTCACTACATCCTCATGGCAAAAGAATCAGGATTTACAAGACCTATCTATAATGTAGATTCTATATACACGGACAAGTGCCTATATAAAACAATTCCTTCCCAAAAATTCAAAATAGAAATTGACGAAATTTGTTGTAAAAGTTTGTATCTTTAAATACCATTTCCAGGCGGCGAACACGAAGGGGAGGAGAGAGGAGTAAAACTCGTCTTGCAAAGTTTTGATTTTTTTTCCAAAACCCAAAGTAAAATCTCTTCTCCAATTGCTTGCCCATTAAAATACTTTGAAATGGAATCGCAATCGAAACTGAATGAGAGCACGGAAGATCAACTAAACCCTAGCAACTGAATTCGATTACCCAAACGGATCAATCGCACTCTCCAGTGAAACGCTCACTTACCCCGTGTGAGTGTGTCACAGTGACACTGCTTAAAGGAAAAGAGGAATTTGAAAACCAAACCAAATCAAAATTACAGCTGTCCCAAACCGACTGTGAACCTGGTCAAACACAAATCAAACCGGTTTCAACCAAATCAAATCGAACCAAACCAGAAAGAAATACGAGAAACTGAAGAGAAAGTGATCAACTTTTATGACTGAATCTAGAAGCGTTTTCTGCAACTTTAGAGGAAAAAAAAAAAAGCATTTTTCAAATGTGCCAATAACTTCAACAACATCTAACTCTGCAACCATCATTGTCATGGAGTTTGGAAAGGAGAAGCATTTGCTTGGTTGATAACTCCAAGTGGTAGTCTTTGCCATCAAAACAGTGCTCTGTTTCTGTAACATTTTGTTTTTTGTTTTTTTGTTTTTTTTTCTGTAACATTTCATCCAAGTTGTTAAGTACTATGGACATGAAGAAAATTTCAAGACTCATCCAAAAAACCTCCCTCAAAACAAACACAACACTCACTTGACCAACATAGAAATACAAGTCCACACAAGCTCAAGAATTTATCCAAAGAAGTGGTTTCAATTTTCATGCCGTACACACGATGCCAGTGATGGTTTGGATTCCATCAGGTAGTTAGGATTTCAAATCTAAGAGTATAAAGGAAAATTTGAAAGCTTAAGAGTAACTATTATTCGTGCATGAAAGTTTATAGTACATACATAGTATTATTCATCATTAGTTTCCCCAGAACATCACGATTCACCAGGGTATGGTTAAAATCGTACATGTCCGATTATTTATTTACAGGGGATGATACTCTGTTTTTATTGTCACACAGTTTTTCATATTACATATATAATAATTTATTGAGTATTGTTCGAGGGCAGAGAACTTCGGCTTCAAGTCTTTACACGAGCCTAAGCCTTTTCAGTCTCCTTCTTTTCTTTGACTTGCTCCAGCTCCATCTCCAACCAATCAACCTTAAAATACGCATCTTTCAAATATTTCAGCATAATGTCAGCTTCCACCAGATCTTCATAGGAGAGCTCCTGAATTGGTTGGCGCAGCGTCTCCATAAGACTGAGCAAGAAGTTCATGCATGTTGTCCTCAGACGTTGGTTCTTTCCACGGAATTCTACTGCAATGTCTGGGTGTTCTTTAAATATACGTCTCACAGATTCTACCTGCGAGTGAAAACACACATGTACAACAAAGCATATGAGATAGAGCATTCTCTGGATATTTTAGGAAACAGATGAAGACATGTTGAGTAACAAGGAGTTTCGTAAGTTTCTTACCTGTGAAGGAAGAACTTGAAACCCATTGACATCCATGCTTTCCTTTTCCGACGGAGTTTTCTTAAGTAAATCTTTAGATTCCGCACCATCATCGTCATCTAATGTGTCAACAACTTCAAGAGCATCTACTTCAGCAACAATCACTAGTTCATCATTCACCAGGAATCCACCATCTTTGGCATGAAGTTTGGTAAGGGGAATCATTACGTGATAGCCCCATCTGACCATATTCTGATCAAACCAGTACTCTTTTCTTGAATCTAAACCACTCACCCACACACAAATTAGCAACACAGAATTCAAGTCAAGACAAGAACTTTTCAAAACATTCCGCAGCATAATAAGAAGACTAATGGAATTGGAATATCTAGCATTGCAACTGTTCATATGATACTGACACTGGACAAGGACCATTCACCAAAACGAATCAACTAGTGAGGAGAGATTGAAGTAAAGAATCACCTAGTTGTACAGAGAGCTCTTGCGAAAGTTGATTTACAATACTAAACCGAAATTTGGCGTATCTTCTCCATCCAGGAGGCAACGATTGATGATCAGCAACTTTTAAAAACAAAGCAAAATGATCGGCTTTATTATCTCCCTTGGGATATGCGATAAGACGCCTGCAAGAAAACCGAAAGTAAAAAGAGTCATCAAACCATGGGACGGTACCACCCAAATATATATCGACTGTTATATGAAACAACCGAGCTCCTCTTTATACCATTTGTAGTCACAAATCACAACTGGAGCAGAACCAACCGTGACAGATTTTATGGAGGAGAAATTCTTTATCAACCAAACAAACTTCTTATTCTCAGACTTCGCCATTGATGTGAGACAAGATGGAAGACTCAAACTCAAACAAATCGAGCAGGGTCTACAAGATGAAAGACATAACGATGAATGGATAAAAGGATACACCTTTAGGGACGCGTATAAAGAGAAAGACACACACGTTATTACTTCTACAATGCCAAAGATTCTCTAAAACAAACAAACAAACAAAAACAGGAACTTTCTCAATGCTTTTCTTACCAATTATAAAACGCGAACGAATTGCTGGTACAGAAAGAAGAGAAACCAAATGTATAAATACTTGGTAAAAGAGAGAATATGCTTACCTTACAGGGTCAGCGAGGTAGTTCTGTTCTGTCTCTTTCGAGGGTTTCTTCTTGGCACAGATATATACAGGAATATCAAATTACGTGAGCGGATGGGAAGAGCCTGACTTGTAGTTCATATCACTAGATAATCTGCGTAATTACAAGTTAACAAACACTCAGAGAGATGAGTATTAGAGAGAGAACTTGATCATCAAACTTAGTTTCTTCTAGCCCTGATTCTTTTACTTTCTCAATTCAAGTTTTCTCTAGAGAAAACAAGATCTCAGAATTTTGATACTTGGCCAGGCTTCAATTTATTCTGTATCGAGGAGAGAACGAAAGGTACAATTAGACAAAGTTGAATTAAACTTACGCAATCAGCAAGGGAGTTTTGTCTTGTAGAGTTTGTTTCTTCCTGCAAGAAAAATGCATACATCTCCAATAAGGTACAAACACTAATGTGACTCATATTTGACTTGATACAGTCAAGAGAACACATAAAACAGAATCAAAAGCAATGAACTTACATGTGATTTTACCCAAATCCCGTAAAACAACGCATCAATCCAACTCTCTAGTGGAACGCTCACATACCGTGGGCTTAAGGAAATGAGGAATTTGAAAAATCAAACCAAATCAAAATTAAAGATGTGTCAAACCGATTGTGAACCGGGTGAAATAAAAGAAAATCAAATCAAACCGGTCCCAACCAGACAGAAACGAACTTGGTTCTTCTTCAGAAGAAGACTACAATTTCTTGAAACAAGAAAGACCAAAAACTGCATATAAGAAAGGGAGCTCAACCGTACAAAGCTGATTTTTGATCAAAATGATGTTATTTTTTGAAAATTACTCAAACAATTTTGAAAAACTATTAATATCCGTTTTAGCCGTATTTATGAAAATGACATTAATGAGGTAGCGAATAAGTCTACCGTTCATGTGATGGTAGATTTATTTGCGATTGGTAGATTTATTAAGTGGTTGGTAGACTTATTGATGGTTCGCGCAATAGTAAACTTATTTATAGTAGTGGTAGATTTATAATATGTGGTAGACTTATTTCTCGTAATAGTAGAGTTAATTTTGTGATCGGTAGACTTATTTCTCGTGGTGGTAGAGTTAATTTTGTGATCGGTAGATTTATTGATGTTTCGCGCAGTCGTAGATTTATTTATAGTAGTGGTAAATTTATTTTTGAGTGATAGACTTATTAGTAGTAGTGGTAGAGTTAATTTTGTGATCGGTAAACTTATTGATGGTTCGCGTAATGGTAGACTTATTTATAGTGGTGGCAGATTTATAAAATGTGGTAGACTTATTTGTAGTAGTGGTAGAGTCAATTTTGTGAACGGTAGATTTATTGATGGTTCGCGCAATGGTAGACTTATTTATAGTAGTGGTAGATTTATAAAATGTGGTAGATTTATTTGTAGTAGTGGTAGAGTTAATTTTGTGATCGGTAGACTTATTTTTAGTGGTGGTAGAGTTAATTTTGTGATTGGTAGACTTATTGATGGTTCGCGCAATCGTAGACTTATTTATAGTAGTGGTAGATTTATTTTTGAGTGAATGACTTATTAGTAGTAGTGGTAGAGTTAATTTTGTGATCGGTAATCTTACTGATGGTTCGCGCAATGGTAGACTTATTTATAGTGGTGGTAGATTTATAAAATGTGGTAGACTTATTTGTAGTAGTGGTAGAGTTAATTTTGTGATCGGTAGACTTATTTCTAGTGGTGGTAGAGTTAATTTTGTGATCGGTAGATTTACTGATGGTTCGCGCCATCGTAAACTTATTTACAATAGTGGTAGATTTATTTTTGAGTGATAGACTTATTAGTAGTTGTGGTAGAGTTATTTTGTGATCGTTAGACTTATTGATGGTTCGTGCAATCGTAGACTTATTTATACTAGTGGTAGAGTTATAATATGTGATAGACTTATTTATTGTAATAGTAGATTTATTCAATCTTTTCACTTCTTTACTAAAACAACCTTAGACTTGTTTATAGTAGTGGTAGATTTATTTATAGTAGTGGTAGATTTATTTATAGTCCTGGTAGTGGTAGATTTATAATATATGGTAGACTTATTTATAGTAGTGGTAGGGTTATTTATATTAGTGGTAGATTTATTCAATAAAGGGTAAAATCGTAATTTACCTTTCATCTTCTTCACAAAACACCAAGCTTTTCTCAAACCCTAACAATGGCGGCCAACCATTTTTTAGCTCTTTTTTACTGTATTTTAACTCGTTTTCAACTAGATTTTGCCTAAAACTAGTAGATCTAACATCATATATCTCTTTTCTAACAAAAAATCAGATGATTTTGAGTTTTTTTTTTCCAACTTTTGATTTTTAATCCGATTTTTACCTAAATTCCAACCTCCACACCTCCATCGCACCTCCGCCGAGCACGATCCGGTGTTTCCGCAGCCTCTGCGACCGCGGTTTCAAACAAATGTTTGATTTTTTTTTTTTTTAATTTATGAATGGCATTTTCGTAATAAAAACTTGTTTTTATTTGTCTTTTATAACTTGTGTTGAGTTTCAAGGTTGAATAAAATGTTGTTCTAGTAATTAACCTACTTTGTAAAATTGTTTTAGTAATTATCTCTATAAGAAAATCAAACAGCTTCATCGAACGAGAGCTTTCAGGTCTGATCAGTGATAACAATTTCTCTAAACCAGAAACTCTCTTTCTTGCAGCCAACATATTGTCCACAAAAGTTTGTTCTTTAGACTTGATTTTACACAACTTTTTTTCTACCTCCAAGTGGAAAAAGATACACATGAAACACAAGTCTTTTCAGACAAGAAAACAGAACACAGCATAATTTGTTCCAGTTTCGTCGTTGAGGTTTTGTTCTTGAATATCAACATCTCTGCAACTAAAAGAAAACCAGAAACTGAAGGGTGATGGACTTTTTTCATCTAGAAGCGTTTTTCTCCTACTTCAGAAAAGTGTTTCCCAAACAGGAACAACACTTTCTCTTGAACAACACTGCATGAACACCAAAAACAAAAAATCAAAGGCTGATCCAAAACCCACTCAAAAACCAACGCTACATTCACTTGACCAACATAAAAATCCAGTCCAAACAAGCTCAAGAGTTGATCCAAGTAGTGGGTCTATTGCTGTGGTTTCGATATGGGCCGTAATCACGATGCCAGTGATAGTTTGGATTCCGACGGTGGTTAGGATTTCGATGGAGAAGAGTATATCGCTCAGGGAAGTCAATAGTACATACTTAGTATTCATCATTATTAGTTTCCCCAGAACATGACGATTCACCAGGGTATGATTAAAATCGTACATGTCAGATTATTTAATTACAGAGGATAATTCTCTGTTTTTATTGTCACACACTTTTCATATAACATATAGATAATTTATTGAGTACGAGACAGAGAACTTCAGCTTCAGGTCTTTACAGGAGCCTGAGCCTTTTCAGTCTCCTTCTTTTCTTTGACTTGCTCCAGCTTACTCTCCAACCAATCCACCTTAAAACCCGCATTTTTCAAGTAATCCAGCGCAATGTCAGCTTCCGCTAGATCTTCATTGGAGAGCTCCTCAAGTGGTTGGCGCAGCATCTCCATAAGACTGAGCAAGAAATTCATGCATGCTGTCCTCAGATCCTTGTTCTTTCCACGGAATCCTACTGCAATGGCTGGGTGCCATTCAAATATACGTCTCACGGATTCTACCTGTGAGTGAAAAACACATGTACAAAGCATATTAGAGAGCATTCTTTTGGAGATTAGGAAACAGACGAATAAATGTCTCGCCTTTGTAGAGTGAGTAACAAGAAGTTTGCACCATTCTTGAGTTTCTTACCTGTGAAGGAAGAACTTGAAACCCATTGACATCCACGCTTTCTTTTGCCGATGGAGTTTTCTTTAGTGGATTTTTAGCTTCCGCACCATCATCATCTTGCTTTGTTTTTTTCAGAGATTGGGATGCCTCTTTAGACTCATCAAATACGCCAATAACCTCAAAAGCCTCTATTTCAGCAACAATCTTTAGTTCATCATTCACCAGGAATCCACCATCTTTGGCATGAAGTTTGGTAATGGGAAGAAAACCTGATACACCCCATCCGGGATAATTCTCATGATACCAGAGCTTTGTTTCTGTATAATAATACTTCAGGCCATTAGTTAACCAACAACAAATAGAGCACTGTGAATTGAACATCAACTAAACTATAAGAGTAAGATCTAAACCACTAACTCAACACAAACACCTTCTGCAGCATAGAACTCCAACCAAAACATGAAATTTGTACAACAGATCATCACAATAAGTAGACTGATGGAATTGGAATATATATATATATAAGTGCTACTGTCAAAAAAATTACATTGTGCATATGATACTGAAACTGGCAAGGACATTTAACCATCATGAATCACCTTTGTGTATGGAGAGTTGATCTGAAAGTTGATTTACTAAAGTTACGCGAAAGTTTACGTATCTTCCCCATCCAGAAGGCAATGATTGACCACGAGGAACATCAAGATACACAATTAAAGAATCATTACCAGGATATCCCTTGGGATAGGTATAAAGACGCCTGCCAGAAGAAAACCGAAGAAAAGAATCAACAAAACGAAGTATGGATTATTGACATCAAGTTAATCCAAATCGACGAGAACATTTGACAAAAGGTTGTATTTTTACCACTTGACGTCACTGATCAAGACTGAGGCAGAATAAAGCGCGTCAGATGGCAAAGAGGAGAAATTCTTTATCAACCATGCGAACTTCATATTGTTAGGACTTCTTATTGTTAGGCGGCCATAAATGTGATAAAAATTCCTCGCAATCAACCTACTAGAACCTGAAAGCAAGAAAACCCTTTAGACTGATTTTCACAAAACCCCAAATTCATATACAACGAAGAATCAAATGCACTACCGAGCGACATAATGAAAAAAAAAAACAAAAAACTAAGCTTCAAATATGGACTCAGAGCCTCACTAAATATAAATCGCACTCCTAACAACAAAGTGTAATAGTTACAACGCTGAAAAAATCAAGCAGGGTCTCCCAGATCAAAGACTAAAGGATCAATGGATAAGTTGAATTTCTCTCTGTTTACCTTAGCAATTATAATGAGAATTGAACTGCTGGTACAGAAAGAAGAGAAAACAGAGTATAAATACACAGAAAAAAGAGAATATGCTTACCTTACAGGGTCAGCGAGGTAGTTCTATCTTTCTCGACGGTTAAAGAAGATGCAGGAATCTTAAATTACGTGAGCGGATGGGAAGACCATGACTTATAGTTGTAGGTGATCATGAGTTGATAGTCTGCATAACTACGAGTTAATAAACGGTCAAAGTGACGAAGATTAAAGCGAAGAATACTTTATCATCAAACTTAGTTTCTTCAAGCCCTGATTCTTTTCTTCAACAAAACATACATACTCAATTCCAGTTTTCTCTGTAAATACAAGATCTCAGAAGTTATAATACTTGACTCCAAACCCCCCATGCCTACATTTATCCTTAATTTGAGGAGAGAACGAAAAGAATAATTAGACAAAGTTGAATTCAACTTAGGCAATCGGCAATGGAGTTTCTGTTTCGTAGACCGTGCAAGAAAGATGCATTAAGAAAAAGGATGCATAAATCTCCAATAAACGTACAAACACTAACACGAAAAGCTGTGACTCATCTTTGATACAGTCAAGGCGACATAAAACTAAATCAAAGCAATGAACTTTATATGAAAACACTGTCCCAATTATACTTTTGTATCATTTTGTTCCAAATCTTATTCACTTATCTTCTCGATCCCTAAGGCAAAGATTCATGATTAACAAGATCTACGCACACGGACAATAATGAACCAAAAAAATGCTTGCCAAAAGAACCAAACAAACCCCCACCAAAAATCAACTCCTTCCCAAAACCCAAAATTAGAAATTGAGGAAATTTGTTGCAAATTTTGTAATCGTTTCCCTAGGGGGGAGCACTCGTCTTGCAAAGTTGAGATTTTTATTCAGAACCCAAGCAAAATCTCTTCTCAACTTGCTTGCCCATTAAAAAAAAACACTACGAATTGTAACCGAAATCGAAAAATGAGAGCACGAAAATGAATGAGAGATTACAGACAGTGACAAGGAATCGTTTAATCGCACTCTTCAGTGACAGACTCGTATTCCAGTGATAGTGTTTAGGGTTTAAGAAAAAAAAAATCAAAATTAAAGATGTCCCAAACCGACTGTGTTCCGATCTCAAATCAAACCGATCTCAAATCAAACCGATCTCAGACCAAATGAACCCGAATTAAACCAAAACTAATTTAGACCAGACAACATACTCTACTCCAGTTTTTGCCTTCTGAAAAAAAAAAATCAAGATCAGACAACATAATCAAGCTTTTTCTTTTATCATACAGTTTGAAAACCCTAAACCCAAGTGAATCTTCAATAGTTACTCATAACGAAAGGTGAAAATACTTGGGACACAAGTCTCTCTCTAACTTCCAAAGTTCTCTCATTTGGAAACCAAAACACAAACGTAAGACCAAACTCCAAGTTTTTTGAGAGCTCATGAACATCAAACAATATCATCAAACGAGAGAGGTATCTTTGTAACAACGTCTCAATAAGTCCAAGGAGGATATTAATGTATGTAGTCCTCATATGTGGACTCTTTGTATGGACTCCTGATGCAATGTCCGGTGCTTTTCAAATATACGCTTCACAGATTCCACCTGCAAGTGGAAAACAAGAAGATGAATATTCCCTAAATCCCAAGGGTTTATACAAACTGGTTTTCCAACTTCTTTGTATTTCTCGTACTTCAATGATTACTCACTTTCATAACAGAAAACCACATCTTCTCTCCAACATCAACAAAAAAGTTCATGTAAATTATTAATTTTACGTCAATACAGAGAAGTTGAGCACTAATTTTAGGTTTCGTACCTGTGAAGGAAGAACTAGAAATCCATTGACTTCCTTCAGCTGTTGAGTAAATCACTAGACAACACACCATCATTATCTAGCTTTCTCTTTTTCAGAGGTTGTGTTGTCTCTTCAACTTCCTCTCTTGCATCTAGTTTTCCAATAACTTCAAGAACATCTACCTCCGCAGTAATCTTGAGTTCTCGATTTACCATAAACCCATTATCTCTCTTATGAAGTTTGGTAAGAAGCAGCATGTCTAATAAACCCCAAGAGAGAGAATTCTCATCAAACCAATGTTGTGTTTCTGTAAAATCACAAATAATAGAGGAACTCAAGTTAAAACAAGCAGCACAAGTTCCATGAACATGTATTGTCATAAAACTAAGCAAAAGTAGAAATACTCGCTTTCTTTTTCGGAGAGTTTTTCAGAGAGTTGATTAACTAATGTGAATGAAACTTTTGCGTGTCTCCTCCATCCACAAGGCAATGATCCATGTTTGGCAACTGTTAGAAACACAGTGAAGTAATCAGAGTTTCTTCCCTTGGGATAGACAGTAAGATACCTGCAAGAAACACGAATAAAAGAATCACCAAAACACTGTGGAGGATATATAACCTAAATCTACATAGACGAAAATACTTGAAAACCTTACCATTTGCAGCCACCCACCACGAATTCATCAGAGTCGATGATTTCAGTTTGCAAAGAGTTGAAATTTTGGATTACCCAAGGGAACTTGTTGTCAACTAGATTCCCCATTTGAATACTCCTCCCAACCAAACTACAATGTCACGAACGTAAAGAAAAGAAAAAGAAAAAAAACCTTTGAAAGAAGTATGAAGAAGCGAAAGCAGATGATCAATTACTTACGGAGAGAAAACGCATGCCGCTCCAATAACCAGCCCTAGCTCCTCGTGCCTTGTGTTTTTTTCTTCATTATCTTTTTAACTCACAATCTAGTACATGGTTTTTTGTTGAATATTAATGATGCCTACCTAGAGCCATGACTCTTCCAGGTCCACTCTCTGTACAAGCCCAAAAAATATTTTACTTTACCAACAAGAAAGTAGCTAACTAAGTGCTTTAGACAAGCAAACAAGTAATATTCACTATGATGATGTGATTAGCATTTAGCGATTACCCTTCAGAGACGGGTAGAAAAAGAGACAGACTCTAAACTCCTACACTGCAGCACCACTTCAAAATGAAAAATCGTTTTATGTCCATGAAGAAGACGAATCGCTTTTATATCGCTCAGGGTAACATGAATTGAAAGCTTAGGGTAATTATTATTCGTGCATGCAAGTTAATAATACTTAGATAGTGTTATCATTGCTCATTAGTTTCCCCAAACATGACGATTCACCAGGGTATGATTATAATCGTACATGTAGGATTATTTAATTACAGGGGACACTCTGTTTTTATTGTCATACAGTTACATAGATAATCTCTATCGAGGAGAGAGAACTTCAGCTTCAAGTCTTTACGCAAGCCTGAGCCTGTTCTGTCTCCTTCTTTTCTTTGACTTGCTCCAGCTCTGTCTCCAACCAATCCACCTTAAAATTCGCATTTTTCAAATATCCTATCGCAATGTCAGCTTCCTCCAGATCTTCATCGGCAAGCTCCTCAAGTGGTTGGCGCAGCGTCTCCATAAGACTGAGCAAGAAGATCATGTATGCTGTCTTCAGATCCTTGTTCTTTCCACGGAATCCTACTGCAATGTCTGGATGTTCTTTAAATATACGTCTCACAGAGTCTACCTGTGAGTGAAAAAAACAAATGTACCAAGCATATGAGAGAGAGCATTCTTTGGAGATTAGGAAACAGCCGAATACATGATCTCGCCTTTGTAGAGTGAGTAACAAGAAGTTTGCACCATTCTTGAGTTTCTTACCTGTGAAGGATGAACTTGAAACCCATTGACATCCACGCTTTCCTTTACCGATGGAGTTTTCTTAAGAAAATCTTTAGATTCCGCACAATCATCGCCTTGCTTTTCTTTTTTCAAATGTTCGGATGCCTCTTTAGACTCATCTAATGGGCCAATAACTTCAAGAACATCTACTTCAGCAACAATCAGTAGTTCATCATTCACCAGGAATCCACCATCTTTTGCATGAAGTTTGGTAAGGGGAATCATTTCTCGAAAACCCCATCCGGAAACTTTCTGATCAAACCAGAGCTGTGTTTTCGAATCTAAAGCACTCACACACACACACAAACGAAAACCATTGAGCAACATAGAAATCTAATTAAAACAAGAAATTTGCACAGCAGATCATTACAATCTTGCAGTATAATATGGAAACCAATGGAATTGGAATATCTAGCATTACTACTGTTAAAATGATTACATTGTGCATATGATACTGACACTGGACAAGGACCATTCACAAATGAATCAACTAATGAGCAGAGACTGAAGTAAAAATTCACCTCGTTGTACAGAGAGATCTTGCGAAAGTTGATTTACAATACTAAACCGAAATTTGGCGTATCTCCTCCATCCAGAAGGCAACGATTGATGATCATCAACTTCTAAATACAAAGCCAAATGATCACCTTTATTTTCTCCTTTGGGATGGATGTAAAGATGCCTGCAAGAAAAGAAAAAGAATCATCAAACCATGGGACGATACCACCTAAATCTAAATCGACTATAAAAATAAGGTGCTCTTTTTACCATTTGTAGTCACCGATCACAACTGGAGCAGAATAAAACTTGTCAGATTGTAAAGAGTAGAAATTCTTTATCAACCATGCGAACTGCTTATTAACCGGCTTCGCCATTGATGTAAGAAAGATTCCTCGCAATCAAAGTATCAAACTACCAGAACCTGAAAGCAAGAAAACCCTTTTGCCTGATTATCACAAAACCCCAAATTTATATACTAGCGAAGAATCCAATGCACTACCGATCAAATGAAAAAGAACAAGAAAACTAAGCTTCAAATATGGACACATGGCCTCGCTAAATATAATCACACTCTTAATAACAAATTGCAATAGTTACAACGCTCAAAAATCTAGCAGGGTCTCCCATATCAAAGACTAAAAGGATCAATGGATAAAGGATACACCTTTAGGGACCCGTAGAAAGAGAGTTGTTACTGCTTCCCTTAGCAATTATAAGAATCGAATTGCTGGTACAGAAAGAAGAGAAACCAGATGTATAAATACTTGGTAAAAGAGAATATGCTTACCTTACAGGGTCAGCGAGGTAGTCATGTCTCTTTCGGGGATTTCTTCTTGCCAGAGGTAGAAATATACAGAAAATGCAGGAATCTCAAATTACGTGACTGGGTGGGAAGCGCCTGACTCGTTGGTCATCATGACTTGATACTGCATCATTACGAGTTAACAAACGGTCAGAGAGATGAATATCAAAGCGAATACTTTATCATCAAACTTAGTCGTGATTCTTTTCTTCAACAAAATCTACATACTCAATTCCAGTTTTGATACTTGACCATTCCTCAACTTCTTCTTTATTGAGGAGAGAAGGAAAAGTACAATTAGACAAAGTTGAATTTAACTTACGCAATCGGCCAGAGATTTCCATCTTGCAGAGTGTTTCTTCCTGCAAGAAAGATGTATTAAGAAAAATGCATACATCTCCAATAAGGTACAGACACTAAGACGAACAATTGTGACTCATATATGACTTGATACACTCAAGAGGACAAAAAACTGAATCAAAAGCAAAGAAGCTTACAAGAAAACACACTCACCTAATAATACTTTTGTATCATTTTGTTCCAAATCTTATTCACTACATCCTAATGGCAAAAGAATCAGGATTTACAAGACCTATGTATACACACGGACAAGTGTCTATATAAACAATTCCTCCCCAAAAATTCAAAATAGAAATTGACGAAATTTGTATCTTTAAATACCATTTCCAGGCGGCGAACACGAAGGGGAGGAGAGAGGAGCAAAACTCGTCTTGCAAAGTTTTCCAAAACCCAAAGTAAAAGCTCTTCTCCAATTGCTTGCTTGCCCATTAAAATACTTTGACATGGAATCACAATCGAAATTGCCCATTAAACTGAATCGAAACTAAACCCTAGAAACTGAATTCGATTACCCAAGTTCGTAATGTATCAATCGCACTCTCCAGTGAAACGCTCACTTACAGTGCGTCTCTCACAGTGATAGTGATACTGTTTAAAGTAGGGCTTAAAGTAAAAGAGGAATTTGAAAACCCAACCAAACCAAATCAAGATTAAATATGTTCCAAACCGACTGTAAACCTGGTCAAACACAAATCAAACCGGTTTCAACCAAATCAAATCGAATTAAACCAAAAAGAAACGAACTATAACTTGAGCACATTTCTTGTAACAAACAATCGAAAACTACCAAAAATGCCTGCAAGAGAATCAAACTTAACCTACAAGATCTGATCAGGATCACTTCTGCAACAATTTCTCTAAAGCAGAAACTCTCTTTCTTGCAGCCAACAGATCCTCATGCTGTCCACATAAGTTTGTTCTTTAGACTTGATACTCTCATACTCATCATGTATATGAAACATCAGTATTTCGAGACATGAAAACAGAACACATTGTTCCAGTTTTGGCTTTGAGGTTTGTCCTTGAAAAGTCAAAATCTCTCCAACTAAATAAAAAAACAAGAAACTAAGAGTATACTGTATATCGCTCAAGGAAACATGAATTAAACCTTAAAGAGTAATTATTATTCGTGCATGAAAGTTAATAGTACATACATACATACATAGTATTATTATTCATCATTAGTTTCCCCAAAACATCACGATTCACCAACGTATGGTTAAAATCGTCATGTCGGATTATTTAATTACAGGGGATGATACTCTGTTTTTATTGTCACACACTTTTCATATTACATAATGTATTGAATATTGTTCGAGGACAGAGAGCTTCAGCTTCAAGTCTGAGCCTGTTCTGCCTCCTTCTTCTCTTTGACTTGGTCCAGCTCTGTCTCCAACCAATCCACCTTAAAACTCGCATTTTTCAAGTACGACAGAGCAATGTCAGCTTCCTCCAGATCTTCATAGGAGAGCTCCTGAACTGATTGGCGCAACGTCTCCGTAAGGCTGAGCAAGAAGTTCATGCATGTTGTCCTCAGTTGTTTGTTCTTTGCACGGAATTCTGATGCAATGTCTGGGTGCAATTCAAATATACGTCTCACAGATTCTTCCTACGAGTGAAAAACACATGTACAACAAAGCATATGAGAGAGAGCATTCTTTGGAGACTAGGTAACAGACGAAGACATGATCTCGCCATTCGTAGAGTAACAAGAAGTTTGCACCATTCTTAAGTTTCTTACCTGTGAAGGAAGGAATTGAAACCCATTCACATCCATTATTTTCTTCAGAGGGTCGGATGCCTCTTTAGACTCATCGAATATGCCAATAACATCAAGAGTCTCTATTTCAGCAACAATCCTTAGTTCATCGTTCACCAGGAATCCACTATCTTCGTCATTAAGTTTGGTATGGGAAAGGAATTCTGTTGGACCCCATCCGGCAGATTCCACATCATACCAGTACTGTTCTTCTGTATCATATTTCACGCCATTAGTTAACTAACAATAAATATAGCACTGTGAATTGAACATCAACTAAACCATAAGAGTAAGATCTAAACCACTAACTCAACACAAACACCTTTTAGCTGCATAGAACTCTGGTCAAAACAAGAAATTTACACAACAGATCATCACAATATTACATTGGAATATATAAGAGCTATCGTCAAAAATATTACATTGTGCATATGGAACTGACACTGACAAGGACCTTTTACCATCATGAAAAAACTAGTGAGCAGATTCTAGTAAGATTTACCTCTGTGTATGGAGAGTTCATACGAAACTTGATTTACTAAAGTTAAGCGAAATTTTACGTAACATCTCCATCCAGAAGGCAATGATTGACCATCAGCAAACTTAAGAAACACAGTCAGAGAATCATCTGACTCATCTCTCTTGGGATCGAAAAAAAGACGCCTGCCAAAAGAAAACCAAAGAAAAGAATACAAAACAAAATATGGATGACTGACATCAAGTTAATCTAAATCGACGAGAACATTTGACAAAAAGTTGAATTTTTACCACTTAACGTCGCTGACCACGACTGAGGCAGAATAAAGCCAGCCACATGGCAAAGAGGAGAAATCCTCTATAGACCAAACAAACTGCTTCTTCTCAGGCATCGCCATTGATGTGATAAAGACTCCTCGCAATCAAACTACCTGAACCTAAAAGCAAGAAAACCCTTTTGACTGATTACCACAAAACCACAAATTCATATACCAAGTAAGAAGCAAATGCACTCCCGAGCAACAAAAAAAAAAAATGCTTCAAATATGGACTCAGAGCCTCTCACAATTTATAACTCGCGCACTTAAACACAAAGTGTAATAGTTACAATGCTAAAAAATCAAGCAGGATCTTTCAGATCAAAGACTAAAGGATCAATGGAAAAAGGATACACCTTTAGACACACAAACGTTGTTACTCATACATTGCAACGATTCTCTAAGACAAAAAACAAAAAAGGATGAAGATAAGTTGAATTTCTCTCTGGTTACCTTATCAATTATAAAATGAGAATCGAACTGCTGGTACCGGAAGAAGAGAAACCAGAGTATAAATAGTTAGAAAAAGGGAATATGCTTACCTTACAGGGTGAGCGAGGTAGTTCTATCTTCATTACTCGGGAGTTAAAGAAGATGCAGGAATCTCAAATTACGTGCGCGAATGGGTAGAGCCTGATTTGTAGGTCATCATTGAATGATATTCCGCATAACAACGGGTTAATAAACGGTTAGAAAGAGATGAACATTAAAGCAAATACTTGACCATCAAACTTAAGTTTCTTCTATCCATGATTCTTTTCTTCAAAAAAAAAAACATACATACTCAATTCCACTTTTCTCAGGAAAAAACGCTCAAAAACTTTGATTCTTTAACGAGGAGAGAACGAAAAGTACAATTAGGCAAAGTTGAATTTTAACTTGCACAATCAGCAATGAAGTTCCAATCTTGTAGAGTGTTTACTTCCTACAACAAAGATGTAAAAAAAATGCATACATCTATAATACACATACAAACACTAGCACGAATAGTTGTGACTCATATTTGAACTCGATACAATCAAAGAGGACAAAAAACTGAATCAAAAGCAAAGAAGCTTACATGAAAACACACTCACCAAACTACTTTTGTATCATTATGTTTCCAAATCGTATTCACTACATTGAAGCAAAATTTTCACTTCTTTTCACAATTTCCACAGCAAAAAGATTCAGGACGGACCCCTTGGTCTTGGGATAGGCAACAATAGTGCCTGCAAAAAGAAACAACCAAACCCCACCAAAAATAATTTCCTTTCCAATAATCCAAAATTAGAAATTGACGAAATCTGATGAAAAATTTGTAATCGTTTCTCTCAATTACCAGTTCCATCCGGCGAACATCGAAGGGGGAGGGAGTAGCAACACTCATCTTGCAAAGTTGAGATTTTTGTTTCAAAACCCAAAGTAAATCTCTTCTCCAATTGCTCGCTCATTGGAAAAAATTATGAAAGGAAATCGCAGTCGATGAAATGAGCGCACGAAAGCATAATCAAACACCAGAAACGGAATGAGATTACAGAGTCAGTGACAACAAATCAATCGCACACAATTCCAGAGATAGAGTTTGTGGACAGTAGGGTTTAAGTAAAAGATGAATTTTGTAAACCAAACCAAAATTAAACATGCCCCAAACCGACTGCGTTCCGAGTCAAACAAAATCAAATCAAACCGAACTAAATCAAAACTAAATTCAACCAGAGACTATCGAACTAAATACTTCAGTCTTCAAACGTCTTGCATTCTTCACCTCAGTCAGAGGCCCAACAATTAGTATGAAGAGGAATATGAAGAATACAATCTTCATAAATTTCTTCTTTCGAGTGGACTTTGCAGATTTTTCTACCTGCAAATAAAAACCACAATCAGTCTTTTGGATGCTTAAAAAGACCACGACACAAGTTTTGCCTTTTGAGGTTTTTGTCCTTAAAAAAAACAAAAATCAAGATCTCTCAAGTTAATTGCTAAAAAGTTCTGATGCCTCTTCAGATTTCTCTAATGTGCCAATAACTTTGAAAACATCAACCTCGGCAAGAATCATTACTCTCCGTTGACAAGAAATTCAGCATCTTTGTCATGAAGTTTTGAAAGAGGAAGCATTGCTGGAAAGCCCCAAGTGGTAGACTTTCCATCAAAACAGTGCTCTGTTTCTGCAACATTTCATCCAAATAGATTCAAGCTATCGAATAGAACACCACATAAACATCAAGAAAAATGCAAGACTGATCCAAAAGAACCAACACTACACACACTTGACCAAACAAGCTCAAGAGAAGAATATTTATAATGCATGAACTTTCCTTTGTACCCTAAGAAAACGCCTGCAAGAAGACGTTATAATCCACAGCTATTTCCTATGGGAAAGGCAAGAAGACGCCTGCAAGAAAACCCGAAGAATCGAATCACGAAAAAACATAGATACCTATATATTAGGGCATCTCCAATGTATTTCCCTATAATTATCTCTAAAATAGAGTAAAAATATAGCATTTCTCTATTTTCTCTCCAATGTATGACTCTATTTTAGAGAAATGTTATTTTTTCTTGTTTTTAGGATATGACAAAAAAAATCTCTATTTCCATCTCCAAATATAGAGAAAAAAATAGTAATTTCTATTATAGAGATGAAAATAGAGATGGATTGGAGTAAATTTGACTCTAAAATTTATTTTAGAGATGAAAATAGAGATGGGTTGGAAATGGTCTATATAGACAAAACTACAGTATATATATAAAAAAAAAAAAAAAAAAAAAGGTCCAAATTTTTATACCATTTACAGTCGCTGATGGAACAGAGTAACACTTCTCAGATTGTAAAGTGGAGAAATCCTTTATTACCCAACCAAACTTCTTATCAACTGTCTTCGCCATTGATGTTATACAGATAACTCAAAAGTCAAGATACAATAACCTGAAGAGAAAAAACTTATTGTTACTCACCCAAATTAATAAACTTACACCAATGAAGCACACTCTCAAGCAACACTATCTAATACAAAAGTGTTAAAAAATACTAACATTCCACTAATAACTCAAAGCCTCGCTATCAAACTTTACTAGTTATTACAGTTAGAGATCAAACAGGGTTGAAGAGAAAGCTAATGGATCAATGGTTAAAGAACTACACTCTAAAGATAGAGAGGAATATACAATGCACCAATACTTAGCTTTGAATGAACAGAAGTTGATACACTCTCTGAAATCCTCAACATTGATACGATGACAATGAAAGTGCATGTGCATGAAGAAGGGTAACCAAAGGATCAATGTTTTACAAAAATATAAAACATTTTTTACTAATTTTACAACAATTTGAGGTTTTTTTGAAAAAAAAAGTTCACCTATAATTGTGGGACCCACGGGGGTCCCAGAAGCACTAGCCGCACACCAGGACCGGGCCTGCCTACTATAATGGAGTTATGTCTTATTCAGAAGTTTCTTATTGCAATGGATAAATATATATATAGGAAAAAAATGAGGGCATCAATAAATGATGTGCAGAGAATACGAGCAGCCTTTGCTCGTCGTGAATTGCTACTCTCTAGTCATCATTACACGAATAAATAAATGGTAAGAGTAAGACCAATGAATGTTTTACTAGTCTAGGTAGCTAGAGCCAACCGGCTAGACCACGACTCTTCAAGTGCCACTCTATGTTTTCGTACACACAGAGGGATTCTCAATTTTGTCACTTTCAAGTGTCACACTACGTTCAAAACTTTTCAACATGTGATTACTTTATCATCAAGAATCATAACCAAAGTGCCACACACTTTTGAATTCTTTGCAAAATTGTGACAACTTTATACATAAGAGCATAAGAACTTCCAAAGGACAAAACTCTGTTCCACATAGAGGTTAATTTGTCCTTGGCTCAGTGAAACAAAAATATTGATAGCCGAAACCTGGATTATACCATAGCGGCACAATATACTTATTTCACAAAATGTGACAACTTCAAACATAAGTTCAATAACCTTACAAGAGGACCTTTTATTATTGAAACCAAGGGAGATACTAAGATAAAAGAACACCAAATGCCTAAGAACGCAAGTCATCAAACAAGATCATGGAAAGACAGAGGAGTTCTTGTGGCCGAGAAGAACAATTGACCAAACCTTAGTCTAGGTATTTTGGATTTGGCTTCTTCTTCCTCTTAGGAAACCTTTTTGACTTTGCACTCGCTGTTTTTTTTGCTGATAACTTTGCACTAGCTCTTGCTATCTTCTTCATTCGTTTCTTCTTCGAACGACATTTTACTGCAACGTCAACCTGCAATTGGAAACAAGGATGTTATACGAAACATCAGTCTTTGGAGATCTTTTCAAACAAAAAACTTTGCTAAACACACCAAAATATTAACGTAATCTTGAACTTATAATCGCATCATTGATGCAAAGTATTCTTAATCTTCTTATCTCTTTAGTCCCATTGACATCGTTCCTATTTTTTCCTGATGGAGTTTTCTGGAGCAAAACTTCGTCTTCAGACTCAACACCGTGAATCTCCATTTGCTTGCTCACAAGTTCGAATGCCTCTTCAGATGTCTCCGATTCATCAAATATGCCAATTACTTCAAAAACATTAACCTCGGCAACAACCATGACTTCACCGTTGACAACAAATCCAGCATCTTTCTCATGTTGTTTGGAAAGAGGAAGCATGGCTGGAAAACCCCAAGTGGTAAACTTTCCATCAAAACAATGCTGTGTTTCTGCCACATTCCATACCAATAGTTGATATGCTCAGGTTTTAACCCTATCAAACTACTGCAAGTGCACAGCAACGAAGTAGTATTTTAGGGATCGAATCCACAGAGACCAAGTGTTACACTACGAAAGTATGAGATTGAAATTAAGCTAAGATGGTAAAATGTGATTGGTTGCAATATTGAAACGAAAATAGCAATTATAAACGTGTAAACTTATGGAATTAAAAGCGTTAGGCTTAAAGGATATTCTCGGGAAATCAAAGATTATGAATCAGACAATTATTCAGGGAGCAATTCAGGAAAATCTTGAACTCAAACATAAATATATAACCAATCCACTGTCGTGGCATTAGAGACTTTATTTAGCAACCTAGGATTCTAAACTGTCGTTTGAACCTAGAATTCTAAACAAGCATTAACGAACCGATTTGATAAGTTCACAAATTGCCTTAACATCAGCTTTCGTTGGTTAAGGACAATTTGCTCATCTATGTTCTTTCGGGTATTTAATTACACTTTTGGTGAATTAAACATCCTAACATCAAGAACTAGGTGATCAATCCTAATTCAAGCAATAAGAACAACAATAGATGAAGATAAATACAAATCCCTTTCTATGTCTAATTCAATGATCCATGAATTCTTTTGAACACCCACAAGCCTAACTAATGATCTACTCACACATATTCAAAAGAAATTCACAAAAAGATGATATAACAACCATAACTAAATCAAAGAAAAAGATAAAAGAGTTGAATAATCTTCTCTATGATACAAGGTTGGAGAGTTCTCCTCCAAAGCTGACAAACTTCCAAGAACAAAAATTACAAGACTAAGAACAAGAAAAGATCAAGGTTTTGATCCTTGAATCAAGAAAAGAAAATTCTCTAAAAACAAAAGTGAACTAGAAAAATGATAAGATATGTAAATGATAGGAGAAAACCAGCTTTTAAGGCCTCAAACACGTTTTTGGAGCACTAAAACACGTTTTGATTAAAGAAAACAAAGTTAGGAAAAGTGATTTTTGGCAGTTCTGGGGCATGGATCGATCGATCCACTTATAGTACTTCAAACTGGGTCGATCCGCAGGTCATCTGCAAAAACTGGATAATCAGATCGATCGCTCCAGTTATGGATCGATCGATCCAGTTACTAAAGTTCTGCACTTGCTTCTTTTGCTCGCCAGACGGACATATCTTCACTAAACCTTTCATAACTTTTGATCGCACCGTTAGAATGACCTCAAATTTCTTCCAAATGAAAGCTAACTAGATTTCCCTAGTATGTGGCCAATTTTCAGCTCGATCCATCGGTGAAAATGGCATCGAAGAGCACCTAACTTCTAACCATTTTCTGCATCTTTGCTTCCATTCTTTTCTCTTTTGGTTTTTGGCCTCCAAAGTACCTATAAATGACTCAAGGACTATGCAAATGCAATGAAATGTAATCTAAAACTCTAAAACTCAACTTATTCTATATGAGACTTAAAATGATGAGAAATATGCAAAATGAAAGTATAATGACTATAAAAACTACATAAAATGTATGATAAAGATGCCAAAATATGAATGCATCAATAGTTAAAGTACATGAATCAACAAAATGAATCAATTAGTGAGTAGGGTTTGATAAAAACCACCTTTGGTAATGGAGAGCGTATGCGAAAACTGATTTACTAAAGTCAGGCGAAGTTTCACGTATTTTTTCCATCCAAAAGGCAATGATTCAGAATCAGCAACGTCAAGATAGAGAGACAAGTGATCACAGTTATTTCCTTTGGGAAAAGCAAGAAGACGCCTGCAAGATAACCCGAAGAACCAAATCACGAAACAACATAGACTATATAAGTCTATAACCAAAAACCGGTCAAACTTCTTACCATTTGCAGTCGCTGATCAAGAATGGAACAGAGTAACACTTGTCAGATTGAAAAGAGTAGAGATCTTTTATTACCCAACAAAACTTCTTATCAACTGGATTCCCCATTGATGGAGTTTTGTCTTGTTCTAAAGTTTCTCATTGCAATGGCTAATAATATATAGGGGACCAAAAATGAAAGAATCTATAAATGACGTGCGGAGAATACGAGCAGCCTTTTGCTCATCTTGACTTGCTACTCTCTGTCAACTATTACGAGTAAATAAATGGTAAAGACCAATCAATGTTATTTAAACAGAGTCTAGCAAGAGCCAACTGGATTGACCAACGACTAACTCTTCAAGTGCCACTCTTTGTTTTCATACACAAAAGATTACTCTTATCATCAAGATTCGTAATAATGTCACTGACTCACTCTTCAAGTGCCAATCTGCTTTCAAAAACTTTACAAAATTTGATAACTTACAACATAAGTTGCCAATGAACTTCTCAAGGACAGTTATCTGTTTCCAGACAGAGATTATTAGGTCCTCAACTCAGTGATACAAAATTATTGATAGCTAAAACTTTAATATAGCGGTAAAAATATGCTAGTACTCAATCTAACAAAATGTGACAACTTCAGACACAAGTTCAATTACCTTAATAGAGGAGAAACTAAGATAAGAGAACAGAGGACAGAGGAAATGTTTAATTACGTATCAAAACTGAAAACAGAGGACTCTGTTTCTCACCCAAATTTGTAACCTTAATCGTCATTATCTGTATTCAGTCTCCATTTCCTCGCCTATGAATCACCCTAAGTGTTTTTTTTTCGCAGCTTAAATCAAGCCTTAATTCTCAACATGGTAGAGAAAATGGAATTATGATCCAAAATTTTAAATGACCACTTACTAGAAGACATGCATGCAGCCTGCAAAACTTAAATTCTCAAATACTTTTGGTAGAAGCTTTTCAACAAAAAAAAAAAACTCGGAGACTACGAACTTGTTGACATCAAAAGACAAGGATTGACCTATAAGGCTACAATAATCCTCACAAATCAGGAAACAAGTTCAGCTTTTGCAACTCTTCCTCCATTGTTTGTATCCGAGCCACACTACCCTGTTCCAACTTCTTCTTTTCAGTGACCTCGTTCAGCTTTGTCTCGAGCCAATCCAATTTAAAGCCGACATCAATCAGATCAACAAGTTTCTCACCAGCATTCGTCAGATCATCCTCGGAGAGTTTCTCTGGTGACTGGCATAGCGTCTCGATGAGCCTAAGGAGTTCACTCATGTAAGCTCTTCTAATTCTTTAGTTCTTTGGACGGAAGTCTAATGCTACTTCCGGATGTCTGTTGACGATATGGCTCACCGATTCTACCTGATAGCCAAAAAACAAATGTTGGAAACAAGATTGTGAGAGTAAAACCGAAAAGAAAACAACCAGTGATATGCACCATCTCTGGTTAGGTAACTGAGAATTGTTTTCTAAATAAAGGTTCACAATTCAGTTTTTTTCAGGTTAGACATTGTCACTATTAACAATAGAAGATGAATCATGTTCTTAATCTTACCTGGGAAGAAGAAACCTCAAACCCATTGACATAGATTGTTTCCTTTAATGGTTGAATATCCTTAAGCACATTATTAGAAGTCTCTGTAACAGATGCCACAGTGTTAAACCTTCCTCTTCCATCATCATCCTCCAATCAATTCTTCACTAGAGAACTTAATTCATTATCATCGACTTTTGTCCCTACCTCCATCATCTGAAAAAGAAGATGAAGCATCACCATCATCATCATCATCATTATCCGGATCCTCTTCAGCTGCATCATCTAAACACACTTCAGATGCATCATCTAAACCCACTTCAGATGCATCATCTTCATCATAAAACGGTCAGACTGAAAATAACCAGATTACAAAGAGAGGATTTTTTATCACCCAAGTGAACTTTATACCACCAGGCATCACCATTAATTTGATGAAGCATGAATGAAAAACTCGCTTTTAAACACTCATCGCTTATTCCCAACAAGAAAGTTTTTTTTTTTTTTTAGAACATGAACTGAGCAAGAGTTAGTATTGGTGCATGCGAGGATATACACAAGTAACTAAATCATTTGAATGGTCTATAATTCCCCATAACAAGTTACGATTAACCATGTAAAGTCGTTTTACGGTTTGAGAGAGACACTGTTATTAACTCTACTTTTTTTTTTTTTAATTGAGAGAAATTAATCCAACGAAGACTATTTAATATGTTCATTAAACATTCTAATATCTGCTTTATATTTTCCTCTTTGTGTTTAACATAGGAAGAACGAATTAGAAGACAGAGAAGGAAGAAATTGGAAATGTTTAGTTACGTATCACAATTGAAAACAGAGGACTCTGTTCCTCTGTTTCTTGGAGCATGGCCAAGTACACACATTTCCAGTTCTTTATCACCAGTCTGGTACAGAATAACATACCTCACATTGCATAGAGGAGAAGTTCTTTATTACCAAACCAAACTTATACTATGTACTTTATCATCAAGATTCATATCATTTCAAAACCTAGTCAATGAACTCCAAGTGCCTAATAACTCTCCAAGATCAGTGTTTCAGGCACAAGCATTTCACCAAGACACTCAGAGTTACAGCAAATTTGGTAGACAAAACTCCAACAGGCCATAGCGGCAAACTATACTTCTTTCACAAAATGACATAAGTACAATCATCCACCTTAAAAGATATTATTGAAACCAAGAGAGTAACCAAGATATCAGAACATCAAATTCCTAAGAACTCAAGAGATCAAACAACATCATCGAATGACAGAGGAGTTCTGGTGTCCGACAACTCTGCCTCCTCCTTCTCCACAAGAGCATCCAGGTCTAAACATTTTTGCTTCAGTTTCAGTATACTATCCTCCATTTCTTGTAGCCGAGCCAAACTCTTCTTCTCTTTCTCCTTTTTTTCTATTACTAGCTCTAGCTTCTTCTCCAACCAATCCACCTTAAATCCTGCATCTTTCACGTATGTCAACGCAATATATGCTTCCACAAGATCTTGAACGGAGAGCTCTTGAAGCGACTGGCACAACGTTTCTATTAAGCTGAGCAGGAAACTCATGCATGCTTTCCTCAAATGTTGGTTCTTTCCACGAAAATCTGCTGCAATGTCTGGATGTCTTTCAAATATATGTCTCACAGATTCTACCTGCAAGTGAAAAAAAGATGTACAACAAAGCCTATGAGAGAATACTCTTCGGAGATAAGGAAACAGACGCAGACATGACCGCGCGCTCTTGTCAGGTAACAAGAATTTTGCAACATTCTATAAGGTTTTTTACCTGTGAAGTAAGAACTTGAAACCCATTGACATCAATGTTTTCCTTCAGTTCTTGAGTCTTGTTGAGTAAATCACAAGACTCTGGACCATCATCTAGCTTCGTCTCGCTCAGGTGTTCGGATACCTCTTCATATTCCTTTGATTCATCTGCTGTGACAATAACTTCAACAACTTGTACGTCAGCAGGAATCATGAGTTCTCCATTCACCAGAAACCCTTCCTTTTCATCGTGAAGTTTAGCGAGGGGAAGCATATATAGAAAACCCCAACCTAACCTCTCTTGATCAAACCAGCGATGTGTTTCTGTAGTAAATCAAGATCGAATCAAGTACTGCTTGAACTATAACCCTTATGGACTTAACTAGTTAGGAGGCTGAAGTAAGAATCACCTTTTACTACTGAGCGTTTCTCTGAAACCTGTTTCACTATAGTAAGCCGAAGATTAACGTATCTTCTCCATCCATCAGGAAATGATTCAAAATCAGCAACTTCAAGAAACAGAGAAAAGTAATCGACGTTGTTTCCCTTGGGAGACGCCTGAAGAAAACAACAAGAAACGAGTCACTAAAACCATGGAAGATAAAATCCTATATATATGTAAATCGAACAAATGAAACACTTGAAAAATAACATATCTTATTACCATTTGCAGTCACCGATTAAGATTGGATCAGAATAACATCTCTCAGATTGCAAAGAGGAGAAGTTCTTTATCACCCAAGCAAACTTCTTACCAACTTGATTGGTCATTGATGTAATAAAGATTCTTCCCTATCAAAACTACAAGACTTGAAAGAAAGAAAGTATCAGAAAATAACTCCTTTGAGTGATTATCACACACAAAAATAAACTCGAATGAGAGAAGCAACAAGCTGGAATAAAATAGGGAAGGTGTTCGATCGAGAAGTCATTTCTTATTCGAGCAATTTCATATTTGAAGAATTTCAAGTTGAAGTCACTCGAGGACGAAGAATTTCATATTGAGACGATAAAGGAAAAAGTCTTGTTTGACACCATGTCGCAACTTGAAATTCTTGAAGGAAGAAGAGAAACATTCATTGTTACAAAGAGGATCGGAGACATGGACGAAAGAAAGATATGTTTACCTTACAGAGTCGCGAGAGAATTATGCCTTTAGAGGAGGTTATACCTGCACCTAACCTGAAACAGAGGGAGATATATATGAATAAAAATGCATGAATCTCGAGTAATGTGCACGAATGTAAACAGTCTTAAGTCCCTTCGTGACTTGATACTCTGCCATAATTACCAATTAATTAATTGTAAGACTGATGAAAATTGGAATCGACTTTTCGAGAGCCACTCTCTGTTCATACTTCAAAGAGATTGCTTTATCATCAAGAAACTCAGTGTTTTGTACAAGACTTGTTTTTGGATTCTTAAAAAGATTGGAGAGAGTAAATGCAACGCAAAGGGACGAGAGTAGTACTTCTCATCTTCAAAACCCCAAGTGAACTGTTTCTCTGTTTGATCACCCATTAACGTTGATGAGAAATTATCACCAGAGCATGAAAATAATTTATCAATATGAAGTTGGGTTTAAAGAAAGAGTGTATGGAAGATGTCTTAGGTTTAGGGTTTAAGGAATGAGAGTATAGAAATGTCTAACGTCACTGACTGGGCCTAGACTTGAAATAAAACCAAACCATAATTTTAATTTAACCAAGGTGAATTAAACCGGTTTTTGTTTGATCGTCAGGTGTTTTTTTTTGTTTCTCTTAAAATTGAAGTCAATCGACCATTCTTAAAATCGGCACCAATATTTTTTTTTTGAAAAACTCTTGGCACCAATATAAAATCAAATCAAACTAAGCCAAACTTTGATCTATACAAAATAAGTTGGTTTTGGTAAATTTGTATTAGTCAGAGGAAATAGTTATTGAACCAAACTCGATTCTAAACCAAAAGACTTAAAAGATTTTATACGTACATTGAAATATTCAAAAACGAGCAATTGTGATCTACGTTAGGAACATGACACGTCTCCAACACAAGTCTGATGTGTCGATCCAAGAATCCATTATAAACATCTGTTAACACTCTCCAGCTTCCACCTACTCAGTTATGCTCACTAACATTACGTAATCAAACAATACATATAAAGTGAAGTCAGTGGCTAAAGTCGAATAAAAAACCATACCAACAAAAAAAAAACCTAAAACGTTCGGACAAAAAATGGAGACTTACGTTGATGCGATTGGTGCTGGTGACACGGCAGGTACAACGACGGTGAAGAAGACGAACAAAAAGAAGTTAAAGGTTATGGTTGCGATTGACGAAAGCAAGAACAGCTTCTATGCGTTGGAATGGGCAGTTGAACATCTCAGAGATGTTATTAGTGCTGAACCGGAAACCGATCAAGAAGGCGGTTTGCTTACGTTGGTTCATGTTCATCCGACGTACCTTCAATACATCTACCCTTCTGGTGGAACAGGTGAAAAAAAAAATATATTCTCTTTTTGTGCATGAAAAGATGGGAATTGATTCATATACATATTAAGAGAGAGAGAGAGTGTAAATTTTTAGCTTCGGCAGTTTATGCGACAGATTCAGTTCCTGAATCAATGAGAAAAGCGAGAGAAGAGAACACGAACAAGTTGTTCACACGGGCATTGGAGATATGCCGAGGCAAAATGGTGTGTGATTTCTATACATGTCTATATGGTTTTAAATCTCATGGACTCGATTTCGATACATTGAGATTTGGTTTTGTGTTTGTAGGTGAAGACGGAAACGAAGATACTTGAAGGAGATGCTAAGGAGATGATATGCCAAGCGGTCGAGCAAACTGACGTGGACCTTCTTGTTGTTGGTAGCCGTGGACTCGGCATGATCAAAAGGTTAAGACAACTTTGATCTTGGTCTGACCGAAAGAAGAGAATCAAATGAAATTTCGGGTTTTGATTTGTGAACATTCATTCATTTGTGGTGTTTGGAACTATATGCAGGGCGTTTTTAGGGAGTGTGAGTGATTACTGTGCCCAACATGCGAAATGTCCGATTCTCATTGTGCGACCACCCAGAGAAACCTCGACTAGTAAGCAATAAAGGAACACAAGAACAAGTGTGAAAAAACCATGTACTGATCACTTTCTATTTAATTCCGTTTGTAGCAAATAAAGAGAAAATAAAAGAGAGTCAATAACAATTTTGTTTTATTTTCATTGTACATTGCAATCACATGACTCTAGTCCAGATCACATTGGTTTCCTTTTAAGTTTTTTTTTTCTTTTAAATAACTAGAGATACTGCAAAAACACGAAATTCAGCCCAATCAACTTTACGTTTGTATTGATTCTAAACCGGAAACCGGTTTGATCGTCTGGTTAAAGCACTTCAAGAGTAAACAGACGCTATACAGTTTCTAAATGCAAGTAAAAAGATGGAACGAGACACGAACGGTACAGTACAAAGCCAAACGTAGTACTTAGCGACTTGGTGTTTGTTATCCCTGCATTTGACCAAGTTATATCATAATGACTTCTTTGTTAGTAGTGTCTAAACTCAAAAGGTGTGTTAGGATATAGAACTCTGGTTCGGACAAGTTTTATACCTGTTGGCTCATAAGGATCTCCACTGCTACGGTTAGATCATCATCTGCAGCAGCAAGCGCAACCTCCACTTGCGTCTGAATTTTACCCAGAGATTGTTAAGACAATTATGTCAATATTTGTTTCTCATCATGGAAAAGCTCAAGAAACGTACCCTTTCGAAGCCCATGGCGACTAGTTTCTGGATTTGTTCTTCAGAAGCAGCGCCACGACCCTGCGTCTAATGGTTACAATGAGAGAAAAGCTTCTAGATACTTTGAAAGGGCTCATGTCTGCAAGCAAAAATCTAAAACAAGGAACTAACCTGGGATTGAGGCAGGACTGCTACATTTGCTATTGGAACCTGTCTGCAAACGGTTGACATATGAGGGTGAGGTTGAAGGAATGGTGGCATAGTAAGATAATAATTCATACATTGACGAAATCAATTACCTTGTAGTGGGGTTTGGCTCTGTCGTGCCGGTCAGACTTGCATCAGAAAGTCGGTCTGGAGAGCTGTTATCTTCCAGAAGTCTAGCATGGAGGTTTGGGTCTGTTTCTCCATCTGGACCGGTTGGATTACGAGTAGTACTAAGAGTTCTACCTCTTCCCGGAAATCTACTGTCCTCAGAAGACTGCAAATAGTAAGGTTAGATCATAGATGTGAATGCATCCGCCAAGGCGAAGAAAAGTGACTGAAAAGAATTAGTATGAGCGTACCTGATTAGATGCTTCCCTCTGTGGCAACCAAGAAGACAACGATCTCCAAGCGTTTCCTGTAGAGAAACCACTGTACAAAGAAAAATGTCATTACGGTGTTCTCTAGGCAAGCAGTTCAGTTTTTCGTATGTAGTTAGGGATTCGCACCTGGATGTCGTGTTTTGTACAGAATAAGTGGGCATGTAGCTGGAAGGGTTCCCACCAGTGCACATAATGAATTTGGGTCGCCTTATGCAGCTAGACTGGAGAAGGACATATGGAATCTTAATGAGCAACACTTAGTTCAGAGAGACATATGATTGCAAGCCACATATCAAAATACAGTAAAACTACAAAGTGGTTGGCAATTAACGTTGTCATTAGTAGCTGTAAATAAAGTGGTACGAGGTTTTGGTTCTCGAATGGCTTCTCGGTTAACAAAAGAAACGAAACATTAACAAGCCAAATCTTCTGAGGTACTTACCATCCAGGAGGCTGACTCAATGGTGGAGAAAAATGAAGAGCCAGGCATCAGGAAATTGAAGAGGCCATAAGAATCTGAAATTTAAAGGGACGAACAGATTAGTGCCAAACAAAATGCAGGTATAGAAAGCAGAAGGCCATGAAACAGGTAAACAAAACATACATGAAAATCCAGATAGGATGCCACATAGGTGTCCGAGCAGTGAAACATTCGACATGAGAAGCTGGAATGCTATCAATAAGATCCATGGATATCTGCAAATGGATACAAATTTTACATCATATGTACAAACAAAAAATACAGGTGGACATTAAGATGCCGACAAGCAAGACAAGGAGCTTACAGTTTAGCAGGCACGTTGAAGAGACCAAACACACTGCATAGAGAAAGATAGGAGCAAATCAAGATATATGAGAGGCCTCATGAACACAAAGAATTCGCAAAATAACCCACACACAGAAGACATAAAACGGTATCTCTTAAAAATATATGTGCAGAAGGCACTTTCACAGGCATGTGTAGCATTAACATGATGGAAGAGACTGTTCTCAATTCTAACAAGAAGCTAATATATGCTTGCATTTTAATATCCATAGACAAGGCTTACCTCCTAGAGGTGACTCCACTGAGACTTGTCTCAATGACAATCATAGAAAATAAGATTCCAGAAAATCCAATCGCGCATTCATTCATAAGATAACCATACTGATAGAAGGGATTAAATGCCGCCAAGGATGCTATAAGAAGATGCAATATGGCATTGGTCGTTGCCAGCAAAATGGTCAGGTAAAACAAGCGGACAGATCCCATGATTCTCTCCAGCTCAGAGCCCATAGGAACCAATGCCATCATGTTGAACAGAACGTGAAGCAGTGATCCATGAAAAATAATGGCTGTATAAAACCTATAAACTGCACAACAGAGAAGGAGAAAAGAGTGAGCAAGAGAAAAACAATTAGGACAGTTCGGACATCTCGATTAAAACGCAATGAATCTACATAAATAAACCAGTTTACAAGACAAAATATCTTTTAGAAAATGTAAAAAAAAAATTAGTGACAATAGGGATATCATCAACAACTTGGATAATTAGTTTCAAGAACATAAATTAGCAAACTTAAGAATCCCTTCTACATGAAATACAAGCCTCAATACTACGAGAAAATACCTTGGAACCGCGAAAGAACTGCTGAGGGTAAGAAGCATACTTCATAGAAAGTGTCATATCCAGTTAAGAGGCATATAAGGTAAATGAGCCCACAAACTACCACCACCGATGACGTGAGGAACGGTATTGCATTCCACCATTGTCCAACTCTAGTTTGAATCCCAGCCTATGACAAAATAAGAATCCAGAACAAATCACAACCGACCCTATTACAAGACATTCACCAGTTTAAAAACTAAACCTTGTGCCAATCTCTGCTTGTCTGGACATGGAAACTTGATTCTCTGATTCCATATCAAATATCTATATCCTTGACCTATTTGACTTACAATAGTCAGATTGATCCAGAGTCACTATAATGGTTGTGCTTTCATATTCAGACCGGTGAAGTTCTATTACAATACCCAGAACTCAAGAACTTACTGAAACAACACAATTTCACGGATCAAAATACAAACAGAAGCTATATTATGAAGAGACTGTTCCTACAACGAACGATTGGCCACGAAACTGAAGCTATGCCGAATCGAATTGGTAATTACTAGTAGTAAACTCTACCGAATTATCAGAAATTCGTACTGATTTTCTGCTATCAGCTCACTATGAGTTTCTCGGTAATCAAACAAGCGAAAACCTCAGCAATTTCTGACTAAGATCAAGGAAAATAGTTGATCAGACATGGAAATTTTTAGCAGATCTCACCTCGGTAACAATGTTCGGTCTCATTCCCGAAGTCGCAAGAATTAGTTCTCTTCTCTGCTGATTCTGTGCGTTTGAATTTCGATGACCATGGAAGAAACCTTTACTTCTTCTCTCTCACACCGTAAAAGACGGACTCTTCTCGAGATCTTAACTTCTTAACCCGGTTTATCACTTTGGTTCGGGTAGTGGTTGGCGAACCGAATCGAACCGGGTTCATTTAATTTTATTTATTACTTTCAGTTTCGAACCGAATCAAAATGTGGGTTTCTGTTCTACTGATTGGATCGATCTAAATATCATCACTATTCGCAAACATTGTATATCATCTATTGGTAATGCAATAAACTATCAATAACCAAAACTTTGATATTTCAACAACAGAGCTTTCATTCACCAAAAAAACTATTCAACATAAAATCTGCGGTTGCAACAAGATACAGAACAGAGAACGATAATGAGAACTCCAAGACCAGTTGAGAAATGAGATGACCATTGATGGAAGACATGAGCGGTCTCCCCCACAAACGATGAAGTTGAGACATCGGAAACCTGAGATTGGTTAAGCCGCGCATCATCATCAGCTTTTAAAATAAGAAGAACAAGACAGGAAAGGTATTGCTTTGTTCCTTGTGGTAGATTAAAAAGATACAAGAACCATCATTAGAGAAGCAATTTATAAACAAGTCAATATAGATGATGGTAGATGAAAAGATGGACAACTTACAACTAGATGTCTTCTTCCAAGCCTCCTAATCTGCTACCTGGATCATAACTTATAAACAGTCGAAACTCGTTTCCGAGTTTGCTAGAGTGATGAGGCTTAAACACACATGGACGAACACCCAATAGCTCAGCCGCCCGATCTCTCTGCACCTCTCCTGCAAGAGGTGTAATATCTCCCAGTTAGAAAAACATAAAATCCTACGAAATGGACTTGAGAAAAGAGAAACCATTGATGTACCTGTGAGCAGAAGCAACAAAGACTCTACTGGACTTGCGAGGAACGAAATTGTTTGGGTAACTCTTTCCAAACATTCTTTACTCTGCCAAGCATAAAACGGATCAAGATCACTAATCTGCTTATTAGAATGCACTCAAATACATTTATGTTCCAAAGAATAGCAAACAATAGAAACACAAAACCATCATAGATTAATGATGTCCTCACAAGTACTTTATGCATGAAATGTGTTGGATGATAATAATAATAACGCGGCAGAGAGCCACAAAGAATCTATCTTTAAGAACTAAGAATTAAAGCCATGACCATAACCAACTTATAAAACTCTATTGGTAAGAATTCGTCTTCTAACTTTCAAACCAGCCTAGCCTGTTTAGCAAAACGCCTACACACACTTTTTCTTAAATCTTGTTCTGATTTTGGACTTACTATAATCTTTTAGAAGAACTCTACAGTATAAGATCAGGAAGGTCTATAAATGACATTGTATGTATAAGCAATGCCCATCGAACATAAGCTTCTTGAATGTCACAAGCTAAGAACTTTAAAAAGTTGAAACTGAAAAGCTAAGAACTTGAAGAAAATTTTACCAAGTAGGGAGGATCTGCAACGATTATATGGAAGCAATGTTTCAGCTGCAATGGCAGATCTTCTGGTTCATTGTAATCATAAAACGTAAATTCACTTCCATATCTCTCAAATCTCATATCGTACTCCAGCAATTGCACCTGAAGACTCGGATCTTTCTTCTGCCTCATCACAAATCAAACCCAAGACACATAAATTTAGCATCATCAACAACAAAAGCATCAACATTTACCAAAACAGATTCGATACTTCTTCGAAACACTGATCAATCGTACCTTGAGATAAACGTAGAGAGTAGGACAAGCGATGCAAGCGATTCGACAGCTTGAGAATCTCTTAGACAGAGTGACCACTTCCTCAGCTACACTCTCTGCTGTTTCAGGTTCGTACCAGAACTGACTAAGTCTCCAATCTTCCGTTACCAGCTCCACTTTATCAGAATCTTCTCCTCCGGCGACGGAAGACGGCGGCGGTGTGCTCGAAACGGTCTTGTTCTGATCGGCTAGAAATTCCTGGAGCGCTGCTACTGCTTGAGAGCTCAATACTAGAGGATCGTCATCTTCTACATCTCCGTCTTGTGGAGCTGAAACTTCGCCGTTTAGTTTCCGGAGCTCATCTTCTCCTTCCATTGAGTTTCGGCGTCGGAGTTTGGGGATAAAGTTTGATTCGTCGGAAAAGGAGTGGACTTAACCGACACGGCCAATAAGCTGGTTTAGTGGTTACTAGTGATTAGGGTTTTGGTTCTGGTTGTGTTTGTAGGGAAATTACACAAAAAGTCACCAATTTTTGGAAATTTCTACAAGATACATAAATTTTTAGTGTTTTGAAGATTTCTACAAAATACATAAATTTTGGTGTTTTTGATATATGTAGGTTATAGTGGAGATACCTTTCATTTTGCTACAAATCACAAATTAATTAATACAATATTCAAAAAATCTTATTGGTATTTTTATACCACTCTTGTTTATTATTTATTTAATTATATCGTTAATTCGTTTATTACTAGTATTTTTTCCAATTGTTTTATGTTATCCATCAAATTTATAATTAAATAAATAAACTGTTATTTGTTCACACAAATACATATAAGTTTTGTTTAAATGAAACTTGTAAACTCCTCATCTAGAAAAATTAGCTTGTATTTTTGTTTTTAAGTCCGCACAAAAAAAAAAAATTATGAAAATTGATGCAAAAAGTTGGTGATTTTTGATGGATTCTTTTGGTTGGGTCAAACTTTGAACTTTTTTTAAAGTTAACATGCTGTTTATAATTCCAAAATTTTCCTAATTAACGCCGTTAATATAACTGGACGGGAAACAAAACTGTGCCGTTTTGGATCGGCCAAATTTAGGACGCGAGAAGCCAACCAAATTTACAGTGCGATCGTGTAGAGTTCTCTCGCTATGTTTAGGAGCTCAAAGACGAAAAAACAGAGGATTCTATTTTCTCCCGACCAATGGAACACATTCGCATCGATAGATTGAGATTTCATGAGAATCTCATAAATCAGAAATGGCCGCCATTTTCGTTCTCTCTCACGTTCCCATCTAATCCTAGACACCAACCCCATTCAAGAGTTTTCGTAAGTACCTCTTTGTCTCTATCATTTCGTCTCATGGGTTGTGTTTGACTTGCATTCTCGAGGTCTGCTTCTTGTTGGTATTTTTTTTTTCTCCTGAAATACAAAACTTGGGATTCTCGTACTTTTAGGTCAATGTGACATGATTTGTACATGAATTTCTTGTGTTTTGGTGATTAGAAAAGGCAAAGCATGAAAATTTAGAAACAAGATGGTGAAAATTTTGGAAATTGGAGTGTTTTATTGGTGATCGTATTGTGTTTGATGAAATGTCTCAATGGTTCATTTTCAGGGACGTAACAAGGATATGCTTGAATCTACTTTCGAGTGAAAATGGGTTTGTATTCGTGACAACTTCTATGAACCTTTTTTTTTCCCCCTTGGTTGGTTAATAATGGAGCTTTGGAATACATATTCTGGTAAATTTGACGATCTAGTTCTAAGATGCATTTGTCTTGGTTACGCAGAAACAAAGACCATTCTTCGATCAATCAGCTTTAATGACAGTGACTCGGATTCTACCATCACTGAATCACCTGAAACCAGAAAGACGCTATACAACAGATCCCTTAGTGTTAAAGGGACTCAACTATCCAAAATTTCTACAGGAGATGTGGAGAACACCTTTTCTGGAAAACCTTTGACTTTTATGAAAGAAGATGACAGATATAAAATGCGAAGATGGCAACCTTTTTCCGAAAACGATATTGGGAATGAGTTTTTAGCGTTATTAGGTGACGGAAGATACCAAGCGGCGTTAAAGTTGCAGAAGGTTTATAGAAGCTTTCGTACCAGAAGAAGGCTAGCTGATTGTGCTGTAGTCGTTGAGCAAAGATGGTTCGTACAGCTATAATTGTTGGCACCTCGTAATAAAATTATTTGGTTAGTAACTAAATGGAATTTTGCAGGTGGAAGGTACTTGACTTTGCTGAACTTAAAAGAAGTTCTATATCATTTTTTGAAATTGAGAAGCATGAGACTGCAGTCTCACGCTGGTCTAGAGCAAGAACAAGAGCTGCAAAGGTAAGATTAAGCCCATCAAACATGTTGGTTATGGTCCCATTTTTTTTCCCTCGCTCCAATCTTTAACTCATGATTTGACAATTTTATCGCTTAGGTGGGTAAAGGCTTGTCAAAAGACGAGAAAGCTAGGAAGTTGGCTTTGCAGCACTGGCTTGAGGCAGTAAGAATATTCTTGTACTATGTATTTTGCTGTGGTTATAAGTTTTGTGTAAAGCCATTTGTGATCTTAATTGTCTAGCGTAACAGATTGATCCTCGACATCGCTATGGCCACAATCTGCAATTCTATTATCATGCCTGGCTCCACTGTGACAGTAAACAGCCCTTTTTTTATTGGTAAGTTTGCGATTACACAACCAAAAGTATGACAGTATCAGGAGTACATACGTTTTAGGAGCTAACATCTAACTTTGGACATGTAGGCTTGACATAGGACAAGGAAAAGAATTGAACCACGAAAGATGTCCAAGGTCAAAACTTTACCAACAAAGCATCAAATACCTTGGTCCGGTGAGTTTCACACTCTAGTTTATGTGTTTGGTAGACCAATTCTGATGAACTTCAGTATTGTATTCTATTCAGCAAAACGTGATAGACAAATGTTTTTCGGAAAACAAATCGCTTTGCGATGTAACTGACATGCTTTTTTGATAATGCTTTATTCTTTCTAACAAACAGACTGAAAGGGAGGCATATGAAGTGGTAATCGAGAATAGGAAACTAATCTATAAGCATAGTGGGATAGTTCTCGACACAAAAGAAGGTCCTCCAGATGCAAAGTGGATTTTTGTTTTAAGTGTATCTAAGATATTGTATGCTGGAATGAAGAGAAAGGGTAACTTTCAACATTCGAGTTTTCTAGCCGGTGGAGCTACATTATCTGCCGGAAGAATTGTTGTTGACGATGGTGTTCTTAAGGTGAAAGAAAGGATTTTCCTTGGGCTGTTCTCTTATGCAAAAAGAAGAGAATTAATGCTATGCTAAAACTGTGTGCTAAGTTTGAGTTCTTTGGATGATCTTTTCAGGCAGTCTGGCCTCATAGTGGGCATTATCTTCCAACAGAAGAGAATTTTCAGGCGTTCATGTCGTTTCTCAGGGAGAACAATGTAGACCTCACCAGTGTAAAGGTAAATCTATTCCGGTCTGAGTTTTAAGTCATCTACATTTCATAGTTTTGGATCTGGTTTGTGTATGATTCACGCAGTTACAGAGACTTTCATTTTTGCTTTCTGTAGAAGAGTCCAGATGAAGAAGATGGAGAAGCTCATTCTAAGGTCAAGAGAATGCCTTCAAGAATCAAAGCATCCGAGGAAGACGGAGAAGCTCATGCTAAGGTCAAGAGAATTCATTCAAGAATCAAAGAAACTGAAGAAGAACCATTTGACTTTGTGGACGCAGAGACCGGTCTAAGTCCGAACACTAAACCCAACAATCAGCCAGAGCTACCAACGTTAACAAGGTTCCATTCAAAACTTTCAAGCCAGGAGATTCCAAATGAAGACAACAACGAGATCGAGGATAATCAGGATGATGAAGAAGAGCCTGAAACCCCTTCACAAGGGTATGAAACAGCTGAAGAGATATTCATAGCCGAGGAAGAGTTCACATACCCGAAATCGAATCTGTTCGATGAAGACATTGAAGAATACGAGAAGCCTGTCCTGAAGGAGAAGATAATGAAACGTATAGATTCACACAAAGGAATCAAATCTTACCAGTTAGCGCAGCGACTACATTCAAGATGGAGTACAGGTGCAGGACCTAGAATCAGTTGTATGAGAGATTACCCTTCAGAGCTCCAATTTAGGGTTCTTGAGCAAGCTCAACTATCTCCAAGAGCTTCAAGCTCCTCTAACCTATCTCCTTTTGCCCCGGTTAGGACACGAGGAACGAGTCTTGGGAGAAGTCCTTTGGCTGAAGAGCTTGAGATGCTTTAGGGCTATATACATATATGATGCAATTGCTCATTTGATGAAGTGACCGGCTTTAATATTTTTTTGCTACGCAAGGTGCAGAACTAGGGCTTAAATGAAGAATAGTGTGTTCCTTGTTCTACAAGTTACTAGGGCTTAAATAAAGAATAGTGTGTTCCTTGTTCTACAAGTTACCTTTCCATTATCTTTTGTTTCTGTAGTAATATGTTTTTTTTGTTTCAACACTGCCGTGTGATTATTTTTGTAATTTATTGAGTGATAATTAATCTTCACTAATTTTTAATTGTCCATGAAAATATTAATCCAAAATAAATCAAACCAAGCCGGTCAATATCACCTAAAATTGATTTGAAGCTAAACCATATACGGACAAAACCCGGTTCTATTGTCTATTATCTATTATCTATCTTTTATTAATAAATTAATTTATTTATCCTTCTCATACTCTCTCTCTCCCCCGCAACTCGCGAACACAGAAAACCCTAGATCTTCAATCGGAGAAGACAGCTCCTCGTCGGCGATTCCTTCCACCCACGGCGGCTACGAATTCTCAGGTCTCTATCTCTTTCTTCGATTATCGAATACGGATCTGCCTTCTCTTTTCTGTATGGTTCTATGCTCTGAATTGAGCTGTTCACTGTCTCTGTGGTTCTTCGCTTCTTCGGAGATTTCAATTCTCTGTCTCTGCTTTCTTCTGATTTTGATTCTCTATGGTTTATTTTTCAGTTTACGATTCGTCCGTTTCCTTTTTCATTTTCATGGTTCTTAGTAAAGTGTGATTCTTTTTCTCGTTCTGTCTTTTTTTCCTCTAAGAACTGAGATTGATGTGTTTTTGATATACATGACTCAATTGGGTTGCCTCGAGTTACTTAATCTTTTCTTTTGCATTGTGTTTTGTTTGTGGGATGCAGATTCTCCTTGCTTCCATTGCCTAAAGTTTACCTCTCCGGCTAAGAAAGATGTCGAAGTTCTTTGCTCAGGTTTTCCTTCGAATCTTGTATACTTCTCGATAAATTCGTTAGCTTGGTCTATTGGCTTGCCTCATTTGTTGTACTTACTTAACTTTCTCATTGTACCTTGTTCACCAGCCTGGAAGTGACAGTGAACATGAGAGTGACGTTGAGGAAGATTTGGAAGAGGTTCAAGATACCAATGCTGGTGGTGCCTCGCGTTACCTTCCAGGTGCCAGTGACAGTGACGACGATGATCTCCGTAAACGTGTTGTTCAGCCAGCCAAAGACAAGCGTTATGAAGAGATGGTTAATACCGCGGAGCAGATGAAGAATGCCATGAAGATTAATGATTGGGTTAGTTTACAAGAGTACTTTGATAAGATTAACAAGCAGCTGGAGAAAGTTATGAGGATTACAGAGGCTGTGAAGGCTCCAATCTTGTACATCAAAACACTTGTGATGTTGGAGGATTTCTTAAATGAAACTCTGGCCAACAAGGAAGCAAAGAAAAAGATGAGCACTAGCAACTCCAAGGCCTTGAATTCAATGAGACAGAGATTGAAGAAGAACAATAAGCTATATGAAGAAGAAATTAATAAATATAGGGAGTCTCCGGAAACCGATGAAGTGAAGTCAGAGGATGAAGATGCGGAAGATGAGGAAGAGGAAGAGGAAGATGAGGAGGATGATTCCGAGGATGATGTTATTGTAGAGGCTGAGTCTGAAGAGAATGACAAGACTGGTGATCCCTCTTGGGAGAAGATGCTAAGCAAGAAAGATAAGCTTATGGAAAAGTTGTATAACAAAGATCCTAAGGAGATCACATGGGACTGGGTTAACCAAAAATTCAAAGAAGTTGTGGCTGCCCGTGGCAGGAAGGGAACTGCACGATTTGAACTGGTTGATCAGCTTACACACCTGACAAGAATTGCCAAAACTCCAGCACAGAAACTTGAAATCTTTTTCAGTGTTATTTCTGCACAGTTTGATGTGAATCCTGGTCTCAGCGGCCACATGCCTATTAATGTCTGGAAGAAGTGTGTGAATAACATGCTTACGATACTGGACATTCTTGTCAAATATGATAACATCATTGTCGATGACACGGTTGAGCCTGATGAGAATGAAACTTCAAAACCAGAAGATTTTGATGGGAAAATTCGGGTCTGGGGAAACCTTGTTGCATTCGTGGAGAGGATAGACACTGAATTTTTCAAGAGTTTGCAGTGCATAGATCCTCATACACGTGAGTATGTGGAGAGATTGAGAGATGAGCCGATGTTTTTAGCTCTTGCTCAAAACATCCAGGACTACTTTGAGCGGACTGGTGACTACAAAGCTGCTGCTAAGGTAGGCCTTAGACGAGTTGAGTTAATTTACTACAAGCCTCAGGAAGTTTATGATGCCATGAGGAAACTGGCTGAGCTGGTGGTGGAAGAAGAAGAAGATAGCGAGGAGCCCAAAGAGGAAACAGGTCCCCCTCCTTCATTCATTGTTGTTCCAGAGGTTGTTCCTCGTAAGCCTACCTTCCCCGAGAGTAGTCGAGCTATGATGGATATTCTCGTCTCCCTTATTTACAAACATGGAGATGAACGGACTAAAGCCCGTGCAATGTTATGTGATATCTATCACCATGCTTTAGTGGACAAGTTTGGTACTGCCAGAGATTTGTTGCTGATGAGTCATCTCCAAGACAATATTCAGCACATGGACATCTCAACCCAGATCCTCTTTAACAGGTCCATGGCACAGCTTGGTCTTTGCGCATTCCGGGTTGGAATGATTACCGAAGCTCACAGCTGTCTCTCTGAGCTGTACTCTGGTCAAAGGGTGCGGGAGTTACTTGCTCAAGGTGTCTCACAAAGTCGATACCACGAGAAAACTCCCGAGCAGGTACACGTTTTATAGTTTGTATTACATAGTGTCTTCTGTTGCATCTCAGGTTCATAGAACTTGTTTCCTTCTTGTGTAATTGTGTTGTCAATGTTTGTGGTGTTTCATCAGTCTATTTATATTTAAAATTGAGCTAACTGTTTACAACCTTTTGGTCCCACCAGGAAAGATTGGAGAGGAGACGACAGATGCCATATCACATGCACATAAACCTTGAGCTTCTCGAGGCTGTTCATCTCATCTGTGCCATGCTACTAGAGGTCCCTAACATGGCAGCCAATTCTCATGATTCCAGACGCAAGGTGATCAGCAAGAATTTCCGTCGCCTGCTCGAGGTCAGCGAGAGGCAAGCATTCACTGCTCCTCCTGAGAACGTCCGTGACCATGTCATGGCAGCGACCCGAGCTCTCACCAAAGGAGACTTCCAAAAGGCTTTTGAAGTTTTGAACTCCCTTGATGTTTGGAAACTACTCAAGAAACGGGAAACCGTTCTTGATATGGTGAAGGCTAGCATCAAAGAAGAGGCTTTGAGGACTTACCTCTTCACATACTCGGCCTCTTACGAGTCCCTAAGTCTAGATCAGCTCGCCAAGATGTTTGATCTCTCTGAGAACCAAGTCCACAGCATCGTGAGCAAGATGATGATCAACGAAGAACTCCACGCAAACTGGGACCAACCTACACGTTGCATCGTCTTCCACGATGTCCAGCACAACAGGCTGCAAACCTTGGCGTTCCAGTTAACAGAGAAACTTGCTGTTCTTGCAGAGAGCAACGAAAGAGCAATGGAGGCTAGGACCGGTGGTGGCGGTCTGGATCTGAGCTCAAGGAGAAGAGACAACAATCAGGACTATGCAGGAGGAGCAGGTGGAGGAAAGTGGCAAGACAACATGTCTTACTCCCAAGGAAGACAAGGTTACAATAATGGCCCAAGGTCTGGTTACGGTGGTAACAGATCATCGGGACATGGTGGTCAGACAAGAGAGTGGTCAGGTCAGAACCGAGGGACAGGTGGTGGGTATGCAGGAAGAGGTGGAACAGGGAACAGAGGAATGCAGATGGATGGTTCGAGCCGTATGGTAAGTCTTAACCGAGGTGTTCGAGCATAGACACACTTACTTTGGGTTACATTCAGTTTACTTCAAAGCCAAAGGAGGAGAGAAATCATAAGACAGACTTTGTTGTTACTCTGTTTCTTAAACTGGTTCTAAGACCAGGATACTTTTTGTTTGTTCTGTTTTGGTTTTATCGACTTATCGTTAAGAGATTTTGATCTCATTAGAGGAACAAATAAATGTTTTGTTTTTTTACTGAATTTTGTTTCCTGTTGATCCGTTTCACTTATTTTTCTTAAAAATGTTTTTGTTCTCCTTTCAATTTTTTTATTTAATTAAAAAAGAAACCAAAGACTTTTTTTAAGCACAAAATTAATTATAATAGAATCTTTTGAAATGGCAATGACCATTAGAAAGTAAAGAATATTCAAGGAATTTGACTAAATCTGGGTTGACTCAAGTCACACGTAGACCAAGAAAGTGGTGTGTCTCAAAACTGGTGGCTATGAAATTTTCCTATTAAAAACTGAGTCTTAAATCTTTCGTCATTAATCAAATACTTAGTATTCTCCTTCTTCTCTCTCTCTCTGTCCTTCTCGATGCCAGCGAACATCCATTGGAGCTCCTCACTGTACGGCTCGAAAGACATCCCACGACGATGATAAATTGTCGACTAATTCTGATTTCTTAGGTTTTTTTTTTTACTTTAAAACCCAGGAAAAAATCAACTTCCTTTAATAAAATCTTTCTACTTTATTTTCCTCGATTCTCTCTCTCTCTCTCTTCTCTTTCTTGAAACGGGAAGGAGAGAGGAGGAGGAGGAAGAAGAAGAAGAAGATTCTAGAAAGATCAATGGAAGGATCAGGGACATGTCAAGGATTGATCCTTGTGAGTATTGTGACATGGATCTGTGTTTCCTCTTATCTGAAATTGACCCATAAATTTAGATCTCTTGTACAACCATGGGTCTCTCGTCAAGTCGTTGGTGATGTTCCTCTCATTCTCAATATCCAGGTGCTTAAAGCAATCAAACCCCTTTTAAGTAGTAGAATTGAAGTTGATTTTTTTGCCTTGACTTTTGTATTTGGGATTAGTAAAGTTTTTCTTGTGGAACTTGTTTTGCAGAAACATCAGAACAGAGTGTTGGATGCTTTCTTCTCATGTCTATCATGTGTTGTCTCTGTGCCCTTTTACACTGCTTTCTTGCCTTTGCTCTTCTGGGTAACATTCAAACCTTCTTCTTGAACATCAAAGTTGGAATCTTTTTTTTTTTCATGTGGATATGATTGTGACCCTGAAGACTACTGATCAATGAGTGTAATTGCGAGTTGATATTGCAGAGTGGACATGGTAGATTGGCTAGGCAGATGACTCTGTTGATAGCATTCTGTGATTACTTGGGGAACTGCATCAAGGTATTAACACATTCATTCTCTTAGTTTAGAAGTTTAAAAGGAGGAACTTTTGGTTTATACCGTCTTGTGTATTCAGGATGTCGTATCAGCCCCTCGTCCGAGCTCCCCACCAGTTAGAAGGATTACTGCCACAAAAGATGAGGAAGATAATGCAATGGAATATGGCTTGCCTTCTTCACATACTTTAAACACTGTTTGTTTATCCGGGTATGTTGTCCAATAGTTATTTCCTTGGTAGTAATGTTTGCTCTCGGCATTACAATGCCATGAGAAGATAAGAACGGCCAAGTAACCGGAATGCTATAGAATCCCATAGTTGAAGATAGTTCAACCATTGCTTACTGAGTTTATTCGGATAAATATGAAGCATTTAGAGGTTTTAACAATTGTCTCCTTATTGGTTGGTGTTTCAGATATCTGTTGCACTATGTGTTATCCTCTCTTGAACACGAAAATGCGTCTGTCCAATACTATGGATTTGCCCTTGCTTGTCTGTTGGTAGCCCTAATTGCCTTCGGTAAGATCAAACTCATACCAGAGAAATGCATTGTACTTTATAAGTATTTGATTTCTCAATTGACATTATTGTTTTTCTTCCTAGGAAGGATTTACTTGGGTATGCACAGTGTGGTCGATATCATCGCTGGTCTTGCCATAGGAGTCCTGATTTTAGGTCTTTGGCTTACTGTCGACGAAGAACTCGATCATTTCATTACCTCAAAACAGAACGGTAAGCATCATTGCTCCTAGTTTCACAAATGTTTCAACTTGCAAACGCCGAATAACAGATAAAGCCATGGCTCTGTGGATTGTGCAGTTAGCTCCTTCTGGACTGCTCTGAGTTTCTTATTGCTCTTTGCTTATCCGATCCCCGAGCACCCAACTCCAAGCTTCGAGTATCACACCGCCTTTACCGGGGTTGCACTAGGAATTGTAAGCAATCAAGAAATGTTAATAGAGTGCAAGTGTTAATAGAGTATCCAGGCAATGACCCTAGTTGATGATTTTTCTTGTCTTAGGTGACTGGAGTTCAGCAAACGTACAGCCAATACCACCACGAAGGAGCTCCACAGATCTTCTCACCAGAGCTTCCGGTTTCAGCCTACCTTGGGAGAGTCATGGTGGGGATACCGACCATACTCTTAGTGAAGTTCTGCAGCAAATCCCTTGCAAAATGGATCTTACCAACCGTATCCAACGCGCTTGGGATTCCTATAAGATCCAGCACGTATGTACCAAAGCTCAAGCTGGACAATGGATATGCGGATGCGAAGAAAACAGACGAAGCCAAGAACTCGGCTGGGTATTTGCAAAAACTCTGTGAATTCTTGAGCCAGGAGTCGTTTGATATTGACACTGGTATAAGGTTCTTGCAATACGCAGGCCTTGCCTGGTCCGTTGTGGATCTTGTTCCTTCACTGTTCTCTTACATTAACTTGTGACAACAGTTCGATTGTGGTTGTGGTTGTATAAAATCAATGCTTTTTATATGCCACTGTTCATATCTCGTAATAACTTGACCATCCATGGTGTGGCTTCAAAGAACTTTATATGATTACGTTAAATTAGAGGGGTGAAAAAGCAGGAATCGAAGAGAAGAATTGCATAGAATTAATTCAAAATAATATCTCACAAGAAACAGATTCTGATGCAGAAGAGAGCTGAATAAGTTCAGCCAAACACAAATATTCATGGGTGTTTTAAAGTTATGTGACCTCATTGCCTATATTACGCTATTCCAAGGGAGATGGCTAAATCGATATAAGGAGAAGCAACCTGGAACACAAATGCGTTGAACCAAACGGAATAAGCAGAGATCTTCAAAAACCAACACAGGACTTTGCAGCTGCGAGAATTTCTGACTCGTCTTCACAGGAAGTAGTCAGGCGTTCTTCGGGTAACATCTGGTTCTCCTCTCCTCGGGGCTGGTTCAAACTGTTTCATAATTTAGACTCCGGTTAGTTTTCTCCCCAGAAAAGAGGTTAAAACGAAGATTTCCAGACGTAATTTGGGTACAAACCTGAATGAACGTGTGGTTCCTGCAGTCATCGACCTCAAGAATCGAGGCCATGTTTCCACAACGATAGCAATAGTTTGGTGCACTGAAAATAGTAACCACCTTTTGCTCCTGTCAATTATAAATAGTGAGCAAAGAATTCTCAGGTTTGACTAATCTATGCAGGGAAGAGGAGTTTGTTTGTATTACGTGTGCCCAGTTGAATCCATCCATAACCAGCTGATGCGCTCGGGCGATCAATTTTAAGTTGTTAGTGTGGTTAAATTGCTCAGATATGTCCTACGCAAACAACAATGAAAAAAAGAAAGTCAGTTACACATTTATTTGGAAGGGGAAAAAAATGAGATTCAGGAAAGCTTCTAAAACTGTGGCTTTATAATTCAATACCTGACCAAATGTATATCCAGCACCACGAGGAGAGATCCCCCATCCACATCTGTCATCAGGATCAGACCATAATAAGTCACACATAGGTCCTTCATGCGGAACTTCTTGAACTCGATCAAAGTTCCTAATGTTGTCAAGGGTCTCGATAGAAGGTGACAATCCACCATGAAGGCAGAATATTTCCGACTCCACCTGTAAACAGAACATACAACATGAGATGGATAGCCTCGTTATTTGTTGGAACTAAAACTCTTCGAAAACACCCATCAGTTCAATCAAACAAGTTATTAGCTCCAAAAGGCCTTTTATCTGAGCAATATAAAAGATCATCTACTCTTTCTTCTAGAAAGTGTAAGTAGCAAATGCAATTTATATCGTCATTCACACCAGTTCAGACTACAAATCATCTAAAACCGAAGACACTTGCCAACAAAATACGCTAACACTCGCACAAGCATGCCTTAAAAAAATCAATCTTTTATATGCATGACAATGGGTCATCTATATTATAGGAGTAAGATACCAGATTAAACTTCTGTGAGTCCTAACTACATAAAACTGGAAAGAAAGGAGCAGCTTTATGTAGTAAAGTACTAACCAAGGCTGTCAACGGGAAATAGTCAAATAGGTCTGTAAATATTTTCCAAACATTCGCATTGCCGTACCTGCAAGTACAAGGAAGCTTTGTATTAGTGAAAAAAAGAAGTACCATGACATGAACAAAGTGAGTTAGCAGTTTCAACGTAAGAATGTTAGCCAGGAGACTCACTTCCGCAGGCATTCATCATAAAATCCATAAACCTGCGTAATCTGCCAGCGCGAAAAAAGTGTGTTAAACCATGAGATAAAATGGAGGACAGAAACATACAGAAAAAAAAATATAGGAAAACCTTAAGTGACTTGTAAATGTGTATAGCATAGACATGAATAAATAAATTGTAATTATAAACGGATCTCATCTAAAATTCATTGACAGAAAACAGAAAAAATATGTCAATACTGTATACCTCAGAGGCTCAGAACGTGAAGATACAAATAGAGAGACAAGGGAATAGCTTATAAAAAAATTAGTATACCTGACGACTTTCATGGTTTCCTCTAAGAATAGTGATTCGCTGAGGATACCGTACTTTCAGGCCAACTAACAGCTGGAATGGAATTAAATGAAGGAAAGGGTATCAGCACCATAAATTTAACAGACATACATAAAAGATAAGAAGAGAAAACATCCAGTATAGACACAGGATATTATATTTAACAACATAACAAGAAAATTATGTCTTTCTACTAGAAAATCAGGAAATTATTATTGAACAAAAAAGAAGTTTGCAGATGGTATAAACTTGGTACCGTAACAGTTTCAACAGAATAATATCCACGGTCGACATAGTCTCCCATAAATAGATAGTTGGTATCAGGGCACTGCAAAAGAGAGCAAGATGAACATTATTAGGTTTTGTAAAAGCTGGTGGTACATGGACAACAAAAATTAGAACCAGAAACGAAACTTAAGTCCCACTTTCAGTTTCAAATATAACCCCTGAGGAAAGGCTCCAAATAATTCTGATTATTCAGAGAGCATCCACTCAGACTTTCTATTCCCCAGCCAGAACTAATAATTGCTAGAAAAGATGCATGCTGAATAAAAAAGAACATTCTGATTGTGAGTAAGTATTATAGATGTTACCTTTCCCCCTATACGGAAAAGCTCTGCAAGATCATGGAACTGTCCATGAATGTCACCACAGATTGTCACAGGACTTTTGACAGGCTGCAGGCAGGAAAATATAAAAACTTAACTTGAATTAAACATAACAAAATGAATGTGCGCTCAAGTTACACAATCTACGACATGGGAACTATGATTTACCAAGAGATACAATAAGAAGAACTAACCTGGACGTTGCTTTCATCCATCAAGATCTCCTTAGCTTTCTCGCATAATGCTCTAACCTATAGAAAAAAAGCCAACACTGCACATGATAAGCTCATCATCTTTCACCTATTTTACTTCCTAAAGAGATACATGACTATAGTAATATCCACTGTCAAATAGGAGACACCAAATTTGCCACAAGCAGCAAACAGAATCATTTCCAGCCAAAAAGACCTTTAAACAGACATTGATCAGTTTTCCCTCGATATTAGCTCCAAAAGGCCTTTTATCGAGTTGCAACATCAACGAATACTATTTTCTCAAAATGATAAATTTTCAAAATCAGTAATGCATCTAATTGATGAGATTTGATTTTGTTAATCACATATCCGAAATGATAATTTTGATGTGGCTCAGACAAACCCCACACCACCTAATCACCTATTCAGGACCATAATTTTCTCGTGAAAGGATATAATCAAAATCCAATTGATTCAATCCATAAAACTGCAAGTGGAATGAGAATATACACACATGTACGTCGACCTCTACTAATCCCAGAAGATCTTGTGGAAAAATTAGATATCGATTCTCACAGGAAAATCTGAGATCCAATCATTGATACGGACCAAATTCACCCGAAAAAACGAAAAAAAAAATTGTAATCAAAGACAATCGCAAGCACCTGTTGCTCAGAGAGGGGCTTGCACTGCATGAGCTGCGAGATCTGCTCATCTAGATCGAGGGTTGAGTCGGTCGGAAGCGAATTCGCGCCCATCTTTTTTGCTCAGTTTCCTCTTTCCTCAAGTCGGATCGGGAAAAGAGATCAGAAAGCAGGACGAGGTTTCCAGATCAGGGGGCAGCCCTAACCCTAAATTGGATGGTTTCTGCGTATTCTTCGCTTTTTCTCTCTCTCTCGTGTGCGTGCAGAGTGAGGCTGAGAGGAAATCGAAATGTGAGAGGCGCGTGAGGGAAATGGGCGAGTGGGTTTGTAGCTTGTCTTGAATTTACTATAATACCCTTCCTCTTTTGAGATCTAATTTTGAAAGACACATATGGTAAATTTGGAATAACTGTACAACTATTTTTTTTAAAAATCTTATTTTCGATATCTTTACTATAAGATAGGTTCTTGATAAAGTAGAATGGCCATTTCTTAAGGAGATGATGGCTAATTTAGGCTTCTCTGAGATTTGGTGCAAGTGGATAAAAGTGTGTAAGCTCGGTTACTTATTCAGTTTTGGTGAATGGTTCACCCACTGATACAATAATTCTTCATAGAGGGATTCGACAGGGCTGTCCATTATCACCTTATTTGTATCTAATATGTACTGAAGCTTTGTCATTTTTACTCAAGGAAGCTCAAAATCAGAAGAATATTTCAGGATATCAAGCAAGTGCAAAAGGTCCTATTATTACTCATTTGCTTTTTGCTGATGATTCTCTATTCTTTTGCACGGCAACCAAGGAGGAATGTGATCACCTTATAAGGTTGCTACGAGTATACAGAGAAACTTTAGGACAAGAGGTAAATTTCCTAAAGTCGGCTATATCATTCTCAAGAGATACTCCTGTATCTGTGAAAGATGAAATAACTCAGCTTACTGGTATCCAGAAGGTTGGTGGGTTTGGAAAATATTTAGGTCTCCCTGAAATGTTTGGTAGAAGTAAACTGGATTCTTTCTCTTATTTGGTTCAGAGAATGATTAAGAAAGTAGAGAACTGGTATTCAAAGTTGCTATCTCCTGCAGGAAAGGAGATACTTATTAAATCAGTTCTAACATCATTGCCAACTTATTGTATGTCCTGTTTTCTACTTCCTAACAACCTGATTGAGTGATTGACTGCAATTATAAGGAAATTATTTTGGTCTTCTCATCAGGACAAAGCTAAAACGCACTGGATTGCTTGGGACAAGATTACTAATTCAAAGAGAGCAGGAGGTCTTGGGATCAGGGACTTAAGGGATTTTAATATTGCTTTCCTTGCAAAGCAGAGCTGGCGTATGTTGCAAAATCCAAATTCTCTGGTAGCCAGACTGTACAAAACTAAGTATTTTGATAAAACAACGTTGCTAGAGGCCAAGCAAAAATGGACCTCGAGTTATGCTTGGCGAAGCATACTCCAAGGCAACAAGTTGTTGAAGAATGGTTTGAGATGGAACATTGGCAATGGAGAGATTGTTTATGTTTGGAAAGATCAATGGCTTCCTACATATCCGCCTGTTTCACCAATGCCTAAAGAAGCCATAGAGGATCCTAACTTGAAGGTAAAAAATCTCTTTTTACCTGGTTCAACATCTTGGGACAGAGAGAAATTGACAGCTTTAATCCATCCAAATGATATTCCCCTAATTTTGCAACTCAGAACATCAATCACAGGGGTACAGGACAGCGCCACTTGGATGCATACTTCTCATGGAGCTTATACAGTGAAGTCAGGCTATAATTATCTCCGAAATTTAAAAGGTCAGTCTTCAAGTATGCAAGTCTCTTTGTTTAAAAATCTATGGAAGAATAAATTGCCACCAAAGATTTTGAACTTTTGGTGGAGAGTCCTACATAATGCTTTACCCGTAGCTAAGAGCCTGAGCCAAAAGAGGATCCTTAGTGACAGTACATGCTCTGTATGTGGAGAAAGTGAAGAAACTGTCAGTCACATGCTTTTTCAGTGTAGAATTAGTCGAGAAATTTGGGCTCTAGCTCCTTTGAGAAATATCTCGTATGAATCTCTGCTTTCCAATGAATTGACCGATATTTACTCTGCTTTTATAACAGAAAATGCAGATGATTCGGAGCGATTGATGTTCTTTTATTTTCTAGGGTGGAGAATATGGAAACAAAGAAATGAGATAATCTTCAGTAATAAACGATGGCCTATTCCCTTGGTTATTAGTAAGGCTCTGCAAGAAATGAATTTGTGGAAGGAAGTAACAGAAGAAATAACTGCAGAAAGTGTTAATAGGTCATCTGATAGGGATTTAGGAAACATGGACTGTGTACCACGGAATTTGCAGGATATTAGGGATAAAGTTCATCAAAAATTCTGTTTGGTTGATGCATCTTGGGTTTCTCCTACTGCAAATATAGGAATTGGATGGAGCCTACAGGACATTAATCTCAGACAGTTGATCCAGGGTTCAGGATCCTTTCCTGCATTGCAATCTTCAGAGAGTGCAGAGGTTGAAGCATTGGGAGTATGTGTTGTGGAATTGAAACGACTTGGCTATTGCAATGTTACTATTTGTGGAGATCTTAAGAAGCTATATGGTATGCTGCAAAGAGGGGAACTAGATATGAGAACGGAGCATATTCGCAACCTGCAAGATATTATGGCCATATCCAAATCTTGTAACTTTTCCTTTCTCAATGTTTCACGTCAAGCTAATGTTTTAGCCGATCAATTAGCTAAATCCTCTAGGTTGCATTCTCAAGGTTATGTAATCACATGGCTAGTGTAAACTTTTTCATCTTAATACGATAAGTTGCCGTAAATAAAAAAAGATAGGTTCTTAGTTCTCAGTTTGTTTACTTGTATGCTTTATCACTAACAATGACGCTGTAAAAATTGTCCACAAAAATTATCGTATAATTATTTTTAAAATTTTTGTAAAACAATTTTAAAAATATTTGACCGATCATTTTTGTGGATGGATGGGTGAGTCTAATTAATAAATCGACGGGGTGAATTTTTCATATCTTGGAGACAAAAAAACATCGTCTTCAGCATGAGAAGAACATAGAAGGAAGCTGATTTGGCATTGGTTTAATTTTGTTCGAAACACCGGTTTAGTGTTTTAAATTTGTTTTATTGTTTTAAGTGGTTTGGTATTGGTTTTATTTGGTTTTAAATGGTTCGGTATCGGTTTAGGTCATAAACCAATTAAATCGATATTCGTGTGTAACTAATTTTTACAGTTTTATTTCAGGTTTAATTAGGTTTTGAACTTTGTTTTCATGAAGATATAACACAATACTTTAGTTTATGTTGCATATAGTTATATGATAGTTTTATTCCAAACATTGCGCGAGCTATATTCTAGTAAGTATGAATACACAACTAATGTGTCAATTGAATACACGATCTAGATTTAAAAGCTGGTTTTATACTATTAATCATGAATGTGTATACTTACCAAAGCGTACCCCATATATATTGAGTATGGAGAAGCTGATGTGTATGCATACCAATGTTCGGGGGTGATTGGTATTGTGATTTTAAAAAATTTAGAAACTTTAAAATAAATAAAAATTTTAAAAGTTAAATTTTTGCCAATCACACTTTTACTGTCCTAAAATATCTCACAGTCCCTAAAATCTCTCACAATTTTTTTTTTGTTCTATGTTTCTCACTTTTTTCTAAAGTTCATAATAGATGACTTTTTTATAGAAAAAAATCGCAGCCCTATGGGTTGATTGGAATAGACTTTAAAACCTTTTTGTTTTAAACATTTATTTTAATATAAAACTGTAATTACTTTAAATAATAGGTTGTGACTTAAAAACAAAAAAAAAGTCTCGAATTACTTGTTTTAGAAAAAACAAACGTAACAAGAGTAAAAGTAGTTATTTTGGCTGTGAAAAAATTAAAGATGCTTTTAGGACTGCTATAGTGTTAAAGCGTGATTGGAAAAAAAAATAGATTTTAAAAACTTATGTAAGACATCTTCTTTTATGAATAACTTGTTTAAGAAGGTGTTTAGGAAGGCCTTCCTAAACAAATGAAAATTCTTCATAAACTTATTTTTAAGAAGGTTTCCAACTTGTTTAGGAAGGTGTTTAGGAAAACTTTTCTAAACAAGTGAAAATCTTTCGTAAACTTTTTTTTAGGAATGTTTTCTACTTGTTTAGGAAGTTGTTTAGGAAGGCATTCATAAACTTATTTTTAGGAAGGTTTCCTACTAGTTTATGAATGTGTTTAAGAAGGTGTTTAGGAAGGTCTTCCTAAATAAGTGAAAAATTTTCTAAACTTTTTTTAAAAACGTTTCTTACTTGTTTAGGAAGATGTTTAGGAAGACCTTCCTAAAAAAGTGAAAATTCTTCCTAAACTTTTTTCAAGAAGGTTTCATACGTATCTAAGAAGGTGTTTAGAAAGACCTTCCTAAAAAAATGAAAATCTTTCAAAAACTTATTTTTAAGAAAGTTTCCTACTTGTTTAAGAAGGTGTTTAGGAAGGCTTTCCTAAATTTTTTTAGGAAGGTTTCCTACTTGTTTAGGAAATTGTTTTGGAAGGCATTCCTAAACATGTGAAAATCCTTCATAAACTTATTTTTAGGAAGGTTTCCTACTTGTTTAGGAATGTGTTTAGGAAGGTGTTTAAGAAAACCTTCATAAACATGTGAAAATCTTTCATAAACTTATTTTTAGGAAGGTTTCCTACTTAATTTAGGAATGTGTTTAGGAAGGCATTCCTAAACAAGTTAAAATCATTTCTAAACTTATTTCTATGAAGGTTTCCTACTTGTTTAGGAAGGTATTTAGGGAAGCTTCCTAAATAAGTGAAAATCTTTCATAAATTTTTTTTAAAAAGGTTTTTTACTTGTATGATAAATCACATAGTTTTAACTATTTGCGAAAGCAGTTTTTAAAAAAAAATATATATTTTTGGACTCGAAAAGATAAAACATTAATAAAAAAACCAAAAATAATCCAAAAATAGTTTTGAAAGCACCACCAGATACCTTAGGTTCATGATCATATCTTCTTAAGAATTGTCGCATCAAATTATTTTGACCATCCTAAAACAACAATTGCCGTTCATGGAAAAATACCAATAGTAAGATAGCGTAAGCATATATGCCCAGCAATAATTATCTCGCAATTTGTTTTCATCCAAATACGTGGGAGGACAATTTGTTCTTACCTAAATCAAGATGAATAATATCAATCACGTAATTGTAGACCAATTCAAAATATATATTCAAATATTTTATTGTTCGCAATATGAAAGTTTTGTATACAGTAAAACCACTATAAATTAATATTCGATAAATTAATAATCACCATAAATTAATAAATTATCTCGGTCCCGAGTCGGGTCAATATAAAAATTTACGAAATTCGATAAGATGATAAGATAATAATTTTTTTGAAATTCCTATGTAAATATATGGTCCCAATAATATCATAAATTAATAATTATGTATAATTATACATATATACATATATATATATATAATTTTTTTGGCTTTCGTAATTTTTATTCGACTTATTACATCAAAAAAACTTTAATGATTTCCTTATCGATTTCCAAAATTTTTGAAATAGTTATTGACACGATAATTGATTCTATACACATAACTATTTCCAAATATATAACAATATATATCGTTGCTGACTTTATAATCAACGTTAAGAATGATAACCATGTTTCTTCTAAATTTTATACTTAATAATGTGTATCATTTTTATATAGATAATATAATATGATGTAATATTTATTCTATTGTAATAATCAAAAGTATAAATTAGAATCTCAAGTTAATACATATCATTTACAAATGAATTTGATTAAATTCTTTGACATAATATCATTTGATTTAAAAAAAAAAATTCTTACCTAAAATAAAGATATTTCTATAAATTAATATTTATTAATTTATTGATTAATTAATATCTCTCTAAACTAATAAATTTTCAAAGTTCCAACATTATTAATTTATAGAAGTTTTACTGTACCTAGGCCAAATTTCTAGTACAAAAATTTAAATTCCATGACTTGTTTTCCGCGTAATTTGGTACTTGTAACTGTAACTTTTTAGTTTCAAATCTGAATCAACTTTAACAATGTGGCTACAATATTTGAAATTGAGATAGATTAGTGTGGTCTAACCCGAAATAGAGTTAAATGTACAAATTAACAAAATTCAGTAACATAATAATTTTTTTAAACTTCTATGTAAGTACATTATTTCAACATTAGTATAAATGAATAATTAGATAATTTTTTATATATGTAATGTACCACGTAACTTTATTTTGGAGCTAATCAACTCTTTTCTTTTGCCATTAGGTGTATGTTTTTATAAAAAAGTAGAATAGGACCGGCGTTAATACACGGATAAATATTATAAAAATTAATGAAATAAATATTTAAAATTTAATTAATAACCTGTTAAATTTTAAAATATTTTTTAAAGTGGATCCTAAAACCAGTAAATTTATATCATAATTCTCATGTTTTAATACATATCATGCAAATAAAAAAAAATATATTATCGGAATTTAAATCATATTCTTAATAACAGAGAAAATATATATTTTAACATATTATGAATATTTATGATTATGTGATAGAAAATAAAAACAACTAAAATACTATATAATTAAATCAGAAAATAGTAAATTTTATGTTAGTAACCTCATAAAAACTATAAATAATATTGTGAACCATCAAAAGTACATGATTAATAATTGTAGTTTATTAATATCACCGTTTGTATTTTTCACAGAGATTTATATTTTTTGTTTTATTTTTGCATGGTTATATATATTTTTAAACTTTTAAATTGAGGTTTTTATAACCTTTCTAACTATTGTTTTTCCAACTTATATAACTTTTTTTTTATCATTCATTTTTTTAATTATTTTAGTTGAGATTTTTATTCTATATATATTATTTATTTATTTTATGACTTTTGTCATGTCTATATTTCATCTTAAACTGTGTTTTTTAATTATTATTGATAATATTATAAATTTTACTTTTTATTACTGATTAGTAACTTGACAATTACTTTTTAAATTTTTATTTTTTTAATTAATTTTAAATTTTAACACATTTTTCATCTGATCAATATTAGAAACATGTCGCGTGAGTTATAATTTTGCTTACGTGTCATGCTGATATAAAAATGTATTGCGGTAAATATTTTTGATTTTAAAATTTATAATGCCTATAATTTGACAAATGTAATTAGATTCTAAATTACGACTCGTAAAAATATTTAATATTTATTTTATCATTATATTTTAGTATATTTTATTAAATAGTAAATTTATTATATTTATCTCATACTAAAGTAGACTAATACACGTTATTATATTAAACAATCACACTTATAAATGGGACATTTTCTTTTATCTTTAACTATTTAGATAATTTATAATTAAAAAAATGTATTTTGTAATATAAAAATTTAGAAATATTACATATTTTAGAATGATTTTGTTTTATTTTTCTTAATTAATTCATAATATTTGTTTATAATATGTTTTTTATTTTCTTTTTAATTGTTTTGTTAATATTAGAAATATTACATATTTTAGTAAAATAATTTTTTTTTTAATTAGTCCATAATTAGTGTTTATAATTTATTCTTTATTTTCTTTTTGATTTTTATTGTTAATATTGAGACATATTATAATTTAAATTAATAATTACACATGTCACGATCTAGTGTTTAAGAATTTTACCTACGTGTCAATCTCACGCACATTTTATATAATAAGATTCTAACACTTATTAATGTAAAGTTTAGATGTTTATTAAAAGATCTTAAATAAATATATTTAACAAGCTAATCTCATACTGAGTATTTTCTTGCGGTCATTGATAAAAAAAAAAGTAAACATCTATTTTCTCGCATTGTGTCCGATCCAAAAGCAAACAAAGGAATTTAGGGTTTTTCTCTCCCCCGAGCTTTTCCGTTGTGTGAACGACTACCGTTGATTTGATTTCTTCGATTTCGATTCGATTCTCTCTACCGATTTTTGAGGTTCTCTATCTCTATATCCTCTCGTTTTTGTTACCGCGAACGTATCTCTCGATTTCGAGTTTTTAGATATCCCCAGATTTTTCTCTCTTCTAAATTCGTCTCGAGTTGTTTGGTAGATTTGATTGAGATTTTGATAAAACTTCGATTTTTACAATACCCAGCTGCTGCTATTTTGATTTCTAGGATTGCGTTTCTCTGCTAACTAGACCTAATTTGGAATTTTCCCAGGTTCGTGGATAAGAAGGATAAACAAGTAACCGGAGCAGCTACGATCGTTTTGATTCTAGATTTAGGACTTTACAAAATTCAATTATGAGTGCATCATGGGCAGATGTGACTGATTCAGAGAAGGCCGGTTCGAGGTCAAAACCTGCTTATGTTCCCCCAATGCTACGGAACAGGCCATCAGAGCCTGTTGCTCCTTTGGCAGCAAGTGATCGTCCAGGGTATGGTGGTCAACCAGGTGGGTCTCAATGGGCTCCTGGTGGCGGTGGCGGTGGCTATGGCCATAGGACTGATGCAGGGCGTCCCAGCTATGGTTATGGTGGCCGAGGTGGTGCCAGTGGTGGCTGGAACAACAGGAGTGGAGGGTGGGACCGTAAGGAAGTGAATCCATTTGGAGCTGATGCTGATGTAGAACCCGTTTTTACCGAGCAGGAGAATACTGGCATTAATTTTGATGCCTATGAAGATATTCCAATTGAGACCAGTGGAGGAGACGTGCCTCCTCCTGTTAACACATTTGCAGACATCGATCTTGGTGATGCATTAAATCTGAACATCCGGAGGTGCAAATACGTGAAGCCAACACCTGTACAGCGTCATGCGATTCCAATACTACTTGCAGAGAGGGATTTGATGGCCTGTGCTCAGACAGGGTCTGGAAAGACAGCTGCTTTTTGCTTTCCAATAATTAGTGGAATCATGAGAGATCAGCATCTACAGAGATCCCGTGGTTCACGGACGGTTTACCCTCTTGCAGTCATTCTCTCACCAACAAGGGAATTAGCATGCCAGGTAACATTACAATCTACTCATTCTCTCATAGAAAAGAGTTTATTTGGAAAAAAATCTATGTGTATTTCTCATTATGTGTTTTTTTGGCAGATACATGATGAAGCCAAAAAGTTCTCCTATCAAACTGGTGTGAAGGTTGTTGTTGCTTATGGAGGAACGCCAATTCAGCAGCAGGTAATTATCATATTCAGATAGTTTTTCTTGGTTTACAGCTTTTGTCTTTGGACATTGCTTATAGCACTGTTGTCTCTTTTATGTGAGTAGCAGCTTGTCCCTTACTGATTTGGGTTCTGCTAGATCTTTCCTTCCTAATGCCAGTCTCCGTAGTTGAAAATATGTTTCGATTTTGAAGTCTGCAATGCACAATTAATCTTGTACCTTACAATGCTAGTTAACATTGCCATTTCGCTTGTATCATCATTGCATAACATGCAGAATTGAGTTAATCCTGGTTTGTCAGTCAGTTTTCAAGCATCGATTTGTTGATCTCGTCTTTTATTGTTTTGTGCAGCTCAGGGAACTTGAGAGGGGAGTCGACATCCTTGTGGCAACTCCTGGCCGGTTAAATGATTTGCTAGAGAGAGCTAGAGTCTCATTACAGATGGTTAAATTTTTAGCTCTTGATGAGGCAGACAGGATGCTGGACATGGGTTTTGAACCACAAATTAGAAAGATTGTTGAACAGATGGACATGCCTCCACGTGGGGTGAGACAGACAATGTTGTTTAGTGCTACGTTTCCAAGGGAGATCCAGGTTGGTTTTACTTGCCAAGAAACACCCTTTTCTTGCTCTTAAAGTCTATTATAGTGAAGTAGCATTGGATGGAGAGCTTTAAATATCGAAGGATAACAGTGTACTTCCTTCTATATCCGTAACTTTGTCCCTTCCCAGATCATGATGGTGAAAATTTGATGGTTTAGTTTTTGACTGGCAAAGAGATCAAATGCCTTATGCGTGTTATGTTTCATATCTTAGAAAGCTCCATAATATCAGCACAAGAATGCGTGGTTCTTATCGTTTTTAATACCTGCGTAATTGTTTCTTGCACAGAGACTCGCAGCTGATTTCCTGTCAAACTATATATTTTTGGCTGTGGGAAGGGTGGGTTCAAGCACTGATTTAATTACCCAAAGGGTTGAGTTTGTCCATGAGTCTGACAAGAGAAGCCATCTCATGGACCTACTACATGCGCAGAGAGATACCCAAGACAAGGTAATGTGATTGTAACTATCTGTAGTTTACTTATCCAAGGCTTATTATCACATCAAATGGATCATAACTAGTAATGCTGTGACTCATGCTAGCTTTTCTTCTCTTTTCATATACAGCAATCTTTGACATTGGTTTTTGTGGAGACAAAGAGGGGAGCTGACACTCTGGAAAATTGGTTGTGCATGAATGAGTTTCCAGCAACCTCCATTCATGGCGATAGAACACAACAGGTTTGATGATTGATTGAAATTGCATTTCTTTGATATAATGTTAACATCAACAAACCTTCCTATTGTGAAGTAATATGTATACTTCACTCCAACTGAAACTAAAACCAAACTAAGTTTTTTATAAACTAGCTGGAAGTTATTGCTGAAATGATCACTTACAAGTTCATCATCAAGAAGTTTGTTCTCTGTTGACTAGATCTGACTAACTTCCTTGTGTGTTTTATGCGTTTGAAGGAAAGAGAAGTGGCACTGAGGTCATTCAAAAGTGGGAGGACACCGATTCTGGTTGCAACAGACGTGGCAGCACGTGGTCTTGACATTCCACACGTGGCTCATGTAGTGAACTTTGATCTACCAAATGACATTGATGACTATGTTCACCGTATCGGACGAACAGGACGTGCAGGCAAATCTGGGGTAGCAACCGCCTTCTTCAACGAGAACAATGCATCAATGGCTAGGTCGCTCGCTGAGCTGATGCAAGAAGCCAAGCAAGAGGTGCCCGAGTGGCTCACACGATACGCTTCACGTGCTTCATTTGGTGGTGGTAAGAAACGGACTGGTGGTCGGTTTGGTGGCCGTGACTTTAGAAAGGAAGGCTCTTATGGTAGAGGAGGCGGTGGTGGTGGTGACCACTATGGCGGAGGAGGCTATGGTGGAGGTGGATACGGTGGTTCTTCTGGTGGTGGTGGATACGGTGGTTCTTCTGGTGGTGGTGGATACAGTGGTGGTCCAAGTGGTGGGTATGGTGCAGGAGTGACTAGTGCTTGGGATTAGCCAATTAGGCGTCCTCCAAAATTTTCGTCCTTTTAACCTGACTTTCTCTTTCTTCTCTTCTACATTACTAAGAGAGCACATGTATTTTGCCCCCACCTTTTAGAGATCTCTCATTCAGGAGATAGATATAACTAATCTTGCTATTAGGTGAGTCTCTGTTTTTGTTTTCAGGCTATTTTTAGGATTTGTCCTAAAAAATAGGCAGTAGTGTTTTCCGATTTTGATCTTGTTCTTGGTTTCTTCTAACAAATTCATTTGTTAGTTTGAAATTTGTTCTTTTACTTCCTTTGTTGTTGACAATCTTTCTTGGTGAAATACAATCTCTCATTTTATCCTTTGAGAATTTCATGCTTACAAAGATCAAACTCAGTTCCATAAGACAAAATGCAATAACGTTGCCTGTGTTAACAACATATGAAGATAAAAAATTTTTTTGGCATTTTGGATTCATCAATTATTACTATCCATCATCTGAATCTTCTTCAAGCTCACTTCCTTCCACAATCTCTTCTTCTTCAGAGCCTTCTTCGACAAGGTCATCCTCTGGCTTATCAAGCAAAAGTTCCTCTCGAGAGACCATGCCTAACCCTCTAGCTCGGTAAAGAAACCCTGTTCTCATCACATGATAGAACTTATCTCTAAGCCGAGTAAGCGGATGCGGATCCACTAGTTTCCCACGACGATACCCTTCTTTGAGAATCACAGTTGTTGTCTTACACTTTAATGAGAGGTAGAAAATCCCAGGATATCGCGTGAACAGACGAGTGAACTTATGCGGAATGTTGAGCTCTGCTCTCATGCTTCTCAAGTAGTTCCTCTTGGTTTTCTTGTGGATAGTTAAGCTCAAGAGCTCGTGCAAAACTCCCACAGCTCGTTTCTCCATGAGATCGCTTTCCGGGTCAATGTTACTCGAGTCATCATAAGGAGATATGTAAGGAAGTTTCTGAAACTCATCCATCCATGCTTTGACCTTCTTCTGTGCTCCATATCCTCTAGGAAAACTCATAGGGAAAGTCAACGACGCCTGACCTTGTTTGAACTCGCGGTAACTAGAATCCTCCCCGGTAACAACACTGCTCTCATTTCGCTTCTGCAACGCAGAGAATGCGAATTCATCACGCCAATTTACAAGCTTTAGACACGGGTTTCCATTAAAGGCCTTGACAAAGCAGAAATGATCAGGGTATTTCATGACTAGTGTCTTTTCGTAGTTATCCGGTAACCCGAGATCGAATTTCAGAGAATGAAGTGATCTGAGAGAGACAGTTCTTGTTCTCATCATCATCAAAACTCTACAGAGTCTCTCCACTGTATCAGCTTCATGGCTTTTATGAATGATCTCTTCCTGTGAGTCTAGCATAAGTGCAGTGTCCGTTAGCTTGAAACACGGTAAGCTTGCGTAACGAGCATGCGGAAACTCGTGAAACAGAGTCGGATACCTGCAAAAACGTCGACTTTTCATTACCATTCTCACAAATTTCGTCAAAATTGATTACTTTCTAATCCATTTCTCAAGCAACAATTTGAAACTGAAGAAGAAGAGATTGAAGGAGAAGCTGATTGATACCTGCGCAAGAAGCGAAGAACAGGGACGGTGAGTCCGAGTAGTTTTTGCCAATCGGCGACGGATTTCGCGGTGAGGAAACCGGTGGGAGATCGTTTAATGGCGTCTTTGAGAATGCAAGCTGCTTTGAGATCGGTCTCTGTATCAATGACGTGATCTAAGTTCTTGTTCTTCACCCATTTTAATCTCACCTTTGTCATTGAACCCATTCCTCGCCATTGTTGATGCTGCTGGTGAAAGAGCTTACTCACTGAAAAGAGAAAGCTTTGGGATTTGACAAACATCTAGAAAAGCTTTTAACTTTCACGTATCTCTCTCCAAGCAAATGGAAACAGGAGTATCTGCAATTGAAAGAGACAAATAGGTTTAGGGTTTAGGGCTCATCATCCGAAGCATGGAAGGAGAAATGCGGGGAGGAGAAGTAGACAACGTGCTCGACGAAATTCCTGAACGAATCTCAAAGCTTACATTTTTCGAGTTCTAACTCTAGGCCCACCTGCTACAGTAAAGGTAAGCCCTTTAACTGGCTTCACGAATTATTTTTACAGACAGAACCTAAACCAACTTCGACATTTGTATGCGGTAAACCCCAAATTTGCAGAAACAAGTTCCATTTCGCTGAGACTCGACTCTCGACGTATCTCTGTTTCGTTCTCCTCGATAGTCCTCAGGCTGATAGGTTGAAAACTCCGCAAAGCTTTGGATTGAGAATCATGGAAGCGAAGAAAGTGATAGAGGAGGAAGAAGAAGAGACATGGAGGAGAGAGATAGTTACAAGCGTGATGAGAATAGTGAGCACGAGATTGCCTCAGAAAGATCTAATTTCTCTCCTTCTCGTTAGCCCTTGGCTCTATCGCACCCTTGTCTCTTACTCTTCAGTCTGGCTGGTAAAACAGAGCTTGACTTCTTCTCAGGTCTTTCCAAGTTTTCAATTTTTCCATAAATTATATGATACAAAGTGTTGATTGCTCTCTTGCAGAACATAGATTTGAGAGAGATGACCAATGCAGGGGATCGGCTTTTAGCTGCTCTGTCCCTGGTTAGTTAAAACTAAAAGTTTGATACTTTGAGGCTTCTTTGATACTGGACTGTGCTGGATTTCCTGGGATTTATTTCTGTTTTGAGTGTTTAAATAGTTTGAGCAAGAGTGGCTCACTGTGCTTTCATTTTTGCAGCCAAGATATCGTCAAGTGAAGCATATCAATCTTGAATTTGCTCAGGGTGTTGAAGACAGTCATCTTAAACTTGTGAAAAGCCGGGTACATTTTTTTGCAGATTCTATCAGAACTTACATAGTCATGGTTCCAATCATAGAGCGTGACTTTATGTTTTCTGGATAAATGTGGAATTCATGAATACTTGACTACGTGAATCTTTCTAACCGTTTTAATTTCTTTTTTGAACACTTCAGTGCCAGGATGCTCTTTTAAGTTTAGAATGCCTGAATCTGAATGGGTGCCAAAAGATATCGGACAGTGGAATCGAAGTTATAACTAGCATATGTCCCAAGTTAAAAGTTTTCTCTATCTACTGGAACGTGAGGTGATAATGTCTGACTCATTTGTGTCATACTTATCGTTTTTTATTCTTCGGACAAGCATAATGCTAGATTTATTTCACAGGGTGACTGATGCTGGCATTAGACATCTAGTGAAGAATTGCAGACATATCATTGATTTGAACATAAGTGGCTGCAAGGTAGCTTAATCTATAATCTTGGAGTTATATTCCTGACGGATAGCTGTGATTATGGCAATGTTTTCCACACATGGAAACCCCTTTCTCGTCTATGTTCTATGTTTGTATTGGATGAGGAATTTGATTTGGATGTGCACCAATTGATGCAGAGCCTAACCGACAAAAGTATGCAGCTAGTAGCTGAAAGTTATCAAGACATAGAGTCGCTGAATCTCACTAGGTAAGTTAAACATGTTCAAAGTCTTTCTTCTCAAGATCTACTTATCCCTGTGGCCATTTGATGGTGATGGATAATCCATAACATTGTTGGATAATGCCGTTCTTCATTTTTCGATTGTTTAGATAGATGGAAGTATGATTTGTAAGGCTAGTTCTGGTGTTTAGTCTTGTTGTTTATGATGTCGCCAGGTGTGTTAAGATCACAGATGATGGATTACTTCAAGTGCTACAGAAGTGTTCTTCTCTCCATACTCTAAATCTCTATGCTCTTTCAGGGTATATATGAAAGCATATTTCATTTGTCTCTGGCTATATTGAAAATCTAGCTGTTCTAAGTTCTAAAACTAATACTGCAATTCTTACAGCTTAACAGACAAAGCCTACAAGAAGATATCACTTTTGGCTGATCTAAGGTTCTTAGATCTATGCGGTGCTCAGGTATTAGTTGGTGAATCCCAATTCATTTGGATGCATTGTCCTTTTTCCTTTGGACATTTCATACTGGCTTGTAGAATATAACTAAGTATTCGGTTGCTACCAATTCCATAGCACAGATTAAATACATCCGTTACGATTTTCTTATCTTCAATATAATCTGTAACTAAGAGTGCGACTTTGGTTGTCAGAATCTATCTGATGAGGGGCTTGCTGATATAGCCAAGTGCAAAAAGCTAGAGTCTCTCAACTTGACATGGTAAGCGAAGTTTCCCCTTACAAGAAAGATAATAAGCGAAAAGCTGTGTCTTCATTCCAAATGCTTTAAATGCAAATGCTTCTTAAAAATGGCAGGTGTGTGCGTATCACATATCCAGGTGTGATTACTATTGCTAATAGTTGTACCTCCCTCGAGTTTCTCAGGTACTAAATCCAATTATAGAACTATTTGCTTTATTTTGTTTATGATTCTTTTTGATGAACCATTCAATTAAAAAAAAAAAAATTTGCAGCTTGTTTGGAATAGTTGGGGTTACTGATAGATGTCTGGAGGCTCTCTCTCATACCTGCTCTACTACACTAACCACTCTTGATGTTAACGGCTGCATCGGCATTAAGGTGTGTGTACGATGAAGATATTCAATTTTAATTCTACTTTGTGGAGATGCTCGAGACGTAAGACTTATTCTTTACCTAATGTTAACCACGTGATTACTTATGCAGAGACGAAGCCGTGAAGAGTTGCTTCAGATGTTCCCTCGTCTGACATGCTTCAAAGTACACAGCTAATTTGCTCATATTCCCGGACTCTCAACAAATATCTAGCTCCTTACTTAAGGCAAGTGGCTTCGTATGAGGATTCTTCTCAGTTCTATAACTTACAATCACATAATATTAATCAGATGCTAAGTGTTCTTAATATGTTTTATTAACAAGCCAAGGTACATTCACTTATACTAGATATGAGTCATATAGCGGTTTTGGTTATATTTTTATCAACTTACATAACAAAGGATGACACTAAGTACCATACTGAGAGAGCTCCAGCCATCACTAAACCAAATTGCTTCTTATCTCTTCCTTTGACGCCTGAACCCGTGGAAACCGCTGCAATATTTTTTGTTCGTTTGTTATTTCTGTCATTTTCTCTAGTTCCAAGGAAAGGGAGGAATAATGTTTGCATGAGTAGAATTAAAACTGTAAAATGAGTAATATCAGTACCTGGACTTCCAACATTCTGAGAGGATTCAGTGAATTGCTTAAAAATCTTAGCGGCTACTGAATCTGGAGGCAAATGTAGAAGCTCTTCTTGCAAACAACAATGAAATAATGAGAAAGAATATAATTTTGTGACCATGTAAAGCTGATAAATCATTTTCTTCTATACTTCCAAAAAAAGGTATTGTAGAAGAGATTTGGCTTTAGTATTTCTTACCTGGGCATTGTGAGATATTTGCAGGGACATGACAAATGGAAGGGAGGCTCATTGCACGATTGGCATCAACTTTGAACCCTAAACCAGGATCATCCCTGTCTTTGACAAGAACACATAGACATCTCTTGGTTTGCCCTTTGTCTAATTTTTCCTTGAGTGTGTTGCAACATGTTGAGTCTGGAGTTTTAGCTTTGTTAGTGACAAAAGGAAGACAAGAGTAGAGATCAGACATGGAATCCTGACATCCTTTTATGTCCTGATTCAATTCTGATCTCACACCAAGAAACATTATCGCTACTGTTATGCATAGAGACAGCATTTGGCGGTTTTGATTGTAACTCATGAAGCTAGCCATCGGTTATTATGCAGCAAAGGAACTCAATATGCCTTTTTATAAACCTTTACTTGTTCACATACGTTTACCTCTCAAGCTGGATAATTAGAGTTCTACTTCTGCAAGAAACTTGATTAAATTGTTTAAATAATGTCTACTAGTTGACATGTCTCATGTCTGGATTGAAATTTGAGGTATGGTTCTTCTGCAGTTATTGGAGGTTTACATATAAATATATAAAAGTTGTTCAGAGTCCGTTTTCACAATCTCTGCAAGATATCCACAGTGAAACAGTCTGAAACATTGAATAATTAAGCGAGCTATAGACAGATTTTATTCTCAAGTGAAGCGACTGTAAACTCAAGCCACTATTTTCTTGAATAAATCTAAAGTGTACATTGATACAATGACAAGCCAGGGGAGAAAAAACCACTACTGGCAAAGAGGAATAACTATCAGAAGTAAAAAAAACAAAAACAATGAACCATAAAGTGAGCATGCTTCTTACAGTGAGAAAGGAAATCAAACTGTGATATAGAGTAGAACACAAACGAAGAACCCAGAAAGAGAAAACCCGGGGAGGATATGGCCACGCGATCTACCTCATGTAGCGTAACCTTCTCCACTGGGGCCAGTATTTAGGTATCGGTTACAAGCTGTGATATCTCCATTAAATATTACTTCATCTGTGAGTTTGCAGTATCAGCGTCTGGTCTTAGGCATGCAGCGGAATTCAGCCAAAAGTGCAATGTGATCAGACGACCATTCTGGAGATGGAAGAGCTGTGTCCTTCCTCAAGCTCTCTTCGTCCAGCAGTTCCAACAACGATTCCACTGCTAGCGTATCCGCTGAAATAAAGAAAAGAAGCAAAATGTTTACAAGATGAAAAAGAAACCTGAGCTGCAAATTTGCAGGCATTGGGTGCGAAGCTGGAAAGTCATCGCCTAAGTTAACCTGTGTAAAATATGTAATCAAGTGTGCCTATAAAGTCCCTAGTACAGTTGGTAAACAACGGTTCATTTGACGTAGGATCCATTCTTCTCCTTTGCTGCTCAGCAACAACACTGCCTCCCATTCTTGCAAAGGATGAGTAAGCACTAACCTGCATTGCTCACAAGGTAAGATGATACACACATGTTGCAATTCTAGAGTTTTTTAATATATCTTTCATGGTTTGTTGCAACTGTTTCCTAGTTTTGAGAAAGATAATACCAATGGCAGTTGATGAGTTAGCTTGGTGTAAGGGCGTAAAATTCCAAGGGGATCAACCATCAAATCTGGGTGTGATGCATCAATCTTCCCCATAGCAAGAAGTGAATGAGGAGCACTGAATATTTAAAAGGAACTCTTAGTTAATACGACTAGAGACCATAATCATAATCTGATCTAGATTTTGACATTTTTGCAATTTGGGCATAACGAAAAAGGAAAAGCAGCCAAACCTTCCAGGTACTGTATTGAAATCTCCACACACAAGCATTGGAATATCTGCACTGGCAGCTATTTTCTCCAGCCCCTTTAATAATGTATGAACCTATTTTTTCCAAGAATCAAATATGAATTAGTAGTGATGTTAGAATCTGAAATCTGCGAGTATTTTTACAATGAGAAATAAAGATCAACCTGCCAGAGCTTTACATCCTTCAGTTCATGAGACACGTTTACATGCGTGTTTGCCTGCATTCATCAAATAAAATAAAAGAGACAGAATAATTGATCACTAGGATATTAAGGCAGAAGAGAAGGTGGAAAAACACAAATTCATCTTTAGAACCTTCTCTTACAGAATAAGGTAAATACAAAAACTGACCACACAAAGTAGCTGGCGCTTCCCAGGAGTGTCAACAGCCTGGTTACCGAATTTTGCTTCCAGGACAACTATTAGTGCAACATTGTCCTAAAGAGAGAATCTAAATCAGTTCTAAATGAAAATTAAACATGGATATGTGTGGAAGCAGGAATCGCGCAGTAGAGCATTTTTGAATACCTTAAACAATCGATTCAAAGCAATTTTCTTCTGGGCAACAGGAATAACAGCATCGGTTAAAGATTGGGCAGCCTTATTGAACTCAACCTGGATGAGCAGCCTGATGACTTAGCAAAAGGGCCTAAATAGATAGAGGTAATTTAGTGGAAAATTAAGACGTACCTCATATTTCTTAACATGAGAAAACCTGTCTCTTCTGAAAAAAGTAGCACATCCATCAATTGAGTTTGTATTACCGACGAAAACCTAAGATTATCAAGTGAATCAATATATTCTGTTAAGCACATTTTGACACATAAGTGACCAGGAAAAGGGGATCAAGGGGATGCGTCCAAACAAACCTCATTTGTTTTCCGTTTAAAAAGAGCTTGGTATCCGTGCTTATCCAGCTCAGGAGCGAAAAACTCATCAAAATGATCATTCTGTACCTGCAACACGAAAAAAAGGAAAATATAAGAGGGGTATTTCTCCATAAACCACGAGTGTACCTGTTCACAATGAAACCAAAAGCAATTGCATCGTTTTCCAAGTCAGTACAACTTCTGCAGAAAACTACAACATACCTCCTGTAGACAAACTATATCTGCACGGTACTTAACAATTTCCCGCAATAAATTCTGTCTACGGTATGTCCACGAAAGAGCCCACGTGGGGCAGTAACTGTATAGGTCGCTACTAGCATACGTATCAGACAATATATTATAGGACAGCACAGTGAATGATCCCATCGACACAGGTCGGCCATTAGAATCCAGGTGCCCAATAACATCAGCTGCACTAACAGGAATCAGCCTACGCGGAGAAGGTGATGGAGCCGGAATAACACTGGAAGTCAATATGGTACAAGATTGTCCCACATTCTGTTTTGTCTCTGCATTGACCACTACACACTCAAACTTCAAAACATGGCCAACATCATCAGCCATTGGTGTGTATGTCTTAGAGCGTCCAACCTCAACAAGTGTTTCCCCTCCTGCGCCTGTCTTTTGGGTTATGACCGAGGGATAAAGTGATGATGATCCATTACCATTATTTAAACTATTACTGGTGCTGAGAACGCCAGATCCAGAGCCTGAACTATTTAAACGGAGCAACTCTTCTTCATCATTTCCTTCTGCAGCAGCACTAGCCGCACGCTCATGCAACACACGGTGATGCTGCCACGCATCAGAAAAACACTTAGTCGAACAGTGATAGCTTTTGTTGACAGGAACCTTCGACTTTAGACATCCCAAACATTGCAATGTGGCCGGCTCAGATGGATGAACACTACAAATCGCAACTTTCTTATCGCTCTGTACCCGATACCTGCAAATGAAAAATCCAGAGGATGCATCTTAAATACAGATCCTAAAGACAAATCCAAGACTTTAAAAACCCACCACTTTCTGATGAAATGAATCATCTCTCACACTCAAATTTGCCCCTAACAAAAAAGACTTGAACTTTATAAGAAACATAAACATAAAACAGGAATTCACACTCAAAATCTCACACTTTCCGTTAAAACCCACTCGCCACACAAATCGAAACTAAGAAAGAATCGAGCAAAAGGAGCACAAAAAGTGTAAGAGAAAGCCATTGGCATAACTCAACTTACCATCTATACTTTAAGAAGTGACCTTCAAGCGGAGCTGACTCAGGCACATCATCGGTAGTCGCAGTCTTATCCGGCCGCCGGAGAAGCACATAAGGTGTAAGTTCGCAGCCAACAATAGGTATCTCCGACGGTAGATGCACTCGAATAATGCTAAGCATTGCTTTTTAAGTAACTAACTGTAATTCCCAAAGCAATTAAACACTAACGAACCCAAAGGTTGAGACTTTTAGCTGTATATTGACGCGAGAGAGAAGAATAAATAAAGTAGATCCCTAATGGATCCGCCATTTACTTGACCCTAAAACCCTCCTGCATTGATGAACCCTAATTATTGCAAGAACCCTAGATTAAACTCAGTTTTCTTCAACGGAAACAAAATTATCGAACACGAATTTACGACCTAGAAACGATGGAATAAAAACCCAGAAATTGAATCGGAGAGTGGGATCGATTTTTTCGCTACGAGAAGGAAAAAAAAAAAAAGAGAAGAAATAAATTTCGGACAAACCAATACGGTGTATATTTTCAAGAGGGGACCAATACATACACGCATATACTGTACAGTACAGTATAATGATGGATTTCATTTTCTTACAATATTTTATATTTCAAATTATGTTTTTTTTTTTGCTTTAATTCTCATTGCAATGAGTTGAGTTTCCAAAAAATTGAGAGAATTTCTAATAGGAAAATAATGAATTTCGAAAATAAAAATGTTTGAGAGTGTACTTTTAAATGAAAAATGGAAATTACTTTTTTTTTTCCAAATGAAATTTGTTAAAAATAAGAAATAAGTAGGTAATATTTCTGCTGGCAATTAATTTTCTAATTTTGTCAGTAATTACTTTTGTCCAGACCAAAATAAATATTCGTCTCTATCCAATCCTTGCTCGTCGTTTTGATCACGCGCTAAAGAAAATTATCGCCGACACGCAGTTCACTTCGTTATAGCTACTCCGGCACGCAGTTCGTTAATAAAAAACGGCAAACAATCTGATTAAAACGAGAAAATCTTGGAAAATACTAATAAAGTTCATCGAAATACAAATATCTCTTCATCTGTTTCTCTTTTGCTCATTTCCCAGAAAACCTTTGTTTCATTGCTTCGTGTGCGATCGCGAGAAGAAGGAAAAATTAGGGTTTATATTCTGGAGCTTTTTCTGAACACCATTGATCTTTGATCTTGATTTTTCTCTCTCTCTATTCGAGTTTCTTAAGGTCTGGAGCTTTATCTCTCTGTGCATGGTTTTCATTTTTGTGTATATATGCAAGCGATTTCCTGTTCGATTTCCTTTTTGCTTCTTCTAGGGTTTTAGTGATTTTGTGCATTTGTTGGTTTTAGGAAATGATTGTTCTCAGCTTTGTGTTAGTTCGTCGTGATTTTGTTTGTTTACGACCTTCTATTGCTTGGATTAGCTGAGGTTTTTTCCGATTCTTCTAGAGATTGTTTCTCTTTAATCGATCTGCATTTGTTTGATTTTTCAGTATATGGATTCGATGGTTCTTTCTTATTTCCTACATGCATAGCTGCAACTTCATTTCTGGAAAATGAACTTGTTCTAACTGAAATTTATTTACGATCTTCAGGCTTTGATCTACTCAAAATCGAAGACCAAGAAGTTTGATCCATCAAGTTTTCTTTTCTGGGAGATTGTAATTTGCAGTTATGAGTTCATCATGGGCTGATGTTTCTGAATCCGAGAGAGCACCACAATCTGGTTGGGCTTACGGGAGTTCTCGCCCGTCGCGAACCAACTATGTTCCTCCGCATCTTAGGACCCGTCCACAATCTTCGGAGTTTGCTGCTCCTTCACCTGGTAGTGATCGTGGGGGGTATGGTGGTGCACATCAAGGTTATGGTGGTAGAGGCCAAGTTTACGGTGGTCGAGGATCAGGCTATGGTGGTAGAGGAGTTGGTGGTGGTGGCGGCGGTTGGAATAACAGAAGTGGAGGTTGGGACCGTAGGGATACTGAAACTAACCCGTTTGGTAATGATGGAAATGCAGATGCGGCTGTTAACGAGCAGGAAAACACAGTCATTAACTTTGAGGCTTATGAAGATATTCCCATCGAGACAAGTGGAGATAATGTGCCACCCCCTGTTAATACTTTTGCAGAGATAGACCTTGGAGAGGCTCTGAATCTAAATATCCAGAGGTGCAAATATGTTAAGCCAACCCCTGTGCAGCGTAATGCAATTCCCATATTAGCTGCTGGGAGAGATTTGATGGCGTGTGCTCAGACAGGGTCCGGGAAGACAGCTGCCTTTTGTTTTCCGATTATTAGTGGGATTATGAAGGAGCAGGATGTAGAGAGACCACGTGGAGTACGGGGAGTCTATCCTCTTGCTGTCATTCTCTCACCAACAAGGGAGTTGGCATGCCAGGTCTGAATCACTTTTTTCTAATATCAAATTTTATGTGCATTGGTAGATTACATGAAGATCCATGAAAAATATGTCTGTTTTATGATTTTTTTGGCAGATACATGACGAAGCCAGAAAGTTCTCCTATCAAACTGGTGTGAAAGTTGTGGTTGCTTATGGAGGAACACCAGTCAACCAACAGGTTTCTGTTACTGTTTGATAATTGCTTCATTTTCCACGTCTCATGTATACTGTGTGTGAGAGAGAAAAAGAGATTTTATGTGATTTCACAGCTGTAATGATACTAGACTTCTCTGGTCCGCCTTGTTAAACTTTGTTCTGACAGTTGTTTGAGCTCTTAGTTTGGTTGATGACTTGTCCTGGCTGTTCTGTAATATACCAAAACTCCTCCTGTATACGAGGGTGTATGATAATTAACTATTCTATCCTTCAAATGGAAAGCTGCAGGAATCAGCTACATTCATGATAGTAAGTCTGGTGCTCTTGCTAATCTACTCTTGTTTTTCTGTTTTATAGATTAGGGAGCTTGAAAGAGGAGTTGATATTCTTGTTGCAACTCCTGGGAGATTAAATGATTTGCTTGAGAGAGGTAGAGTCTCTTTACAGATGGTAAAATTCTTAGCACTTGATGAGGCGGACAGGATGCTGGACATGGGTTTTGAACCACAAATCAGGAAGATCGTTCAGCAGATGGACATGCCTCCTCCTGGTGTCCGGCAGACGATGTTGTTCAGTGCTACATTTCCTAGGGAGATACAGGTTTGTGGAACTCTTTCACATGTCATTTTCTAATCCTTCCTCTGTATATGACACTGCTTTCTTTGCGATTTTGGGGGGTCTCCAGTACGCTTGGGCAGACGATGTGGTTCAATGCCACATTATCCAATAATGTTTGTTGTTTTGGTCGAGACTTGCAAAAGTTTTGCGTACGTACTGTGAAGGAAATTATTCTTTTCTGTTCCATATGCACTTAACTTTTATTCTATTTTTGTGTGCAGAGACTTGCATCTGATTTTCTTTCAAATTACATATTTCTGGCTGTTGGAAGAGTGGGTTCAAGTACGGATTTAATTGTCCAAAGAGTAGAGTTTGTCCATGATTCTGACAAAAGAAGCCATCTGATGGACCTTCTTCATGCCCAGAGGGAGAATGGTAACCAAGGAAAGGTAATGGAAACTCGTATGATTGGTTTCTTGGTTAAAAGTGAACATAATCAATATTAAAGCTCCTTTCTGTTTCATTGTCTCTTTGTTCTATACGATGCATTGTGGTTCAAGAGTACCTTGATAATCCTCTTTATTTAATTTTACAGCAAGCGTTGACTCTAGTTTTTGTGGAGACAAAGAAGGGAGCTGACTCTTTGGAGAATTGGTTGTGCATCAATGGATTCCCAGCAACGACCATTCACGGTGATAGGTCACAACAGGTTAGTGAGTTGTTGACATAAAAAATGGATATCGTAGAGTATGTCACTAAAACCGTATTGTGTTGCTATGCCTATAAGGAAAGAGAAGTGGCACTGAGGTCATTCAAGACTGGGAGAACACCTATTTTAGTTGCAACCGATGTGGCAGCACGTGGGCTTGACATTCCACATGTGGCTCATGTGGTTAACTTTGATCTACCAAACGACATTGATGACTATGTCCACCGTATCGGACGAACAGGACGTGCAGGAAATTCAGGACTAGCAACTGCTTTCTTCAACGATAACAACACATCAATGGCCAAACCACTCGCTGAGCTAATGCAAGAAGCAAACCAGGAGGTCCCTGACTGGCTTACTCGATACGCATCTCGTGCTTCATTTGGAGGTGGTAAAAACAAACGGTCTGGTGGTGGCCGGTTCGGTGGCCGTGACTTCAGGAGAGAATCTTATAGCCGAGGGGGAGGTGGTGGTGACTACTACGGTGGTGGTGGGTATGGAGGTGTGCCCGGTGGTGCCTATGGAGCAATGCCTGGTGGGTATGGAACCTTACCAGGTGGTGGATATGGAGCCGTTCCTGGTGGTTATGTACCTTATGGTAGAGGCGGTGGTGCTTACTACGGTGGAGGATATGGAACCGTTCCTAGCCAAGGTTATGGCCCTGGAGTGGCTAGTGCTTGGGACTAAGCTTTTTACTTCAATTCTTCAAGAACCGATTATGTTCTCTCTTACTTATCTCTATTCCTTATTGATAGTGAGCACCCATGTGTATGCTTGCTCTTTAAATGGTTATGTAGACACGAATCTTCTCTTGTTCACTGTGAAAAAGAAAAAACTTCTCTACTAGTCGACTAGTATTTTCCATTAGTTATCTAGTACTATTATTATTATAGTCTTACGAAACATTGAATTGTTCTACAACCATACTTTTTTTATTAAAATGGAAGTAAGAAAAAAGGCAATAATGGTTTTACTAAATTGAGGATTAAAATGAGAGAAAAACAAAAAAAGAAGGTTAGACAAAGCCACACAGAGGTCATTATAAAGAATGACCAACTTCAGAAAGTGATCTCTGCCTTACTTTTGGATCAGAACCACTTTCTATCTTTCTGTCATCATCTCTATCACAGATTTTTGGGTAGAGGTTTTTGTCTAAAGAGTTGCTGTCATAATCTTGTAAAGAAGGACCGGAATCAAAAAAAAACCTATCTGTAAGCAAATGGCGGTGGATGGTGAAGACGGTTAGCGTCTGCTTCTAGGCATGCATCGAAATTCAGCTAAGAGAGCAATGTGATTAGAAGACCATTCTGGGGAAGGAAGAGCTGTGTCTTTTCTCAATCCATCTTCATCCAGTAGTTCCAATAAAGATTCCACCATTAATGTATCCGCTGAAACCAAAGCAAAAGAATGTTCCTGCTTAGTTAACTTGTTATTTTATCATGTACTCGAAGAAGGACAAGGAAATTAAAGATGGTGATTACCTGTGTAAAATATGTAGTCATGAGTGCCAATGAAATCCCTTGTACAATTGGTAAACATAGGCTCGTTTGTATTAAGATCCATTCTCCTTCTATGGTGTTCCAATCCAAGACCCATTTCCCGTCTCACAAACGATGAGTATGCGCTCACCTGAAACCGATGTGTTACTTATCAAAGATCCAGAAGAGAGGCAAACAAGGTTAAATTTACTTTATTGAAGGAAAAAAAAAAACACAAATTTACCAGTGGCAGTTGATGAGTCAATTTGGTAAACGGACGCAGGAATCCAAAGGGGTCAACCGACAGATCTGGGTGTGTAGTATCAACCTTTCCCATTACAAGAAGTGAATGAGGACAACTGTAATAAAAATTCCAAAAGTAGAGATTTAGCTTTCTACACCAATAATTATTAAGAGAATTCAGCATTTGCTATATCAGATCAGAAGAATTAGTGAATCAACAAAACCTTCCGGGAAGCGTATTGAAGTCTCCACACACAAGCATAGGAATATCGGCACTAGCAGCTATTTTCTCCAACCCCTTTAATAAGGTATGAACCTAAACTCAAAAGAATTAAACAAAAACTGTGGTGAATACTAATCTCTCTTGAGTTTCGATGAAAATTGAGTTCTCTAGGATATAGAGAAACACAAACCTGCCACATCTTCACATCCTTCAGTTCTTGTTGAACATTAACATGTGTGTTTGCCTAAACTCCAGCAAGTTACAGAAACAAAATGAGAAAATAAATTAGTCAGTTTCCACGCAAAGAGCAAGAACAGAAAATAACCGATCTTATGAGAGCAGTCTTCTCAACAAACAATTGAAAGGGAAGAAAAAAGGAAACTCTACCACACAAATAAGTTGGCGCTTCCCAGAAGAATCAGCAGGTTGATTGCCAAATTTTGCTTCAAGAACAACTATCAACGCAATGTTATCCTATGACATAACAATCGCCAGAATCAGTGATGTAAACAATAACTCTCTAAAAATCAGCTGTGACACCAGACAAAATGCATAATATGCCGAAAATACCTTAAGTAGTCGGTTTAAAGCAGCTCTCTTCTGGGCAGGAGGGACTACAGCATCCGTCAAAGACTGAGCAGCCTTATTGAATTCAACCTGGATTAACAGTCCCATGAATTAGTATGAGGATCTTAATTGATAGGCGAGTAAACATATAGAACGGATACAAACATCATATTTCTTGACAAATGAAAATCTATCCCGTCGGAAAAATGTTGCACAGCCATCAATCACACTTGTACTTCCGCTGAGAACCTAGCAAGAAGTAAGTTATGGTTCAGAGATTATGCAGCATAAACACACAAAAAGAAGGAGTGTGCGGAATCAATGATCCAACCTCATTAGTCTTCCTCTTGTAAAGAGCTTGATACCCATGCTTATCCAACTCAGGAGCGAAAATTTCATGGAAGTGGTCACTTTGTACCTGCCAGATAAAGAAAGAAGAATGAACATTTTTTTTTGTTTATAATGCTTAAACTGGCGTCCTCCTGATTTGAAACAAAATATTAACCAAGTCCATACAAAAAAAAACATACCTCTTGTAGGCAAACTACATCAGCACGATAACCAACAATCTCCCTTAACAAATTCTGTCTGCGGTATGGCCAAGAAAGAGCCCAAGGAGGACAGTAACTGTATAGGTCGCTATTTGCAGAAGTATCTGATAAAATATTATATGACAAAACAGTGAATGATCCTGCAGACTGAATCCGACCATCTTGATCTAAGTGACCCATCACATCAACTCCATTGACAGGGATAAGCCTACGAGGACTTGGAGAAGGAGCAGGAATAACCCGTGAAGTCAAAATGGTACTAGGATGTCCCACAGACTGTTTAGTCTCTGAATTAGCGACAACACACTCGAACTTCAAAACATAGCCAATATCATCAGATGTCGGTGTGTATGTTTTGAAACCCCCGACCTCGATTAGCGTCTCTCCTCCATTCTTCTGCGCAATATTAGAAGGATAAAAAGGCGTTGGGCCATTATTGGCAATATTAAGATTAGACATAGACCCGGACAAGCTACCGGCCAGAACCCCAGCACCTCTGACTAAATCATCTTCCTCGTTTCCGTTTTCGGCAGCTGCTCGCTCGTGTAAAGTCCTGTGATGCTGCCACGCATCCGTAAAGCATTTTGGAGAACAGTGATAGCTTTTCCCAACAAGTGCTCTACGCTTTGAACAGAATACGCATTGTAAGGTGGCTTGTTCAGTTGGATGAACACTACAAATCGTTACTTTCTTATCACTCTGTACACGAAACCTACATCAAACATAAGAACTCTATATATTGAGATCAAAGTCCAAACTTTTAACAATCACCACAGCCAATTAACACAACTTTCAGCGACCTAAATCAGCACATCTACATCAGAACTCTATGAATTGAGATCAAAATCCAAACTTTTAATAAACCCCAATTCCCCAAAGGATCCAAAACAAGCAATTAAGACTTAAGAAGCAAACCCACGAAGAGAAATCAGAAATCAGGAGCACTGTACCATCTGTATCTCAAAAAGTAGCCTTCGAGAGGAGCCGATTCCGGCACATCTTCAGTAGCGGCGGTCTTGTCTGGACGGCGAACAAGGACGTAAGGAGTTAATTCACAGCCGACAATGGGAATTTCGGAAGGTAGATGCACTCGGATCACGCTCAGCATTGCTTTTCCGAACTATCGAAGCAGAGAATCGAACCAACACCTTGATTAGAAGTGAATTCTCGATGAAACCCAAATGAAATAGACTCGAAGGTAGGCTGATCCACCATTTACTTGACCCAAAAACCCGCACAAGAGCTTCGTCGAATCTCCCCAAACCCTAGATATATCTATCTCCTCGTAAACAAAATTGGATCCTAAAATTGAAAAAATAAGAATCAAGGAGGAAGCTTTTAATTGTAGAATAGAGAGATGTGGAGGTGGATCTTTGAGAAAAGTTCAAGGATCGATTCTTACGCTGATAATGGAAAAAATCAATCAAGGATTTTGTTTTTATATTTGTTTTCAGAAGTGAGATCAATCAATAGTAAAGAACAAACAAAAAAAATGTTAGCTTTCGCCTTTAGAGTTAGACCCAACAAAAAAAGAGTCATTTTCTCTTTTTTATTTAGGAATTTAGAAATATATATAAAATTTGATGTTTTTGTCCAAATAATTTCAAAAGAATTCGATCTTAGCGCTCAAAGATTGAAAATATTTTGAACCATTTTTTCTATTTTCGTTTTCTTAATTAAAAAAAAATCAATTTAAGAAAAAAGATAATAATAATCTACAACTAAATTACTACTAAACCCAAAACAAGTCGAGATTGATGATTTGTAACCTTACAAAATCAAAAACAGTTTCGTTTTAGTATTGTGTGTATTGCATAACAATGTTCATACCCAATACTACAAGCCAAAATGATAGAGAAATGAGTAAGTAGAGTGATGAAAACATATCTTGTCATACGAAAGTTATAGTGGCGTTAAACTTGTTCCGATATGTATGTAATAAACTTCCATTTACGCGAGTTACCATTAAAAAATATAGAGGTTCGTGTCACAAAACTTTCGAGTAGCATTAAGACCTTTTAGGCTTTTGAGTAGCATTGAGAAGAGGTTCGTGTCACAAAACGGAATAACGCTTCATCTTTTTTTTTTTTTGCGTTCCCATATCATATAGTATAGTCCTCGTGCGAGAGTAGAAGCTTCCGTATAGCGGTATGGAAAACCTTTAGATAAAAACGAAGTTGAGAAATTTTCTTTGAACCGAGAGTCTCTACTTGTCATCTATTGATTAACTCTTTCATGACAAGAAAAGATGTTCAAAAACCATTTCATATTTGATTTGCTCTATATCTTTCAAAATATGTAACTTTTTAGTTATAGCATTAAAGGTTACACAATCTAGTGGATTTACTTAAGTGGGGTTATCGGTATATCGGTTTAGTTGATTTTGAAATCCAAAACAAAATCACATGTCGTTGGATTGTTGGTTTTAAAATATAATATTAAAATCCTATGCTAATCGTTCAATGATTTTTATATCATACTTAAATTTAGGTGTTATTCAATCTTAACAATTTGAGTAGGATATAAAAATTATTGAACGTTTAGCATAGGTTTGTGATCAAAGAGTAAAATTCGAAGAAAAACCTAAAAATTCACAAAATTTTTTAAATCTTATTTACAAATCAACTAAAATACACAAATGAATAACACCGTGTTAGTTTAGTTTCAGTGATTATATTTGTTAGATATTTTGACTCAAAATTGAAATTAAGAAAAAAATATCATTTTATGATATGTGCTAATTTTAATTAATTTTTTCCCTCAGATAGTAATAAATAATAACAATGGTAACTTTTCAAAAACATATTAGGATGTATTTGTTTGTGATATCTATCATATTAGGATATATCTCTTAAATAAAATAAATACAATCATTACTATATTGAGAATACTATACCATTTAATAATTACTTTGCGTGTACAAACTAAAAACTTAGTCACTGGTTTGGTTTGTTGATATAAGTGGATTAAAACCAAAATCATTTCGGTTCGGTCTGTGAACATTTTGGTTAATTATTATCAAATTTGTTTGATTAAACTCAGTTTTGTTCCGGTCTGCTCACTTAAAAATATATAAACAAAAAATTTTGTTCGTTTTGATTTGGGTAGTTTTTTGATCTATAATGGTTCGGTTCGGTTCAATTCGGGTTGAATATTTTTAAGTCTCAACTAGTAAGAATTTCTACCAAATTTAGACAACTATTAAGAATTAGTTAGAAATTACTTTTTCATACTAATTATTAACATTTTAATGAGAGAGCGAGGGAGAGGTTCCTAATTATTAATTTTTTGTACTAATTATAAGGAAAAGACAAATAATGTGATTTTTTGTATTTATTTTATTGTTTTAAGCCCCAAACACTCTATATAACTAGCAAAAAAGATAACACTACTGAAACATCTCAAAGAAAAAAAAAAAAAAATTGGTTCTATGTCAAACTCGATGATGATGAGTGAACGTACAAAGCTCGTCAATAGCATTGTGGTAGCTGACATGACAGTGCAATATGATGGTAGTTTTAACATTTCGTTTCTTGATAAAACTTTGTTCGTTCTTTATAATAATCGATTTTTTTTATTGTTTTTTTCTTTTCTTATCTTTTGATGTTTAGTTTTGCTGGAAGCAATAAAAAACTTAGAGAAACTGAAAGCTGATCTAACACTGGAAGAGAAGAAGAGTCTAGTAATGGTATGTAACAATACAATCCGTGAAGCCATAAAGACTCGAGACACAATCAGAGATATGAGGCGTAAGGCAAGTGTAGAAAGAAATGAGAATGCAGAGATGGTTCAAGAGTATTTGCTGAAGCATCTTACTGATCTTAAAACCGCATTGGTAGAGATTAAAAAATGGGTGGCTTAATCTTGTTTCAGTTTGATTACTTTCATTTCCAGAGTTTCAGAGAATCATTTTACATGTATCCTTGGATTTTATGTAAACCATTGTTCTAAGAAATGTGAAATAAAAATGGAAGAGATGAGGAGAACCTTTTATTATTGTTGTTATCTTTCGGTAAAAATCATTCAAAGAAATTTTATTGTTATTGTTATCTTTCAGTAAAAATCACTCAAAGAAACATTGATAGTTTCTACTTTAATTTTATTTTTCGCCAAATATGAGTGACCAATCACATAATTATTTTATAATTTGAATGTGTGATTGATAAAAAGAGTTCATTGGAAATGATAGATAGATAGAATCATAGTATAGAGAAAGAAATTTAGTTTTTTTCAAAAAAAAGAAAAGAAAATTAGTTTATATACAATTGAGTTTCCCATTACGTAAATATGAAAGTACATTATCTTTTGCTCGTTTTCCAAATTTAAATAATTTTTTTTTCTTTTCTTAAACGAGAATTATAGTAAGAATGATTTAAATGTTTTATATTTTATTTTATTCACTTTTCTAAATTTTAAAAAAACAACGTATTTGTTTCTTAATTGGTTTCAATAGTACATGAACGATATGTTTTCTCCAGTTTGATAAACGAGATTAATCTGTATCGAAATAGTTTTTCTAAATGTTTTTGTTTATATATTGAAAACATACTTTTTTACTATGTTTTACCATAAAAACAATGGATAACTATGCATCTCAAATTCTATAAAATAGAAAAAGCAATAACTTGAAAATATCTTTAGGAAGTTTTTTTTAAGTTGTTAATTTGATTTTGTTTTAGTTGGAGAACTACAATATCAATTAGAACATATGATTTTAGTGGGTTATGTAAGTACGATTATTGTTATTGTGTTCTGGCCTTACTCGAAACCTATTAGCATCAAACTATATGAAGCATTGGGATGATATTGTGCAGTTGCTCACCATCGATTCACAGATTTTCACTATGCTATTTCTATTTCGATATGTCTTTCAAACCACGAGATATAATATTTGGCAGAAAAAAAATTGTAGAAGACATGGTTATTCTCATTTTCTACACATCATCTTATTCCACAAAACGAAAAAACAAATCCAAAATAGAGTATCATCTATCCAAGACATCGATTCTAAGTATGTTGATGGATTAGTGGCTTGGTTTGGTTCGCATGAAGTCATTGCTCTTTTCTCTATATTAGCTTCACGTTTGATTTAGTGTTCAAGAAAAATTCGAAAACATTGTTAGTTATATTTATTGTAAAAACGTTTTCTGGTTTGAATATATTTTACATTCAATAAAAAACAAAAAAACAAATTATTGTTATTGTGTTACTATCAGAATTTAGAGTTAAAGCACAACAGTTCGAGATTTTCAAAGACCTCCTTTTCATTAAATGATAAGAGTTTAAACCGGAAACATGCTGGTCAGTTGGACCGGTCGAACCATGATTTTGTTGTGGAACCAGCCGGTTAACTCCTATTGTTTATTATCGTAAAATCGTCTCCGATCATCGTCGTCGTGCTAAGGCCGTCGTGTTTCAGGTCATTAGTTTCTCCTGAATTCATGGCTAATTTTGTTTTTTTTTCTCTCTCTCTCTCTCTCTCTCTCTCCCTAAAGTCTCGTTGTTGTAATCGTTGCATACACTTAGCTAGATCAGTGAAACTGAAACTTGAGTATTTAATATGACATCTTTAATAACTTGTTTTTTTCTTCTTCCTGTGTACTCGCAGAACCAAAATTGCTTCAAAGCTTGAGATTGAGCTTAGTTCTAATCGTATTTGTATGCACTGTACGCGCGAAGCTCTCTGTTTTCACTTTCCTCCTGCATGAGCCTCGGCTATGGAGATTTCGCCAATCACAACAATCGTCTACTTACCTTACTCAATGTTTGCAGAAAAGCTCCTTCCTTTTCAAGGACCAGAGCTCTTCACGCACTCTCCATCACTTTATCCTCTTTCCTTCATCAGCCCGTTTTTGTCAGCAACAACATCATCAATCTTTATGCAAAGCTTGGCGAGGTTTCCTCTGCAGCCAAAGTGTTTGATAAAATGCCTGAGAGAAACACAGCTTCCTTCAACTCGATCATTAGTGGGTATAGCAAATGCGGTTATGCGGAGGAAGCATTGGGTGTATTCTCTGAGATGAGGCATTTTGGATATTTGCCGAATCAGTTATCAGTGGGTGGTTTATTGTCCTGTGCATCGTTGGATGTTTGTACTGGACTTCAGTTGCACGGATTGAGCTTCAAGTATGGCTTGTTTATGGCTGATGCATTTGTTGGTACTGGTTTGCTGTGTTTGTATGGGAGGCTTGAGTTGCTGGGAATGGCAGAACGGATTTTCGAAGATATGTCGTTGAAGAGCTTGGAAACATGGAACCATATGATGTCGTTGTTGGGTAAGTGTGGTTTTCTCAAAGAATGCATGTTTCTCTTCCGTGAGCTTGTTAGGATGGGAGCTTGTTTATCTAAATGCTCTTTCTTGGGTGTACTGTCGGGTGTATCTTGTGAAAATGACATGGAAATTAGCAAACAATTGCATTGCTCATCAATGAAAAAAGGTTTAGATTGTGAAATTTTCATCGTTAACTCTCTCATCAGCGCATATGGAAGATGTGGCAACACACATATGGCAGAGAGAGTGTTTGAGGAGGCAACTTCTTGTGACATAGTGTCGTGGAACGCCATAATTGGTGCAACAGCCAGAAGTGAAAACCCTTTGAGAGCACTGAAACACTTTGTAAGCATGTCAGAGCATGGGTTTTCCCCAAACCAAGGTACATACGTTAGTGTTCTTAGTGCCTCTTCTCATATGCATATATTGAGTTTTGGACGCCAAATTCATGGGTTGCTTATCAAGAATGGCTGCGAAACTGACATATTTGTGGGGAATGCATTGATTGACTTCTATGCTAAATGTGATAGTCTTGAAGATTCTCGCCTATGCTTTGATACTATACGCGATAAGAACATTGTTTCTTGGAATGCACTGCTTTGGGGTTATGCTAATAAAGATGCTCCCACTTGTCTCTCTTTTTTTCTTCAAATGCTTCAGATGGGTTTCAGGCCAAATGAGTTTACTCTTTCGACAGCCCTCAAATCTTGTTGTGTCAGAGAGTTACAACAGCTGCACTCTGTTATTGTGAGAATGGGCTATGAAGATAATGACTATGTGTTAAGCTCTCTTATGAGATCCTATGCCAAGAATCAACTGATGAGTGATGCTCTTCTTCTGCTGGATTGGTCTAGCGGGCCTTATTCTGTCGTCCCATTGAACATTGTCGCGGGAATATATAGCAGAACAGGCGAGTACCATGAATCGGTGAAGCTGATTTCGACACTAGAACAACCCGACACTGTATCTTGGAACATTGCAATTGCAGCCTGCTCTCGTTCTGATAACCACAAAGAAGTTATCGAACTTTTCAAACACATGCTTCAATCAAACATCCGACCTGATAATTACACATACGTTAGTATCTTAAGTATGTGCTCTAAGTTCTGCGACTTTACGCTTGGTAGTTCTGTTCACGGTGTAATCACCAAAACAGATTTCAGCCTCGTTGACACATTTGTTTGCAACGTATTGATTGACATGTATGGGAAATGCGGAAGCATTACAAGTGTTATCAAAGTCTTTGAAGAAACAAGAGAGAAGAACCTCATTACATGGACGGCATTGATTTCGTCTCTTGGCATCCATGGATATGGACATGACGCATTTGAAAAGTTCAAGGAAATGCTATCTCTGGGTTTTAAGCCAGACCGTGTCTCTTTCATCTCTATGCTAACTGCTTGCAGACATGGTGGTATGGTAAAAGAAGGAATTGAGTTGTTTCAGACAATGAAGGATTATGGAGTTGAACCAGAAATGGATCATTATCGTTGTGCCGTTGATCTTTTGGCGAGAAACGGTTACTTAAAGGAAGCTGAGCAGCTAATTTGTGGAATGCCTTTCCCTGCAGACGCGCCTGTATGGCGTACGTTTCTTGATGGTTGCAATAGATTTGCAGAAGAACAGAGAAGCACTCTCAATTTCGACTATGTTCAAGCAAGTAAAATTTCAGTTGCTGAAGTGTGAATTTTGATTTGATTGATTTCTCTCTCGTTCTTTTTATCCTGCAAAGTTCATACCTCTTTTGTATGATAGAATGAAAAACTTCAAAGTCTTGTCTTTTTCAATTGTACAGAAGATGAGGTCTCTCAGTAGCAAACAATCCAAACTTTGATCAGTCACATTACTTATAAAACGATGCTTTGTGTATTTTATGGTTAAATCAACCAGCGGCTTGGAAATCTCCGAAGTCATCATCTGGTGCATCTTCGACGCCTACTTCTTTGGCTTCTTGGTCTTCTTTCTTCTCTACTTCCTCTCGCTTTGTATCTAAATCTTGTTGTTCAGAAGATCTTTGGAGGCTGAGGCTTGGTGGCAGACTTGATGGGGACTTCTGAGCGGTTGTGGCAGGGGAAACCGTTCCTTCAGAAGATCTTTGGAGGCTGAGGCTTGGTGGCAGACTTGATGGGGACTTCTGAGCGGTTGTGGCAGGGGAAAGAGGTCCAGGAGGTGGAGGTGGCGGGATGATTGAAGGAACGGTTTCTATCGACTTGCCCTTATCATCCAAGGAGAGATTGCTCAGACTCTTCTCTACCATTTTTGACTTTGAGTCTTTATCGCTTCTCTGTTTCAATCGTTCGATGTGAAAAAGAAGAAACTTGCAGTAAATGTATCTACAAAATAACTGTAAGCCTTACATTTTTTAGTTGGAGAACAATGGTTTCTCCTTCCTTTAAGCTGTAATCGACGGATGAAGTGTTCTGAAAGTGTTGTTCCATTTCTTCCGCTGTTTTCTTCTTGTTCAAATACCTTAAGCAAAGACAGAGAGAAAGACACATGGATGATTTAGTTGTTTTGAAAGAATTGCTCATTCTCTGAATCGAAAAGAAGACTTGGAAGTGGAATGTTACTTCATATGATCATGAAGTGCTGCTTGGAAATCATATGCTTCAGTTCTTTCCCGGAATCCGATTCCAATAAAAGCATGTCGAACACGACCACCTGCATTGCTTCAATGAAGTATACTCAGAACAAATACTCCAAGTTTACATCTCGGTATATCATCTATATGGGAAGCACTAAGTAAGTACCTATCTCTTCTTCAACACGGAGAACAAAATATCTACAAGACAAACATATGTTTTTTTGTTAGACTAGCTGGCTGCATAATGAGAAGACCAAATTAAGTTCTATGGTTATTTTTTTGTTACCTGCTACTGTCGATTACAGCTTCTACTGGATGAGGTTCACCATCTCGCAGAAAGGCCTGAGCGTAAAGTTCCCCTGTGGTTTTATCTACAAGTTTAATAATGCACTCTTCCCCTTTGCTCACCACTTTCAATGATCCTTCCCATGCCCATTTGTTCACATCCCACTCATCTGCTCTGCAAGGACCAATCATCTAAATAGTATCAGCGATCGTCTACCTCCGTATTCCAATGGATTACTCAATGCACTTTTAAGTAATTTTGGTCTAAGAAGCCAAGTTGAGTTGATAAAAAGCATATGTAATTAGAAAAATTACTATCTTGATGCAAATTAAAGCTAAGCGACCATTCCTACTAACGTCAAGAATTGGTTCAATAAGGTTTGTTCCGATCATGGGCTAAGCCAAAGGGTTTAGCAAGAGAAAGGTTTTTGTAAGAATCTCCTAACTTCGAATCAGAATGGTTTATAGGCAAGAAAGAACCTGTAGGAAGCTGCACTTTTCCTTGGAGGTATCTGCATACACAAACAAGAAAGATAAAGATGAGCTCACTTTCCATAATATCCCGCAAAGTAACAGATAGAGGATAACGTATAAACAGTAGAATGAGATCGAAACGATCTACCTCCAAAGTAGTCCATTATATTGTGGGAATTTTCTAATTAACCTTGATGACAGCACTTCACAATGTCAATGAGTTCAAGGCAACTAATTTGGAATCACAATTTTCACAATGATCTCAAGTTTGAATTCAGAGATCACAAATTTGAGTGAACAAGACATGAACTTAGACAAATGCATATTTAAGAGGATTTCCTCAATACCATTGCAAGAAATCTATAATACCAAAACTGAGTTTACTAACTAACTTATGATCAGATCCAAAAACCCTTCTCCTAAAATCATCTGAGTGAACTTACAAAAAAAAAAAAAAAAGGCACAAACTTGAGCACAAATTCCAAATACCCATCTCATAATAACCTAATCAAAGTTTAGAAATTTACCAAATAAACATAGCATTCAGGTACTTGGAAGAGAGCAATCTCTATAGCTTCTCTCTCCTCGTTATCATCGACCGTCACAGGATCAGTAAAAGACTTCTTATCTTCCTCAACATTCGACGAAGACGAAGCTTGATCCATCTCACAAACAAACCGAATTCTACTTAGAAGAAAAACCCAGATCACTAAAATCGATCAAACACCTCGTAAAATCTTCAGTGATTACAATCACGAAGACGAACAAACCCAGAGGTTTCGCGTTAGGTGTAGTGTACCGTAACTTAGCTCTGACCTTAAATCTAAACCGTCCATTACGCTGACTTTTTAAAGACTGATATGAAGACTAGACACGTGTGTGTCGTTGGGAAGTCAACATAAAGCAGTTGGTGGGCCTTAAAGAACGGGCTTTGGCCCATTATAATTACATTTGATTTTTGTTTTTTTTTTGTAATTGATAATTGTCTGTCTCTTCGTGATGTTGAGTAGGTAAAAATGTGTGCTTTATTAATTTCGCTACTCACTGACTCTGTGACCCTAATTTGAGAAGCTCTTTCTCTGTGCGCAGACTTTTTTGCTAATACACAACTGAGAGAAACAAAAATGGCGGCTGCAACTTCATCCATCGCTCCTTCCCTTTCATGCCCATCTCCTTCTTCTTCATCAAAAACCCTTAGGTCTTCCAAAGCCTCAAGCTTGGCTCTACCCAATATCGGTTTCCTCTCGTCTTGTTCCAAGTCTCTGAGGTCTTTAACCGCTACCGTCGCTGGAAATGGTGTCGGTTCCGGCACCGGATCTTCTCTTTCCGCTCGTATGGTTGCGTCGTCTGCGGTCAGAACACCTGTTTCTCTCGATTTCGAGACATCTGTATTCAAAAAGGAGAAAGTGTCTCTTGCTGGTTACGATGAGGTCCTTTTTTATTCATTTCTTATTCGGTGGTTTTAATAAAGTTTTGGTATTTTGGGTTTATCAATTTACATGTGGCTGATTTATTCCGTGATTGTTGCTAATGTTATTGTTTTTTCTGCTGAATCTTTTGTTTAGTATATTGTGAGAGGAGGAAGAGATTTGTTCAAACATCTTCCAGATGCTTTCAAAGGGATTAAGCAGATTGGTGTTATTGGCTGGGGATCTCAGGTAGTTCTTTGTTTTTTTGGTATGTTATTTTATTTGTGCTTTCCTTGATCAACGTGTTTCTTGTTTGGGTGATTTTTAAATTTTTTTGCTTTAAGTTGTGAATTCATTGCTTTGAGAAGCAAAGCTTACATCTTCTGAGGGTTTTGTTTTGCTAATTAGTGTTTATGCACTTCTTGTTTACTTTGCATTGTGTAGATAATAATCTTGAATATGTCATGTGAATAAAATTGGCCATTTAATAAATTCATTTTCTTGCTTTTGATGTATTTGAGTTTGAATGAACAAGATGGATAGATTAGTTGCATGTTCTTTCTAGTACTGAATTACATGTTTATGTGCAGGGACCTGCTCAAGCTCAGAATTTAAGGGATTCACTTGTGGAGGCAAAGTCTGACATTGTTGTTAAGGTAATCTCAACTGATTTTGTGTTTGCTTCATACTTTTGTATATATTAGCTTTATCTTTGCTTTCTGTCGTTACGTAAGCGCTATGTCCTGACTTGGTTTCTGTTTTTCTTTTCTGTGATAATGTAGATTGGGCTTAGAAAGGGCTCTCGTTCATTTGAGGAGGCACGTGCTGTTGGATTCACAGAAGAAAGTGGTACTTTGGGTGATATTTGGGAAACAATCTCTGGCAGTGATCTTGTATTGCTTTTGATCTCTGATGCTGCTCAGGTAATTTGCATTTCAGAATCTTGATTATCTTGAAGTTTTGCTCTGTAGGTATATATACATTGATTTTAATGTATCGTCCTTTTTACAGGCTGATAACTATGAGAAAATATTCTCTTACATGAAGCCAAACAGCATTCTCGGTTTGTCTCACGGGTTTCTACTAGGGCATTTACAGTCCATGGGACTCGATTTCCCAAAAAACATCAGTGTGGTAGCTGTTTGCCCTAAGGGAATGGGTCCATCTGTGAGAAGGCTTTATGTCCAAGGAAAAGAAATCAACGGTGCTGGAATCAACGCCAGTTTTGCAGTCCACCAGGTTTTCTACCTGTCTCTATAGTGAAAATTATTATATCTCATGTATTCATTTTTTCACCATTTATGCGATTTCTGTTTGTAGGATGTTGATGGCAGAGCCGCAGATGTTGCTCTGGGATGGTCAGTAGCACTTGGTTCTCCTTTTACTTTTGCTACTACTCTTGAGCAAGAGTACAAGAGTGACATCTTTGGAGAAAGAGGTGAGTTGGACCTCACTTATAGAACTGTCTTTCTATCGCTCAATCCCATGTTTAAATGTTCTTCTTCGTTTTTGTTAACAGGCATTTTGCTTGGTGCTGTTCATGGAATCGTTGAGTCTCTGTTTAGAAGGTACACTGAAAATGGAATGAGTGAAGAATTGGCTTACAAGAACACAGTAGAGTGCATCACAGGAACAATTTCAAGGACTATCTCTACCCAGGTTAGTAGGAATCTCTCTGCATAGACCACAGTTATTCGTATTTGGCCAAATAAAAATTGAATATTCGAAATCTTTTTCTGATGAATTATGGAATTCAGGGAATGTTGGCGGTGTACAACTCCTTATCTGAAGAAGGTAAAAAGGAATTTGAGACTGCATACAGTGCATCCTTCTATCCTTGTATGGAGATTCTCTATGAATGTTATGAGGATGTAGCTGCTGGCAGCGAAATCCGGAGTGTTGTCTTAGCCGGTCGTCGTTTCTATGTAATGACTCTTCAAACTTTTCTTTGTTACATTTTCCCAAACACAGTTTTTGTAGTCGTTTTTGATTGATTTTCTTGCTTGTAACAGGATAAGGAGGGATTGCCTGCATTCCCAATGGGAAAGATTGATGCTACAAGGATGTGGAAGGTAGGTGAACGCGTCAGGAAGTCAAGACCAGCTGGTGACTTGGGCCCGTTGTATCCCTTCACTGCTGGAGTTTACGTTGCACTTATGATGGCACAGGTATGTCTTTTGTTTATATTCAGTCCGGTTACTGTTTAAATTTTTGGTTTATGGCTTTATGCATTATAGTATCTGTTTTGGTTTCAATGTGAATTCAGATATTTAGAAAATATGTCTTTAATCCTAAGATATTTCAAAGAATTTGTGGTTTCAATCTTTTTAGTCTTTTTGGTTCGGTCTGGTCTGTTTTTTCAAAAAGATTGTATATGTTTAGTTTGAAGTATTTCAAAGTAAAAACGAATTCAGTTGGTTTGTTTCTGTTTGGTTTTGGTATAAGAAACATACATCTTTAACATGACAAAAGGCCAAAGAAATTGTAATATCAATTGGTTGGATCGGTTTTTGTTCGGACGGATTAAACCGGATTGGGAATCCCTAGTTTATTCTCAATTTGCCAGTGATTGTCTTGGAATCTAATTCTTGGTTTCTGTGGGCTTATGTAGATCGAGGTCTTGAGGAAGAAAGGTCACTCTTACTCAGAAATCATCAATGAGAGCGTGATTGAATCTGTCGACTCTCTAAACCCGTTCATGCACGCTAGAGGAGTGTCTTTCATGGTGGACAACTGCTCGACCACAGCAAGATTGGGATCGAGGAAATGGGCCCCTAGGTTCGACTACAACCTGACCCAACAAGCTCTGGTGGCTGTGGACAATGGTGCAGCAATCAACAGAGACCTGATCAGTAACTTCTTCTCTGATCCAGTACATGGGGCTATCGAGGTCTGTGCACAGCTCAGGCCTACAGTCGATATCTCTGTGCCTGAAGACGCAGACTTTGTTCGACCCGAGCTACGCCAGTCTAGCAACTGAGTGAAGGGTTGAAAAATTATCAGAGTCTCTTATTGTAATCGGATTCTACGTAAAAGCCAGTGTTTGGGATGTTTTTATTAGCCTTGAGTGAGGATTTGAATAATTATGTCTCTTTGTCTCTTTGAAGTTCCAATAATAATGGGATGCTCTCTGCTTTTGTCTTAAATCATGTTAATGAGTTTCTTGCAACGTTCGCTAAACAACTTAATTTTGGATACGAGAGTGTAGAATTTATCATAATTTAGAGGCCATGTGATTCTATTGTCAAAGAGTTCAAGAGAAACAGCTACAATTATTTTCGGCTAATTATTCTAGCATCATTATTTACAAGATAAATATGCTGGTTTAAATCTTATCTACATTAATTTGAGAGACTGAATTTAGAATGGTTTAGTTTCTTTACTCCAAATTCATACGAATTCTAATGTTTTTAGTTTCGATAGAAAAAAGACATTTGAGTTTAAGTAGCTTTGTTGAAAATATATTTGCATGTTGAATTGAATGATTGAACATAAGAAAAATGGACAAGTTTTTGCAGATAGATTTATTGATTTGGAATTTCTGGTTTTCTCTTTATCTTTTCCATTTTCAAATATATGTATGTATATGATTTTTTTTTTTTGCACAATATGTATGTATATGATTATTATTATTATTATTATACAAGGAAAAATAATTTGTGTTCTTTTATTTCAAAATTTAAAGATAAAGAGAAACATGGCAGGAGCACAATGCTTTTGTCTCTCTTTTTACTGTGAAATGAAGAATCTAAATTATTAGAATCACATGTAATGACATGTGCTCTTTCTCACTCTGCACATTTTCATTATATGTCAAGTCTTTTTCCTCCTTACTCCCATTTTTTTTTAAAAAGAAAAATTTATATAAATCTACAAAGCTTGAAGATTAAAGGAAAAAAAAAAAGAGAAAAAAAAGTTCAGAAAAAAATGAATAAATATAAAGTTTGCAATCATATGATAGTGTGGCTCAAAAATTAGAGAAAGACAAGACCAACATGTGTAGGCAATCATATTGCATTGCTCTTTTCCCACATTTCATGTTCATTTATCCCAAAAAATCCACTAAAGACAAACTTTTCTCTGTTTAACTTCAAATTTTCCTTCCAGAATTGTTAAAGTCCAATTGATAAGGATTCATGTTTTAGAGTTAACTAAAATGGAGATGGGGTACACGTTATATTCGGATTATGTTTTAATTTGATTCTGGTTATTGCTTAAGAAAGCAGTAATTAGTAAAAAAGAAGACTGAAATAGAAAGGATGAGAGAACAAGATTTGTGGTTCATTAGAAGCTCAAACTAAACAGTTTGTAGCTTACTAGTTTTCATGTACGTTTATCGAAATCAAAAAATCGATTTGATTAAACTCGAAAATCGGTTTTCTATTTCTTTACCTATTGTTTTATGTTTGTTAATGTTCCATAACTTTCCTATTTATAGATCTATGTCAATCCTAGTTGATTATCGAGTGTATCGTTGTGAGATATATAGCAAGAAAATATTTTGTGGATATGTTTTGTTGATGTTGACTTGGATTTACATAAACATGATATAAGTTTTGGAGCAAGGACATGCATGAAATGAAACAATAAGGTAAAAAGTCCTTAAAGTTACATTTTCGTTGTTTTCCAAAAAGCTAACCCACACAAAGCTCTTGATATCGGTTCTCAATATCAATTTGTTGTAATTCGGAGTGGTTACAACCGAAACTCGTTGGTCAATAATATAGTCCGTCATTCGTCATTGTAAATTTTTCTTTGTACGAAATGGTCTGAATTCTCTCAAGCGACATGTACTTTAATGGTTCGTATTACTATAGTCGTTGGATCAAAGTTCACATCCGATAGAATACACGTTGGCAGAAAAAACATAGATAATTCTATTTATAGCCTATTAATTGATTTCTTTGCTTTCTTAAACCAGTTTATTAGTCTTCACATCAAAGCCATAAACTTTGATATACATTCCATTAAAAAAGTAAACTTATTACTTAGATGGATCTTTATGTTTGATAAGAAAATTATGCTAATAATGTGTCTCTTATCTCTCCTTGAAACATACTAAGTAAAGAAAAATAATTTATCAGATAATCTATCGTCTAGTGTATTTTATACATCAAAAAGAAAATGCATGATTATTATGATCAATTTATAGTTAGTTTTGGAAGAAACAAAAGTTTCAATTAGTAAATAGTGGAATCCCATAAAGAAAGAGCAACACCCTTTCAATTTATTTACTTTTTAATTTTGTTATAAGACAAAATCTTTGGTGTTAGTGTCAATAATCATATATGATCTTGATTGACGCAAAGCTTTGTCATTATTTGTGTTAGTACCAATTCAACCATGATGTTATTGATTTCTATCAAGCATGAATAATCATTTTCATCGTATATACAAATAAACTTGTATATATTACCATTTGACTCCTCATAATTTTTTTTGTGTGTGAGATATTTTTATAAATGTGAGGTATTTTATGATGGTTTTTCAGATTGTTTGATTCATATATATATATATATAAATATATATATTTTATAATCAAAGAGTGATCTGGACTTTTACTACTTAACTAATCTCCTCAAGTTGAATGTAGCAGTCGCCTAGTCCACTCGCCAAATTGTTGGCCTTAATTTTTCCAATGGAAAAATAAAACTCGTCTACATCTGATTTATTCACATGTGAAAATTTTAAATAAACAGCACATATACGGTGTGTAGTATATGAAAAGCTCTGCAACTTTTTCCAAGTTCATGGTTATATAAGAAACCAAAACAAAAACCATTAATTTGAATAAAAATATTATTTGCTAAAAATACAATAAAAAACTATAATATACAAACTAACCAAAATCCCCGTTTTTTTTTTCATTATCTCTTCATATTTCTCTATAAGATTTTTCTAGATTCTTAATTATAGTTTTTTTTTGTTTATTATTGCAAATGACCCTTGAATAAACTCCTTAGGTAATATACTTATTGATGATGATAAAGGAGATAATTCACAGCAAATGCTCACATGTATAACCTCAAGTGGCAACCAATAAGGATCATTGCAATAATCTTTTTAGTTTGATTAATTGTTTTAATTACTAATATAAGTACCCTATAATTTTTGATTTTTTTATATATAAATAAATCTACTTGCTATCCTCTCCTTTTCTAATTTTTTCATATAGATAAATCTACTTCCTACCCTCTAGCTCTTTCTCATTTTCTTGCTATATGCACAAAATACTAATTACATTACATTAAACATTAGCAAGTTTTAAAACATTTATTGCCTTGTTAACACTAATTACCATATCGAGTATACTGCTAGTTATTGAGTTATTGAACCGGATTGATAAAAACTGACACGCATATATACATAAAATTATATCTTCATTAGAAAAATAACATAATTGATGAGATAATAAAGAGTTGTTTACTTGTTAGTTGCATCGAAAAATAATGTATGCAGTCAATATATTAATTAGTTTCAGATTTAATAAAATTACAGTATATATATAAGTTAAAAATCTGAAATAAGTTAACATATTTATATTAATAAAACACTAGTTTATCGACCTTTGTCTTCGATCAACCATGAAGAGATATATAGTACCAAAACAATACATTCAATTGGTTGAACTTGAACATAAATTAATTGAATTTTATCAACCAAAAAAAACACAAATTAATTGAATAACATCTTCAGAACAACTCCAAAATATGTATTTTGTTTTCGCATACTTGTATTGTACATCAAAAAGTAAATTTCTATAAGAAAATCAGATAATATATAGTTAATTCTGTCTAGCAGTCTCGATTAAACGTGCAACATAATTTATTTATATAAAAAATGCGAGTTGGACGGTAATGCGATCTACATATATTCTTGCTTAGTGTATTTGCACTGACATCATTTTGGTTATGAAACTAAAATAGTAAAATATAAATTATGAAACATTGGATACCCTTAACTAACATAAGGATCGAGCTTAGCTAAGCGTCATTTTGTCGTTAATTAATAATTAGAAAACCAGATAATACCCATACGTGGTTTATTTGTCGTTGTATATACTATCAAGAATCATTGTGTTTATTTACTCTGTTGGATAAGCTTCCATGACGTAAAGCCCAAGATATCATTAAGTGAGTTAATGACAAGGTGGGCTCAATGTAATCCTAATAGAGTTAGGATTTAAAGGAAATTCTATACCATATATATATGATCATTGAGTTGTGATGAACATATATGAGAACAATAGAACTTGTGTTTAGGTTTTGAGCTATTTTTTCCTAAGCATTAATAAAGAGAAGGACTTCTTTATCAAGTTGTGTTGTGTTCGTAATATCTTTATTTGGTATCAGAGCGGCTGCGATTTTGGGACAACACAAAGATCATTCGTGTGGAGGATCGTCACCGAGCTATGGGAGACGACACGGCTGCAACTCCGACGCGTCAAAAGGACTTGACGCCACCTTCGATTCAATGTCCCATATTGAGCTCAACTAACTATACGGTATGGGCCATGAGGATGAAAGTTTTGCTCAAAATCTACAAGGTATGGGATACAATCGAACCAGGATCAGAGGATCTAGATAAAAACAATATTGCGATTGGTTTATTGTTTCAAGCTATCCCGGAGATACTTATTTTGCAAGTAGGAGAACACGAAACTTCGAAGGGAGTATGGGAAGCAATTAAATCTAGACACCTAGGAGCTGATCGGGTAAAGGAAGCACGTTTACAAACCCTTACGTCTGAATTTGAGAGACTCAAGATGAAAGATTCAGACACGATAGATGGCTTTGCTGGCAAGCTATCGGAAATTGCTTCAAATTCTGTCTCTCTTGGAAAGTCAATTGAGGAATCCAAACTTGTAAAGAAATTTCTAAACAGCTTACCGAGAAGCAAGTTTATTCACATAATAGCCTCACTTGAGCAAGTTTTGGATTTAAACTCAATTAGTTTTGAAGACATCATAGGGAGGTTGAAAGCCTATGAAGAGAGGATCCTAGATGAGGAAGCTAGTGGAGAAGCACAAGGGAACTTATTGTTCACACCCTCAGTAGCTCACGGACAGCAAGCAAGCTTCGACAACTCGAGAGGAAGAGGAAGAGGTCGAGGTCGTGGAAGAGGGTTTCGTGGTCGAGGACGTGGACGGTTTAATTCACAAGACCGAAACAAAGAGAGGAAGGAGAGGAAGGATATTATATGCTTCCGATGTGATCAAGCGGGTCACTTTGCTTCGGCTTGTCCTGAGAGAAGACAGAAACTCCAAGAATTAAACAAAACCGAGACACAAGAGACAGACATTGCACTTTATATGCATGAAACCGTGTTTCTCAATGAGGAAAGTCTAATACCAAAGAAGTACGAATTAGATAAAAGGCAAGATGGGACTTGGTATTTAGACAACGGTGCAAGCAATCATATGACCGGAGAAAGATCATTCTTTTCAGAATTGAATGAAAGCATCAAAGGTAAAGTAAAATTTGGAGATGGCTCGTGCGTGGGTATTGGTGGAAAGGGATCGATTCATTTTCAAGGAAAGAATGGTGAGCAACAACTACTTTCGGACATCTATTGGATCCCCGAGCTAAAAAGCAATATATTGAGCTTAGGACAAGCAACCGAGGTGGGTTGTGATGTTAGGATGAGGGAAGATTACCTAACACTACGAGATCCTAAGGGGAAACTTTTGGTGAAAGTGACAAGAACTCCAAATCGACTCTACAAGATTGATCTTAAAATCGGAAAACCAGTTTGCTTGCTCTCAAGAATTGAAGAAGAAACGTGGAGATGGCATGCGAGGCTTGGCCATATCAGTTTTAACACCATAAAGTCAATGTCATTACTTGATATGGTTCAAGGATTACCAAACGTAGAATGCAAGAAGGAACTTTGCGAGTCATGTTTGGTTGGTAAGCAAACACGTCAAGTGTTTCCACGTGCAACGCAATATAGATCCTCTCGACCATTAGAGCTCCTTCATGCTGACTTATGCGGTCCGATAATTCCAGCCACTCTCGCCCGGAATAGGTACATTTTTGTGATCATTGATGATTACACAAGATACATGTGGACAATTCTCTTGAAGGAAAAAGGTGAAGCTTTCGAAAAATTCAAGATGTTTAAAGCCTTGTTAGAGAAGGACTTTGAGAAGATGATTGTGACATTACGTACGGATAGGGGTGGAGAGTTTACATCAAAGGAGTTTCAAGATTTTTGTGCCAAGAGTGGAATCAAACGTCACCTAACTGCACCCTACACCCCGCAACAAAACGGTGTTGTGGAAAGGAGAAATCAAACTCTCATGGAGATGACTAGAAGCATTCTCAAAGCAATGAAGGTTCCGAATTTCTTGTGGGGAGAAGCCGTTCGTCATGCTACCTACTTGATAAATCGGGTTCCCACAAGAGCATTGAAGAATCAAACACCTTATGAATGCTTGAGAAACAAGAAACCGAATGTAAGCCATCTTAGAGTTTTCGGTTGCATTGCTCATGTTAAGATCGAGTCTACATACTTAAGGAAACTTGATGATCGGTCTCAAGCTCTAGTTCATCTCGGCATAGAACCTGGGTCTAAAGCCTATAGACTCTACAATCCAGCAACTAGGAAAGTCATTGTAAGCCGAGACGTAGTCTTTAATGAGAAAGCTACTTGGAATTGGAAGGGAGCCGATACAAATGAGCATCATGAGCCAGGAATGTTTCATCTCACTTGGGGAGAAGTCATGGACGAAGGACATGGTCCATATCTCGTCGGGAATGATCAACCTAATGTAAATCCCAACAACGAAACAGAACAGAATGATGTAGACATGGCTAATGATGTATCGGAAACAGAGGAGGAAGAGGAAACATGGCAGCAACCGCAACCACAACTTCGAAGGTCTGGTCGTACGGTAAATCTCCCTAAACACTTTGAAGATTTCGTTTTACTTGCTGATATTGAGTGTGAGATACTACTTCTATCTCTCAACAATGAGCCGATTAACTTTCAAGAAGCAAAAGGCCTCATTGAATGGACGAATGCATGTAAAGAGGAGATCGACTCGATTGATAAAAACCAGACATGGACGCTAGTTGAATTACCAATGGGAGCTAAGATTATTGGTCTTAAGTGGATATTCAAACTCAAAAGGAATGCGAATGGATCAATCAACAAGCACAAAGCTAGACTTGTAGCAAAAGGATATCTACAAGAAAGTGGGATTGATTTTGATGAAGTCTTTGCGCCGGTGGCACGCATTGAAACGATTAGGCTACTCATTGCTTTTGCTGCTTCTCATGGATGGGAGATTCACCATCTTGATGTCAAGACGGCATTCTTGCACGGCGAGTTAAATGAAGAGGTATATGTGTCCCAACCCGAAGGATTTGAAAAGAAGGGAGAAGAACATAAGGTTTTCAAACTCTCTAAAGCTTTATACGGGTTAAGACAAGCTCCACGGGCATGGAACACAAAATTAGATCAGATTTTAAAAGGGATGAAGTTCAAAAAGTGTTCAAAGGAGAGCTCCGTATACCGAAAGGAAGAAGGAGCAAATCTTCTTGTAGTTGCCGTGTATGTAGATGATCTCTTTGTCACTGGATCCACGATAAAGATCATCAAAGACTTCAAGGATGGAATGTCCTCAAAGTTTGAAATGTCTGATCTTGGAAGGCTTACTTACTACCTTGGTATAGAAGTCAACCAAAGCGACGAAGGAATCGAAATCAAGCAAGAGGCTTATGCTCGACGAATCATAAAGGAGGCTGGCCTAGAAACGTGTAATGCTACTCACATTCCTATGGAGTTTGGTTTGCAGATATCAAAAGGAAAAGAAGGAGAAAACGTGATAGACGCTACCATGTATCGAAGACAAATTGGTTGTTTAAGGTACCTCTTACATACTAGACCTGATCTTGCATTTTCAGTTGGTGTGCTAAGTAGGTATATGCAAGACCGGAGAGAATCACATGGTAACGCCTTGAAGCAAGTCTTGAGATATCTACAAGGAACTTTGACTCACGGTTTAGCGTTTAAACGAGGAGGATCAAAGAAGCTCATTGGATATAGTGACAGTAGTCATAATGTGGATCCAGATGATGGAAGAAGTACAACCGGACATGTGTTCTATTTCGGAGATTCACCAATCACATGGTGCTCTCAAAAGCAAGAAACGGTGGCTCTTTCATCATGTGAAGCCGAGTTTATGGCTGCAACGGAAGCTTCGAAACAAGCAATATGGCTTCAAGACTTGTTGAGTGAAATCACGGGCAAAATTTGTGAGAAGACGACCATTCGTATTGACAACAAATCTGCCATTCAACTCACCAAGAATCCGGTGTTCCATCGTCGAAGCAAACACATTCACAAGCGGTATCACTTCATAAGAGAATGCGTTGAAAATGATCAAGTTGAAGTGGAGCATGTTCCCGGAGAAGAACAATGCGCAGATGTATTGACAAAGGCCCTTGCTAGAATCAAGTTCAAGAAGTTGAGAAGTATGATTGGAATTCAAGACCTCTCTAAGAATGACTTGAAGCTTAAGGGGGTGAATGTTGGATAAGCTTCCATGACGTAAAGCCCAAGATATCATTAAGTGAGTTAATGACAAGGTGGGCTCAATGTAATCCTAATAGAGTTAGGATTTAAAGGAAATTCTATACCATATATATATGATCATGGAGTTGTGATGAACATATATGAGAACAATAGAACTTGTGTTTAGGTTTTGAGCTATTTTTTCCTAAGCATTAATAAAGAGAAGGACTTCTTTATCAAGTTGTGTTGTGTTCGTAATATCTTTATACTCTATTAATTACAGATACCGTTTGACGAAACAGAATATAGTCGTATACAAAGATGATTTGCTTACATAAATAATTGCTATAACTAATTAGTTTAGGTGTCTAGATCGTTGTAACGACTGCTTAACTCCGCATTCGAATAATACATTGTTCGAGCCCGCAATATTAAGTTTATTTGAGAAAAGTATATACAATATGAATTATTGGGTTTGTCCTATATATTATGTTGATATTTTCAATATATACTTTATAAGAAATGATACGGATATGCGAAAGTATAACGCTTAAAAACGCCAAAACATTTTTTAAAACCGTTTGGAAACGCCGAAATTATTTTTAAAAATTCTAATTTAAAAAAGGTAGTCAATTAGTGAGAATTCGACCAAAAAAATACACAATAGAAATTCGTTTTCCAACCACGATTAATGGAAATTTTTACTGCATGCAACCATTTTATTTATCAGAGATGTTAAATGTTAAGTGATTCGAACTCTTTTACTAATTTTTTGTGATTTAAAATCTTCATCTGGACGTTTTCTTTAGAGAAATATGTTTAGGTTAACGATTTAGCACACGTCATGTTTGGTTATTAAAGCTATAAATGTGGGACTAAGTCCTTCCAGCACACCACCAACAATAATTAAGGCCATGCCTTGAGAAATCATGAGCATCATTTTAATTAATTTTCTTATAAAACAAAATTAATTATTTATAAAGTATGTTCCCCAATGGGAGGAAAAGGCGATTTACTTCTGTTTTCTTCGAAACCAAAATCTTTTTATTCTAATTACCATAATTACCAGCTAATTACTCAATTCATATTCTAAAATTTTACTCAACATCTAGGCCTACTCAACATTTCCTCCTTTCTCGATTTTGATTGGGTCATTAATTGCGGCCAGTCCTATCTAATATTTAGTTTAATCCTTTTTCTTAAAAAAAGAATGATTTGGCCACATGGTGACATGAAATTTGATATGTTTTATTTTCTATTTTTTATGGTAGTAACTGCAAGTAAATTACCTTTATATCTTTTTGTTGTTGTATTACTATTACGATTTAGTTCGATTTTAGTGTAGTTCTTAAATGGTAGAACATTTTATACAAATACATTTTATTAAGTCCTTAATCATCCTTATGTTACTGATTTTCAAATTTGATACAAGAAAATACAGTGTATCTAATTGTAATTGCTATGGGTCCGATTGGTGACTTCATTTGAAACGAGCGGTTGAAAGTTTTTGAACAGTTGAATAGTGGGTCGTTTGAAACAAGGCGGTTAGAATTAGCGGTTAGAGAAAGTTGTTGGATAATAAAAAAAATTCAAATATAAGGTTGATTGGTAGCATTGTAGCGGTTGAATAGTATAATTAGATAAAATTATGTAATAATTTTTTTAAAATAATTTTAATATATAATGCATTGAAAAATAATTAATAATTAATAATATATATTATTAGTAAACATATATTACAATTATTGACTTTAAAAATATTAAGGAACTAGCATATACGAATGAGTTCTAAACTTCTAAAAACAAAAACTAACTTACAATATGGTATATTCATATAGTTTAGCTATTTTTTATTTTTTGGTTAATTTGGGTACTATAGATATATTGGAAAAAATAACCAATTTAAATAGCTCTAAATTTTTTAATTTTTTTTTGGATAATTCGAATTCAAAATAATTAAACCGAACCAAATGCAAAAACAACGGTAATTATCTTTAAGTAGTAAGAGTATGAATATTTTGGATAACCGAAATCCAATCCGATTAAAACCGAACTGGAAGCGAAACAAATTTTCCAAATACTGGAATAGAATAACCAAATCAAAATCTTAATAGTTATCCGAATATCCATATCTAGTTCAAACGACCTTTTTATCAAACATCCGTTTGAAACGTTGTTTTCCAATCGTCCGTTTCAGACGACATTTTTAAACGACTGTTTGATTGGTAACAAACGAGCAGTTGAACTAACGTCGTTTGCAAATTAGGTTACCAATCTGAGCCTATATCAATTCATTATTTATGTGAAAGGTGCCTCTCGGTCAATGATTAATTTTAGTTGGGGACCAATGATATTTACTTTGTGTTATGAATATGTACTTGATGTTTCTACTTAATTACACTTGCTATTTTTGGTCAAGGTTTGAAAACAAAAAAAAAGCCGGTTTGATTGATCCGAAATTTGGACCCAGTCATGTCACGGACCGTCCGGTATGGCGAAAAGTCTATCACCCATAACGGTTTGGCGGGAATTGGGGACCGTTTTCCGAATACTCCGTTTGGTCTTAGCGGAGATTACTCCGTTAAGTTAATTAGACGGCGTTAATTTGTATTCGGCGTGCTTAGCTGGCAACTGTAGCTAAGAGGTTAAGAAACAGCTGGCACGGTCACACTGCACGTGGCCAGAGTCATGATATATTTACTATTTTACCCCTATTCACGACTTTCTAATATTTCCTTTTTTTTTCTTTTCTTCGTTCTACATTCATTTATTTATTTAAAGCTATAACAGAACTATAGAGTCTACATAAATGGTAATTAAAGTTGATAAAATGAATAATATTTTTGTAATTTAATCCAAGAAGAAAAAAATAAAATTTGCAGGCTTTTTTCGAAAGATGCCTTTTAAAAATGCCAGCTATATGTAACCTATATGCACCAGTAAATGAGCTTTCACTTCTCTCTTTTGTTGTTTTTGCTTTATTTTTCCCATTTTTCTGTTCTTTTTGACGTATAAAAATAATTTTCTATTACTGTTCTTTTAATTTCACAGTAAAACTGCTTAGTATAGTATCTATTTGGTCACAGAAATACTTTTGATATTTAATAATTTATATAAAGCTAATTGTTCAAAATTTTATTTATTTTTGGGACAATTACAAAAATGCTACTTATTGTGTGCACATTTGCAAGAATGTCATTTAGAAGTGTCCATTTACAAAAATGCCACAAATTATAGATTTATAAAGTCTATATTTTAAAATTCTAAACTCTAAAAAATGTTTTGACACCTAAAACTCCCTAAACACATAAAACTAAATCCTAATATAACATAATTAACTCAAACATAAATTATATAATAAAAAAATAATTTTGAAAAAATAGTATTTTTATAAAACTTTTAAAAATATGATATTTTTATTAAAAGACACTTGAAAAATAGCGTTTTTTTAATTTCTCGTTCATTTTTTCTGACGGTAGTTTTGCTAAACACATTCGCAGCAAAAGACAAATTTACCCTCGGTTTTTCTGTCTCGGACTCTGATAGGAGCGGGTTCCAAATCCGAGGTGGCATTTTCATTTGCTCAATTTTTCAGATGAGTAAAAGTCAGTGATTTGTTGGAACAGAGATTAGTAGCTCTAAAATATTTTAAATAAATTTCATTTAAAATGATAATTACTCAGCCAAAAAAAAAAACTGTAGAATTAGTCACACCTCATTTGATGACAGCAAAGAGTCTACTGTATTATATTTAATGATACTGTTATTTTATGTTGAACAATATTCTTCCCTTTCAATATCTTTAATGTTTAAAAGTTTTACATATATTAAAAAAATACATTAATATTGATCTATAAATACATTATTTTTTGCACTAAACAATTTTTCAAAATTTTTAACCAACAGTAATTCAATAAAATTAATTAATGTGTCTTAAAATTTACAAAATTATTAATTAAAAAAATTGTATTGAAAACAGAAAACAACAAACATTTTGAAACAACAAAAAATTTTAAAACATCAAACATATTAAAATTAGAGAGTAATCGTGGCTTGAGATTTTGGGGAAGCAATCATGAAATAATCAATCCATTTTAATATAAGATTGGCGATTATAATCATAAACCATGGTTAATGTTTCTTTGCTAACAAATTTGATATATATCGGAATTTGAATTGTAATAAAACAAAAGTCGAAAATTCTAAATACAAACTAACAAATTAATTTAATATTATATTAGAAATTGGGTTTTTTGTAAATAAATCCTCTAACTGGTTAAAATTTGCGATTTTACCCTCCAAGTCAATTAAATGCAAATTAACTCTCCAAATAAGAGTTATCTGCAATATAACCCTTCTAAACTTTTCAAACCACATATTTACATATCAAATCGAAATCCTTGAAATGAGAAACCTAAATGGTCATGTCTACACTTAAAATTTATGAACTCTAACGCTTGTAAGCGTAAAAACTCTTCAATTTTTAAAATCCAAAGGGTTATATTGCGGATTAACTCTTATTTGGAGAGTTAATTTGCATTTAATTGATTTGGAGGGTAAAATCACAAATTTTAACTAGTTGGAGGATTTATTTGTAGAAAACTCTAGAAAATTTGAACATCTTTTTTTGTCATTATAGAAAAATTCAACAATATATTCCTACTATTATTCGGCTTTGGATTTTTTTTGTTAAATATTAAATTTATTCAACAAATAATAGAATCAATTACAGACAAATAAATCAAAACAGAGTTTGAAAAGTGGAAAAGAAGTTCACATTGAGTAATATCTCAAGTAACAATTTGTTTTTTTTTGTTACTATTTTCCTCCAAAAATATGTAATTTTTTGAGAAATATGTATTTTACTAAGATAACATATATTTACCCCAAAAACATCCAAGATTATGTTGCGAACAAATTACGAATTACTTTTTTTTTAGGTCGGCAATATGAATTTCACATATTCTGTTCAAACACAAATAATCTTCAGAGTCAACCATACAGTCTCTATAGTACTATAAAAATATCTAAATTTAAATTAGAATTTCATAAAACTAAATTACCAAATATTTTTAGCGACAAGTAGCCGTGAAAGACACGGAAGTCAGTCTCGTGAAGAAGAAGATCAATGTCTTAATCTGACCTAAAAAACAAAACAAAAACAGAATTAGTCCTTGTAATTAATTAATAAGAGCTTAACGTTAATCTAATCTTAACTCATTTTCATTTCACCATCTTCAATTCATTCCTTCTTCTTCGCTTCCTTTCTTTCTTTCTATTTATCACAAAATCTCTCTCTCTCTCTCTTCACGAACTCCTCTGTGTGTTTACTCAGAGGCGAATTAGATTTGGTTCTTGAAGATGTCACATTATAGGAGACACTCTTTAGAACCTTCCATTGACTCCATAACCGGTAAATACCGCGATTCTTTGACTTTCCGGCGAGATGATGACGTCATCGACAAACCCGATTTCAGAGAACTTGGTTCTCCGTTGAGGCCACGTCGATCCTCCTCCTCTGCTGCTGCCACTCCCGCCGCTAGTGGAAGCAGCTCAAGCTCCTCCGGTTCTGCTTCCGGCAAACCTTCGGTTACTTCCCAGCTAGCTAGACGGAGTCACTCCGGCGAGCTCGCCGGTTTGACCATCTCTGTTACACCCGGATCCGGAACCAAGAACCGGAATCCGAAACCGGGTCACAGAAGATCCGCTTCCGCTGGAACGCCGTTGATTTATTCCGGTTTAGGATTCTCTCCGGTGACTAATCACAATTCTCGCGGCGGAGGAAGCGGCGCGACGTCGCCGAATCCCGGCGTTTTACCAACCGGAAACATTTGTCCGTCGGGAAGGATCTTGAAAACCGGAATGGCTACAAGAGCCTCCGTTAAACCGGAGACTCTATGCACAGGCACGGCCAATTACGGCCACGGAAACATCGTACGGACCGGAAAGACGATTCAAACGGCGAGGGAAATCGGCGACTCAGAGGAAGTGAAGAAGGCAGGTAACGAAATGTATAGGAAAGGGAATTTCGTTGAGGCATTGGCGTTTTACGACAGAGCAATCTTAATGTCGCCGGAAAATCCAGCTTATAGAAGCAATCGTGCGGCTGCTTTGGCTGCTTCAGGGAGGTTAGAGGAAGCTGTTAAAGAATGTATTGAAGCTTTGAGATTCGATCCTTGTTACGTTAGAGCTCACCAGAGACTTGCTTCTCTCTATCTCAGGTTAGAATCTAATCCTAATTTCTTGTGATTGATTTGTAAAATGATGAGGAAAGGAATAATATTTTGTTGTTCTTTTGGTTTAGATTGGGAGAAGCTGAGAATGCGAGACGACATTTATGTTTTTCCGGGCAATGTCCTGATCAAGCTGATCTCCAGAGGCTGCAGATTCTTGAGAAGCAGCTTAGATTGTGTACGGAGGCTCGAAAGATCGGTGACTGGAGAACGGTTATTAGCGAAATCGATGCAGCTATTGCAAATGGAGCTGATTCTTCTCCTCAGGTTGGTTAGAGACCAAAATCGGCATTGTTTTCTTTCGACAAGACTTGATCTTTTAAAACATTCCGGCTTTTTTGCAGCTTGTAGCTTGTAAAGCAGAAGCCTATTTGCGGCTTCATGAGGTAAAGGATTCGGATTTGTGTCTATCTAACATTGTGAGATTGGATCATCGTCGTACTCAGCAACAGGCGAAACTGTTCGGTATAATATCTGATGCGTATGTGCTCTGTGTTCAAGCTCAAGTTGATATGGCGTTAGGAAGGTGAGCTTCGAAATACTTAAAACTCTGAGCAAGTGTTTCTGATTCTTTATGAGTACTAGTGTTGTTTGGTTCTTGGGTGAGTGAGTAGAGATGATAGGTTTGTTGCAGATTTGAGAACGCGGTTGTAAAGGCAGAGAGAGCCATGACGATTGATCATAGCAAGAATCCCGAGGTAGTATCGGTCTTAAACAATGTGAAGAATGTGGCGAAGGCTCGTACCCGTGGAAATGAGCTTTTTAGTTCCGGGAGATATTCGGAAGCGAGTGTGGCTTATGGAGATGGGCTCAAGATCGATGCTTTCAACTCGGTTCTGTATTGCAACAGAGCAGCGTGTTGGTTTAAACTCGGTATGTGGGACCAATCTGTTGATGATTGTAATCAAGCGCTAAGAATCCAGCCTAATTACACAAAGGCTCTTCTAAGAAGAGCTGCTTCATATGGAAAGGTTAGATTAAAGACATTGTGTTGGCTTCAAACCGAGTTTCAAAGTGTTGAGTTGACAATGGTGTGTTCTTTTATTTTAACAGCTTGGTCGATGGGAGGATGCGGTTAGAGATTATCAAGTCTTGAGAAAGGAACTTCCAGGAGACAGTGAGGTTGCTGAGTCTTTAGAGAGAGCAAAGGCCGCTCTATCGAACAAATCCGAAGAACATAAATACTTGGGATTCAATAACGAAGTTGAAGAGGTTTCGACTTTAGATAAGTTCAAGACCGCGACATCACTTCCCGGTAAAAACTAATTATAATAAGATTTGCGTTTTCAAGATTTCTCTGTTTTCTGTTTGCTTAAAAATGAAAACTCTATTTTCAGGAATCTCTGTGATTTACTTCAAATCATCATCGAACCGACAAAGCGAAGCAATATCTCCATTCGTCAATACCTTATGCTTACGGTATCCTTTAGTACATTTCTTCAAGGCAAGACACTTGTTCTCATTCTCAATCTAGTAAAATCCCTTGTATTCACAGTAGCATTTAGGGCAAAACGGTTCTCGGTTTTTGATCTAACTATGTTTACTTCGGGGTTTGTCTATAGGTGGATGTGGACGAGATCTCGGCATTGGCGAAAGCAGAGAGCATCAAGAAAGTCCCAACCTTTAAGATTTATAAGAAAGGAGAGAAAGTTAAGGAAATGGTGTGTCCAAGTCACAAGTTACTAGAGGACTCAGTTACGCATTTCCTCTTATAACACATCTTTCTTCTCTTTTTTTTCTTCTTCAATATCTTTAGCCTTCACGAACGTAAATTGATTCAAAGAGCCATATTTTTCAATTTAAAATTTCATTCTTTTACTTTGTTTCAATGTATTATTTATCATAATGAAATCTGCTCTGTTTCTATTAATCTGAGGAAAATGCTTCTCCCACCAAAAAAACTCATCAATTGTGAAGTGTCTTGGTTTACCTATTAATTGCTTTGATAACCAGTTTAATCCCCTCAGTCAAATGGTGCTTTGAATGCCTAATTTCTGTTGGTTAAGAAACTCTGAAATACAAATGGCCCTGGTGGGCTGAGCTATCAGTAGAGTATCCACTAATAAATAAACTAAATTAAAAAAAAAAAAAAATTAAATACTTTTCATTTGAGGTATATAGAACACCAAACTGTGACAAAAACTCAATGAGATTACAATAGAAACACTTGAAAGAATCACACAGAAGGAGAGCAAGTAAAGTTCTTTAGAGACATGAAGTTCTCGATGTGATTCGGCAAACTTCCAATATATTTCCAATCGTTAAAATAACACCCACTGCGAAGCCAAAAATCATCATCTTTCAAATCTTTCAGTTTTGTCTTGATCTTCCTGTTACTATTTCTCAATGGATCATAATAACAAACATAAATCTCTTTATCCTTCCATGGTATTGATACATAGATAAACTCACCATCATCCGTCACACCACGTAAAACGTAATCAACATTCACAGTGGGATCTTTAAGAGAATTTGGTACATGAAAGCTTTTGCATGACCATTCTTCTCTTTTTGGCATCTTCAAGAATCCAAAATTTGCGCAAAGATGATTCTGAGGTAAACCATGCTAATATCTTCCCTTGTAGCTCACCAGTGATTTATTAGATTTCCAGTCCTCGCGCATGTCCATACAACTATTTGTTTGGATTGATTTGAACTTTTCAGTCCTCACATCAAAACTCATTATTTCTCTGAACTCTCCATCGCTAGTAAGAAAATATAAAACTCCATTGATGCATATATATCCCTCTCGCATTTATACAACGCTTAAGAATAATAATATCTTTGATCGGCCTCCACGATTCTTGATCTCCCAATGTAAGAACATGAGGCTCATTAGTGGAGTCATCTGGCATGCTCAGTAGTTTATACGTATTACCAAAAGGATCGTATCCGAAATAGCTTATTGTAAATTCCGTTTTACTTGGTTTTTGAAAGGTAACATATTGTCCGATGCTAGGGTTCCAAATAACAATACGATGAACATAATGGAAGGACATCAAACCATGCACGGACTGACACTGAGTATAGGACGTGTATGTCTTTTCTTTCGCGAACGTGATATGATATTTCCACGTGAGGTAAACACATTTCGAGATCCTTCTTTTGTTGCGGGAGAAAGAAGAATAATTGTTTGTCAAAATTTGCAAAGATTAGCATGAGACAAGAGCGTTGAGCTGATGAACGAGAGTTGATGAAATTTGGATCAAAGGTGATAGATGACCATAGTTTTGAGACGCATCGAAACCTCATCAAAGGTTTTGATGGTAGACGCAGAAGTATCTCCCTCGTTAGATCAAAGGGAATCAAGTCGGCATGAGAACATTTGCATGATGAAGATTTTGTTGTTACATTGATCTCTTAAGAGCTTGTATTGTCTTCTCTCCTCTTTTTTCCATGACTCCTTGGTTTTAAATTCCTATATGACTTTAACAATTAAATTGTTAAAACTATATATATATTGATATGTACTCATGTATATGTTGATATGTATGTTCATCCTCTTAAAATGTGAGCAATTTTAAGTAGAACATTGGTTAAATTGAAATAGATATTTTATGTATAGATCATTTTATGTAATTGTATGGGATTTTTTGCAATTTATGTATATATTTTCCTCACATTAGGATGTGTTATTTAGAGTAAATTTATTTCCTTCTTAGAAAAAAATTATATAGGAAAATTATTTTGGTGAACCTATTGAGCTTTGAATAATATTATGAACTGATAAGTTTTTAAGATCCTATATAGAGGCTTTTTTATACATTTTTTATCATCAAAATCTCTTAAAGGTTAATTTTGAAATAAATAAAAGATCCTATATATACATTTAATATTCATATCAAAATATCTTGATTTTTTAAAAGTATATATATATATATATATATATATGATATATCTTTCACTAAAAGAATGATTCCTTAATTAGTGAACATGTTATGGAATTGAGATTTGTTGATTTGTGTAGAAAATATTGATCATACTTCAAATTACTGGAAAACATGTTCAACATCAATTTGACTTTGTTGCGAACTTGAGATGATAAAACATTGTATAGGAAATCAAACAAACATTTATCAATTACATAGAGTAAATGATTGTGAAGTGATAAGAATCGTATATGTCGTTCCAGAGCATTTTGAGCTACGAAAAAAATGGAATTGGGAAAAAGGAAGATGATGAGTCAAGATATGGCTTGACAGAACAAACTAACAATGTGATTATGGTAATGTAATGAATCGATGAGGACGAAGATTTATATACAAAAAAAAGTAACCGTGAAATTTTAGTGGCTAACTTGTACATATGTTTTATACCAACATATCCTTCTGATGTAAAACAAACAGATACATCAAGTCATCAACTAGTATTGGTATTGCCTCAACCATTCTAAGCAAACTAGCAATATGATTATGGTATGATATTTGATAATGAATCGAGGATAATAAAAAGGTAACCGTGTGTAATTAAGAATAAAGCGAAGTATGAGTAGATAATGGAACAAGCTCGTGCCACTTTCAAGGAAAAGAGATATCATGGTACGTGTCTCAGACGTCATCTATGCCACGCGATGTATGTGGAACCGGACGGAAGACGTGAAAGTGTTGGCTTTCGAAGCTCGTACCGTACCGATCATGGAAGAAACATTTTTTCCATATGACTTTCGGATTCGTGTGCATATATAAAAACTTATATGAGCATAAGTTAAGATAATTTTGTTTTGTTTTGTTTTTTGAGCAAAAGTTAAGATAATTATAAGCATATATTAAGATATAAAAATGCACAAATTTTGGTATTGTTATGGTATTTTGTTTGTTTACTTGAAAAGTATAACAAATAAATATACTCTCTCCGTCCCAAAATGTAAGATGTTTTAGATAAAAATGCGGATATTAAGAAACTACTTTTCCTCTAAAATGTATCATTTAATATATCTAATAGAAATTAATTTGACCAATCACACAAAAAACTGTAAAATACTAGTGGTCACACAATATTCAATAAAGTTAAAAAAATACCTATGCTTTTCAAAACATATTACATTTTGAAACAATGAAAAACCTCCAAACATCTTACATTTTGAAACGGAGGAAGTATTATTTAAATGATGTATAAAAATATGAATATCTTATTATATAAATGAGGATGCGCGTGATAAAGATGCGACACGTAGGCAAAATTGTAATTCAACAGATTGCGATACGTGTTTAATATTGATCGGATGATGACATGTGTTAAAAATAGATTTAATTAAGAATAGTAAAACTAAAATTGGAAAACGAACAAAATAATTGTAAAGTAACTAACCAAATAGTAAAAAAGAAACATTTTTATTGTTCAAACTAATGAATAAAAAGGAAAATTTCTAATAGTTCATACTAGCTAGATTAAAAAAATCTAATAGTTTAAACTAATTATCAAATTCAATTAAGAAAGAAAATAGAGAGAGTGTAAATGCTAAAAAAAGTAAAGAGAAAAAATATTAAGAAAATATTATCAACCAGAGTTTGACAATTAAGCAAAATTATAATTCACCAGATCATAACATGAATCCAATATTGATTAGATGAAGACATGTGTTAAAACTTAAAATTAATTAAGAAAAAATAAAAATAAAAATAGAAACGAACAAAATAATTGTCAAAACAACTAACCAAATAGTAAAAAGAAAATTCAAATAATCCCAGTTAGTTAGGAAAAATAACTAAAAGAGATAAACAAATTATAAGAAGAAAATTAAAAAGGAAAATAGAGAGAGTATAAACAATAAAACAAAAATAGAGAGGAAACATAAATTTAAATTAAAAAAACAAATATGAATGATAAAACAAAATGATTTTTATAAATTGAAAAACAACAGATTAAAAAATAAGTCTACTAGATACAAAATAAGTCTACTACATACCACGTACAAAATAAGTTTATTACATACAAAATAAGTTTACTATATACACAATAAGTCTACCACATACAAAATAAGTTTACTACATACAAAATAAGTTTACTACATACACAATAAGTCTACTACATACAAAATAAGTCTATTATATACAAAATAAGTTTACTACATACCACATACAAAATAAGTCTAAATAAGTCTACTACATATAAAATAAGTCTACTACATACAAAAAAAGTCTGTTACATACACAATAAGTCTACTACATACAAAATAAGTTTACCACATATAAAATAAGTCTAGTACATACAAAATAAGTATACTACATACCACATACATAAGTCTACCACATACAAAATAAGTCTACTACAATACAAAATAAAAAATCTACATACAAAATAAATCTACTACATACATACAAAATAAGTCTACGACATACAAAATAAGTGTACTACAATACAAAATAAGTCAACGGCATACAAAATAAGTTTACTACATACAAAATAAATCTACTACATACATACAAAATAAGTCTACTACATACAAAATTAGTCTACCAAACTACCACATACAAAATAAGTCTACACACTAAAAATATTATAAAATATTTTAATAGGTTTTTATGAGATTATTCACATAAATTTATTGTTTAATAATTTAACTCTATAATATTTTAATTGTTACAAGATTTTATCATATAGTTAATATAAATTCATAATGTGTAAGAATATGTATTTTTGTTATTAAGAATATGATTGAATTTCATTTATGTATACATATTTTTGGCATGCATAATATGAATTAAGACATGAGAATTAAGATATAAATTAAACTTTAATGATTTGTGATATAAGTTCAAATATTTCAAAATATTTTGTAATTAAATGGGTTACTGACTAAAACTTAAATTTTGACATGAAAATTTTTAAATGTGTTTATCAGCGTTTTAACGCGGACCCTATTCTATTATATCGATATAGGTGATGCATAATTATATATTCCTTGTCAACAGATTCGTTTAATTTAAAACACAATATTCAAAACAATCCTAACGACAAATGTTACATATTAGGCTACAAACAAATATCAGTTTTGTTACATTTTCAATCGGTTCGGTTGAGTTGGGTTCAGAGATAGACGTATCATTCGGCTAGTGATATCCAACAACACAGCTAAACTAATTAGAGTTTTGCAATTATAAAAAGTTGTAATCCTATGCAACTCCTAATAGAAGTCTAAAGACATTGTGTCCGATTGTAACTTCTAGTGTATCTCTTGCTATGGTTAAGATCCAAAAGTAAAGAGATTCCAAATGTAACTAATTTCTATAGATGACCAAGAAATTTTGCTGAAACACATCTTCTTTTCTTGTACTGTTTCATTGTATTGATATACCCAAATAACATCACCAAAAAAAACTTTTTTTTTTTTTTCCTTCATGGGTTTGAATCGAAATCTCCTAAAAAGGGTAAAATTTACAAAAGTAATCATATCATCTTCTATTGGTTGGTGGAAGAACGATTTAGATGCTTACTTCTTCTCCCTTTCTTCATCAATGGCTACAATCACAAACTCATGATTCTGCAAATCATAAGCACACCGAGTTATTCCCAACAAGTCAATAAAACTTGACTCTGGGATTTACATAAGAGCTCTTTAGACAAAATCAAGAGCCTAACCTTTAGAAGTAACTAGGGAAATCCATCATCCCATACTCAAGAGCTGCAGATACAGAAAAAAATTCCATTTCATTATTGATACATACACTGTTGCTGATTATTAGTTCTAGTGGTCAAACATGTAAAGCAAAGATGAATTCATCAAACTAAAAGGTAAAAGGTTGGATTAACAAGTGAAGAACGATGAACCAAGCGAAAACAAAAAAAAAAACAAGATCTGTTGTGTAATGACATAAGCCAAGTTGCAGGGAGGATTTGATGATCACAAAAGCATATTTTGTCACCTAAGACTCACATCTCAATAGCTAATAGTTGCATGTCTCTTTTTGAGTTTATGACCTATCATGTGATGCTAGTTTGTTTTCTAAGTTTCATTCTTAAGCATTCTCATTTTAAACATCGAAACCATTATTTTCTACCTTTCGTAACAATCAGTATGTAAACTCACAATCTTCTCAGTCAACATAACCAGCAAAATTCCAGCAATGTATTGAAAGGAAACCCCTTAAGGCTACTCTTTTCATGCTATTAGAGTCACACTTAGACAGAAAAGCAATAGACGAACCCATCGTAGTACTCAATGCTTAAGCTATAGCAGCAACACAGAAGCAGAATCAACTTTCTAGCTCATGAACAGTCATTCTAAGAATGTTTCCAGGCTCAAGTTATAAAATCAATAAACACAAGTAACATTGCAACAAGATCAAAGCGAAATGTAACCAGGATCTCCTAGCATGACCATTCAAGTTTTAGCTGATGGATTTATACTTCAACAATCCGTTGTGCAACAAGTCTCTCGTTTGCACAGAGAACCACAAGTAAAAAGTAAACTCCTTTTCCACTCCTATGCTATATAGCAAATGCAATACCAAAACCAAAAGAAGAAGAAGCCATGAACAATGGAGAAGGGCAAAGTACGGCGAGAGAATGGGGTTTCATGTCTCACCGGCGGAGGCGGAAGAAGTCGGACCATTGGAACCAGAGGTACGCCTGAGCTTGTGAAGACGAACCTGCATCTCAGTGAACAGTTGCATTCTATGGCATTCCATTTCCTTAGCGAATCTCATCCTCTGTTTCTCCAACTCCACCATTTCTTTACGTTTCCTCTCCTCGACCCTCTCGTATATCTGCCCAAGCTTCTCGATCGCGTCGGCGACTTCCTTGTAGCCTTGATTCCGTTCAATTTCCTTCTCTCGCTTCCTTTTACCGCCGCTCCGGCCACTCGATCTGGACCTTGATCCATCGGAATCATCTTCAGACGCAGGACACGCAGCCGCCGCTGCTGCTGCCGCGAATGCGTTAAGATTTCCGCGAATTCCGAGCAAATCGTTACCGCCGATAGGCATAATCGCCGGCGCCGGCGCCGGACGTCTAGGGATCGCCGATCGTGGAGCGACGGGAACTGGAATGATCGCCATCGGAAGCGATTGCCTCTGGTTATCAGTGGAATCAGGAGTACTAGACGTCGGAAAACTTTCCCAGAGAAGATCATCGAGAGCGGAGAAGAAAGGCCATGGGCTGATGTAACCACCACCACCAGCACCGGGAATCGATTCCGAAACCCTAGCTTTCTCGACTTTGTACTTCTTCTTCAAAGTGTCGATCCGGTTTTTACACTGAACGTCGGTGCGATACGGCTGAGATTTAGCGGCGGAGACGTGACGGCCGGTGTTGAAGTGACGGTCGTTAACGGCGTTAGCAACCTCTTGCCAGTGTTTCTGACGGAGATTACCACGGCTAAGCTCGACGTAGCGACAACCCCAGGCTTGGATTAGCGTGAAGGTCGCTTCCTCGCTCCAGCAATCTTCCCGAGAAAGCATCGACGGTGAAGGACGAGAAGATCCCGGAGAAAAAGAATCGTCCATCGTACGGTGATGAACGACGGCGAGTTAGATCGGAGAAGATGAACGGTAGAGGATGAGAGAAAAAAAAAAAAAAAATGTTGGACGGTGACGGTGACGGTGACGGTGACGGAGTTTGAGAATGAACGGAGGTTTTAAAAAAAACAAACCAGCGTTTTGCTTTGTGTCCATGAACTACTAAAATGAGCCAGCCACAGCTAAATTTATATATTACTGTTATTGTTAAATAAAAATAATAATAATAACATTTTACAAAACAATTGTAAAAAAAAAAAAAAAAGGAATTTCTGGGGAAAGTACAGTTCATGAAAATAACATCTGAAAGAATAAGTGAAGTAAGTACGAATCGAATTTGATTATGTTTATACCTTTTTGCTGATTTTGTAACACCATGTTAAAGTTTATTCGTTAAATTTAAGTCTTTTTCCAGTGTAAGATTAATTCGATTATATGTATGGTTTTGGTTAATATTGTCCTTTTTTATTTAAATTTAATTAGAATATATGGTCTTAATGATAAGAAATGAATTGGCATCGACCCAAAATAGTATGTAAATGGATTATATTTACCATGGTGAAAATTTTCTGAAACCGTAGAGGAAAAATCAAAGGTTATCAACTCATTGGATATGTCGATATGATTAGTTGGATGTTTTGGTTTGAATTCTCTTTTAATATCCATACAATGCAATACTACCAGTATCAAACTATAAAAAAGATTATGTTTAATGTAGTATTTTTTGTGATTGATGTGGTTGATGTCTCTTTTTTTGTTTTCCAAAGATTTTGTCCAATTTTGATCCTTACTGGTTACAGCAAAATACTGTAATACTCTTCTTTGTCATTCAAGCAAATTTCTTTCTTAACTTTTTTATTTGAAGCAACGAAATATAAATTTTATTTGATATACATTGTTTCCTTGTATGTAACTTTTTCTTCATAGCAAAATGCAATAGAGAGGGTACTACTACTAACCTTATGGGCTTACATTCTTCTTAATTAGTCTAATTAAATAGTCATGAACACTTGATTTTCTGGAAAAAAAAAATTGTTTTTAAAAGAATGATGTTTTACAATTTTTATACAGTTTTTTATTAAGTAATAATAGTGAATTGTGAATTTCAAGAGATATTAATTGATTTTATTAAATTACTACTGGCTAAAATTTATTAAAAATTGTTTAACGAAAAAACAAAATATTTATTGTTAAAAATTAATATATTTTTTTAATTTGCGTGAAAACTCTAGAAAATCAATTATTTAAAAACAGATAGTAAAATATAATAAATCATAGGCACGTGGCCCAATTATGACGAATGAATACGAAAAAGATATAAAGTTTGATCACTCGCAAACTAAAACGAGCGAGTGAGTTTTCTCAGTTCTTGTAACTTTAAAAGTTGACACTCTTTTTTTCTCTTAAAAAGGTTTTGATTTCACTAATTTGCAATGATGAAATGGGAAAGAGTTCCACAAAGCTTTTGTGGATATGAAAACGCCAAAGTTGTTTTTTTTACAAACTCAATGAAGAAACAAACAATACTCAAAACGAAAACCTCTCTTGCTGCAAAGTTTCTATTCACAGGAAGAAAAAAAAAGATTTGAAAGAAGTTAGCAAAGCGAATACTCGCAATCTAGCAAACGAGAAAGTATCTCAGTACAGCTCGGTCTTTGTTCGGGTTCTGACCAACAATCTGCAAAACAAGAGACTACACTATCAGAAAAATATCCCATAAACACACACAAACAAAGATTGAGGAACAAAGAACGAGAAGTCATAAGACCTGCAATAAGCTTTCCCAATGGTCCTTCAGGAATCTCAAGCCGAGCTCCCTCGTAAGCAATAGCATAAACAACCTGAGAAATATGCAGAAACTTGTTATATATAAATTTAATTTATATATATATGTCACGAAAGAGTATTCTTGTTGCTCAGTTATGTTACCCGTTCAGGCTGTACTCCTTCCCAAGGTCTGGTTAAAGTGCAGAGTTCCCACATTATTACACCTAAGCTGAAGATATCGCACTTTTCTGAGAAGGGCTCATTGCGGATAAGCTCGGGAGCCATCCACTCTGGAGTTCCTGCCGAGACTGCGTCTCTCATTGTCGTGCCTGTCATTATTCTCGACAGCCCGAAATCACAGATTTTGACTGACCATTTGTTGCTCAAAAGACAGTTTGCGCTCTTTATATCACGGTGTACTATCCCCATCCGGTGTATGCACATCAACCCCCTTGAAACATTTTACAAGTTTTAACTTTGTTCGTTAATACAACTGATTACGAAACTAAATCATCGAGACATAATTCTAAATTTTCTTTGGAAGTTATTGCATTCTCGTCAAAACCAAATATTATGTCGGAATGAAGAATACAGTTTCGTATGAAAGATGGAATTACCTGCAAATGTCCCGCAGCATCTTTAGCTTCCTCCGCCAGCTTATCTTCTTTTGTCCACTTGAGTGGAGCAAATAATACAAAGATCCCATTTCCATGTACTCAGTGATCAGTGATAATCGTGGAGGCTTTGTGCATGCTCCAAGGAACAGTATAACTACAAGAAGTCGAAGATGCCTGCGTTAGTGAAGACAGATACTAAAATCTTGCAAGCGAAAATTCAAAGAAATAGATGAGTACCATTGGGATGTCTAAGTCGGCTGGTAGTTAGTTGGATGTAGAGAAAGAAGGCAAAAAAGAAAGTCAGAAGACAAGTTGAGATGTTATTGCTAAATCTGAATAGAAAAAGAGAAAGTCTAACGACAAACCTAAGAATGGATATCTCATTGCAGAAATCTTCCATGTTCTCAGCTGTAAGGTCTTGCTCAAGGAACACCTTGATCGCGACGTCTGTTCCATTCCAGATGCCACGGAAGACTTCTCCAAAAAACCCTTAAAGGAAAAATTAACAAAGAATACAAAAATAAACTTTGGATGACAAAAGTCAAAAGAATCAGGAAAGTGAAGGGATAATAATTTATCGACAAACAGAATTCAGAAAAAAACATTGAGCCACATTAACTGGCATGTTTTTTATAATGAAAAATATCCTTACCAATTCCAACACGAGTACCAACGGTCAACTCGGAGAAGTCTATGTTCCATTCTTCATACGGTAACAATGGCTTATTCTGGAACATGGGAGATCCCAAAACTTTATCCCAGATGTGGCTTATATCACGATGTGAGGATCCACCACGTTCATATGATTGGCTTCGGTAGTTCTGGGGAGAAGATGGCAGTGAAATTGCTTTCTGCGGATCTAGTGGTTCCCTGGAAAGTGTCGACCTTCCACCAGACACTTGATCATGGGCATCCAGATGAAAACCAGAGACCTAGAAGCAGAAAAGTCTAGTTAAGACAAAAAAAAGTCACAAGCGCTATCCAAAATGAGTAAACGTTTCCAAGAATCCTAATTTTACGCTTGTGTCAATATATATCAAACATCCACTTGAAATTGTTATAGTGAGTTATTGAAAGAGAAAATGGTTATTTATCTATGGATCACAACACAGATTTTTTTTTTTTAAGGCTTTCTCCTTCATACGATGAAAATCATAAAACTTCCGGCTTCAACTTTAGTCGAAGAGAAAAGAGATATGAAATGCTATTGCAGCTCAAGTTTCTTTGTGTTCAGTTTTTTTTTTTTTTGATAAAATACTAGCAGCATAGCAGCCATATATATCAAGATATTCAAAGATGTATGTATCAATATATCAAGATATTTAAAGATGTATGTATCAATAAGCATCATATATACCATGAAATCTTTACGTACATTTTTCTGGATATGAGAGCTCTCGTTTCTGTCATTTGGGGAGTTAGGAGATGAATCATCATCACCTTGCCCTTTTGAGAGGCGATTCTGCTTCAAGGCTTCACTCATTGCTCGTACTGCCCTGAAAATGATTACCAAGTAACTTTTAAGCAAAAAGTTATCAATAAAATCTCAACTAAGAAAAAGAATGCCATCGCTTTGCATTCTTCTAATATTTTTCCATAAGACAGTGTACAATTGAGGAAAAAGATAAGGTGAAACTGAATTAACTACAACATATATCAGTGGAAAATAATGATAGCTTTGGATATACTGAAACTAGAGAAGCTTGTTAATGAGGGGAGATATGTGTAATTAGGATGGAGATATTTCAAAACCCTCATACTAGCTCTGGCATGCACACGAAGTTCAATGAGCCAGAAACTAAACACCCACCTGACAATATCATCGCCAATCTCAGGAGTTATACTAATGCTTCTCCTCCTTATTCTCTTAGTTTCCAATTTCGCTCCTCCAACAGATTTACAGCTGCACATGAAAACTGAATACATAAGCACTTTTTAACAAACTTTACCAACACAAACTAAGTTCTCTGACACCATGTTATTAAAGCAGATACTAGATAAAAAATACTCGGTAAGCACTAAACCAGACACTAATCAAACACCATGACCTCTAACAGTAATAAATTGGATCCTTTCTAAACTGAAAGCTCAAATCCTAATCTGCAAGAATCTCTCCAACATATCTAAGTTGGAAAGGAAATAAAAACATAACCAACCTTGACGGGGCAACATCACCGGTGAAATCTCGTGCCAAGTTTGTGTCGCCACTTAGCATGGACCTTGTACGTGTTCGGAAGGAAAGATGCTCGGGACTGCAGAAACGATAGAAATAAAGCATCTAACGAATTAGATAACTGGATTAATGAATGATGCGGAAATCCAAACAGCGAACTCACTTGATTTCAGTATGCATAAACATATACAATTAAACAGGGATGAGAGTAACCTGGAACCAGCAGTCCTCTGATCAGCAATAACCTTTCTCCGGTTCTGCCGCCAAAACTCATTAGCCATGTTTGACTCGCTCTGTGAAAAGCTGGAGAATAAAAGATAAAACTATTGACGCATGGTCACCTGGGGTTGATTGATAACACAAAAACACAATAAAACCAACTAGGCTTATCACCTTAATTTTCTCTCTAGCGCAGAGGCAGATCGTAACAGCATATTCCTTGATGGTGGACCAGACATATTTGGAGACCCTTCCAATTTCCTATGCAACAGAAGGTTTTCATCTTTTTCTGCACTGTACAACAAAAATAATTAGAAACTCTGCACACCAAAACACTGAGTATTGAACAAAAGGTGGATTAAAATATACTTCACGCTATACTTATACAATTCATGAAAGTTCATGCAGTTAGATTTCACAGTAAAATTTCAATATCTACTTACTTTTCATGGTCAATTCGCTCTGGATAACCAAACATCGGACTGTTTGGCTCCAAAGGTGAATCACAGGAGTCATTCTCTGCAGAATCACTTTCCCCTGCTGCTGAGATATGACTCATAATTATTGCCTTTGTTGATAGAGGAATAAGCTGACCAGGAAACCGCATTAGATCAACCAGCATTTCCACAGAATTAAGAAGAACCGTAGCAGAAATATGATTATATGAGTCCACACTCTCAGCAGCTCCATCACTTGGCAAACCCTGACCACACAAATCAATTAAAATTTGTTTAAAACTGGTCAGATTGTTCGACATTTAAACCATGATAAATATTTTTTCTTGAGAACAACCCTCTACCAAAACTAATCAATCACATGCAAGAAAATGGAGTTATACTCAAGATCACTAGTCACATTTTAATGCTTACCACTACTAGCCTACTTTGCAGACCAACCGTATCGGCCAAAACTTTAAATAAAATTGCTCGAGGGCGACAAGAACCATGCTTGATCTGTCCAAGCAGTTGAATACCACAGTTTTCAAAGGATTGTGTAGTTTTTGCCGGGCTCTGCAAAGTTGATTGCTTATAAACATCTGCCACCTGCCAGACAATTTCAACAAAGATTTCTTGAAAACTAAAAGGAGTAAACAAGGTTTATGAAATGCTTGCTCATACTGTATCTAAAACAATTTTGATGTTCCTTGTAAAGCCTAATAAATGGGATGCAGGAGAAAAGAAGAAGCAAACAAAGATACACATAACCTAATTTAAGACTTTTTCCAAGTAAGCACACTGCACAAGTGGAATTACAGAAAGATTAAGGGCAAGAAACTAATAGTCTGGGGAAGTTTATCTTGAAACACAGCAGCAATCTTTCGATAGTTTCACAATATAGAAAACAAAGAAAACGTTAAGATCATGTGGCATCTATCTTAGTATCATAGCAGACACTCAAAATCTCTTTTCATTAGACAGACAGCTTGTCTCAGCTCTTCCTACCTCAATTTTATCCATTTACGATCAATATCATTGGATGCAGTTCTAGAATAGAGAAACAAAACGGACATTTAGTGATTTGTTACACAAAACAAATTTTGAGCATGTCATTTAAAAAAGATACGTCATGGAGATAATTTAAACAAAGTATCTCAACCACTCTTACCAGTCCAGCAATTTTCTTAATAATCGTAGCCGGCTTTGAGTTCAATCCACTGACAAGTTTGGTAATCAACTGCTTTTGCCTGAAAAGCTTTTTATCTTTTTGAAAATCTACGAGAATGACCTCAGCCTTTAGACCTTCGTCGCCCAGAGCATGAAGTTCTTCTAGTGTCGGAATGCTATTGAATAGCTTCTTCAATCTATTATCCTGTAAAAAAATTTAAAATAAACATTTTCAAATATTACAAAACAAAAAAAAAGATTCTAGAATTGGAGGTATAGATTCTTGACAGGTAATACCAGTTAATCGAATTCGAATAAATCTCACTGAAACAAGGTTGAACAAAACTAATATCATCTTAAATGTATCTTACCGGGATCACAGAGTAGAAGCCATTTGGGATTGGCTCAGAAAGCGAACCAGTACTCCAAAGTATATTCGACGCACTATTAGATGGTAGCCCATCTTGCCCAAGAATTCTGGGTGGTGAGTCTGTAGTACTAGAGGTCTCTTCTTGCGATCCTAAATAAACAGAGCCAAATTTCTCCACAAATTCTGAAGGCCACCAGGTTTGATTAGAAGGTCCTTGCTCTGATGGCCCAGCATCATCTTGCGTCTCTCCCATTTCCAATTTCCTTGAGGATCAAATAAGGAAATCTTAGAGACCACAATGTTGAAGCAAACTTCATTTACCAGTAATCCTTAAGCTGGAGGTCATTCGATCTACGTACAAAGAAACGAAAATGGTAAATAAAATACGATGGTAGTCGAAAAATAGAAACAAAGAAGGGCAGATTTTTTAATGCATTCAAATACACGTTAAAGAAACAAACTACTTGCAATTGTTTTCCCACACCACAACCTAACTAAGTGCAATTCCAGTAAGAGGAAATTTTCCAACTTTCTCCACTTCAAACAAAGGCTGTATTAGTCACCCTACTAGAACTTTGATGCATTTGCATCCAAAAGACAGCATCTGTCTCAAACGATATACGCTATTTCATTGTCCTCGAATTCTACATAAACGAAAAAAAATCTAAAGGATCAAACCTAAATTCTGATCTTACCATAAAATGATTCATTATCAGCCCAAAAAAATGATTCATTATCAAACAAAAAGCGGAAACTACGATTTAAAGAGAAGGAAATCATCAGCATTCCAAAGAATTCACTCTCATAACCCAATCTCACTCTTAAGTCAACTACAGAATCTTGAATTGGATCCTAATTGAACAGAGCAAACCAAACTTAGATCCCATGAAAATCCTCGATTACTAAAATACCACAAATTCTCCACAAATCTACTCTCAAATATAACAGTTATTAAGTGCGATCCCGTTCGATCTTACCCAGAAAGTTCATTTTCAACACGAAACCTATCCTAACGCAAAACCCACCAAACTTAAACCCCCTAAGATCGATCCGTAGCACCAAGTGTCACAAACATAAACCAAACGAATCACAATTCCAGAGAGCAAACAAACAACAAAAAGGAGAAAAATTCAACAAGGGTTTTTTTGAAAAATCACCGAAATCAGATCCACGCATTCAATTTCCGATCGAACTCCCGACTGAAGAATATACGAAATCAAACTGCATAAAACAAACAAACTCGATCCCACTGCGAAGACAGATGCAGTAGAAATCCTCCGATCAAAGAGCTTATGCGTTTCGTACAATACAATACAAACAATCAGAGATTACATGTGTATTATTATGTATATGCTTTTCATAGAAAACTGGAAAATTTTGGAGATATTTATATAGTTTTGATTTTTTTTTGAGGGACCAAGAAAAATGAAAAAGAGTGATGGGATTTTTAGGAAAGTGATGAAGACGAGGAGGAAGAAGAGAGACGACTGACCAAAGTGACGATGGCGAAGTCACGTGCGAGATGATGAGTCACGTGTCATAAAGTAGATGCACCTCTCTCCTTTTGACAGCTGTCGTCACACGTCATTCCTCGTGAATCACCACCGTCGCTTCTCTTTTTGTTGATTGGTGGGTAATCTTTTTCAAAAAGTAGTTTTTTAATTTTTTTAGTTCATAGTACTTAATACAGAGATTTATAAGAAGAAGAACAACAATTAGTACATATGTTTTACTTAATTGACAATACATATATTTATTTATTTATCTATTAGATATGAGATGTTCTTAGTTCGATGGATCATGGATGTAATAGAACTTAAATTAATTAAACAAAGATTTTGTTTATAACTGAATAAAGAAATAATTTAGAAATTAAGAATTTATTCTCCATTAGTTCCTCTTGCATTTTTTTATGATAAACTATATATTATTAAAATCCGATGATATTTAAATTATTGTCATGATATATAGTATGCTTTCCTACTATGATTTTTTTGAATTGCATGTCATTGAATTGATCGGAAAATTATTTATTGTAAAGTAGAAACTCTATAAATCAATACTCGATAAATTAATAAATTTTGTCGGTCCCGAATCGGACCAATGCAAAATATAACACAAATCGATAAGATAATAAATATTATGAAACCCTATGTAAATATATGGTCCCAATAATATCATAAATTAATATTTGGTATATAAATTTATACATACACATGTAAGGTATATTTATATATCATTTTAGTTGTTTGTTCTTTTGTTAAGATTAAAATCTATTTATAACTCAACCGTTATTGGAAGTAATAAACATAAACAAAAGAAAAAAATATAATTTAAAAAAATATAGTGTGATATAAATAAAAAGAATTAATTAAACAAAAAATTAAATGACTATAGAAACTTTCTTTTTCGATAAATTAATAACTCTCTGAATTAATAAAATATCATAGTCTCAATATTATTAATTTATAGAGTTTTTACTGTATTAGTGTTTACAAGAAATTAGCGATAAAATCATCATTTGTGATAAAATATAATTTATGTTATAGACGTACTTAAAGCCTAAGTGTCCAGACTTAAATGAGCGGATCCAAATACCCAATTTTTAAAAAATGTCTTAAGTAAAAGAATATTTGTTTTTAAAAAAAAAAGGTAAAGCCCTAAAATTATAGAAGATATGGCATCCATCAATAACCAACAAAAAAGTTATAACTGACTAAATAACTAATTTTCTAAAATTTAGTAGCTATAATCTCTCCACATAATTTTTGGTATTTTCAATTAACAATTATTGTTTGGTTATCAACTAAAGTCAAAAGAGTTTGTTTTTGAAAAAAAAAAAAAGGAAATCCCAAAATTAATATCACATAACTGAGTTCTTTTTGTTAAAAAAAAAAGATCATCGTCTAAAAAAATAAAATTTAAGTCTAAAATTAGATTAAAAAAAAAGAAAGTTACGTTTGTTGGGCCGGAATGGCAAAAACAAAATGATAGAATACTTTTGAAAAATCATATTATTACACAAAGAAGAAAAAGTCATGATATTCCATACAATTTTAGGATACAGGATATTTGGTATTAAAAATGATCCTAAAATATCAAAAGGGTTCAAATGATAAAATCAGAGGAACATATGGCAAAGAAAATGACGTGCTGATGCCTGATGGTGACTATTTATTGTGCAGCTATGGCGAAAGTTAGTAATAAGTTAAGAGAAAAAATACAATTAAAATAGGATCATGTCAAGGTCAATAAGATTTGGAGGAAATTTTTTCTTAAACAAAAAACAAACAAATTGCACGTGGAACACTATAATGGAATCTATTCCATTTTTTCTTTCTTTTTCCTTTTTCGGTTATAATTTTATTTTGTTTGGCCAAAGTTAATGGTCTACGAATAATTCTAATAACAAACTAATTAAACCGATCTGTAGTAAATCAAACAATCCATTGACCAAATCCAACATTTTTTTTTTCCGACGAAATCCAACTACGGAAATTGACAAATATAACCAAAAAAAAATATGAAAACATAATAATTAAGCAAAATACCCTCTGTAGCACTAATCATAGCCATTAATTTTAGGGTTTTTTGTTAGTTATTATGTTTTAATTTTTTTTTTTGTTATTAACCAAATTAACCCATACAACTATTACCAATCTTAACTTATAGAAAATTATTTAATCTATGACTAGTGTAGTACTCCGCGTAACTGCACGGGAATAGTTTATTTTAAAACTTTGATATAATTTAATTTTAACTTAAACATTAATCCATATGTAGAGCTTTTCTTGAATGAAAAAACGTCCAAAAAAGATGCCGTAAAATTCATTCTGGTGAACAAAGCATTTCTTGAATGGGAAAAACAATTTCATAATGTTCAGTAATTTGACTATTTATGATTGCTAACGTACCAAAACATTTAATGAATTAAGAACACAACAATCTTGAGAAACCTGAAAATATATACCATAAACATAAAAGGAAGAAAGTTATATAAAAAAAGTATTGATAGATACTTAACTTGGTGACGATCAAAATGTTTGGTTCAACATTATGTGTACAAATTAAAGATACATGAACCAATCCATAAGGGTAATTAGCTATTACATCTAAAATAGAGCGAAGAGGAGTAGAAATTAACTAAAGGATCCAAAAGTTCATAAAGTTTTATAAATGCTTTTGACATGAGAGCATGACCGATGTTGAGCCAGTTATAGTTTGACTTTTTTTTTCAACAATAGTTTCACTTATGTAGTTTCGATGGAACTCACTTGTCCTGAAATTGAGTTTAATTTCTTCAGCTAATAAAAAAAAAACAAATATTTATTGCAAAATTTATATTTTTCAAAAATATCACAAACACAAAAAATAGTATTAAGAGTTTATAATTTAAAATTTTGAGTTTGGATTACCTAATTTAGATTTAAAGTTTAGTTTATAAAAATCTTCATAGGAGAGAGGAAAAGAGTGTTATGATTTTGAGACAAATTGTTCATATATGGTGAACATCGTCTGGTATTATAAGGAGTGGCATGCGTTTGCTATTCTGACAGCAAAGTACAAAGAGCTGCATGATCGTTTCCCTCGATTTTCTTTATCTTTAATTTCACGTACCCTTAATTTAAAAGTGAACTGTTTGGCCCGCTCTGCACGTTCTAGATGCTCTATTTTCTCATTTTTAAATAACTCTCCGTTTGATTGGATTACCAATTATGGAAATATGTTTTGATTAATAGTTTGGTTGACAAAAAAAAAAATACTTCAAATGAGAATCCCTCTAATTATAAATTTCTTTGTTAATAATAAATGTTTAGAGCATTTACCTTTGTCATTATATTGAACATTAGCTATCTAGCTCTTAACGTTAACATGCATTCTTCTCAACCATAATAAGATTTCAAATTTTAAACCTCTTTTTTCTCTCTCATATGTTTTGCTTGAGCCAATCTAGTTGGGGATTTTGAGACGTTCTCACTTTTTATGTGCAAATGCATGAATACATAGAATCACGATTAAAAATACGTAGTTATACTCATTCTACCTATCAACATGATATTGGTCTTCTTAGGGCTTCTCGGCGAGATTAAAACATGAGGGTCTACTGTCTTGAAGCGTATTTTCATTTATTAAGCATCTTAGGGCAACAGTTGCATTTTTTCTAAATAACCGCTTTATGGTTATTTTGAGTTGCTCTTTTCGGGAAAAAACCGTTTCGCCTATATATATATTTGTGTTTTCGTTTTTCTTTCGTTGATCTTTCTGTTAGTCATGGCTAATGGTTCTATAATTCACTTAAAACATAAAATAGATGAAAAGACACCCACAAGCGATTTAATTAGTTATCAACTATATTTTCTATATGCATTTGACGATTTAAACATGTCAAATTATAAATGAATTGATTTAAATGGTGTACAAGTCCAAAAATTGTTCAATTGGTTAGACGAATATTTATGGTTTTAATCCGAAATGCATGTGGAATGAAAAAAAAATTCGCTAACATGATTCATTTGACTAAATAAAAAATTGTATTGTCTTTGTCTAAATCTAAATTTGTATTGTCATTTGGATGTTTTTTTTGTCTTGTAGTATTTATTATTAATGACATCAAATCGGATAGATTTTAAGTATGTGTTAACTTAATTATACAATTTTTAAAAATAAAATTTTACATATCAATTAGTGTTATGTTATGGTGATTGATTTTATAAGAACAAATTCAAGAACTTGAAAATGTGATATTTTTGCAAAATTTTTGAAAATGTAACATTTTTGAAAAGTGACATTTCTCAAAAATTTTAAATATAATATATAACCAAAAATTAAGAAAACAAATACCATACACGTGGTGAAGAAGCAAGTAGATCTCAAATAACACTTGACTTATTATAAATTAATAAAGTTATTACTTTAACCATTTTATAACTATATTTTATTAAATAGAACTTTTTGTTGTGTTGTAGAAAAATTATACTCTTGAAGGTAAAACTCACATATGTAAAACTATGGTTATTTTCAAAGATTGCATTTTTTCGATACAACCGCTTTTTGAAGAGTTACGTTATTTTTAATATAACCGCGTTATGGTTATTTCTAAGAGTTGTATCCTTTTGAAAATAACTTGTTTATGGTTATTTTCAAAAGTTACATCTTTTCTATATAAATTTTTTCTTAAGAGTTGCATTTTTTCGACATAACCGTTTTATGGTCATTTCTAGCGGTTGCGTTTTTTCGATAAAACCGTTTTATGGTTGTATGTTTTGGTTTTATCCTTTCAATAATAACCGCTATATATTTATTTCCAAATGTTGCATCTTTTCAATACAACCATTTTTTCAAGAATTGCGTTTTTTCGATAGTTACGCTTTATGGTTATTTCTAAGAGTTGCGTCTTTACGATATAACCGTTTTATGGTTTTATGATTATTTCAAAAATTGTGTATTTTTGATATAACCACTTTATGGTTATTTCCAAGGATTGCGTCTTTTCGATATAACTGCTTTATGGTTATTTCAAGGATTGTATCTTAAAAAAAAACCATTTGACGTATATATTTGTGTGTTTTAACTCTATGTTTTTTTCGTTGAGAATTTTGTTTATTTATGGCTAGTAATTTTAAAATCCACTCAAAGTATAACAAAGATAAAATTCGTCATTCTAATATTTTAAAATTATTTAAAAATATTTATCTTTCTATTATTCTAGAAGTTTATAAAATTCTTGATTTGTGTAAAAAAAAATTGGAATTCTTTAGACCATGCAAATTTTATGGTTAGTTTTAAACTCTAAGATGATTTAATTAATCTATCATAACATTGCGTTTTTTTTTCAAAAACAAATCCTTTTGTGGTTACTATAACATCTAAAAGTTGCATCCTTTCGAAAAATTAATTTTATGGTTATTAATCCAACATAGGGTTGCGTCTTCTTGAAAAACACCATTTTATTATTATTAATGAATCATGGGATTTCATCTTATTAAATAGCCATTTTATAATTATTAAACCATCTTAAGATTGTGTCTTTTTGGAAAAAAAAACTATTTTAAGATGATTAATGTATCATACGATTGCGTCTTTTGGAAAAAACTCGTTTTATGGTTATCGATGCATCCTAGGTTGTGTTTTCTCGAAAATCCGTTTAATGGTTAATATTGTATCTTAGGGTTGTGTCTATTATTCTATGTGAAAGTGTGCCCTATGATTGCATCTTTTTAGAAAATTATGGTTATTTAGATAGGCCATTTAGGTCTTTTTATTAAAACTTTGGCATACATACATTGCCATGATTTACCTTTTACATTGTACCAATAGTTGTATACATTGCCAATAATAATGCTTTCAAATGGCTATCATAGAAAATACAACGTAGAGTTGCATCTATTTTTTTATTTTTATTTTACATTTTGTGGCTATTAATGCATTATAGGATTGTGTTTTCTCAAATAATTTTTTTTTTAATTTGTTTTATTATTGTATCTTAGGGTTGCATCTTTTCGAAAAAAATATTTTGTGGTTACTAACACATCCTAGGATTGCATCTTTTTTCTTTTCATTTTTTCTTTGTTATTTTTACTTATTTCAATATCTTTTATGTTTTCTCTGCGTTTATTTGACTTGACAATTAACCATGCTTTAAAATCTATTAGAAATGATTACGGGTTTATGTTTGCTTGTGTTTCGAAAATAAATTGTATATTTGGTTAGGTTCGAGTCCTGGTATTAAAAAAAGGGTACACAAACAAAAGAAAAAATAAAGATGATCATCAATTTGTATGAATTGAGCGGTCATCAATTCGTGACACAATTCTGGCTCACAGGAAAAAGAAGAAGAGCTTTTCTTCTCTAAGGCAGCTCTGGCTATATCATGCTTAGTAGCTCTTATCTGTTGATTTCACTTCAAGGCTCCTCCGTGTTTTTTTCTAATTTTTTTATCTGTCTCATGTGCAGAACATATCTTCAAAGAACTCATCTCAAAAATCCATTTAATACAATAACTAAAAGATTCTGGAAAGCTTTAAGAAAAGTAAATGGGCCTAAACACACAAAAAACGGGAAGGTAATTTTGCTTTGCAGCCATTTTATGTACTTTCACTTTATCTAGAACATTATAAAAACAAAAAAAAAAAACAAATTCAAACCATTAAGTAAGAAGATAATTTTCCGGGCCAAAGCAAATATGACCGATTCTTTCAATATTTGAAGACAAAGAAACATAACAAAATCCTAAAAAGTAAAAACTGAAGAAAATAAGAGAAGAACCAATTTGAAATAAATAATTACCAAAAACTCGATCTCTTGTGGCCTCTTAATCTCTTATACAACACATATAAGAAGAATACTAAAATCCAGTAAACAAAATGTGGCTTTTAATTGTTTTTTTGCTAATATTAAAGACAACAAAAATGAATTATAATTCTAGTTCTTCCGATCATCTAGAAACTTTCTTCTATCAACAATGGAATACAAAGCAAATTGGACATGCACTATAAACCCTAAAACAGTCAAAATAAGGATAAAACAAATTAAAGAGACAAAACCATGAAGAGAAAAACTTCACGTTGGTATGCAACACAATACCAAAAAGCAAGACCAAGATGTTAATAGACACAGCTAAATAAACAATTCCAAGACGAAAACATAAAATTGAGAGACCCAACTATTATCCAAATTCTAAAAACAAAATACGGATCAACAACAAAAGAAACCTCAATACGGAACAACAACAAAAAAAAACCTTTTTGGAAGCCAGAGTCTCCGTAAAACCTTTATCTGGCGTAACAATAACAAACAAATCAAAAGAAAGTAACAAATCATAATCATTACCAAACTTTGTTTAATCAGTGGCTCCATGATAGAGTTGTATCTTCTACATAGTCTCTGAAGTTAGAAACACACGGATATCTACTAAAATAACTTTTCATACTTTTTTGCTCTAGATTTGCAGTGCCAAAATCATTATTCGTTTCTTTTCTGAAAGATTAAAAGAAGATAAAAACTTAACATTTTATAGATTGTAAAAACGTTTTATAAAACCTACAAAACAGACGATTGGAAATTTATCGTAGGATATAAAAATCAACATGCAACAAAACACGAAAAACAGAGAACTATGAAACAATATTTATAGAAGAAGCGATTAGGTTTTATTAGCCACAATAAATAAACCAAGAATAAAAAACACGAAAACACCATCGTAAACATTACAATCTTGAAGAACGATAAAAAAAAAGAATTAAAGCATTACCTTCTTAACTGTAGTATAAATCCATGAAACCTGTAAAACATCAAAAAGTAAATCAGACCAATACTCAAGCAACGGATCACAATCAAACGATTGTTAAGAATACATTACACAACAAAACTTCATACGAAACTTCAAAATAAGAAGAAATACAAAAGAAAAGAAACATAGGATTAAAAAAAACAATATAAGAAAGGAATGATTTCTTTCACTGATTGGAAATCAAGAGGAAAGTATATATACATAATATAAGAATAAGTGGGATCATATCATCACGTTAGGGTTTACCAATCATATATTCGATAATTATATATCTAGAATAAAAAAATTCTAAAACAATTAATCGAATATATCCATTAGCTATATACGAATTGAAAACTACATAAATACTCACTTTCATTGCGACACATAAGCATAGTGACTTCTCTTTTATAAGTATAGATTTTGAGTGATTTGTTTTCAAGTAATAAATCATATGTTATTGAAATGACTCTTAGATTTCCATCCTCATCAACACCTACTCCGTTCAACAACATCATGTGTCCTTGCTCTGAATCTTCCATTTTTCTATCCGACAAATTATAAATGTCCTATGAAAAAAATCAAATTTAGATTGAAATTTAAAACAAAAAACTAAAAATCAACATAAATTTTCCCTTACATTTGGAAAAATTGGGATACATGATGACCGAGCAGCAACAGTGCAAAGCTTAAGTAGTTTCTCTAGCTTCACCTCAAATACATCGAAACCAAAATGTACTCCATCGCGTGTCACGATGTCTTCGTGATTTATTCCGTCGTGTTTCCCAATGTTTTTTTTTATATGAAATTTTCATTTGATTTTAGAGATGAGAAAATGGATGTATTGAGCTTCTCATTTTCTTCTTCTAATTAAACATTAAAATTTTAAAAATACGAATTTGATGAATACTTCCATCAACTTCGACTATATTAATGAATAAATCAAAACTTTTAACTACATTTTAATATTATTAAACGATTAAGTTTGTTTCGCTAGTAAAAAAGTTTTGGTACTAAGTTGGCCGATATATTACAATCTTACATCTGTTAAATCTACTTTTTGGAGATAGATTAAAAATTTCTTCATCTCTTTACATCCAGTCAAGAGTCCTCTCGTTCCATCATCCAGGGGCAATGTTGTTTTGTCTCTCGTATATTTGGTTAATATCAACCGGAAGTCGCAAAGATTTTTCAATCTCTCCACGCCAAAGATACCAATTTCCGAATTTCTTCATCTTTAACGTATGGCAAGATCAATTCAATAACTAATCGCAGTATCCTCGCGACCGTGGATGTTGGATCTTCCATGGACACGGCGAAGAATGGAAAATGAGAACAGTGAAGATCGACGGGACAAAAAAGTGAAAAAGCCGAATTGAAACGATTAAATGGAGCGTTTAGTAAATGTGAAACGGAGCATTTGAGATGGAAAAGAAGAAACATTTTAATTGTTTGTAATTTTATTTAAAAAAATGTTAGGCCAAACCCAAACCGAAGTAAAGTTCGGGTTTATTTTGTTATCCATTTTTCTAAACCAGGATGCCCAAACCAATGTAGCGAGGTATGTTCGTAGTCAATTTTACCCAATTGAATCCCCCGTTAACCGGCCCTATAAGATTTTAATCATGTCGGTTATACTGATACGGTTCGTTCTCCTAAACCGAGTCCAACTAAAAGAGAAAACCCAAACAAGTTTCAGTTCTTCGTTAGATCAAATCAAATAAAAAGGTTGGGAGTTCTTCTTCTTTAGCCGTTTAACCATTCAAAAAAAAAAAAAAGAATATTCAGATTACTTACTGGACTCTAAACACAACCCTACAACGACCGTTTAAGAAAGCCAATAGAGAAAAGATCACTAACTAAATCATCAACCAAAGTGGAAACTATCTCTCCTTCAATGTCAATGCCTTCCTCAAACATCTCTCTCTCATAGCCAATCCATTTCCCTTCGAAACAGCTCATGTCGTGATCCACAAGCTCGTCGATCATCATCTCTCTCATATTCTTCAAACCTTTTACTTCTCTGTTCAGTTCTTTAGCCAACAAATCTCTGTGTTCCAACAAAATCCCACCTGATATCATCATCATCCCTTTGCAGCTTCCAATCATCATCCTTTCGAATTTCACCGCTAAGCATTGATTCACACAGTGGAAAAGGGCCTTCCTTTCGATCTTCGTTGCTGTCGCAGCTCCTCGAGAGCGTTCCATTTCGTCAAAGAGGCTTGAGGGTAACAACAATTCCTCAGGGGTTGTCCCTAAAGCAAAGTCTTGAAACATGAGCTGGCCAGAGTTGAGGATCTCGGTTATGTACTCGAGCTCCCAATCGAATGTTGCTGCGGAATTTGTTTCATCTAAGGTTTGGTGGGACTCGTTTGATGAAAACCAAGTAAGTTCTTGATCTGATGAGCTCTGTTTCATGCCTAGAAAAACAACATTAAGCGTATTTAGCTGCAAATCAAACCATTTTCCTACTAAAGATACCAGATTTATGCAATCAACTTGGACAACTTGAGCCACAAAAAGAAAGGAGGAAAAGAAAGTCATAAATGGACAAAGGTATACCATAATCTCTGTCATGTTTGGACTCTGAGAAACTCTTGCTGCAGGAGAGTGTGAAATCATCGGCTTCTGTAAGAGTGCTGATGCTGCTAACTTCATGTTCTTCTCCTTGTATCGTCTTTTTCTTCATTAAGGAAAAAGAAGAAGATATTTTCAAAGACTTGGTAAGCCAGAAAAGCTTTTGATATAAGAGAATGGTGAAGCTGCATTTTATGGAAACTAACCTGGAATTTTTGGTTGTTATAGAATGAAGTGCATTCAGAAACAGATTCACTCTCTGATAAGACTTTATCAAGACTGTTTTGAGTCCATTCGCCATGTTTTGATGGCGTCCCGTTCACTCCATCCTTTGAAATGGAACTCAAAGACTCGTCTTGGATCAATGCAGCGCTAGATGATGATTCAATCTTCGAGGTCAGTTCCCTGAGCTTTTGCTCCAAAAGCGCATTTAAAGAATCACCGCCTATCACATTGAACCTAACAGCAGAGTCTGCTTCTTGTTTGGTTCCTTGTGAGTGAGATGATAATCCTTTGATCGAAGACGAGAAAGTGAAAGAAATCACATCCATGTCCCTTTTCTGATCATCTTTACTTGTGCTTGAATCACCATCAATGCTAATATTACATTTTATCGACTTTTCACCCCTTTTGATCCGTTTATCTTCATAGATTCCCGTTTCTTGCACCCCATTCCGCGGCTTTTTGTTTCGAGGAAGACTCTTCTTGCGAGATAAAGGTAAAGAAGTGGGTTTTTCTACCGATGTCATAGTAAAACTCGGGCTCTTCGATGTAGGTCCACTTTCCACAAGAACCTTATTTACAACTTTGTTCATTACTTTCCTGGATTGCTGATTGTCTCTGCAGTTCTGCTTCTGGTGATTCTGCTTTAGCACATTCTTCCCCGTGTTCAAGGAAGATCCTTTGAGACTGTTCTGGCTCTTAACTGCACGGTTCTTAGCTTCCACTTTCTCCTTCTGGCCCGAACATGTCCTTTTGTTTCCACTTGAGGATGTTGCTAAGCTTTCTTGCTTCTGATTACTGCTGGCTTTTGCTTGCGCAGAGAAAGAAGGCGGTTTCACTTCACCCTTCAACCCATCAAGACTGCTTTTCCCCAAAGCTGTAGTTTTCCTCTCGTTGTGATCTCCTCTTAGGTATTTACTATTGCGAGTATTATCATTAGACAATTGAGGGCATGATGTTGATGCTTTCTGTGCAGCTTCTAGTTTCTCCTTCAAATCTCGAATTCTCAATGGAACTGGCGAAGGAGAATCAGATGATGAAACCACCCGTGTTCTTGCCATCATCCGTGGACTTGGCTCGATCATTCTTGAAGCAGCTTCCATTACATAAGCAGCGTTCCTAGATGGAACAAATCCAGGATTCCTTATAGGAGACAAGAGCTTATTGTGAGTAACAGAGATCGGTTTAGCAGATCTTGGAGGTAAAGTTTCGGTCTGAAACCGCTCAATCATCCGCTTTCGCGGTCCTTTACTAGTTCTCGAATCCAAATGATCCCAAGAAACGCCATCAATGTCACTCTGATTATCGACATTAGCATCCCAAGTGTTCGCCTGGCGCGAGGATCTGAGAAAGTATGGATCAAGATCAGGATTAACCCGTGGTTCCACAACGTTTGGTAGCGGTAAACCCTCTAAACCCATGAGCCTCGCTACCACACTCGGTGCTCTAACCACATTTCCATCATCACTAGTTACAGAGGAAGCACAACAGCTCGAGTCACTCCTCGGATTGTAAGTTGTGTTCTTTACTGTCTGCTCAACCTCAAACTGTCAAAACAGATCACACCACAGAACAAAATCACTTCATATCATTTACTAAACTAACACAAAACAAATATTGCATCAAACAAGGAAAATGGTACAGAGCAAAAAGCCTTACAACAGAATGCCGAGTAATCGAGAGGTTTTGAACATTCTCTTTTGCTTGCTTTGATTCTTCTGTTTAAAAGAAGAAACTTTATTAAACTGCATTACCTTCAATTTATACACACAAAAAGAACCATTTGTATAGATAGAACATACCAGAGTTCTGGGAGATACTGGATGAAAAAAGCTTCTTCCTTGATTTTCCATGCCAATCAAACAGATTTAGAAAGGCTCCTCTTGGTCTTTTCCTCTCAACAACGTCCATTTTATTTCAACTCTATCGACCACAACAATTAAAATTGAAATCAGTTTTAAATGTAATGTACTTCCAAGACTACTGGATCCCATAAAAACAAAGCAGAAAAAGACCAAATTTTGCAAAGTAGTTATTATAAATCATCCAAAATTTTAGCTAAAGGATATAGAGAATCTGATAGCTATAACAGAAGATCAATGGAAATTAGAACAGGAATGAAATTTTTTACCTCTCAATTTCTCAGGATGCCAAAGTCCCCAACTTTAACTTATGGATCCATTCATTAATTGTAATCTTCAGAAACCCTAGTGGAAGATTATCAAATTCAGCGAATGAGAGACATTTTTCACCTGAGATTGAGCCAAATCCAAACCCTAAATTCGACCACTTTATCTCTCTCTCTCTCTCTCTCTCGGTCACAATCGCACTGTGAACACTTTGCGTTTCTCAAATCAACAATGACGGAAGAAGATAAAAACCCAAAAGAGAGATGAATCAAATCAGACAAACAAATAAAGAGACAAGATTTGGGGATTTTTGCGAAATGGGTCAGATCAGGAAAGATCATACAGATTTGAGATTGGGGTTATTTGGGCATTTGAGATTAGGTAGAGAGAGCTAAAAGAAGTAGTGAAGAAGCAGCAAGAGACGTTAAAAAAACAAGAGAGATAATCTGAATTTGAATTGAAATGACGACAGACAGAGAGAGAGAGAGAGCCGTTGCAAATCTAGAGAGAGAAGAGACAAAGAGAGTTTTTGAATTTATGAAACCGAAAGCTCTCTCCTTTGAGAAATTAAAAAGTTTTGCTTTTTTTCTACACAAGAAAGGAAAATCTTTTCTATCTAAACTATTAGGCTTTTGTTTATAGAATGATTGATTTAATACACAGATTGATAATGTTTCAAATTTAGCACCCTATGAAGTTGAAATCGTTATGTGGAATAAAAAAATATACTATATGTACATGATTTGATTTCTACTTTCTAGTTTCAAACATAAAAGAATTTTGAATTGGTTAGGGGACAAAGAAACACGATATAAAAAAAGGTCATAACGTTTCTTTTTTTTTTCAGTTGAAGAAAAAATAAAGGCAGTAACTTTATAGTAAACAGTGCAATGTGTATTAATATGCCATTTTGATAATCTTTTATTTTATTTTATTGGCCATTAATGTAATTAATTTTGGGAAACACAAAATGGATTTCCGGGCTCCACTTTAGTATAATTTGAATATATTTGTGATATGCTTATTTGGTTATCTAGCATTCTGTAATTCGAAAGTTCAAGTTCTTCAAAACTAAAAATATTGACTTTTCTCAAGAACCCACACATATCTTTTCAAAAAGATGCTCTTTTCATATCATATCAAACAAAAACATGTATTTAAAAACTAATACGAAAATTATATCAAATTAATAACAATCCAAGACTTTGATCATTAGTTACTAGAAAACAAAATGTTTCAAAAACTTAAATGATTAAAATAGTAATATTAAACAATAATAAAAGAATAAAGAAAAGAGACAAATAACAAAATACAAGCATTTTTGAAAAGCTTGACCCATATAATAATAATATAATAATTACATAGATGACAAACAAAACATTATAATATCTGTTCAATTTCTTATACATGAATCAATATTTTTATCTTATATTTACTTTAATTTACAACAAAACTGAAAAGTAAAAATTTAGTGTTGACGAAATAAAAAGATTATTATAATTGAGTGAACTTTAATTTTCCTAAACCCCTTATAATTCAAACTACAATTGAAAAAAAAAAATTCAAACTACAAGAGAGTTGAGTTGAGCCCAAATTCGTAAAATGGAATATTAAGGGCCGAAAGAAGTAAGGCCCATTAACTCCCACGGAATATATATTCAGTGATAAACCTTAAACCAGAGGCCATCTTGTATCTTCCTCTTCCTTAAACCCTAATTTCTCTTCCCCAAAAATCTCTCAATGACCACTGCCGTTTCGCCGCCGCAGCAACTAGATCCCTCTCTGCTGACTTCAAGAGTGAGTCCGAAGACGGTGAATGAAGCCATCAAAGGTCTGCTCAAATGGAGAAGCGAGAAATCGAAGACAGAGAAGCCACAACTTCTCGAGCAAGACGAGTTCGTCTACCTCTTCTCTACCTTGAAGAAGATTCCCCAGACGAGCCGTATGAACGCTCACCGTATCCGTATACCTCATCCTCTCATCAATCCGGCGGAAGTTTCGCCGGAGATTTGTCTCATCGTTGACGACAGACCTCAAAGTGGTCTCACAAAGGAAGATGCGAAGAAGAAGATCAAATCTGAGAACATTCCGATCACTAAGGTTCTTAAGCTCTCTAAACTGAAGACTGATTACAGACCGCACGAAGCGAAGCGTAAACTCTGCGACTCTTACGATATGTTTTTCGCTGATCGGAGAGTGATTCATTTGCTTCCGAGGTTGATTGGTAAGAAATTCTTCAAGAGGAAGAAGATTCCTTTGGCGGTTGATTTGAAGCACAAGAACTGGAAAGAGCAGATGGAGAAAGCTTGTGGGTCTGCTATGTTCTTTATGAGGACAGGGACGTGTAGTGTCATCAAAGTTGGGAAATTGTCGATGAAAAGCAACGAAATTGTAGAGAATGTGATGGCGACATTGAATGGAGTCGTTGAGATCTTGCCTGGTAAGTGGAACTATCTTAGGTCTTTGCATTTGAAGTTGGCTGAGAGTTTAGCATTGCCTATTTATCAGGCTGTGCCTGATTTGAAGCTCAAAATCGATGCGTTTGAGACCGAAAAGAGTCTTGTTAAGGAAGAGAAGAAGAAAGGTAAATTTGTTGAAGCTGTTGTTGATGGTAGTGAGAAGAGTGTTTTAGTGAAGGGAAAGAAGAAGAAAGGTAGGATTCATGAGGTTAGGTATATGGATAGTAATGTATCTGAGGTGCTTGATGATGATGAGATCGGTGATGTTGAGGTTGACAATGAGATTGTTGAGTCTGGGGACAAGGAGAAGAAGACGAAGAAGAGGAAGAAGGAAGTAAGTGAGGTTGCAGAGAGTGAGAAACCGGCGAAGAAAGCGGCAAAAGGGAAGCTGAAAGAGAAGAGTATCGTTACAGAGAGTGCCAAACCGATCAAAAAAGCGGCCAAGGGGAAGCTGAATGCGAAGAGTCATGCGACAAGTGAGGTTGCAGAGAGTGTGAAACCGATCAAAAAAGCGGCCAAGGTGAACCTGAAAGCGAAGAGCAAGGATGGGTTGAAGCCGGAAGAGACAAAGATTAAGAAAGAAGAGTCCAGTGGTGGTTTGAAACCGAAGAGGAGGAAGAGTGTGCTTCGAAAATGAGGCAGTAGAAGATCGGAGGAGTAATTACTTTGAGTATTTGCTTCTTGTCAGTTGAGTAATTTTGAGTTTGATTTATGTTTTATCCTAGTTCTGATTACATTTTGGGGCCTTTTTCATATCTCGTAGACTTGTACTTCTCTGAATCATCGAACCAGTGAATGTGGTTTGGTGGGTTTTGTGGAGGAAACAATACTACTGTTACCATTTTGAGTATTTCTTATTTAAGCTTCTTTATTATATACTACAAGTTCTTAGATGATTGCAATAAGCATTGATCGATCAAGTGATGATACAGGATCTTCATCTATGAGCAAATGACTCACAAATATTTATCCTTTAAAGGCTCTAATCCATGTAGAAGGTGTCTCATAAGTCATAACTTTTACTTTTAGTCAGAAAAACCCTTAAGTTGCTGCTATGCTTTAGTTATATAGACATGAAATAAGGTAAGGCAAAGGATCAATGAAAATCAAAATTTATGAAAACAAAATCTTACATTGTTGTGACTTGTGAGCACTAGTTTATGTAGACAAAAAATAATCATATTAAAGTAATTGTAAAGATGTATGTAGTAAAACATTACCATATAATGATATATAGGCTAAAACTCAATGTGGTCACAAAAAATGTAAGAACCTCTTGACCACAAAGCAGCAAAGCCTCTGAATGGCTTACAAATTATTCTCCTTTCTGAAATCAACTCTGAATATGATGACAAAGCTCCTTTCTCTTTATGCTCCTTTTCTTATATGCTCTTAAACCTTTTTTATAATCTCATTTTCTAATCACAGGACCTCTGTACGGAACTCTCCATATCACAAAGTTATCTGGAGGTTGATACTCTTCGAGCCATGTTACGTTGGAGATCACTTCTCCATTCATCACTTCAATCTCACCTGGTTTCACAGATCACATCATCATCAACAATGCCATAGTAACAAATAATAATGTAAACCAAATCTGTTTAGCTATATATCTAATGCTTGTATACCATTATATCTGCGTTTAGACTCTTATCGGTTTAAGCCATGTGTTACAAAAGTAGTGACATTTAGAAATATAGTGGCTTTTTAAGCGACTACTTCATAAAAATTTAGTTAAGTGTTATTTTACCAGGTAAGTCGCGTAATGGGGATTTCCTGAAGTAGTTGCAGTGTCTGCCATGAGTAGAAGAGTATGGAGGAGATAAGATGTCGAAGATTGCACAATGCGTAATGGCTTTGAAACAATGGATGTTTCCGCCAGTTGTTGGATATAGTGTGGTTGCTGGGCAAGGGGCCGTCATTTCAGTATCCTTGACCAGCTTTGCGGGTCTTGCTATGAATAAACGGGAATAACAGATTACTCAAAGAAAGGCTACTGAAATTAGTTGCAGAGTACGGATGTTACATTGGACGGTTTACATGTCACTATTACCTTGTAATGGATCGTCTAGCTCTGATGGATCAAGTTCAGCCCAATCATACGACTTCACGTGCATTGAACCGTAAACGAGCTTGCTTAACACTGTCATGCCTGGATGATTATGTAGTGGTATGATAGACGAAGGTGGCATGCAGAAAATTCCAATCTGACAAAATAATGATCAAAGCGTAAGCAGACAAGAAAAGCAAGAAATCGTACCAAATGGCAGCGTGAAAGACGAGTTTCCTTAGGTGTTTAGCGATATAAATTCTAAATCCTCATCATTACTAGTAGTTCTGGTTACAACATGAGAAGCCTAGCAAAGGCATTTACTATCTAAACACTATGATATAAATTTCTATGCATATCCGAAATTTTCTCAAGATTCCATAGCCATGAGTTATGCACTAATTCGACTAGATTGATTAAAGCATACTCAAAAGGTAAAGAACTAACAGCAATCTCTTACCGAGAAGCTATCACATTCATGTAAAGGAAGGTATTTAATAGCTGGAAGAGAATGATGGTTCCCATTACGCTCGTTCCCAGGACCAGGCCAGTTACGCACCAACTGAGCTTCCTGTTCAAGACCAACATCAGACGGCTTGATTTTCTCTGAAATAAACAAATCACAAAGTATCACTCACTGCTGCAAATCTTAAAACCGGATAAACAACAGTACCCCTAACGAAATAAGCACACTGCAATTCAGACATCACTAGCAAGTAGCAAAACAGTGTGCCTAAAGAACATGATGGATCAAGCAAGATTGCAGACAAAAGAAAGGGAACAAAAACTTGAAAAAAATGTAGTCCTACCCAACACAGTGCGAACCTTGTCTAAGGCCTCCTCAGACACAGGTCCATTAGGTGACAGAGATGATTTGCAAGTATTGAAAAGCCTCTGAATAAAATAAGGCATGACAACTTCAAGGCTCTTGACCTCTCCTAGCGTCTGTTTACTCTCTGGAGTTTAAGAATGTATTTCCAGTTTCAGAAATGTTATGGCAAGAGAGAAACAACGATCACCTTCTTCAATGATTCTCAATCACTGCCCTGTAGAAAAGAAGAGAAAAGACAACAACTTTAGCTTCATATAGAAATTATACAGACACATCTGAAAACAGATGTTACAAATCCATGCAAAGAAGTGATGATTGCTTGCTCTTTTCTTAACATATTGAATTCAACATCACTACAAAACGAAGGAAAAGTATCTCCAGGAATAGAATTTTAGGTCAGTATTTTTTTGTTTTCACTGAATCTTAAAATCAAACCGAATTGGAAGAAGCAAAGCTATAAGGGAGAAAGATATAGAGAAGATAAGTGAAATTCAATTTGGATGAATTGAGAGAGAGAGAGAGAGAGAGACCTTCCGAGCAGAGGAGTGAAAAAATCTAAAGAAACGGCGACGAAGAAAGAATCGGAGGAAGACGATGATGGAAATGGTTTTAACCGGAAGAATCAGAATTTGTCTCTTTTGCTTTATGGGTCATTTAAAAACATTAAAAATTACTTTTTCACCCTTAACTTTTCAAAATAGTCAATTCCAACCCCAGCTTTTTGATTTCGAATCAATTCCACTGTCACAAATTTGATTTTGGCAACTAATTAACACAAATTCAATACATACATTATGTTACGACTTTACGAGTTATATATAAGAATGACAAGTTTTTAAATGGTGTGGGTTTGACTCGATTTTTGGTATATAAACAGAAGCTTTGTGTTGTTTAATGTGTAGTAGTAATTGGTAAACGAGTAAAAAAATCGTGTCGTAGCTTTTTCGTAACCCAAATTGTAGTATGTATTTTTGTTGTTATCAACATCTGGAATTCATAAAGAGAATCCAAATTGTGTAGATTCTTGTATCACTTTTGCTTTCATTTAAAACTTTTGTTGCACTTTAATCTAATGGTGGACTTTATAACTTTGGAAAGGCCAAACTTCTTTGTTTTCCTGATTTTGACTCTGAAAATAAAGAAAAAATTCCCGTCCAACTCATAAAAAAAAAATATGTGTAACATTTTGCTTTTTTTTTTTTTTTTTTGGTCAACAACATTTTGCTAATTTTAAAGATCGAATTTTGGACCAAAATGATTATTGATAGTGGACAGAGTCAGCTTCAAAATCTTCTACATTGACCCGTCAATGTAGGCTATTTACTAAATTACCCCTTTAGACAAAAATCAGAAATATTTAAACCCAAAAGATCACACAGATTGGTTGGTTCGTCTCTATCTCATTTTCTTATTTATCCACGAAGAGAAAAAAACCTAGAAGACGATCGAAGTCTAAGAAGAAGAAGCCATGGCAGGAGTTGGACCTATGACTCAGGATTGGGAACCGGTGGTGATCCGTAAGAAAGCCCCGAACGCAGCCGCCAAACGCGACGAGAAATCTGTTAACGCCGCTCGTCGATCCGGCGCCGATATCGAGACCGTCAGAAAATGTTCGTCTTCTTCTTTTTCTTCTTCTTCTCGATCTCTGTCTCTGGTTTAGGCTAATAGATTTGGCGATTGAATCTACGTTGTGTTATTCGCCTTCGCCGACACTGGATTATTGTGATTTCTTACAAGAGATTTGTGTTAGGGTTTTCGTTTTATTGTGATTTCAATTTCATTTGAAGCAGTAAAAATTTCTTCTGATGTTGCTGGGTTTGGAATGTTTAGCTATGGTTTTCATCATCTAACAAGGATTTGATTTGATTTTGTTTTGTGTTTGATGGGATTAGTCAATGCTGGAACCAACAAGGCGGCATCGAGTGGCACTTCCTTGAACACAAAGAGGCTTGATGATGACACTGAGAACCTAACTCGTGAGTGATAATATCTATAAGCTCTTGCACAAGGAATATTGATTTGGTTTCTCTATGTACAAAGAATTCGTAGTATCTATCTCTCTGTTCTGGACCATAGTGATTCTTTTGGGTGGTCTTGTTTCTCATTTTTCAATAAGAGCAATTCTTAGGGTCGGTCTGTCTTCATGGGTTGTTCATGTTTTATCCGGTTTGCATTTCTAGTGATAGGAATTCTTTATTTATTGTGGATGCTAAGAGCGGAATGCGGAAGCTTTTAGTATTGTGTTTCCCGCTAATCACTGTGTTTTAGATTGATTACTATGTTCGTTATCTTTAACACCATGTTTGTGTATGGTATTGAATGAAATCAGACGAACGTGTGCCTACTGAATTGAAGAAAGCAATCATGCAAGCCCGGGGAGAGAAGAAGCTGACTCAGTCCCAACTCGCACAAGTACTTTCTCTTTTCTCTCTCTCTCTCTCTCTTGTTCCCTGTTGGATTTTAACTGGATTCATGATGCGAATATGATGATATGTTTTGGTTCTGTTAGCTGATCAATGAGAAGCCACAAGTGATCCAAGAATACGAGTCTGGGAAAGCAATCCCGAACCAACAGATCCTTGCTAAGCTAGAGAGAGCGCTCGGTGCTAAACTCCGTGGAAAGAAGTAGTAAACCAAAGCTCCTTAAGGTGAAAAGAAAAAGCTAATCGCGGTTTCTCTCCAGTTCATATGATATAGAAACAATCTATCTATCTATATATGCCCTTGTTTAATGGGCTTAGTAGAGTTCTGCGAGGAATCTTTTATGATGTAAGAAAACAAACAAAAGCTTGTTTTGAACACCGCTTGTCACTATAAATAATCCCTTGGTTTTCTTTTGCATTAATGTCACTAGTTTTACAAATTCATGATTTTAGAAGAATCTATTGTGAAAAGTTATTTGATCAATCGACATCTAAAGCAATCTCTAATCATTATTTATTCAATTTTGGCTTTTGATCAACTCTGAAGGTACTAAAATGCACAAAACGAAACTATAGGGTCGAATTTGGACGTTCACGTGAATACACACAATCCCATCAACTATTCCCCGCGCCACAAAACAAGACAGTACAGTGAGTCAGTGAAGCTGACATTCACACACACACAAACACAAAAACTAATTTTCACGAAACCCAAAGCTCTCTCTCTGTTTCGATTTCATCTCCTCCTCCTTTTGGGTGGCAATTTCTAGGGTTAGGTTTTTTTTTCGCATTTCTCGTTTTGCCCATTTCTGGAAACCCATAAAGCCTTCTTCTTTATTGTAGAGGGGAAAAGAATGGAGACAGATGAAGCTTACCAAAAGAAAGAGCGTGCTGCACTTGTAGCCATTGTTGTTCTTGCTTGTCTTGCTTTATCGTCTTTGTTCGTCGCCTTTAGCTACTACTGCTATATTCGTAACAGAGTCTCTAAACGTCACAGAATTAACAAGAGTAAGTTCTAATTTAGAAATCAATTTCTCTATCTTTCTCTAAAATCAAACGAGTTTGTTCTTATCTTTTTACCTCCAATTTCTTGTTCTTAAAAGCCCTCTGCTTTCGCCGGATACTGAGAAATTGTTACTTAAATAATGGATATTTGCAAGAAATGTTGTAATCTGATTTTCCAATTAGGGTTCGATTTTTTGCTCTGGTATTTATTCTGCTTGGGTTCGTTCTGGTTTTTAGGATTTGATTGTGAGGAGGAGAAAGGAGATTGTCAAAATCTACAAGATGTTACTGATAATGGGTTGCAGATTTTCACATTCAAGCAGCTACATTCAGCAACTGGTGGGTTTAGCAAGTCTAATGTGGTTGGACACGGTGGATTTGGCTTGGTTTATCGAGGCGTGCTTAGCGATGGGAGAAAAGTTGCTATCAAGTTTATGGATCATGCAGGAAAGCAAGGAGAAGAAGAATTCAAGATGGAGGTTGTTTATTTTTAGCCACTGATCTTTTTGCTATTCAAGCTTAAGGACGTTTACTGTTTGCAGAGTTTTCGATTGATTACTAATTCGTATCCTGTGACAGGTTGAGTTACTGAGTCGTCTTCGCTCACCGTATTTATTGGCACTTCTTGGTTATTGCTCAGACAATAGTCACAAACTTCTTGTGTATGAGTTCATGGCAAATGGTGGTCTCCAGGAACACTTGTATCCTACCAACAGTAAGTTCATCCTTTTAGTGATGGTAGAAGTTGCGGCGTGTTAGAAGTTATCCTTTTGGTGATAGCATTTTGAACATGAATCCTATATTACTGTATTGAGTTTCTCTGAAAGTGTGGTGTGTGGAATTCTTGTTGGATTTGATAGAGACATATCTTTTTTTTTGTTGCATCTAGGGTCTGATTCTGTCCCACACAGATTAGATTGGGAAACTCGGATGAGAATAGCTCTGGAAGCTGCAAAAGGCTTGGAATATCTCCATGAAACTGTATCACCCCCTGTGATTCACAGAGATTTTAAGAGCAGCAATATTCTGCTGGACAGAAACTTCCACGCCAAAGTTTCAGATTTCGGATTGGCTAAAGTTGGATCTGACAAAGCCGGTGGACACGTTTCTACCCGTGTATTAGGCACTCAAGGATATGTTGCTCCTGAGTATGTTTCCGCTCAATCAATTCCTTTGTTCTTCCATCCGTTTAAGAGTTCAAAAACTTGAACACTAATAATACCCATTTCTTCATTTTCTTTGTCAGGTATGCTTTAACCGGTCACTTGACTACAAAATCAGATGTCTATAGCTACGGAATTGTCCTGTTAGAGTTGCTAACCGGAAGAGTTCCAGTAGATATGAAGAGAGCTACAGGAGAAGGAGTTCTTGTATCTTGGGTACGCGTCTTTTCTCATAACCGAAATCAACATTTTGTTTCTTCTTTACTCTAGTCTGTTTTCATTTCCTTTCTCCAGGCTTTACCTCAACTGGCTGATAGAGACAAAGTAGTAGACATAATGGATCCAACACTCGAAGGACAGTACTCGACGAAAGAGGTTGTTCAAGTTGCAGCAATAGCAGCAATGTGTGTTCAAGCAGAAGCTGATTACAGACCATTAATGGCTGATGTGGTGCAGTCACTGGTTCCGTTAGTGAGAAGCCGTAGGTCAGCTTCAAAGGTTAGTGGCTGCTCTAGTAGCTTTAGCTTGGCTCGGTCTCCTAACTCACCCGGTAAAGCAAGCGTCGGTTCTCAATAAACCAGCGAAACAAACAAAATGTGAGGCTTTTTATGTTACCACGGGATTTGTTTAAACTTTAAACAGAGTATAATGTAAACACTTTTGAGTGATCAAACATGGATATTATCATCAAACATTTTCGAATCTAATAAATTACGAAGTATAATGTAACACTTTGGTTGATCAAACATGGAATATATCATCAAAACTTCAAAAAAACAAAAAAAAAAAAGAACATTTTCGAATCTTATAAATTACAAAGAAATCTCTAAATTTATGATCCAGTTCTGGCCCAAAAGTGTATTCTATTGAATAAATCTATGTTCGGCCCAAGTCGAGTCTCACTAGAGGGTAAAATCGTCATTTTCATCTTAAATTTTATTAGAACCCTAGACGCTTTATTAGAGATCTAGGGTTTATATAGTTTTCTGCTTCTTCTCCGTTTTCTCTTTCGTTTCGCGCTTTTCCCGTCGGCCGGAGATTTATCGCAACCCTAATCCCAAATGGTCAGTCGCAGTTATATTTTTCTGTTTCCTTGGTTTTGCGTTTTTGATGATTCGTGAAAAAGATGTGATGCTGATTTTTTGTTTTTTTGGGTTGAATCAGGCGTCGGAGAAGAAGCTATCGAACCCAATGAGGGACATTAAAGTGCAGAAACTGGTGCTCAACATCTCCGTCGGTGAGAGTGGGGATCGTCTCACCAGAGCTTCCAAGGTTCGTTTTATTTTGAAATTCATTTCTATTTGTTCATCGATTGGTTTGGTTTCATTTCACTCTGTGAGTGTTCGAGTTTAATCGAATTAGTTTGTTGATAAATCTGTAGGTTTTGGAACAATTGAGTGGCCAGACTCCTGTTTTCTCCAAGGGTAAGTTTTCTTCTATACTGAATCAATGAATCGTTTGATTTCTGAGAAAATTTGGAAGTTTAGAATGACAAATTAGTGTAGGAAATTGTGTGTTTTTAGGTTACTAGTTCTTATTTTCTGGTGTATGATTAGTGTAATTTGGATTTAGATGTTACTGTCCTGGATCCTCAGATAATCATAGTGAGAAATGAGAATCAGTAGCTATCAATTGTTGTCTCTGTTTTACCTCGATTGCTTGGAACTTCTTTATAATTCTCATCTTCTGGTAGATAACTTTGTTTTGGATGAAGAGAGTTCGGATGTATCTCAACGCTTCTGTATCTCTTTTTGCAGCTCGATACACTGTTCGTTCTTTTGGTATCAGGCGTAATGAGAAGATTGCTTGCTACGTAACTGTGAGGGGAGAGAAGGCGATGCAACTCCTCGAGAGTGGACTGAAAGTTAAGGAATACGAACTCTTGAGGAGGAACTTTAGCGACACTGGTTGCTTTGGTTTTGGTATTCAAGAGCACATTGATTTGGGTATCAAGTAAGGCTCGATTTTCCTTACACGATCTAGAACAGCTTAAAGTGGCTTTGTGTAATCAATCATTAAATGGGGTTTTTGATTGATTTGACATTAGGTATGATCCATCCACTGGAATTTACGGTATGGACTTCTACGTGGTTCTTGAGCGTCCTGGTTACCGTGTGGCACGTCGCAGAAGGTGCAAGGCTCGTGTTGGAATCCAGCACAGAGTGACTAAAGATGATGCCATGAAGTGGTTCCAGGTGAAATACGAAGGAGTCATCCTCAACAAGTCTCAGAACATTACTGGCTAAAAAATTATGTCTCCAACAAACATCTATATTCTGTTTTCTTCCTTGTCGAATTGAATCGTCTTTTTTCAGTTTTGTTTTGATTCTCTGATCTTTATACATTTGAATTTTCCTAAAGATATTTCCCATCTACACATATATTGTCATCAACAATTATAAGCTAACCTTAAACACATTTCAGGATTTAGTAATTTCACTTGAAAAGTTGGAATTAATTAGACCTTTGAATGTACATTACTCTGACAAAAAGTAGGTAGTGAACATTCTCTAAAACTTATTAAATCCATGTTTTGTAAAACGCAGCAATATTGTTTAATATGATTTCTGGTTTCGTTTTGGTTCTACTTTTTTTTCGCGTGTTTCGGATATTTTCTTTCGCAAAATAATAACCAAAACAGAAATGGTTACATAGGAAAAGAAATATTTGTAAGTCTAGAATTTGAGCTGTTCGGCCTGGGAGAAAGACACTGGTCACAGTGGGTTAGGGTGGTGGTTCCGCACTGAGCCAGACTCATCGACTGAAGAATTCTCGGCTTCGCTGCCAGAGGTTCAATCCGCATTAGCTGCTGAGGCATGGTCTGTCATTAAAGCTCTTCAAACGGCTAAAGACAAAGGTTATGTTGAGGTGCACGTGTGCTCTGATTCTCGGGTTTGAACTAATCTATTTCGAAAGAAGGAATCACATACGAACATCCATAATTTGTTGTTTGAGAATAGTACAGTAGTTTCCAATTTTTGAAAGCTTTCCATTTTTTTGGTACCACGAAAGGCCAATATGTTGGCTGATTCGTTATCCAAACAAGCTCTTTTGACTTGTGCTTTATCGACGAATTCGACTTGATAATAATCATTTCATGTTTTGACCCCAAAAAATTAAAATTTGAGCTGCTCGAAACGTAAGACACAGAAACAAAAGAGAATAGAGAGCGTAAGTGATTTTCGGAATTTAGTTTATCCTGATCCAACTGGACAGATATATATATATATACGTGTATATTTAAGTTGTAAAAATTACGTGATAATTATTGAACAAATGCGAAAATGCATTTCTACATTTTTTTCTTGAAGAATCTTTGACTATATGTATATATTTAATATTTCTAAGACGTGTTAATAATATATTACCTTGTACTTGTACATCAATTAAAATAAACATCAAAAACATTATCCAATCATCTTTCATTGTCAATTCTCAGTTGCATCAGATTCGAGCAAATTATTGATTGGTTCGACATTATAGATCATGAACAGAAATGACTAAATCAAACATATATGCATATAGTATGTGTGTGTGTGTGTAAATACGCGTTACGTATATAAATTAATCAAAAACCTATACAACCAGAAAATTAAAAATTTGGCTCCATTCTGACAAAAGTTGGGAACAATAATGGAGTAAATAAACTAATAATTATGACAGAAGCATTTATAAAGAGTTTTTATCTATATATGATTTACAATTTAAATAAATGACTAGAGGAATCTTGACTTGATCCCACACAGATTTATAATACCAATTTCCAGCCCAAATTTCTGTACACATTTATAAAAATATTAGTCATTTGTCTAGACTCTAGGGTTATATATATATATTTTTTTTTTGTTGAAGGTATATATATATATATGTGTTTTTCTTTATATTTTTCTTTTTATCCCAATTGAGTTTATTCAGCCAAATTCCTTTCACAGACATCTTCAAATGTGTCATACGAGTTAATTGGTCGTCTAACAATTCGAGACTGAGGTTCATAGGTTTCTAACTTAAAAACCAATTTGCAAAATGAATAATTTTTATAATATTAGTTTCTTCTTTCTTTCATACTTTTGATAAGAGATTCGTAACACGTCATTTGGAAATTGTAGCTCCGTGATTCATTTATTTCGGACATGATCTAGCTTTATTTGGGTTTAATAGGTTTTGATACCATTTGAGTTTTGATTTTTAACTCATAATTATTTTACAAATGAATGAATTGGTGAAGCCGGTGATAGCTAATGTTGGCATGCACTCTTTAACTTTCGATGAAGAATTTTTCACATGTTTTAATCTATGAATTGAAATATATATTTTTCTAATTAAGTATAAGTAGAGTGGAACGAGTTGATAAGATCTTGGAAAGGGAAAAAAGAATAAGACAACGTTGTGCATAAAGTTTTGAGATATCAACTATTTTCGGATGAAAATGACCTTAGATTAAGATTCACAAAGCTAATTTTCAGTTGATTATAGATAAAATCAAAGAGATAAATTCTAAAACTATAAACATTAGGTGTTAAATTCAAACTTTTCTTTACCGGGTAAGTGGTTCCCAAATATATTCGAAGTCAGTAAAAATGATGTATGTCTTAAAAACGATATTATTAATGTTAAGCTACAGGCATCAAAATAAATTATAGATCAAAAGTATGAAATTTCTACTGTTTATAAACTACTCTTTTTTTTGTTGTAACATCATTAAATACAAACTATTCCAACATGCTGTCAAGAACATTATGTCAAGTTCCCAACATGATTCATTTTGGTAGAATGAAACGGACCAAATCAACTCATAGTTTAAGGAGTCAAGATAGATTAATCAGATTCACTTCTAGACATACAGCCTTAAGATCCCACGTCTGAATTAATTGATAGTTTAATTCCACCTTAAACTAAATTCATTTCAACAACAATATTTGCATTATAAGGTTCAAAAAAAAAAAAAAAAATTTACATTATAACATCTATGATCCGGAGTGCTTTCAATTAACCATAGTTATGTGTTGTAGTTAACTTCATTAAAACATAGATTTATGTATGCATTCATATTTAGCCATTGGTGGTCCAGCCTGGTTGCATGATCGAATTGCACGAGAAGCAAGGCGAAAACAAGTTTAAGGCTTTGAGTTTGGGTTTCGATGTTTTTCTTAGTTCATGTTTTTGTTTTGGTTGGTTGAACTCTATATCGTAGTTATAATAAAAACATTCAGATGATTAAAAAAAAAAACATAGATATATGTATGCATTTAGCTAAGCAAAATAATAAAAAGTAGATCAGATGCGGATAATTAAATTATAGATTTGCATAAGTATGCATGGACTTAATCAAAATGTCCAGCTAATTAAACAAATCATTTGATTATCAAAACCTTATATTATTATTATATGGTATAATAAAATAAAATTCCACGAAGAGAACCTTTCAAGAAAAATAAAATAAACTAATGACTACAAAACAACTAGTCTTTAATTTATTCAAATAAAATATCCAAATGACTAAATATAATAATCCTTTTGATATTTGCCTGCACGTCCTCAAAAACACAAACAAGTAAGAGAATAATAATCACATAAGATTTTTGATTAAAACCCTCTCACTAATCACCTTCTTAATCACCTTCCCCCACACAACACCAAAAAGAAAAAAACATCATAGTTAGTTTCTCTGTCTCAAGAATCATGCACCGCAGAGGAGCAATTCAAGAATCAGACGACGAAGAAGACGAGACTTATAACGACGTCGTTCCTGAATCTCCTTCTTCTTGTGAAGATTCAAAGATCTCAAAACCAACTCCAAAGAAAAGGTTTTTTTGATTTACGAATTATTATTAAATTTTTTTGATCTGAAAATGGTAATAATTAATGATTGAAATTTGTGTGTGTGTAGTAGGAGGAACGTAGAGAAGAGGGTTGTCTCCGTTCCGATTGCTGACGTGGAAGGATCTAAGAGCAGAGGAGAGGTATATCCACCGTCGGATTCTTGGGCTTGGAGAAAGTACGGCCAAAAACCGATCAAAGGCTCTCCGTATCCCAGGTAAATTTACGTTTTTACCCTTTTCTCGTTTTTTAATTAGCGGCGGCTCAAAAATCAGATAAAAGGAAAGCGTACGTTAGCAACGATGGTGGTTGGGCTAACATGCGCATCTTGTTTAAAAAAAATAATACTAGCGTTTGTTATCGTTGTGCTTTCACGCGCCAATTCCTTAACTCTTGGGGTTTCTTTTCTGTTGTAATTATATAGTTTATGAGGAGTCACTAATTAAAATTAGTCTAAAAAGTTTTTTTACTAGTATTATTAATTTATTATATTTGTTGGGATAACCTTGGGGAAGATGAAACAATCAAGTAGATGTAGATCTTGATTTGTAATCAAGACAAAGCTACAAAGGTTAATGCGCACAAAAAGGAAAAGTATATATATGAACGTGATTAACGTGCCAATATTATATACTATTGTCTCAATTTTATTTATTCGTTTTCTTGGGGGTTAAACTTTATGTAAACTATAGTATAATTTTAAACTAAAATTTATTTCCATTAAGAATTATGTATGAGATGTACCAGAATGAAAAATTTATGTGCTTTGAATGATTTTTAAAAAATTTTGTAAATATATTTATATATATATATATATTTGTTGGTGAAATGTAAATATATTTCTCTGATCATATGCAATGTAAATTTCATATCTTTAAGTGGATCATCCTGAAAAATCGAATTTTTAAATGTTTTGTTAAAAAAGGTAAAGTTACTCTTTTTTTTTTTGTTTTTTGGTAAAAAAATTTAAAGTTGATCACTTTTTTGTTTGTGTGTGGATCTCTGTTTCTTTTTCTCAGGGGATATTACAGATGCAGTAGCTCAAAAGGATGTCCGGCGAGGAAGCAGGTGGAAAGGAGCCGTGTGGACCCCACAAAGCTCATGATAACTTACGCCTGCGACCACAACCACCCTTTTCCCTCCGCCGCTAACAACAAATCCCACCACCACCACCGTACATCCACCACCGTCGTCCTCAAGTCCGCAAAAAAAGAAGAGAATCACGACGATGAAGAAGACGAGGAGGAGGAAGAAGAAGAACCAACCGTCGCCGTCGCGGAGGAACCGGCGGGATTAGATCTAAGCCACGTGGATTCTCCATTGCTTTTAGGTGGCTGCTACAGCGAAATCGGCGAGTTTGGTTGGTTCTACGACGCTTCGATCTCGTCTTCATCTTCTGGTTCTTCTTCGATCTACGGTGGTGGGAATTTCCTCGACGTAACCCTTGATAGGGGTTTTTCAGTTGGAGGAGAAGAAGATGAATCTCTGTTCGGTGATCTCGGCGATTTGCCTGATTGCGCCTCCGTGTTCCGCCGTGGGACGGTAGCTACGGAGGAACAACATCGGAGATGCGATTTTGGCGCCATTCCTTTCTGTGATAGTTCTAGATGAGAATGTGTAGCCAAATCCAAAAAAAAAAACAATTTTTTTCTTCTCTTCTTCTTCTTCCACTGTAAAGTTGTATCAATGGTGGATTGATATGATTCATTCACAAAATCCCAAGTAATAAAATCAAATATCATTTTGAGAGACATTAACGTTTTTGAGTTTAGACTACAATGATTTTAGAAGCGACGAGGATAACCAAAAAGGAAAGCTTCTTCCATTGCTCGTACCACAGAGATAAGCTCTAATGTGAAAAGATCGTTCACTCCCATGTCTCCTCCGGCGAGAGTTGAGCTTATAATGGGAGAAGAGTCTCGTTTTGTCGGCTTGAGAACGACGAATCTACAGACAGGGCATTGTCCTTTGGTCTTTAACCATGGAACTATACATTCCTCATGAAACATATGTTTGCAAGGAGTAAGCATTACTGTTTCCTTGGGCTCAAAGTCTTCTAAACACACAGTGCATTTCTTATCTTCTTCTTCGTCACCGGAGATATTTCGAGGGTTTCTCGAGTTTTCGCTTCCCGGGGTTTTGTTTCTGTAGTACAAGCTTAGGTTTCTGAGAAGCAGGCTTTTCGGGACCGGGTTATATGTTTCTTTTGTTAGATGTTTCAGGACTTCGTCTTCTTCTGTGGCTTGTGATGTTGAACTTGAGTTTCTCTCGGGTCTAGCTGCCTCGAGGTGCTGTCTTCGTACGTTGTTGTTGGTACGGATTGGTAGCTGTTGCGGAGTATGTGAATTTCTGCGAAGAACAAACAATTTTCAAGTTCTTGAAGAGCATGATAAAAAAGACTAAATATTGGGAACAAAACCAAAAGCAGGAATAATCAGATGATGTTGAATTGATGATTAAGTACATGGTTGATGAAACCGCTGTTCTTGAGTAACGGGCTGGAGGATCATCGAGCATACGCCTATTAACCATCTGAAAGAGAACACCACAACATCAAAAAGAAGGTTAGAATTTAAGATAAATGATCTAAAGAAAAGCCTACTTACTGAATCACTTCTGGACCAACCGTTCCGGGAAGAGAAAGCAGGAACTCGCCAACCCGAGGATCGTGTACCGGAGTCATAACTATCGGGTTGATTTGGAACAGAAGAAGAATAGCCATTTCTGGGGTTATTCATAGCTGAAATGAATGGCTTTTTTTCTTTTCTTGTTACAAATAAAGGATATGACTAGTCTTTGTATTGTAAATTTGTAATGCAATTTATATTCCTTTTTTTCTTGCTTTTGAGTTATTCTTTCTCCACTTATATTATTCCCTTAAAGCTGTTATGTTAAGCAAAGAATCTGTCCTACTGTTTGATATGCCATTTCTTTTATCCTGAATAAGTATCATGAACACATCATAACCTAAATCTTAAACTGGATGTTATGTAGAATAAGAATCAACACCAGAAAAAGTCAACGCTTTGACCTCGTATTCATGTCTTAAGGGGATTTAGTACCACAAATTAAGCTCACGAATCTCGTTTGTAATAAATCTTCTGAAATAATTGCTTGGTCCGAAACAGGGGATTTATCATTTACCCATCACAGTAAGTAACAATCACAAATCTCTTGAGGAAAATTATAACAAATCACAATCCAAAGATGATACAATATTTCATCTACATCAAATCCATTTTATTTGAAGAAACATAAGTCTGATGAAGAGAGTAATAACGGCGCAAGGACGAAAAGAGAAACCGAGCAATCACAAAAGGTAGAGAGAGAGAGAGAGAGAGCCCACACCTCAGAAAATAATGTCTGCATCTTTCTCTGCACCACCACCAGCAAGCAAGTTACGTGCAGCGTTTATCGAAATACCTCTCTGCATAGAGATTCCTTCAAGAACCATTTCTTCAGCAAACTCCTTAGCATTAGCTGCCTGTCTCTCGACTTCCCTCCTCTTGTATCCTTGAATCTTCTTCAACCTGAAGAAATCCTCTCTCTCGAGCTCATCAAGCTCTCCCTTGATGTAACTAATTGTATTCTCCAGCTTCGGTTTCACCACATTCTCTAGAGCGTTGACCCTGCGATTAGTCGTCTTGATTGCTTCATCAAGCGTCAAGAACGAAGTCTGGAGAGAAGCAAGCTCAACTAGAACTTCAATGGCTTTCACATAAGCCACACGGCAAGCTTGGACCTGTTGACCACCTCTAGCTAAACCGGTTAAGTCATTCTTGGTCTCGCCTTCAGAGAAGTGATCAAACTTAGGCAGCTTCACCCCAGCGATATTCTCTGTCCTGGAACGAACTTTCAGCGTAGCTTCTTTAACGTTCTCTAGTACAACATGCTTGACATTATCACCAGCAACATACTTGACTTCGGTAAGAGCAAAAGACGAGGTCCTCATCATATCTCCCATTGATTCCTTTGCTGTAACGATCTTCTTGAGAAGTGCCCTAAACTGAACAGTTAAAGCATCACTCTTCTTCTTGAGAAGCGCATGACCTCTTGTTGCTCCAACAAGACGAGCTTTCATAACCCCGAGCATTGTAACAGTTGGAACCACATTCAAACGCGCATTTTGGCCAGCCATGTTTCAATACTACTACTGCAAACGAAGGAGAAGAGATACGATCAATAAACAGTACAAAGACAAGAGAACACACCGACAACTATTGGAAGATTCTTCAAGAACAACAACAAAAGATGATTTTTCTATGCTTCGAAACAATACTTGCATCAATGGCGATAGAGATCAGAAATGAACAAAATTGCAAACAGGCAAAGATCTTAAGCTAATTAACCAAGCACCCATTCTTCATATCGAACGATCCATAGAGAAATCACTCAGATTTGCCCGATTGAATCAAAGTCTACGACTTTAGATCATTTTTGTATTAATTCCAACCACAGACACGGAATTGGTTCCAGATCCCCAGAAGGGCGAAATCGGGATCAAAGATCGATTCGGACTCGGAATTGATCAGTCGGGTTTATGGATACATCAACAATTATCAACATCGAAACCCATAAATTTCACAGATTCAATGAGAAATTAAACCAGAGAGAATTGAGAGGAAGAAGTAAGATTTGAGATGACAAACCTGGGCTTCTCGAGAGACTATGAGAAGCGACTTCTTTGCGAGTAAAATCACTGAAGAAATAGGACAGAAAGAGAGAGAGAGACCTTGGAGAAATTGAAATTTGTCTTAAGAGAACTGTTGATAGGAGAGAGAGTTGATAGGCGAGAGAGAGAGAGAGAGAGAGCGATCGTATCCGACCTCGTCGCTGATCGTGGAGGAAAGAAATGGGGTTGATTGTAATTAACCGTAAACATAAAGGACCTATTTTCGCATAAAAAAAGTATATATATACAGCTCATCGCTTATGGTGGGGCCTGCTTTCGTGTCTAAATCTGGACCCATCTTGTTATGAGACGGTGAAACTTATCTCACGTTCTGATTAGTGCTACGCTGCTAAGGACAAAAACTCAGGCTAACAATTTGTTTAAAATTAAAAAAAAACATAGCCAATTTCTAAAGGATATGATTTGTGGGTGAACTTTTTCCAAATCAATGTGTTAAAAATATGAAATCAATGTGTTATATTGACCAGAATTAGATCTTTTAGAACTTTCCTGATAAAACGGAGCAATTTATCAAAAGCAATGTGTATGTATCCCAATGATTTCGTCTTTATATTCACAATACTTATACATTACACACATGTACAATATTCACAACTTATATATTACACATATGTACACATATATGTACTGAGTTCAGTAACATGGTCGGACTTAAAAACATCGATACGTAGTATGATTGAGACTTAAGGTGCAAATCCAGCTAACACCTTCTTGATGCATTCAAATCACCTGATACTAGTTCTTTCTCTCACTGACTCGTAATGCCTTAGCCATACTCCAGTATAGATCTGTGCAGCCACACAATACAATGAGACATGAGCCTATCTTGTGATCTATCAAACAAAGTGTATCTTTGTACAAGTCATTGATGATCTATCGAGTGTATTTTACCTGTTGTGGTCTCATGATCTTAGTGTCAGGATCATCTAACGACTCATACCAGTGTGCCAAGTATCCAACCATACGCGGCACTGCCAGGATTTCTATTGGGACTTTCATTGCCCTGTGCTTTTTTAACCCATTTCAATCACCAACACAACTCATTAGCAAGAATTTGTTAGATGACTCACTGATTCTTACCTATAGACTAATCCAGAGTAGAAATCAACATTCGGGTAAATCTTTCTATTAACAAAATATTCATCAGATAGCGCCGCCTTCTCTAAAGCAACTGCTACCTGAAAAACATCATGCATCAAAATCTTTCTTAAACCACAAACCATCTACAAGTGAGCTCAAGGATCTAAAGTACCTCGATCAGAGGATCTTTTCCAACAATGGAGAACACTTCATCAGCCAATTTCTTGATGACTTTTGATCTTAGATCGTAGTTCTTGTAAACACGATGTCCAAAACCTGAAATCTTCCTCTTTCTGCAAGAAAAGAGTTTAAAATCAATGGAATGACTCATCACAATCCATATACTTTTAGTCTTTGAGTTACCTATTCTTCACGCTTTGGATGAACTCTGGAATATTTTCAACTGCACCACCATGAAGTGGACCAAAAAGCTCTTTAAGAGCTCCCGCAACAACACTGTACACATCAACACCACTACACACAACAAAAAACAATACTGATTAAAAAAACAAAACATATCTCATTATCACACTCGATGAATACTCTAACCATTAATGATAAGTACCAAGATGCAAGATGCCGAGCAGCAGCAGTAGAACAGTTCATTTCATGTTCAGCATGCAATATAAATACGATGTCCAATATTCGAGCTAGCCGAGGATTCGGCTTGTAAGAACTATCTCCCCTGTTACAGACATGTTTGAAGCTACTAGAAACGGATCTAAACCGACTAAACCAGTGAATGAAAGCGTTTTGAAGCCTACATTGAATCCAACATATAGAGGAAATTCTCCGCATAAGAAAGGTTGCTCAAAGGAAGAACCTGAGGATTGCCTACTGTCTTCAAATAAGCAGCCACAGCAATTATTGGTGCCTGTAGACACCAACTATAAGTAACAGTCTGGTTATTACAGTAAGACACTAAATTAACAGATACAACAATACCTGTCCAAGAATACGATGAATCTGTTTATCGCGAACTTGTTTTGACTTGTAAATATCATGTCCCTGCATCCAATGGAGGAATTTCAATGAAATCAAGAAGACAAAAAAAGAATGGAGTAGAGCGAGTTTGGCGTAGACATTTTAATAAAATGCAATCTTGTAAAACTTACTATAAGAGGGAAAGTGTACTCATCGCGCTGACAAGAGCACCCGTTGGATGTACATCATGAGGCATGGACTGAATGATATCCTACGAAAAACATTCGGAAACAAACTCAGGTCGAAGATGCTACTAAAACCGGCACCAAGATTCTTTTACTACGCATTCATATACATAACAAGCAAGCAAGACAAACGTTTTCAAAATCCATCTTTGGTTTTAGATTTACATTTTGATCATAGATAGAAAGTTTGGAATTTTACACCAATACTCCTTGTGGTACTTCTGAATGCTGAGAAACCGCAAACTCCCAATCCGCTAACTGACTTTGAGAAGGTAGATTCCCATAAACTGCAAGAAACAAAAAAAAAAAAAAAAAAAAGACTACGATGAAACATTTGCTTTGTACAAAAATTAAGGAAACAGTAAGCAACAACAAACAAGAAGCTACTACGAGAAGATGATCAAGACTTACTAAGGAGATAAGCAACCTCCATAAAAGTACTTCTCTCAGCCAATTCTTCGATCGGATATCCTCGATAACGTAGGATTCCTTCATATCTCCATCGATATAAGAAATCGAAGATTGAACAGGAGCAGTGTTTAAGTAACCAGGATCATATAACTTAATCCCCTTGTCATTATTTTTCCCTGTCGTTATCTACACACCAAACATGCAAAAAAATCCATCTCTAAGCTGCAACAATATACAATAACAGAAACCAATTACAAAGTCGTTATAATATTACCTTCTTGAGATCAACGGATTTAACGGTACCATCCTCTGAGACAAGGACTTGATATTTGTTTCCGGTACGTTCATCGACGATGGTTAAGTGATCCATGTGGTGCAGCATTCGTGTGAGCCGATGTGAACCATGACTCGATCTGTCCAATCCGACGGGATCCAAGTGCGCAGAGAGAACGGACAATCTAGCTTTCACTCTCTTCAAAGTCTCCATTTTTTTCAACATGAGAATTCAAACAAAGGAAGCCAATTTAAAGTGTGTATAAATATATAATTTATTTCATTTCGCTCATCTCTCTATTCACTCTTCGTCTTGCTCTGCTTTTTTTTGGGGGTGATCATCGTGAATCTACCGAGTTTTTCTCCCCCTAACCAAGTCACGTTTCTCCAGGCTCTGTTTTTTTTTTTTGTTGTCAAGATTGTTTTCCTCATTTTTTTAAATGATTGGAAAACTTCAGGCAAATTAGAATCATTTCGAAGATTCAGGGATTAAAACCTATTATATAATCCTGTGGTGTGAAGTCCAAATGGTTTAAGGAGAAAATAATGTCATATCATGTTGAATGAGAGAATAGTTTATGGGTTGTTATCATCTGATGGAGTATATATCGAAAGTCCACATTACTTATCCACTCCACGAATTTAGTAATATTCAGTCAATTCCCTATAACAACATTTTTATTAAATCATAAGAAAAATTATAAAAAAACAACAGACAAACAATAACAATAGGATGTGTAAGTCTGTAGATTATTGAATATTGAGTGTTTGTTTAATTTATAAGAGAAAGACAACAAACACAGAGTTTTGAGAAGACCCTCTGATTTGCCCCAGAGGTACCCCTTATGTTTCTTTCTTTATTCGTCTCTAGTGTGGGATTGAGATTAAAGTGCAGATCCAGATAAACGCCTTCTTGATGCATTTGAAACCGAAACTTGACCCAACTTATCCGAATCACTTGACAACGTTCTTTCTCTTACCGGCTCGTAATGCCTTAGCCACACTCCAGTATAGGCCTGTGCAGCCAAACAATCCAAATGAGCAATGAGGCAAACAAAACACTTTTTTAATGAAGTCACTGATCTATCAAACAAGTGTATGCGTCTATGAATATAGTGTATTTATTTACCTGTTGGGGTCTCATGATCTTAGTGTCAGGATCATCCAACGACTCACGCCAGTGTGACAAGTATCCAGCCATACGCGGGACCGCGAATAGGACTGTGAAGAATTCTGGTGGGAATCCCATTGCCCTGTTTTCGACAATTCAAATTACCAACCAACACAAAAAAGGTTTGGGGAATAACTTAATTATTACGACTCATTATCAAGAATTTTGTTGGATGACTCATTGCTAATGTCTTACAATTCGTCTTACCTATAGATTAATCCAGAGTAGAAATCAACATTTGGGTAAAGCTTTCTCTTAACAAAATATTCATCAGAAAGTGCCGCCTTCTCTAGAGCAATTGCTACCTGAAAACATCACACATCAAAATCTTTTTTAAAACCACATTCATTATATACACAAGAAGGTATTGTACAAAACATCTACTAGGAGCAGGGATCTAAAAAGTACCTCGATCAGAGGATCCCTTCCAACAATGGAGAACACTTCATCCGCCAATTTCTTGATGACTGTTGCTCTCGGGTCGTAGTTTTTGTAAACACGGTGTCCAAAACCTGACATCTTCCTCTTTCTGAGAACATGAAAAAGAGATATAACATCAGTGGCATGACTCATGACAATTTACATAATCCTGTGCTTAAATATTGAGTTACCTGTTCTTCACGCCTACGATGAACTCTGGAATATTTTCAACAGTCCCAATCTCTGATAACATCTTAAGCACAGCCTCGTTCGCACCACCATGAAGTGGACCATAAAGCGCTCCAACAGCTCCAGCAACAGCAGTGTACACATCAACACCACTGGAGAAACACAATACTGATTAAAACATATCTCACAGCAGAATCAATGAATCTCTAACCATTGATAAGTACCTAGAGGCAAGATGCCGAGCAGCAGCAGTAGAGCAGTTCATTTCATGTTCAGCATGCAGTATGAAGAGGATGTCCAGCACTCGAGCCAGACGAGGATTAGGCTTGTAAGACCTATTGCCCCTGTAATCGATGAAAGATGAAAGAATCTATCCTGTTACAGACACGTTTGAAGCTAGAAACGGATCTAAACTGCCTAAACCAGTGGACAATTCAACAAATTCAAGTGCCTAGCTAAATCAAGAGGGAAGATAGATGGTGGTGTACATTGAATCCAACATATAGAGGAAATTCTCTGCATAAGAAAGGTTGCCGGAAGGAAGAACAGGAGGCCTGCCTGCCATCCTCAAATAAGCAGCGGCTGCAATTGTTGGAGCCTGCAAACATGTTATATTATATTACATATACTGATATACACGTAGAAACCTTTTTCCAGTCACGCAACAAATGCACAGTCCGTATATACATTAAGACACCAAATCAACAGGCATAACAATACCTTTCCAAGAATACGAACAATCTGTTTATCACGAACTTGTTTGGACTTGTAAATATCTTGGCCCTGCGCATCGGCATGAACTTGTTTCCGTCAAATTAAGAACACAAACAAATGAAGCACAGCGCATTGGCATGAAAATTTTCAGAAATAGACATCTTAACAGTACATGAAGAAAACAGGGTTATAGAACTTACCCTAAGAGCAGGGTTTGCATCAGGATGAAAGATGGAAAGTGCACTCATTGCACTCACGAGAACACCCATTGGGTGTGCATCATGAGGCATTGACTGAATGATATCCTGCGGAAACATTCAGAAATAATCTCAGGTCGAAGACGCTATTAAAATGTGGATCAAGATTCTTTTACTAGTGCAATTATTAAATATCCAAATACTCAACAGTTCGAAATAGAATACATGACCCTTGTTCAACCATACATGTTGCTTCTGATATTATTAGTGTTATGTGGTTAAATGGTCAGTCACCATGTATACATGGAATTCACAGTGTTAAGTAAGACACTAAGACATAATGCAGTAGCAGTTGAAAGAGATCCAGTATCCTTTCATGGACCTGACAAGCATGGTTTACAAGCAAGACAAACAACTAACACTTGAAAATAAACCTTTTTCGAAATCCCTCTTTGGTTAGATATTAACATTTTGATAAAAGGTTTGGAATATACACTAGTATAATCCATGCGAGGAAAGAGTAGAAATATACCAATACTCCTTGTGGGACAGCTGAATGCTGAGAAACAGCAAACTCCCAATCAGCTAGCTGACTTTGAGAAGGCAGATTCCCATACACTGCCACAGAAAAAAAAGAAAAACAAAAGTTTATTAACCCACTAACTAGAACATCAAGGGAGAGAAAAATTCCAAGACCAACCCACAAAAGATGATAAATTTCACTACCAAGACTATGATCAAACATTTGCTTTGTCCATGAGTATACGCCCCCAAAGGAAATTAAGCAACAACAACAAGTACTTACTGAGGAGATAAGCAACCTCAATGAAAGTGCTGCTCTCAGCCAACTCTTCAATTGGGTATCCTCGATACCTTAGGATTCCTTCATCTCCGTCGATGTAACAAATCGAAGATCGAACAGGAGCCGTGTTCAAGTAACCAGGATCGTATAATTTAAGCCCCTTGTCATCTTTCCCCGTCGTTATCTACACACCAAACATATAAATCCTTCAATATACAACAAACCCACCCATAATCTGACATCAAATTCCTTCTCATTTCGGAGAAGAAACAAACAAGACGGATCGAAATTCAGATCAATTACGTATGCTCATTATACTCGATTTCAGAATTTACGATCCATTATATACCTTCTTGAGATCAACCGATTTTACGGTACCATCCTCTGATACCGGAATCTGATATTTCTTTCCCGTACGTTCATCGACGATCGTCAAGCTTCCTTTAAGCACCGATCCATTCGGCGGAGCACTGGTGTGAGCCGATGTGCACCATGGCTCGATCGCCGGTAACACCTGTTCCAATCCGACGGAATCAGACACCGCCAAATGCGCAGATAGAATAGCTAATCGAGCTTTCACTCTCTCCGAAATCTCCATTTTCACCTCAAAAACAAAAATCAGAATTCAAAGAGAAGAAGCGAAGAAGAAGAAGAAACAATTTGTCTCAAGCAACTAAATTTAGCAATTGAGGTTTTTATTCTCTGCGGGTAAGAGTACTGAAAACGGATCCGGATTATCCGATTATCAACGGTGATAAGATGATTCAGGTTTGAATCAACGGGTAAGATTATTCGTAGTAATCAAAAATGGAAAGTCCAAGAGGCTGATGCGTCAGTTTTATCTTCAGACTTGATTTCTCGTTTTTTAATCCACTTTTTCGCGGGAATCCGGTGAATTCTACTCGCTCTAATAGAGCGACACGTGTTCAATTACAAAAGCGAGTGATTTTCAGATGTATGTGGAACGAGTAGAGAGAGTCTGTTGGCTTCCTCGAGTTGCTACATATCTTATTTCATAATGGGCCAGACTTTTTGCAAGACTAATGGGCCAACATTGGATTCAGAAATGAAAAGTTTTATGAATCTTCTTACGTATATAGGTCGGCCCAAAAGCGAAGGGAAAAGCACTAGGCGTTTACAAATATTAGTCAAAGTCTATATGATTATTCTATATAGTTGATTTGTCAATATCATGAAATTTAAATGTCAACATATAGAGAAATTTATAATCTGTAGTTAGCTCAAAGATTTAACAATAAGTTTTCACGATTCTTTTAAAAGCGGATGTTTGAACGAATTAATCGACTATATATAGACAATCAAATTTGTTAATTTTTTTGTTTTTGTTTTTTTTTAAACCAATTTGACCAAAATCAATACGCATTTGTTTATTGACTATTTATATGCAAATTTTTAAAACATTATTTTTATTATGAAAAGGAGAGAGTAATAGATAAAAATAATAAATGTTCCTCTATTTTCATTGGTTCAAATAATTAGTTTTGAAAATATCTTGATAATGTCCACTCACTTTTTGTAGTTATTACTCCATTTGTCGTTCCACTTGTTTGCACTAATCATATTTTTGTTTGTTTGTTGTGCTTTAATCTCTTCCATTAAATTGTGAATTAGAAAAATGAAAAATTATCGCCACTATCACAATTTCAAAACTTTCTTTTCCAATCTACCACAATTGCAAAAACATTTTCACCAATACCTCAACCTCAACATAAAATGATAATTTTACCCTTTTTATTCACTTTCTTCTTCTTCTATTTCTCTTTGATGGAGGATTGTCCTCTCTCTTACTTCAGTCTCTAGGGACAAGATGAACTCTCTCTCTCTCCAGAGACAAGATGGACTCTCTCTCTCTCATTGTAGATAATAATACGTACATAGACAAAGACGATGAAACGGAGGAAAAAAACGAAGATATGGAATAAGACATTGGTAGATGGTGGACATAAGCAGTGGTTGTAGACATAGACGATGTCGAATATGGTAGATGGAGATGATGAAACGATAGACAACAAAAAGACAAAGATACCAAATGTTGTCCAGCAGGTAGACAATGTTGTCCATCAATTACACAATGTTGTCCACCAGATCGAAATTATTGTCTTACATAGAATTTTATATTTTTTTGTCTCACCACACTAGGGGTATATCCGTCATTTTTTAATTACCAATCTGCTATTGTGGTATATATTTTGAATTGTGGTAGATTGGAAAACATTTTTTCCCAAAAAACAAGGGGGAGATTTGATAATTTTTCAAAAAAAAACAATTAATTTGTAACAAAGGAATAGATAATTATAAAAAAATTTAGTAATATTAATCGATGAGTATGATACTTCACCCACATTAAGAGGCAAACCCTTAAAAGCCTCCGATTCGTTGGGACTTTTTATTACCTTTTTTTTTTTTGTTTCTGTTGCTGCCGTTACAGTTCCAATTACAGCTCATTTTGCTTGCAGAAGCAACCAAGTCCTTCTTCTCCTCTGTAAAAACATGACGATTAAGCCCAAATCGCCGGCGAGATTCAAGCTCGGGAGACAGTCTTCGTTAGCGCCGGATTCACGAACTCCGACCGAGACGGTAACGGAAGATGAGGAAGAAGAGTTGGTGGCGGCGGCGGCGGCTGGGATCGTGGATCCGACGATTCGTTTAATGTATTTAGCTAACGAAGGTGATATCGATGGGATTAAGAAGATGTTAGATTCTGGAACTAATGTTGATTACCGTGATATCGATGGTCGTACTGCTCTTCACGTCGCTGCTTGTCAAGGACGAACCGATGTTGTTGAGCTTCTGCTTAATCGTGGTGCTAAGGTTGTTTCGATGGATCGATGGGGTAGTACGGTACGGATTTTTTAAAACTTGTTTTATGGGGATGAAATTTGTTTGCTTTGGTTTTGATTTTGACTTGTCGTAGACTCATAGTTCGCTTTGTGTTCGACGAATTGCCTCACAAGCATATGTTTTTAGCTATACCCAAAATTCTTTGGAGGGCTTTGGTAATTTGCTGCTTTAACTTCGAGAGTGCTATGATAATGATGGTAACAATTCGTGATTGGTCTTAACAGCCTCTTGCAGATGCAGTGTATTACAAAAATAATGATGTGATTAAACTTTTGGAGAAACATGGTGCAAAGCCTCCGGTATGTGTTGTATCCCTAATTGTGTGGATAGATGTTATAAATTCTCTGAATTTGTTGATTAATAATTGCTTTGATTATCGTTTTGTGATTTTAGATTGCTCCTATGCATGTCCTAACTGATAGAGAAGTTCCTGAGTATGAGATCCATCCTTCAGAGCTTGATTTTTCCAACTCTGTCAAAATTTCAAAGGTAAGTAGCTCCATTGCCTAAACTTCTTTGTTGCTGTTTTCATTTGATTTCTTTCCAAATATCTTTAGTAAGAGTTATTAATTGGCCAAAAGAGTAATAGGTTTCTTCCAACAACTGCTAGCAAGTTATAATCATGGTATGTTTTCAGTTGTTAATACTGTCTGTATGCACGACAGGGTACCTTTCATAAGGCTTCATGGCGTGGAATTGATGTGGCTGTTAAAACCTTTGGAGAGGAAATGTTTACCGATGAAGATAAAGTGTGAGTTGACTGACTCCATCCATTTCTTTTGTATTGTTGAACTAATCTTGCGCTAAAGATTTTAATTTCCCTTTTGGTATCCAGGAATGCGTTTAGGGACGAACTTGCACTGCTTCAAAAGATACGCCATCCGAATGTTGTCCAGTTTCTGGGGGCAGTTACTCAAAGTACCCCCATGATGATTGTCACAGAGTATTTACCAAAGGTAACAGGATAACCACATTCATAGAATGGATGACCTCTCTAGATTTACAAATCATTGTATTAGTTTCAAGATCCCTCACGAAGCTTACCAAATAAATTGTTAACATTTTCAGCAAGTCTTTCTGAGACAAACGACAACTTTCTTTTATTTTACATGCAAAATCTAGTTGAAGATGTTTTTGACGTGTTATTGTTGTTGAAGATGTTTTTGATGTTTTATTGTTGTTGAAGATGTTTAGATCTTCACCTCCGCAAAGTGCTCAGTTTTATATTTCACTGCATAACCTTATGCTCCTAAGTTCTGAATTATCGTGTGTTTCTTTGTAGGGAGATCTTCGACAATATCTAGACCGGAAAGGACCTCTATTGCCAGCGCATGCTGTGAAGTTTGCACTTGAAATTGCTAGGTTAAATGGCCTGTCTCTGTACTTTTACTTCATAGTTATGCTGGTTCATATTGTTGAATGACTGGTTGCAATGAAATATTAGTTCTGACTTGTGGCTTCTGATTATCTAAATAAATGGTATCCCTTCAAATTGTTGCAGGGGAATGAATTATTTGCACGAGCATAAACCTGAAGCTATAATCCATTGCGACCTAGAGCCTCCGTAGGTTTTCCTCTTGGTTGTACCAGTACAAATTATTTTGTTACAAAATTTTTTAAATTATACAATATTTCATATCCAAAAACTCCAAAAAGGTTCTCATTTGTTCGAGTAAGAGAACAGAAACATACTGCGGGATGATTCGGGACATCTGAAAGTTGCAGACTTTGGAATCAGCAAGCTGCTGGTAGTTAAGAAGACAGTTAAAAAAGACAAGCCTACTACATCATTGGACAGTTCTTGTAAGTTCTCTTATCTGATCATCTTAAAAATTTCTTCGTCGAGTTATGCATGTTCCTGTCTTGAGCTTAGCCTAGAGCTGCTAGGTAAGCTTAGCTTTTGTGTTTTTTAGTCTAAAGCTAAACTTCCGCCAGTCTAATGGTCTTTGGGATGGGTTCATGCTGATGATACACTCGTTGTTATTCTGGCTAAGCAGGGAGATACATGGCTCCGGAAGTTTACAGGAATGAAGAGTATGATACAAAAGTAGATGTATTTTCTTTCGCTTTGATCTTACAAGAGGTAAAATAACCGAGAGAGCTATGAGACTTCTTAATTCAGCTATATTTTAATAGAGCAAAAAGCTTCGGGCTTATACCATTTTAAAACAGAATGCTGTTTGTGTGTACAGATGATAGAAGGATGTGTACCATTTCATCTGAAAGAAGAAAGCGAAGTTCCGAAAGCATATATTGAAGATGAACGTCCACCATTCAATGCTTCAATAAAATCATATCCTTTCGGTTTAAGAGAGTAAGTATTTTGAATTTTTGAAAACAACATTCATGGCTTTTCTTTGAGAGTCTTTAACGATCTCTCTATTCCCAGGTTAATCCAAGATTGTTGGGACAAAGAAGCATCAAAAAGACCAACGTTTCGAGAAATCATCACTGCTTTGGAGTTGATAAGTGATCGAATCGCAAGGAAAATGGGCTGGAAGGTGAGGCTAGGAAGGTGCCTTCCAAGATTCAGATTGTTTACGAAGAGAGATTATGTGAATCCCAGTAGTGGCCGTTCATCAAGCTCCATCACCAGATGACTGACTCCAAAGAGCTATATTACAAGGGAGATGATTGATTGGTTTTGCTTGAAATGGAAGAAAACAATGTCAAATTCTTTTTAGCTCTTTGTATTTATGGTCCTGATCATGACTGTTTTTCTTTAAACCTCAAGGAAAATGGTATGGTCTGTATTTATTATGAGTTAATAATGAGATCTAATTCGAGCTTTTTTAAGTTTGAATGTGTTTAAGACGTTTGACTAATCTTTTTCTTCTCTTTTCTTCCGTTGGTGTCTAGTTCGAGTTTAACGATGTTGTAGTTCAATACGAGGTAATAGTTCTGACTTCTGATTATAAATCATCAAAATCAATTAAAAACAACAACGTTAACCAAAAAATAATAAAATTCTCGAGCCCAAAAAAAACAGTGTAAAGGAGTGTCTGTTCAGTCTTACGTCAAATCGAATCTGTAGATTTTGACTCATGTAGATAGATACACTAATTTATGCTTCTGAGTTTCTCACAATTTTAACATGACAAACTAAATTTTACTCCCTCGATCTTTTGGAGTTTTTTTTTCTATTTTACTATATAAAATGTTTTGATACTTACTTTTTAGGTTTATTGAAAAACCAATAATTTTTTTGTTTTTTTTGTTTTTTTTATAGTTGATTGAATTGTTTTAATTAATATATTAAATTCTACGATTAAAAAAAAAAAAAAAATTTTTTGTTATGTTTGTATTTTTGGCATAAACATAGTATATTATCAAACATAGGGAATCCTATATTATCAAAACAGAGGGAGTAATTGTTTACAGGTAGAGACTGATCTAATAATTGTAAAAGGCGCCATTAGAGAGCGGGAAACTCTAAATTCTCTCTCATCTCCTTCGTCTTTCTCTTCTCACTGCATCGATTCGTCGTACGATCCATGGAAGCTGATTACGAAGGATTTTCAATCAGGTGAGTCGTTCACTGATATTTGATTTTTGAATTTTTGTTTGTGGTTATGAGATGGATCTCGATTTTTGAAATAAAATGGCGAATCGTCGCAGAGAGTACACACGGAAGACAAGGAGTGTTCAAGTGCGGAAATGCTGGCCGTTCTCCGGAGATCTTATTCAATCGGTTCTTCCTCCGATCACCGTCGCTAAATTCCGGTGGTGGTCGCATGAGCTAACTTCGCTTCTAGCGAAATCTCCGGTGACGGTAGACGATTCCGAGCCGGCGTTTCGTCCGAAGCCCAAACCTAAGTCTAGACCGTGTAAGAAACGCTCCATCGTCGAGATTTTCGCGGCGGCGCCGCCGATTCAGTTACCTCGCAGGGAAGATGAAAGGGATGACGATTCGGACGTTTTAATGGGGGGAAAGAGAAAGAGAACGAAATATCTTATGGTGAAGAAGAAGAAGATTAAAAGCAATAAGTCCAAAGACTCCGGCGACCGGAAATATGCTAACAAGGTTCATATAATCTTCAATTTGACTTATTAGCAAATTTAATTCGTCCTTCTCTATGTTACATTATTGGCTTTGTTTTAGCTCATTAGTATCCGTGTATACTAACACTAGTGAGTTTGGTGTCTGCACATTTGCATTTCAGTTTAAAAATTGCAAAGAACAAGTTGGAGAAATTGTGGATGGTGGTGAGAAATGTAGTCTTGGTGTTAATGGAAGCTCTGGTGTTATGTTTCTTAGTAGCAACAAGGATGGATCAGTAAGAAAAGATCAGGATTCTGAGTTTCAGATTCCTGGAATTTTGAAGGCGAAACGAAAAGTTTGCTCTGTGAGGAATTCTGATAAGTGGAAAATTTATGCTCCTCAGTGTTATGAGAGGCATGTCAGGTTCTCTGATCCAGCTCAGCTGAAGAAAGATTTCGCCTCTATGGAGCTTTGCTGCTTGGAAATGAACCGGTTGCGTCTCTTTTCCCCCGAGGATCGATCGTGTGTAAGCGATAAGAAGACCAAGGTTGTGTTAAATGATCAGTTGAGTGCCGGTATGAAGTTAGAGTGTATGCAACAAAGCAAGTTTCAGCCTGCGGCTTCAGAAAGACGGTTAAGTCATGCTCGAGGAAAACCTGTCTTGCAGTGTGTTCCTGGACCATATCCTAGTTCACAGGAAAGAGTAAAAGGACATGGGGCTCAACCTGTCCAATCATTTACCTCTACATCGAGTGAGAGCCAGTGCAGAACTGAACCTACTTCAACAGATATGCATTGCGGGACATTGCTGTACCAATCACCTTTTGATCCACTTCTAGTTGAAAGGATGCAAAAACCTTTTTTATATAGGCATGTGGACGAGTCGATCTTACAAGGTGAGCTAGTTGAAGCAAACAGAGAAGGTTGTAGAAGTTTTGATCGGTCAGGTTTAGTTACTGGTTCCTCTAGATTTGCATCTGCAGGAAATGATCTTTTACTCGGGAACTTAGTCGACTTTTCAAGTGGAAAGAATCATTCAACTGAGCCAGCAATTGCCAAAGACAGGATCCCAATGCTCAACGAGAGACGCCGGTATTACTTTCCAGCTAGGCTAGGAGTTGATGAAACCTTCACTGAGAAAGCATCTTCCATCTCAAACAATAACGAGGGAGAGTTCGGTCAAACTGTACATTCCCAAGTTTCTCAAGTCAATCTGATGAGCAACACAATCAATTTGTCAAAGCAGCAGAATGGTCTGAATCAGAACATAAATATGGTTGCAAATCCTGATGGTTTGTGTTTACATAACACAACCAAGAATGCGACTGATGGGTAAGGATGTTTCTGTTGGGACAAGTTACTCAGATATGGTTAGAAAGGGCGAGAGGGTCGTAGCACCGACGCATACTCACCAGAGCTGGCTATGTCAAAGGATAACACTTGGAATTTCAGAAAATTACTCACTGGATAAGAATTGGAACATAACTAAATTGTGTGATACTTCAAAGGATCCATTTCCTTTGTTTTGTGAACCACACATCAGCTTGGCTACTCAAGCAGGAACAGCTTTTGTTCCTGATTCAGAATTTCCTCCCACAATCTTGTATCCGTGTGGTTCACTCGTGTCGTCTTGTCCATTGACTGATAAGGTCAATTAGTGTCTTTCTACGGGTCCAAGTCATCTTCTTGCATAAATGTTGGAAATGCAAAGAAGAGATTAGCATCTGTAGAGGAATGTCCAATGAAGAACCAGAAAATCCCCAAGTTTCCAATGCAAGGTGGCTTAAATTCTGAGAAAGAGTTCTTTGCAGGCCACCAAATTAGGTAATAAGAAACAAAAAATCAAATGTTCGTTTAACTTTGGTACGATATGCAAATGTTCTCATTTGGTAGACTTTTGATTCTATTCCATCTCTCACTCAATTAACTGAAATAGAGTTTTCGACCACAAAATTTACAAACAGAGAAAAGGTAAATTACCTCAAGCAATCCAACAGTTAACAATTACAAATGAGGGTTTGAAATTATGTTGGCGATTCCTCCCTTTTTGCTAAACAAAAACAAAACTCTGTTTCCTTGATGATGAGCGTCTTTAGATTTGGAGTTTTGTTTTTGGAGCTTATAGATAAGTCTGCTCATTCAACGAAGGATTGTTTGAGAGAGAGAGACATAGATGGGACGAAGAGCAGCGTGGAAGAAGAAGAAGAAGAAGAAGAAGAAGAAGAAGATGCAATCAGCAAATTACCAGAGGACCTATTTTGTATTCAACTATGTTTCGACTCCAACTCTGTTCGAAAACCCTAACTTGTAATAGAAGTTAACGCAACTAAATTATATTTCAGAATGCCACTTTATATTAACTAGTTTAGTTTTTAAAGCCAGAAAACAAAAAGTTACTTTTTCCTAAAATTGTGTAAGATTGTTTTACTTATAAAATAGATTCTCTAAACAAATGCATATCCTCTTTGAATAAGAAAACGTGTAGAAATATATTCGTTGTTAGAAAGGAAAAATGTAGTAATTGGCTTTAGTTATCGAACTTTGCAGTCCTAATTCGTTTAGGAATTCGACACTTATAAATAAGTATGCTCATTCAACGAAGGGATTATTTGAGAAAGAGAGAGAAAACAGAGATGGATGTGAAAAAGAGAAAGAGCAAAGAAGAAGAAGAAGATGGAATTAGCAAATTACCAGAGGATCTACTTTGTCACATCTTGTCTTTCCTCACGACAAAAGAGGCAGCTTTAACATCGGTTCTGTCCAAGAGATGGCGAGATTTGTTTACACTGGTACCTAGTACTCTTGACCTTGATGACTCCATTTTCGTACTTGGCGAAAGACCCGAAGAATGCGAACGGACTAGTTTCAAGGAGTTTGTGAACAGAGTCCTTGCTCTTCAGTACAATTCTCCCATGAACAAATTCTCTATCAGATGTCATAAAGGTGTAGACGATAAACTTGTTGAGGATTGGGTAGTGAAAGCTCTGAGACGTGGAGCAACAGACCTTTCCTTAGTATTGTGCTTCCCTTCGCGCTTAAACTCACCCGCACCCGCACGGTCCTCTGCTACTATCTTGTTTAATGGCCTAAAAAACTTGATTAAGCTAAAACTAGGATGTGGGAGTGGGAGCCTTGGTCGCTTCTACCAAAGTCTATTTCGAAGAGACTTAATCTTTACAAAGCTTAAAACTCTGCATCTTGATTCTATCGACTTTGGTCGTAGTTATGATTCCGGATTTGCTAAGCTTCTATACTAAATGCCCTGTACTTGAAGAGTTGATCGTAAATTGTATAAGATGGCACCATTGGAAGTCTGCATCAGTGTCTTCCCCAACCCTCAAGAGACTATCTATTGATTGTGAACATTACCTTCATAAAGTGTAGTCATCTAAGAATCCTGACACAATCTTTGATTACGTGTGTGTGAACCCTTGCGATGTCTCCTTTGATACTCCAAACCTTGTCTACTTAGACTACTCAGAGTTTATTGCGTGCAACTATCCGCTTGTCAAATTTGATTCTCTTGTTGAGGCTAGGCTCGATGTTGGATCAAGTAGATCTCAGATACGTGTAAGAGATAATTCAGACAAATATAGAATCCGTTGGGATGCCACCAATCTTATCATGGGGACACATAATGTTCAAACCCTTCACTTAACTTCCGATACACTTGAGGTTTTCGTTTCTTTTTCTTTCTTTCTTCTTATGGATTACCTTTTTGATGATCCAACTAGTTTTAAGTTAGACAATGTGTTTTCAGTTTTTAGGTGATTTCAGACTTTTGTAAGACCGTACCGGTATTTCACAACCTGAATCATTTATCTATCGAGAGTGGCGATGAACGAGGATGGCAAGCCTTGCCTCTCTTGCTGATCAACTGCCCCAATCTACAAATTCTCATCTTCTATGTAAGTTATGATCCCTTAAGACGTTTTTTCTTCCAATGATCCACTAAACATTTTTAATTTGGTTTCTCTCTACTCTTTCATCAGGGTCTACACCACGGTGTTACGGATGGATGTGGGGATGCTTGTGATTGCATCCCTCCTTCTTCCTCGTCTTCGTCTTGTCTACCATCATGTCCTGTGAAGATCCTCAAGATATTTGACTTTGGTGCAACATGTGGAGAGATGTCCCTAGCCAAGCATTTCCTCAAGAACATGGCTCACCTTGAAGAAGTGACCATCATATTACACTTGGATTCAGCCTAAGAAGAGGGTCTTGATCTTTATGAAGTCTCCAATGCACTGGAGATGGCCCCAAGAGCTTCATGCAACTGCAAGTTGAAAGTCGTTAATAATTTCTAAAGTCAGTCAATTTTACCAAAAAAAAAAAAATTCAAATGATATTATATTAAAGAATTTAATTAAATCCATTTATAAAAAAGATATATATTAGCTCGAGATTCTGATTTATACTTTTGGTTATTGCAATATAATAAATGTTAATATCATAATATACTATATATCTAAAAATAATACACATTATTAAATACAAACTTAAGGAAAAAAACATGATTATTCACAAGTTTATGATATATTTGGAAAGAGTTATTTGTACATAATCAATTATCATGTCTATATTTTTTTACAAGTTTTGGATACCGAGAAAAGAACCATAAATTTTTTTTAATGTAATAAGTAGAATAAAAATCACTAAAGCCTTATACATATATGTATAAATATACATGATTATCTATTTATACTATTATTGGGATCATATTTTACATATGAGTTTTAGAAAAATTATTATCTTATCATTTTATCGAATTTTGTTAATTTTTACATTACCTTGACTCGGGACCGGAATAATTTATTAATTTATGATGATTATTAATTTATAGAATATTAATTTATAGAGGTTTTACCGTAGGTAGGTAGTGCGATACCAGATGAAACGTAAGGAGTATGGAAAGTATGGTATATAAACTTGTGCTGTTAAATGCATGTGTTCACTTAGAAACAATCCTTGCTTCTCGAAGATATGAAATATCTATTTTCTTTTTGTAACATTTCAACATTTGGAAGAGGTCAGAGCTTCTAATTCATCATGTTTTATCAAATTTCTCCCTCTGTAATTTCATACTTATCTTATTGGATAACCTTTTATGCATTATGAAAGATGACTTATTATGCATTTGTGGAATAGTCGAAACGTATTAATTAATTATATCAAATTGTTCGTGATGTTTTGTCGGCGACTTTGCTAGTCTTTAATGTCAAAATAGTCTAGTAAACTTATCTTTCCTTGACCATATATGATACTAATTTTGTATTTATAAAACTATGGTTTTTTTTAAAAAAATCTACAATAGTACGCACGTCTTTAATTTTGTATTTAGTTACAATAGTGCACGTTTGAAACTGGACTTTCTTAATAAATTCAGAATCCTCAATCCCGTTGATCCAAAATCCACTAGATTTTTCCTTTTTGTTTGTTTCAAATAGATGTTTTATTCACAATGATTAGTTTTTTTTTTATAATAAGGATTAAATTTGGAGCTTATCATCAGAATATTACTTCTATAAGATTTTAAACTTGCACTTAATAGAATTAAACTTGAGATATTTTCTGGTGGAAGTAACCATAATTTTTTTCCCGCAAAGACCAAGCAAAACATGGCCCTCCCAAATGGTTGAAATGACTTGGCACAATTTGAGATATTTTTTTGACCTAATGCAGATATTTTAATATGTGTATAAGAATAAATGCAATTACTTATGACAAGGAAAGTGATGGAGGTATGGAGCAAAAAGAGTTTCCATTTGTTAGTTAATGTGAACTGTGAAAAGATTTGTGGATGATTATGACTATACGTATGATTACTCACTATTTGTTGGATTCCTTAATTTCTTGTTCCCTCATTAAGTTGTCCCCGATATAACAAAAAAAAAAAGAGATTTTAGACAATGCAAGATTATACAAAAACATAAATAATATTTTGACAATATCGATCGCCCGGTTTTTTTTTTTCATTTTTATGACAATATGTAAAATTTGAATCACGCCCATCTTTCAGAACATTATGTTCTCATTTTGGACGTTTAAAGATGGATTTCATTCGATATGAATACATAGTCAAATTGTTTTAGCCCAACGTTTTCATTTTAAGGTGTAATTTTTTTTTTTTTGGTTTTTAGTGCAATTCATTTCTAATACTAACACGTTTAACTTTAAAATGTATGTCACTACGTATTGACAAGAAGCAAGCATACGGAACACCTTTGCATATGGATGTCAATATATCATATTATCGAAATTAATTGGGATAAAGCTCATAATTAATCTAGATTCAATGTTTCTATATATATATGGACAAAATGTACACACAAGATTAGATACTTACAAGGATAAGTTCAACCACCTTATAAACATGGTAATATAAATTATATTGTTGTAAAACTATTTGGTTCAAGAACAAAAATGGTTATTTTTTTGCAACGTGTAAATAGTGTATTCACATATGCATGATTTATGGTTCTATAATTAATTTAACAATGATATGACTATGTACAATGTTTAAAAGCATGTAACTAACGTATTCACACATGGCTTGTTACTTTAAGATTAACTTGTTTTGAAAAGTTAAATATGGACATAAATTTGTTACGATTTCAAATCAGACATATCAATGATTAAACTACAGAAGATTTATTATATTGGTTCATTTTTTCGTCGCTACAAATTTCACTGTAATCTAAATCGGATTTTTCAGAACGTATCCAGCAGAGTTACGCTCAACAATACACAAGAATTTCAAATCGTTTCGATGATTATTGCTCAACAACTTTGAATCATGAGCAATGTCTAAATTAATTCTCCGGATTTAACTTATATTTCATATCATAATTACTGTGACAGAAGAAGGGTCCACGTAAAAGGAAAAGACTAATATGATGTTGTTGGTCTGAAGTTTAGAGTGCAAGATTAGAAAAGAGAGGCTAAAATCAAAGAAAGAAAGAAAAAATGAAGGACTAAAACACAATAAACGATTTCTTATCCCCTATTCCCCATAAACGATTCAGGTACTATGAGAAACTGAGGCAAATTTCAGATGCAAGTCCTTTTCATAATATATCCATAATTTACCGCACCTATATTTTTTTTGTCGGTTACCGCACCTATATCTCTTTTTGTTTTTCTTGGCATCGACTTTTTCTTGAATAGTTTAGAAATTTACTTTATTTTTTTATAGAATTTTAATAAAAAATCTTTAAACTATCATCCGATCATCAAAAATCCTCTCAACTATTTTTTTAATAAAAAAACCCCTCAACTATACTTCGTTAATGAAATCAACCATCCGTCTACAATAACGTTTAATCTTTAATCATAATAAAAATTATTGTCTTTTGTTAAAAAAAAAAAACAAAACGTCACAAATATTGACCAAAACATCAAGTTGTTTACATAAAAACAAAATGAATCTTATGACAAAAAAAACGTGATCATAACTGTAAATCGTGATTAATGCTCAACTCATTCAGAAAACCATCCACAATTTTGGGTGCATTGTAGAGATTCACTACACCAATTGAGTATCATATTTGAGTTTCGTTGTAAGATCTCACAACCATAGACTGACAGTTTATTGAAGCGTATAATCTCCAATCAAAGCGATTTTGAACACAAATCGCAGTTAATTTTTTTCTTTGCGCACTTCTGTTGTTTTTATGTAAACAACTTGATGTTTTGGTCAATATTTAAGACGTTTTGTCGTTTTTGTAACAAAATACAATAATTTTTTATTGGAATTAGACGTTACGGTAGATGGATGGTTGATTTCACTAACGAAATATAATTAAAAAGTTTTTTTACTAAAAAAATAGTCGAGAGAATTTTTCAAAATCCGACAATAATTGAGGAGATTTTTTTATTAAACCCCTTTCTTTATTTACAACTTAATTCACTTACGGTTATGCAATGTTGGTCTGATCCATTGTTATATCTTTTGCATTATGTACTATATATATATATGTCGACTATTTGATAAATATGTCATAAATGTTACAAATAAGTCGTGGTTAGAAGTCAATTTATCTAATAGCTATAATGGAGTATTTAATGAAGAATATAGCTATGGTCATGGATTAATTAGACAAATAACCATGTCCATGTATTTTCAGCGCATTTTACCCTTAACCCACAAGATTATTTACAAAAATACCTTATCTTCTTCTCTTTCTCTTGTCAAATACGAAGACGTCGGATCTATGAATCCCCATCTTCACCGCTTTTGATGGAGGTCGATTCTTCTCCACCACTTTATTTTCCGGCGAATCCTCACGGAAAGTCTCGAGTTTCCTCGCCGCCGATGATGATTCCGTGTTTGTTGAAAGTAGATTTCAACTCAAGAAACTACTTTGATGAGCCCATTCATTCCTCTTCGATTAAGAACCGATCTGCTTGCTTATCTCCTTTGTCTTCTTCTTCTTAAATCGAAATCTTATCCCTGATAATGGTTTTGCTTTGTTCTCGAATCTCTCTATTTCTTCATGGTTGATTCAATAAGGGTATTTCGGTCCATTATACATATTATACAACTCATATTCTAACCAAACAACTACTATGGTTATGTAGTGAATTATTAATTTTTTGATGGTTACATTTGCTAATTTAGATGGAATTAGTTTTATTTTATACCCATATATTAGTTAAAAAGGCTCGGAAAGTCGAAACCTTATCTTTCAGATAGATGCTATCATATAAAAAGTTAATCAAATTAGAAGTCATAGGCATCCTAACGACACATAGTAAACTTTAAACTTTAATTTCGATCCACTCGTTGTTATCAACGTCTTGCTGGAAATTTTGTAAATTGAGCCTTCATCCAATTGGTTTATCTGGTAATTAGAAATACAAGCGGCCTGACTACCTCCGGCCCCAGACATTAGTCAGAAGGCACTCCAAACTCGAGTCAGGCAATGTGGTGGCCCCTGGGTGCATTCCAACACCTCGGAGAGAAGTTCACTCTGTAACATTTCGGTGTGTTAATCAACCAGATCAGCCAATAGAATATATATAAAAAAAAAAAAAAAGTAAACTATATATTCTTTACAAAGTGTATGTGAACTTTATCAGAATTGACTTCATAAAACACTAGAATTAATCTAATTAAGTATTGTAACATAATTGGTAGCTAGGATCGACTTGGTTTAGTTAATTCAATTCTTTTTCGGCTAGGCTCGTTTTCTATTCAAATGCCCATCAATTATTTCTAGACTTTGGTGTAGAACAAACTTTTGTTAAATATGAACACAATAGCTAGATAGATAGATACAGAGGAGCATCTAATTGATGGATGGTAATAATGGAGAAAAGAAGGGTAAAAAAAGAAGAGATAAAATGTGAGAAAGATTACCCAAAAAAGAGAGTTTCCAAAAGATGGTTCTGATTAGAAACAGAGCCCATCCCTCTCCTTTTTCCCCTTCCCATGAAAGAAATTGGATGGTCCTCCTTCAATGTCCTCCACCTACTCCTCTCTCTTTTTCTTCTTTAATTTTCTATAATTAATTAATTTCCCTTCAATTTCAATTTCCACTTCTGTAAAAAGAAAAAATACACATCTCAATTATTGATGTGCATATCTATTTATATGCATGTATAGAGAATAAAAATGTGTGAGTTTCTAGCTTTGTTGAGTATGTGCTTTTTGGACAATTGTTAGATATATTGGTCCATTTTTTTCTTCCTTTTTTCTTCTATGTATAAATATATTTCAGCCAAGTAAAAAACTAGTCACCTTCTGTTTTCTGCAAGTAGGGTCTTAATACCTTCAAAGAAATATTCCTTCAAATGAAACTCATAAACCAAAACAGAAATTACAAAAAGAGAGAGAGAGATATTTCTGGAGAACAACATAATTAGAAAAGCAGGAGCAGCAGTTAAGTGGTACTGAGATCAATAATAATAATAATAATATATAGTTTCTCTTCAAGAACTCTCATTAGTCACTACCCACTTCTCCTCCTTTTTGGCTTATCTATCGATCATAATCTTGAAACTTTAGGTAAGGTTGTGAGTATTAATACAGTACTAGATTAATTAACCCTAATTTAAAATACAAGATCTATAATCAGTTTCTTTCTTTCTCAATTCATTATCTGATCCTTGAGTTACCACCAGTTCATGGGTTTGATATGTTTCTTGGTTATTGTTTCTCTACAAAAAAATATTGTATCATTGTAATTAACCCTAAAACCCCAAGTTTTGTGATCAAATTAAGTTTCTTTCTTTCAATTCAAATCATAGGTTTGATATCTTTCTTTGTTATATATTCTTGATCTGCAAAGAGATTTGAATACAAAACTTCTTCTTCTCTCTCTAGATCTCTCTAATCTTTGAGTGTGTTTTGTGCATCATTTGGTGATATAATCATAGCTGGATCAATGGAGGAAGGAGGGAGTAGTCGTGAAGTAGATGGTAGCAAGAAGATAGGGAGAGGGAAGATAGATATAAAAAGGATAGAGAACACAACAAATCGTCAAGTTACTTTCTGCAAACGACGCAATGGTCTTCTCAAGAAAGCTTATGAGCTCTCTGTCTTGTGTGATGCAGAAGTTGCCCTCGTTATCTTCTCAACTCGTGGCCGTCTCTACGAGTACGCCAACAACAGGTACGCTTCTCCTTAAACACTAGCTTCTTGCTTTTACTTAGAAAAAAATCTTAGTCAACATGTTATGGACGTGGAGATTGAGAGGCAAGATTAGGGTTTTTGTTAAATTAAATCATGAATTTGCTTCTCTTGTTTAAAAAAATGAAGATCTCTCTAGAGTTATATATAATTTTCTCTCTCTCTCTCTCTCTCTCTAGGTCTCTACTATATGTAAATATATGCATATATATAATACATATATGTGTGTGTGTATATGCAAATGAAGAAGAATTGAAAAGCTGTCTTGTCTTCTCAATTTCTGATTCTAGCCTTTTCCTTAGTTTCACAATTTTTTCTGCAAATCATTAGAAACTGATGCATGTCAGCTTCAATAAAATACTTTAATTTTGATGATCCATCAATTTCTTTCTTCAAATCATGATTAGGGTTTCATCAGTAAAAAAAGTTGGGGTGGTTCTTGACATGAATTGGCATGTATATATGTGTAAATGATCAAGACTTATGTAACTACCTGTCTAGTGAAACTTGGGACAAAGCCTAACTATGAGTTGTCACTAGGGATCGATCTCTTGTCAACTCTCTTTTTTTAACATTTATTAATGTTTAGTTCTTACAACGATATAATTAGAGAGCGTGTAAGCATAACACTGTAAATGCAGTTCTTAGGTTTCTATTCTAAAATGGGTGGCTAACTTTTATATCTATTTTTTGTTTTAGAAAACTCATATTTTCTTTAGCTTTAGAGCCTAAATGGTATTTGTATGTTGTTTTTATTACCCATATATTGTCACTGGTCTATTCTAATTTCACTACATTTTGTCTACTTTTACTAGCACTTCAACAAAAATAAACACCAATGTACCTTGAAATTATTGTTCAACTGAATTTGTAAAAAGATTGCTATATATCTCCAATATTCGTACAAACAGCTTGCAATATAGTATACACTAATACAAACGCATTAGCTAGGTTCCAGTTTAGTATTTGGAAAAACTGGTATAATATATCTTTGTTCTCCTTGATAATCTCATTTTAGTTTTTTTTATCTAGAAAAAATAATCTCATATTAGTTGTTGGTGATTTTCTTTCTTTTTAATGACAGTTAAAGAAGGCTTCGAACAATAAACACACATATGACTTTGTCTAACATTATGTACGTAAAATTATGGATTAAATTAAAATAAAATACAGGTCTTTTTTTAATATACATAGGAGATGAGTATATATAATGTTGCATTGATATATATTAATGAGAGGGAGAAGACTCAGAAGTGTCGGAAATCAAAAGGGTACGAGCCAATGGGAATCTCTGGCATTCTGAGCTCATCAATTTATTTGTTGTTCTTTTCAGTATATAAAAAAAAAAAATTACTGATCTGTAAAGCATATTTTGATGACGTTGAGTCATATACAGTAAAACATCTATAAATTAATAACGTGGAAACTACGATATTTTATTAATTTAGTGAAATATTAACTTATCGAAAGATTAATTGGATCGAAAACTTAATTTGGGACTTCAAAATTGTATTAATTTAACGAGGTATTAATTTATCGAGTATTGTAATATGCATGAAAAACAACCCCCCGTTACAAATTTGAAACCATAATAAATGCTATTATCTACTATCCTTACTTTAAGTAATTGCATTCGCAGCCATTGTTTATTATTCATGTGATGTAAATTACCTTGGGGCATGTGTTTTTGAATTGAAAATTTTCCTCCTCGTACTGGTCAGAAACTGGTCCAAAAGCAATCACATTTCCTTACTGGTCGATTTTAAGGTTTTTTTGCCGGAAACAAACATTCCAAAATCCTAATGAAGAATTTTTTATACTCCGTTTTAATTGGTCCGTTTTAAGTGTTTATTTGTAGTAAAAAAAGGTATATATATATATATATGTTTAGTGGAATCTGATCTTTCTTTATCTCTCTATCCCATGAAACAGTGTGAGGGGTACAATTGAAAGATATAAGAAAGCTTGCTCTGATGCTGTTAACCCTCCTTCCGTCACCGAAGCTAATACTCAGGTTTCCATTTGTTTTTCGTCTTGTTCTCTTAAAATGTTGAGATAAGGTTCTTACTTAAAATGCATTGAAACGGTGTCGGTTTCGGTGTTTGTATATGCATGGAAATCTGAAGTACTATCAGCAAGAAGCCTCTAAGCTTCGGAGACAGATTCGGGACATTCAGAATTCAAACAGGTAATTAATTAATTTTTCTTGAGGCTTCATATGTATATGGTTTCTTGTTTCTTGATCACTCTACTGCTATATAGATGAGCATTTCGATTTGCTCGAGAAGAAAATGTTACTGAATTTGAATAGAATTTCAAATGTTACTAGCGTTTCAGTTCAAAAAATTTTTGGTTTTGGTTAGATACATGTATAGAAAGAAAAAAATTGATGTTGTACTAGCTAAACATTATTGAAATCTTTTTTTTTTCTTCTTCCAAAAATGTATCTGTTTTTAAATTGAAGGCATATTGTTGGGGAATCACTTGGTTCCTTGAACTTCAAGGAACTCAAAAACCTCGAAGGACGGCTTGAAAAAGGCATTAGCCGTGTCCGATCCAAAAAGGTAAAACCTAGGCCTCTCTCTCTCTATATCTCTCTATATATATGTGATATATATCCCTTTATCTATGTAGTTTTCTCACTCTTTTATGAAAATGTTGCAGAACGATTTGTTAGTTGCAGAGATAAAATATATGCAGAAGAGAGTAAGCAAAGTTTCTTCCTACCCAAACAACTATTTTCATATCTTTCACATCCTTTTTTCGAATTTTGTGTTTTCCCGTAAATCATGTAGGAAATGGAGTTGCAACATGATAACATGTACCTGCGAGCTAAGGTTAGCTACGTTCTGTTTCCGAATCTCAACCTCTACATTTTTATTCATCGAGTAACCGAGATAAATTTTATTTTATCACAAGTAAGCTTTGATTTTCGGGGTTTTCGCAGTTAGCTGAAGGAGCAAGGTTGAATCCAGAACAGCAGGAATCGAGTGTGATACAAGGAACGGTGGTTTACGAATCCGGTGTGTGTTCTCATGATCAGTCGCAGCATTATAATCGGAACTATATTCCGGTGAATCTTCTTGAACCGAATCAGCAATTCTCCGGCCAAGACCAACCTCCTCTTCAACTTGTTTAACTCAAAACATGCTTCCCCTCAAAACGATTTAGAGAGAGAGAGAGAGACTCGAGAGTACATTATATTTATATTCTCGACTTCTTGATTCATAGTTTAGGTTCCAACAATAATCATAAAGAAAACTCTGGTTCCTATTTTGCTTATTTTTCATATGATCGATTACGAATAATGGAGTTTAGGCGATTAATTATAGAAAGAAAATTAGACATAGCCTGTTCAACAAACATCCTCAATTAGAGGGTAGCAAAAACTATAAACATTGTAAAATTATAAATAACATGTCCATAAATAAATTAAGGGTTACAAACTACAAACATCTGTTATGTGATGAATTATACAATGTGTAGCTATTATTAAACAAAAATACATTTTTTTAACTATACTATTTGAGATAACAAAAAAAGAAGAAGCTACATATGCATATAAAGTCTAATATATTGCCCTTTTTTTCTCTAAAATTACTCTTTAGTATATATGGAGATGAGAGAAAATATGAGCCAGAGGCTGAAGGCTAAAACCTTCTTCCCTCTGTTCTCTCATACAGCCGCGCAAGTATTTGGCTTCTTTTATTTGTTCCTTCTAATCTTTTTGATTTGATCTCTCTTTTTCTTGATATCAGTTTATGATTTTGCATTTTCTAACGAAGATGTTGGAGGAATTTACATGTTGATACCATAGAGATCGTACCTCTGGGTTACTGATCTCTAGCCACGGTTTTGCTGGACCGCTGAAATGTAAAACCGCAGCAGATTTCAGAATATCTTCAGGGGATTCTACAGATCGAGATCCTAGTCCAGCTACGTGCCATGATGGGTCAAGAGACTGTGTGAATCCTCTGAATGCAAGTAGAGTCGGTGGTAAAGCTCCTGGTTGCCATAATTGTAGCCCCGAGCTAACGCTCTGCATTAAGATTAAGATTTGTGTTTAGTTGCAGCGAAGCTAATATGATGAAGAAAATGAGATCGATATTTATACTCACGAGTCTTAACCATGTAGAGTAAGCTTCTGTGATATTGGTTTGTCTCCAGGCTTTGAGATCAAAGACATTCATACCAGAAAGCCAAGCGCAATCATCTTCAAGCAAGTTTGATGAGATTAGATGATGCGAGAAGTTGAAATAGTCTCTGTATTTTCTTCCAGGGCAACAGTTGTTTCCGCACCACGAATCGACAACTGCACCAACAACTTTACCGTTGAGATCCGTCTCCCATAAAGATGAAAGGTCGCGTTGTACTACTACATCATCATCCAACAAAACTATCTTGTTGAGATCTGGAAAAAGCTGCACGGTCCGAAACAAAAAGAGAATTCAAAACAATTAATAGATATTGGTTTTTAAGCTCAGAGAAGAGTTGAGTGGAGAAAAATACTTTACCTTGGGAATGTAGATACGAAGATGATTCAAAAGGGCGAGGCAACTAGGATTTAGAGCTTGCAAGGACTGCTCATGAGTACCCTCGACGAAACTGTAATCAGAGTCTCTCAAATTCTGATAATGCCGTCTCCAAATCAGGCGGTGAATTTCCAGCATCTCTTTAACATTGAAATTCACTTCTTGAGGCCAATCATACTGATGAAGTCCCTTTACTTCAACAACTGATGATGAAGCAGAGTTGATAGCAAACCAAGCGTGCATAGGGGTATAGGTTTTTTTATCGGTAACAATGTGAAAGACAAATTTCTCGGGATTCAAAGCGTTTTGTACAGTAGAAGATATGACGACAGAGGCAGCGAGAACATTGTCTGTCAATATGACGATATGGTGAAAAGATGGGTCGGTCAGGCGAGAGACGAATTCAGGTGGAGGCAACCGCGTTCGAGCCATTGCGTTTACAGAGTACTCTTCTGTTAACCTGAGGGAAAGGCAATGGAGGCATTTGGGAATACCGTGAGATGCTAAATGCCAGTACACTAACTCATGATGTTTCGCTGATTGGACTTTACGTTCCATCTGCAACAGCTGAAAATTAAAGAGTGTCAAGTGTCACATGAATCAATGTAAGAGAAGAAGCTTTTGTCTCCCAATACAAGAAGATTTAAGTATGTATGCTTTAATTCCTTATTGAACGTCTGATATGATCAATAGACCTTTTAACGAACATTTCTTTGTGCCTAATCTAGAGACCAATAATCTCAATTCCAACAATGTATCTTAAGTTTATCACAACCTGTGAAAGTTCATCCTCAGCAGCAACTCCCAACAAAAATCCTCTTAATCATCCACGAGCGATTGATCATATCTTAAGGTAGAATAACCATCTTCTAGTCTATGAGATTTTTAGGATAATTGATCCAGTATAAAATTTACTCTGCACCAAACTTGGCACTATACTAATGGCCAGAAAAATGAAGCTAGAAAGACTTACCATCTTCTTAGTCACGGAAGCAAACGCCCTTATATCACGGCGTTTTAACGTCATCTCCTTGACAAGGTCATCGAATGACTCCAATGAGCCCTTCTTTCCTCTTCCATTACCATCCTGATCTGTCTCTTCCACTAGCGCTCGTGTCAACTCTTCCGTAATTTTCTGAAAGACACACACACATACATGCATTTTCTTGCCGTGAGTTGTTACAAACTAAAAAGCTGTCATAGTGTCTTTACATCAACTCATGGCACAAAGCAACAAAAGACCTTAAGACGGAAACAATGCAATGTAAAACTAAAGCCTTTTTTAAGTCCTCTATTGGAATTATCCGTCTGTCTCGTTTCTCTTTGTCCCTGTTTGTTGCTACGTATTAAAGAGAAGTAACCAAGTGGCTATGGATTTTCTCGTGGCAGTAAGATCAGCCACGTGTACTGTCAGAAAACTGAGTGGAAAGTTGTAACTCCTACATCTAACTGACAACTATAGTAAGTAATCCATGAAACTCTACGAAGATTCTTTTTTCCATCCACTAAAACTTAAGTTTCCTCAAAGTAGCTTCTAATCACACTCTCTCTAGTGCATGTTATGTTCTAATAAAGTGAAAAAAAGGTAAATAGATGATAAGAAACCACTTTGTGGGCTCGTTTCCGACAATCCCACATGTTGATATCAGATCAAGTTTGTTCCACCAGCGAATAATAACAAATGAATCAATCAAAATCATCCTATTTACCAGGATAAAAAAGGGAAAAAAATCCATCATATGTTACTAACAAAGTAAATCATAGGCAAAAAGTCGTTGCATGGATAGAAACTAGAGCAAATCACAAATCACAAGTCACAAATCAAATTCACCCTAAGAGTCTAAGACTATCTTCTATATCTTCACCTCTCTCTGTTCCTATGACAATGGCATGAAAAATGATCATAAATTTTACAAATTTACCCCACCAGGTCCATATGAAGGAAGAAAGCTCACACACCTTTCACTATACGACACCAACAACACTAACGTAATACAGCTGGAAAAGACTTAATTTTTGTTTTCCCCATACAATCATATCTTTTTTTTTTCTCCCCTTTAATAACAGAGCACTATGGCAAGTGTTGAAATTTCTTTCTCTGTTTTCCCATAGATGATGTAAAAGCTCTGATTAAGAAGCTAACTAAAGCATAATCAATCACATGAAAATATCTCAAATTACCACCTAACACTATATACTTATATAACATTTGCCGACATAAAGATTACAATTAAGAATGTACTTTAAATTATACTATTGAGACTAAGCTTACCAGAGATGTGTCGCCCCCACGGAAAAGTCTCAATCCCATGCAATCTGCGAATACAGAGAGTCAAAAGAAAAAGTAAGTAATACTATTAAATTACAATGCATACGAAATTTAATACATGAACCAAAAAAAACAAAAAAGAAGCAACATAGCATTCAATATGAAGATTTCTGATATTATCCAAATCGAATTTATTGGATTCACACTTTTGAACAAATCATTCTCCAGAGAAATACGAAAGTATGTATTATTGCCAAATTCGCTAATTGGGAAGTAGAAAACGAGTAAACGATTAAGTCAAAAATTTGCAGAAAAAGTGAATCTAATCAGGAGAAAAAAGGTACCCAGGGGAGAATCGCAAACGGAGGCGGATTCGAGGACGAGAAACGCGAACCTGACGAAAATAAAAGGGAGTACGATTGCGAGCAGCAGCAGCAACAATAACAACGAACGACCAGAGAATCTCCTCGCCGCTAACGACGCGCATCCTCCTCCTCCTTTTCCGATTCCGACGCCGGGATTCGATATCGTAACCTTCTTAATCCCAGTCGCCGATATGTAAAACTTCATTTCTTCACACTTACCCTCAGTTTCGCACACCGTCTCTCCACTTCCATCAATTCAAAACAGTAAGATACGACTCTATATTTTTCAGATCTCCGATCTCCACTCTCACTACACACACCAAAAACAACAAGGATCCAGATTCCAGAAGAAGAAGAAGACGCGATCAGCACAAACGCGAATCCAGAATTTGGATAACAACACTCCAGAATTGTCGAGACTCGACGAAGAACGAACGAGACTTAGTGGGTTTGATCTGTACGACGAGAATAGAACAACATTCAAAGAGAGAATTTCTAAAGAAGCCAAGGAGACATGTAAACCAAATAAAAAACAGATATATAATTAATTATTTTCGGTAAAAGGATATTTATTTCACCAGTTCATGAATATAAAAATAAAAATTTATAAAGAAAACAAAAAAAAGCCAAAACCAATGCCGCGTTCATCTCCGCGGGAATGTAGCATAATGTAGTTAATAGCGTAAAACGAATTATGGAAACTTTGTAGTACTAAGAACTAAAATAAATGTTAATATTACTGCAGAAAATTAAAATTACAGGAACGTCCTTCTCTAAGAGTAATTTGTATTATGTGGAGTCACACCGACACATAGCAGAGAGAGGTTCGAGTGTGGGAGCCCACATGGCATTAATGGTGCGCTATTCCTGGAGATCACCGTCCATTAATTGCTCTCTTATGGCAATGGAGTAGTTAGTTAACGAAGTTTATTTTGGGAATTTAACTATTGATTATTTTATTAATCTCCAAGTAATCCTAAAAAGCCTTAAACTAGTAGTAGTATTAGATTTGTGAAAAAACAGGAAGCACTCATAGAATTTGAGTGATATTTTATATCGTGCTATTGTGCCTATGTGTGAAATGAATTGTATGCACATTAATATTACCTGACTTTTTATTTTGTTTCTTTTGTTCATGATTTTTTAATGCCTGTAGACTAATAAGTCATATTAGTGAAATGATTATGGGTTAAAATATGTTGAACACGGTTTTGGTGTAAAATCATATTCGTATATGGTGTGTATTTTTTATTTTTGGTTCTGTCAAACTAAATGTGTGGATATCATAAATCAAAAACAACATAAATTTTTGTGAATGATGATACAAAATGTACCTTCCAAAATTTACAATAACACTGTATATGGATTTTCTCGTTTCTGTAAATGTTTCTCGATATGGAAAAATGTACACTAAGAAATAAATATGTTTTATAAACTATATAGTGTCGCGATAAAGGATATAAAACGGTAAAAAAAAATACAAAAACAGTGTCATGCTGTTTTGGATAACATAGATAGAACATAGATTTTGACCCAAAAAAAAAGAAAAAAAAGATAGAACATAGATGTTTCAATGTAGGAAATGGTACAATTTAATTATTTTGAAGACAACATGCGTTTTGTCGTTTCTGCATGTATCGATAGTGCGATTGACAATGTTCTTACACAAGTTGATTGATATAAAAAGTGCATAAATTATCGATGCAATGAAATATTTTTACAGTGAAATATTCTCTCACTAATGAAGTAAATAAGTTTTACAGTGAAATCAATTGTGTTAGTATCGCGACAGTGTTACCGGGTTTATGTTGCGAGTGTCAAAATTGTAGGAGAATAACAAAACCAACATTTTTATACTTGGTTTAAAACGGCAAGAATTGTGAGTAAAAATACAAAACGGAACGCCTTTCACCAGCAAAAAAAAAAAAAAAAATGTTTATCGTAAGAAAACGGGACGGTGTTTGGCCTCGTCGTTCATAACGTCGGGACGTCTCTGAGAATCACACGTCGGTTGTCACAAAGTGGACCTAGCATGATCTCTTCTCCTCCGGTAAGTGTTAATCTTCGATTTTTCTTAGTCGTAGTCCCTCAGATTCGTTATCTGGGAATGCTTGATTTGATTGGTTGTAGAAATTATGCGAGAATTTGGTTTTGGTGAGATGTATGACTCTTCCCTGTGTTGGTTTCAGTGTTCTGTTTCAATCCTGAGATTTTAACTTGGTGTCCTTTTGCAGTGATGTTGAAGCGTAGTGATAAATGGAAATCTCAATACGGATCTCGAAGCCATCGATTAGGATTTACTTTCGTTGTTGTGATCTTACTGTTCGGAGCTCTCTTGTTTTGTTTCAGTGGCAAGAATCAGGTCACAGAACTGGAACTACCGAGAAAGATTTCGAACAGTGTTGAGCCCGAATTGCAAGTTCATCCAACGGTAGAGATTCAGAACAAGACTCATTTGATATGGAAGATACCAAATTCACCAAAGGCGGTTTTGTTTATTGCTCATGGTTGTCAAAGGAAAGCTTCTGACTTTTGGGACAGATCTTCAGATTGTCCGAAATGTACTGGTTTACCAGAGGAGAGGCGTCTTGTTCGATTCGCTCTAACTCGGGAATTCGCTGTTATAACTGTATCTAGTGTTGGAAAATGCTGGACGTTCGGGAAGGAGAAATCGGTTGTTGGAAATGTAATAAAATCATGGGTCGAGAAGCACGAGCTCGAAAGGCTTCCCCTTGTCGCGTTAGGGGCTTCGTCTGGTGGCTACTTTATCTCTGCTCTTGCAACAGAGATGAAGTTTAGTAGCATCGTGCTTATGATCGCCGAAGGAGTCTTTGATCAAATTAGTATCACTAAACAGTATCCGCCGACTCTTTTCGTGCACATGCCTAAAGATGTGTATAGACAACAAAAGATTAGAGAGTTTTTAGAAGGTCTCAGAATGGAAGGCATTGATGCTGCAGAGATTGAATGCTTGGATTTGCCGCTTTCTTCGGATTTCTTGGCAGAGAGGATTCCAGGTCTTGATCCAGATGTCTCGGCCAAACTGTTCAAGCTATTTCAAGACAAGGGGTTTGTTGATGAGAAGGGATACATGAAGCGCGATGGGCGGAGAACGCCGTGGAAGCAAGCTCTTAGTGGCTACAAAATATCACTGGAACAGAGTTTGATTACTCCTGTTGAAGAAGAACTGAATCTTGCATATGCATATCATGAAATGACGAGTGTGCAGTCTGAACAAATATTTAACTGGTTTGAATCGCATATGCGATGAGTGTCCGTCAGATTTTCATGTATCAAGATCCTTCTTTGAAAGCTGTAAGATGCATTACAGGACAATACCTCTTACTACAAAGGCACATGTTTGAAGGTCGATTTACGATTTGACTCTGAAAAGATCATGTTCACTCAATCACTCGAATGTCGCTGATGAGACTTGAAAAGACAATTTTGGTAGGGTTTTTCAATTCTTTCTGCATCTTGCTCCTCTGAGATTTCCATTATTTAGTTGTAACGCAAACTATGAAACACCCTTGATGTGAAGATTTTGTGTACAAAAATAGAAAATGATAGCAAAAATGAGCATTCTCATCTTTCATGCATTCGGCCAAAAAACCCAAAAAGTCAAAATTTCCATTACACAAAAAAAAAAAACAAAGGAACAAAGTTATTTCTTTAGCAAACTGAGAACCCTTCTTACAAATCTGATGGATCCTTAACAAACTGTGTTACATCTGATACCAAACTATGATCCACAGGCTTCAAACCTTTTCTCAACCAACGTTTCAACAAGGCCAACTCTAACCTTCTCACCTGCAAATAATTGAACGAACTCCATTTAGCTATACTATACACACGTTTTCAGGCAATTCAAAAAGCGAAATGTGAGATGCGGAAACAGAGTTATGTGTTTCCATTCTCTGAATCAGCATACCAAAGGCTACTGTACAAGGAAGTAGATACAAAACCAACCTGTCTAACAATGAAAGGCTCCTCCGCTCTACTCAAAGGCTCGGTTAATACGGTTAGAAATCCGTTTCTGTTACCGTAAACAATATCCGTGAAAGGTCTATCACCCACCTGCTCAAAAACACTTGACACATAAACATCTTGTCTACCAAAGATCAAATTCCAAATTCATCGCTAACATTCATCATAAAAGTTACCATGATTAGCTCTGAAGATGCGCAACCAAAGTGTTTCTCGACTTCTTCAGCGGTTCCTGCAGGCTTCTTTACTCCTAAAATCATGAATCAAAAACACCTCTTATCAGTTCTAAGTTAAAAAGCTAAATACCAAGAGAATCACAGTAGTTCAAGCCACTTACTATGCCTCAACACTCTAATTCCTGTTTCAGCCTCCAATGCCTTAGCTTTCGAATCATCATGATCATACTCCGTAAGCCCTAATGTTTCACCAGACCCGGAAGTAAAAAAGTTAGCACCTTCAATCAACCAGAACACTACAACCAAACAAAAATTTAAACTTTATCCAAATTTTACCAGCAGAGTTGCTAAACACGGCGATGTCATGTCCAAACACGGCTTTACACCGATCAATCGAAGGCCTGAGTGGTGGCCAAATCGCTAGAGAATAAGGAGCAGTAAGAGTATTATCTTTATCGAACACTACTCCTTTGAATCCCTTTCTCTTAAGCTCTCCCCAGTCAATATACCGTAAATCTTTCACAGAAACATGCGGAAGAACCAAATGACGATCTCTAACAACTACAGAGACCGAAGAAACAATACCCTCTACGTTAATTCGTTGCCCAACAGCCGCTTTCAGATCTGCCCACCACATGTTCGACGAAATTACCAAACCGTTGTTGTCTTTTACACTCGGAAACCCCAATTCGATCTGCTCTGCGTCAAATTCTTCGGAGATCCGGTTAGAGAACCCAGGGTCTTCGGTCGGAGAGCTGAATTGGTAAAGAAGAAACGAATCTTCAAACGTGGGTAAAGGCAGATTCTGCTTTTGGCTTCGATGGTTTGTCGTTTGCAGAGAATAGGATGAAGGAGGAGAAGGAGAGCAGATTGGTTTGGAGGAGCAAGAGATGAAATTAGGGTTTCGTTTGTGATGGGAAGGAGGAAGAAGGAAACTTTTGGGGATTGGGTAGTAGAAAGTAGTGGAGGCAGCCATTGATGAGGTCTGCATCTCAAGCTTCTTTATAATACTTTTTTTACTTTTATTGACCCAAAAAAAGTAGTTGCAAGTTTGTTTATCGGAAACACGAAAAAAATCCAGATTTCTTGGAACTATTTTGGAAAAAACGATGACTCATTTTCTTCCACACACTTTGATTTCCAAAAATATAAATGGACAGTAATAGAAAGCTAATCAGCTGTCCAAATGTATCAAAGCATTTTCAAGTCTAGTCAAAATTGTATGTTTTGCTCATGTAGACTTGCCTTAATATGGCCACCTTTGAACACATCTTATGGCATGTATACACACTAAATAAGGTACATTCTTCACTCTGGTAATCTTGAAGTCTCTGAATACAGAAACAAACGAGCACGAGAAAACTAGAGATTCGCGAGTCTTAAGGTAATCTCCGAATCTGCAATGAGTGGATCCAATTCTTGAAAACAAACCTTAATATGTTCTTCCAAGAACTCACTAATGGACTAGCGATCAAGAAAAAATCGAAAAAGAGACTAGCAAAACTGATGAAGAACAGTTCCAAAATGTGCGGCATAATAAAAGCTGATCCCATCAACAAAAACATGGTAGCCAACAAACCAACAAACATCACAAACTCAAACTCAAAACCCAAAATGTATTTGTAGCCAACCTATATAATTCCATTCCTCAAATTCAGCAATCTTTTAAGAACTTGTTCATAGTTATTCTTCCACTACATATTCATTAAAATCACCTTCGCTTAGAACAGCAGATGAACAATGTCGCTGCAACCAAACCAATAGCTCCAACTGATCCAGCAGCAATCAATGGCCACTGATACTCTCCCTTTTGCTCACCAACAACGCCCTTTGTGTCTCTGACTCCGTTACTCGGCTTCATGGTTCTCTCACTCAAACCAACAACCGTCTTCTTACCTTCCTCGACCTTCTTCAGCAACTCTTCCTTCTTCAGCAACTCGTCCTTCTCTCTGTCTTCAGCCTCACTCAGAGCTTTCTCTTTAGGCTTCTTCTCAGACTTGCATTTCTCCAATTCCTCTCCATTCTTCACCAATTCCTGATTCAAGACACCGACTTTCTTCTCCAATTCCTTAATCTCCCTCTCTTTCTCATCCATTTTCTCCCTCATATCCTCTTCTAGCCTAAGCTTCTTGCTCTTCTCCTCCATTTCCTTCACTTCAAAAACACCAATTTTCCTTTCCAAATCCCTAACCCTCTTCTCAACCTCAGCTCTATCTTTCCTTAAACCCTCAGCTTCCTTCTCATAACCCTCAAGCTTCTCCCCTTTCTCCGCCACCACTTTCTTCAGCTCCGCCACTTCCTCCGCAGTCTTATCCACACCGGTCAATGAATTGATCAGATCGTCTTGAAGATTCGACGCTTCAGTTTCAAGCTCCACAGCTCTCGTAGAGATAGATTCAAGAGCCTTCTTCTCTTTCTCGTACTCCTCGATCTCTTTCTCCATTTCTTCGAATCTCTGATTCATCTCTGCTTCTATGCTTCTCATCTCTTCGATTTCTCCCAATAGCTTCTCTAACTTCTCTTTCATTGCGATATTCTCCCTCGTAAGCTCCTGATTCTTGTTCTCCATTGCTTCAATCTTTCTTTCCAGTTCCTGATCGGAGTCAGAGATCTCCTTCGCCGCCTCACGATCCTCGGAATCCGCCATTTACACTGATACTTATAGAAAATTCAGCAAAGAATCAATACGAAGAACTCAAACGGAAACTTTCACAAACGAAAAAATCAATTAGAGAGAATCAGTCACTCTTGACTATTTCTCAGCAACTACATAATCATCGCGACGATGACATTTTCCTTATCGGAAAGGATAAAGTAAAACCCTAAAACCACGAAGAAAGGTAAGATAAGAAGAGGATTTTCTTGAGTTTACCTTTCGATTTTCCTGGGAAAGTAAGAAAACGACGAGATTTTCCGGGAGGGGAATCGGATAGTTAAAGATTCGGTTTTTAGGGTTTATGCTTTAATCGTGACAACAAATGATATTGAGAAATTGGGCTGGTTCAGTAATTAATGGATCTCTCGTTATATGGGCCTTTGGGCTATAAGTGGTTATCTCCATGAGACCCAATTTTACTATAATCGCTTACAAATTTATTATTCTTCGTTTCGATGAGTTTTTAGTTTTTTTTCTTGAAACTTGAGTTTTTAGTTTTTTTTCTTTCTTTGTTTTTGGCTATTTGTTTGATGAGTTTATATCTTCTTGACAATACTATTGGTTGGTATAAGGTATAAAAATGAAAAAAGTAATAATTTACTTTACTACATTTATCAAATATATATGTATGGTATATAAATGAAAAAAGTAATAATTTACAATTACTACATTTATCAAATATATATTTATTTTCATTATATTGACATGAATTCCCTTAAAACCACCAAACTTGATTAATTTCCGAATTTCAAAGGAAAAAATGTGGAGATCTTTTTTTCGTTTTTTGCGTAATATTTGGAATAAAATAAACACATAAGAAATAAACACTAAATTATGAACCCAAACTAAGAGCCACAATCAAAAAAATAAAATCAAGTAAAAAAATATCAAAGAAGTTGAACAAAGTGAGAGTTTTTTTTCTTTCTTTTCCCTTCTTTTTTGTCCAACGATTTGAGAAAGAAAAGTTTCAAATTGTGTGTTGATCATCATCAACCTCCAAACTTCATTTCGTCTTTCTCACAACGCTCAAGAAACGAAGTAAGAACTTTAATGGCATTGATCTGACATTGCAGAGCCAAAATGTAACTAGCCGTCTCTTCGAACAGCGCGTCGACACCAAGCGCCGTTCCTCCGGGAACTATTGTCTGAAGCGCCTCTATCTTCTCCTCCACTCCTTCTTCATCGTCTTCATCGTCATCTTCTACTCTTACACTCGCCGTTGTATCCGACAGTTTCTGTCTGGTTCTCCGATTGAATCCGGCGGCGCGTGTGCTCACGGCGGTGGATTGAGACGGAGATGACGGAGAAGATGAGCGTTTTGTATGGGAAGTAGCTAGGGTTTTCTCCATTGACGGAGGGAGAGAGAATGTGTTGGAAGAAAAGGAGTAGAGAGATGTGTGTATATATATATATCTGAGTGGTGGAATTAAGTAGAGTGAAAGTAGGACCGGTTTAACCAAATTCCGGTTCGATTTTTCTTTGGTTTACTCTAATTTACATCTAATTGTTTGATTATGAGTCGAGTCTAAGTGGGTTTTGTTTAGTTTATAGTGTGTTTTAAATTTCAAACGTGGGTTTGGGTTTGGTTAGATTCAGATTAGGTTTTGGTTTGGTTTTTTTGGAAATTGGGTGATTCCGGTTATGCCATCAAAGCTGGGTCCAGTTGTGATTTGCTGCTTTTGTTTGTGTGTTTTCGAATTATTATTATGATTATGAGAGTGTTTTCTGTTTTTTGTTGGGTTATAGAGATTTAGGAGCGTGATAATCACGCGCCATGTGTTGAGTGGTTTAGTGGAGACGTCACTATACTCAAGTGTATCTTGCTGAGGTCCTGACAGATGGATAGACTGGATCTTTATTTTGTCTACAAAAGTTTTAACTTTTTATATTATTTGAAAATGCTGTGTCATTAACAATTAGTAACATGCTTAGTTTAGTAATAATAGACTTATCGACATGTGTTTAAACTTAATTCAGAGACTTTGACTTGTGGGTCTTTGTTTTGTATTCTTTTGGGAAACAGCAATGATGATTTTGATAAATATTTCAGCTAATAGGAAACAAAAACTAATTAATTAGGAATATCTAACTAATGCATAAATGCAATACATGTTTTGGTTTAATCCATATTTCAAACTAAAACTGAATGAAGATGCATTCGAATTAGCTTCATGTATATATAAGAACATAAAAGAAATCGGAAATCATTAAATTTGTAAATTTATCAAATATACAATCTTAATTACATAAGAGATGTTTAATACATACCTCTATACAATGAAGAAAAATATATCATTTGTTCGTGCTTTATCGATGAAACGATTTATAGTTGATCAACTTCAAATGAGAGACATTTAAAACTAATTAATCTAATTCTTTCCACCTACTGATAATCGATGACATGTGTCCATTAATAATTCAATATATATAGATCAGTTATTTTATTATAGTTTACAGATAATTCTAATCATTATATAATTCCCTCACTGTATTACACAGCTAATATAGTTAAAGCTTTCAAATTTCAACTCATCAAAACATGGCTTTATCCACTTAATGGTGTGATTAGGAGTACTAAGTAAGTAAGGAAAAACTAATCCCACGCGCGAGAAGGGAATCACCTGTGCCAGGTGCATGGAAGAGCGTGAGAGAGTGCGGGACCCACGAAAGCCCCGTAAAAAAGGAAAAGAGAAAAAGAAAGCACATGTGCTCACATGAGTTTCTCGATCTATCTCCATGTGCCTCTCTCTCTCTCTCTTACTTACACACTATCTCTCTCTCTATTATATATACATACACATACATAGAGATAGATATAATGAAATGGTAGTGGTACTATGATGATCTACTAGTTGCACAGAAGATCCACATGATCTTTTACCTCGCATGGGAGCCACGTGACCATCTTTTATGGAACCTACCTTTCGAAATCTATCCTTCATTTTCGTCAACTCTTTTTTGTTTTTCTTCTTTTTTTTTTAATATAGCTTTCAATGAATTCGAAGTATTATATATTGTGGAGATATCTTTGTATATAAAATCGTAGAACAATAAAGAAGGAGAAAAGTCGTGCTCATGTCGGCATTAATCTTTACACAACTCTCTCGAGTTCATCGTTTCCTTTTTAACTACTTATTTTTTTACTACTACTTATTTTGTTGTTGTTCTTATCTATATCTATAGATAAAGTATTCACTAACTCATGTATTACTTACTTCTGGGTCCTCTAAATTCTACATTAATTTCCTATTCTCTAGATCAGTAAAGTAATTGATCAACTGATTAACATACATACAGATTTATGTATGTCATTGTAAAAGAATTTAAAATTATACATAAAAAACAATTATTAGCCAAAAAAAGTTAGTAACTAAAGCACATTTTCGTTTTTTTTTTTTTTGTAAAAGAGTTTCAATATATTGTTTTCAGTTTGTCGTAAAAACTAATAAATTCAACCCTTTTTTTTCAACAAAAAAAAAGGCAAATCCAAGTAATTTTTTTCTTAAAACATACAAATTCAAGTAATTTTGTGTTTTTGGCATCTTGAATCACGAATTACTAACTATCTTAGACGTTTTCGCACTATGAAAAATATAATAGATGACAAAAAATAAAAGACAAATATAATATGATACCAAAATATAATTATAATTATATTAATAAATTATAGTATGGAGTTTTATAATGTTAAGAAAATAAAGAGAGGGTAGGTGATGTTTCCAATGAGGGAACGGGAGAGGCGTTGGTTTATTGGGATTGAGATTTCAGAATAGGTTTCACCATCTATCAATCTGACACTTACCCCAATTCTATTATTTTTATATATTTTGTGGGTCAGTTAATATATGGTTGTATATACACTAAAAAAATTACATTAATAATTGACCACAAAAGGATCTAACTTCGGCAGCTTCCGTATTCCCCTTGGATTAATTATTATTCAAACACAACTCTCTCCTCTTTTTCTCATAAATGTTTTCTTTCATCAAAATAAATAGTCATATCAATGGGGTCTTAATGTGCGTTGTTAAAATAAGAAAGGGTTTTGAGAGAGATGAGATAATTGGTCATTTTTGAAGGAAGAATGAAAAAGAAACAAAGATGAAAATGAGGACAAAGACAAGAGATATGTTATAGTTTTATTAGTTGCAAATCACTTGTCCTCTCTTTTATGTGGTTGAGAGATATGGGGCCAAACATGTAGACCCAATACGACGGTTTTATCTTTGGGACAATGGTTACGACAAAAAATATATATATATATATATTTGGGACAATGGTTACATGGGCGTGGTTCCTTATGCATCATCCTTTGTCTCTAATCTCGTTAGTTTTTTTTTTTTTTTCGTTTCTAAAATGAACGTAGCTTCATATTGTTTCCCAATTTCAAATCCACCTCGATAAAAACATCTCAAGCTCTTGTGGAAAACTCGTAATATTTTCTTGTTCCTCGATTTTTTTGTCGTCTATTACATCATGAGATATTAGGAAATGATGATCTATTACATAACATACATGACGGGGGGATCTTATATGTGAACGCAACATATTTATCTTTAAAACGAAATCTAGTACTTTCTTTTCAATTGATAGTGATTAAAAGTACTTTGATGAGAAATTTAGTCATAGATATATTTGTTGACTGATTTTTTGTTGTTGCTGTTTATCTATTTTTTCACATAAACGAGTTTGGATGTATTCGTTCCTCATATGTGAAATGTTGTTTCTCTTTATTTTATTTTTCTAATGCGAAATGTTGTTTTTCTCAAATAGTTTATAGAATCAAAACTACAAAAAGCTAATTCTTCAAAAGGTCTACATATATATATATATATATATATATATATTTGAAATATTTTGCATATACAAGGAACATTAATTAGATATGCTCTTCATTTATATAGAATAGATTATTGTTTTGTTAATTGGCCCTGGAAGAAGAAAACAAAAGTGATGCTCGTGACATGGGCTTCCACTGCCACAGGCCACATGCGTCGGATCTGCCATGAGAATATCATCAACATCATAATTGTTAAGTGATGCCATCATAAAGATCATCATCATGTGCATGTGCATGTGCAATCATCGCATATTCTCATCCATCTGTCACCAGGTAACTACTAAGTATGGCTACGAAGTTGTTTGTCCATAGAACAAAGAAACAAAACAATTTTTTCTTTTACACATGTAACAGTTTGTGTCGGTGACATTTTTGTCCTAACAAAAGTAAACCACACGAGTTTAATTGTTTGTCTGGACGAGAAAAAGCACTAATAGTTTAACTATGGTTCGTTTTGTTACAGAAACAATATCGTTTGTTATAGAAACGAAAATCATATTAGTAACGTAACTATAATTCGTTTAAAGAAGGTAAAAGGATAATAGAAACTTGTGAAATTTTAGAGAAGCATCAATGTTTTCATCATAGTACATGAATCAAATCGTACTTAAAACGAAAAAAAAAAAAGAAAAACAACGAAAGCAAGTTCTCTTCCTCGCTCGACTAACTTCATCTTTGGGTCCACCACTTGTACAAGGAAGCGTGCACCATGAAATTGACACTGCAACTCGTCTTCTCGTTGTAATGCATAAGCGTATTCTCAACAACTTCCAACCATTTAGGGATTTCGAACAGTGTAACTTCATTCTCTTCGGCAATTATCTCCATCCTCTCCAAACTTGGTAAATAGTCCAAGAGATGCACTTCTCTAACTGTTCCCCTAAACCCACTAATCTGTATCTTCTTCACATGACAAGACTTGAGCGAACGAGCTTTGTTCTTCTTCCTAGCAATGCAGTGACAAACATCCCCGCATTTATCAGTTACCGAGTGTAAGAGACCCTGAAAATGAGCATAAAGGCGACAATAAGCGATTTCAAAGTCCAAAAAAGTAGGGAAACAAAAGAGAAGTGGTTAGTTGTTTCATACCCCAATGTATGAGATTCTAAATGTGGACAGTTCCTAAGAAGAAGTGGCATTGCTTGCCATCCTTGGCTCATGACACTCTTTATATTTAAAAGTGTAAGGTTTTCGAAAACCGGTATCGCTTCACAACAAAGAGAAAGCACCTGAAACAATATACATTGTCATATATGTTCACAAATTGAGACCTGTTTATATAAAGTATAACAAAGGAGAACGAGGTAGAAAACTCACCTCGAAAGAAACAGGGGATAAGTGAAGTATCTTAACATTTCGTAAGCCATGAATAAGCTTCCAAACATTTTCTCTTGCTTGGTAGAATCGATCTACAGTTAGCATAAGGTTGATCGCAACCTCAACTAAATTTTCCAAGTTAACTAATGGATAATCCTCCGCGACACAATCACCGTAGTCTAAGTAAACAAGATTCGGTGTATCTAATGAAAATGTGCCTAAACATCCATCTTCGGAAGTAATCTTTAGCGTCTTAAGACTTGAACTTGACAAAATCTCATTCCTATCTCTCCACTCCATGTTAACCAACATTAATTCCTCAAGAACAGGACAACCAGGAAGAAGTGTCTGAAACTGACCTCTACCAAACCCAACAGAGTGAAGTTCAAGATACTTTAGCATCGGTAAAGAAATGTCGTCGTCCCACGAATAAAGATCAACTTCATATCCTGCTTTCAGCTCAACCAATGTCTTACTAACAGATATCTCGTAAGGCAGCGAGTAATCCTCTCCAAATTCCAAGAACAGCTCGAGGTGAGAAACACCGGGTTGAACTACATTACATATCCAACGATCCACGCGAAATGGATCAACAACGGTTTTAACCTTCAATGGGTGCATTACACTGCAATGCTAAAACCCTATCCACAAAATCCATACCCTCTTCGGGACGCAGAACAAGATGTGAGTGAACGGCCTTTGTCCTCCCGAGGAATGCAGTCACAAACATCCCCGCATGTATCTTTCACAACGTGCAAAAGACCCTGAAAGCACAAAGGAGACATAAGGGATTCAAACTATGATCTTTATCTTTCTACATGTTTGACAAAGAAGTTGTGTTTAATACCAAAATGCTTAGAGTTTCTAAATGTGGACAGTTTTTTAGGAGAGCTGGCACTGCTTGCCATCGATTCTCGCCACTATAAAAACCTAACGATTTAAGGTTGTTGAATACCGGCATCGATTCACAAAATAGAGAAAGCACCTGAAACAAGAGAAAACTCAACTAAACATTTTTAGCAGTTACATGTTTTCAAAATTAGACCTTCCCTTGTGGGTTAAAAAAAGGGACCAAACAATTATGACTGTGATGCTCAAGAAATTGAGACAAAATTCTGGTTTTCTTTTACATCCTCAAGACCAGCAAAATATATAAATCACTAGAGAAAACAAAATAGCAGACTGACCTCGAGTGTACTAGAAGTCAAGAAAAGTGTCTGAACATTTCGTATCCCATTCATGAGCTTTGCCACATTACCAAGTCGAAGAGCAAAATCATCCTCATCATCTTCTAACAAATCACTATCTAGTGCCCTTGCTTGTTAGACTTGATCGTCATTTACTAAAAGGTTGATTCGAGCCTCAGATAGATTTATTAAATTAGCTAATGGATAGTCTTCCGCAACAACGTCAGAGTAAACTAAGTAAACAAGACTTGGTGTATCAAGCGAAAAAGTGCCTGAACCAACGCTGGACTTAATTTTCAGGGTCTTGAGGCTTGCACTTGACAGGGTCTCATCCGAATCTAACCCCTTACATTCGACATATTTAATTCCTCAAGTGCAGGGCAGGCAGGAAGAATTATCTCAAATTTATCAAAACAAAATTCAACGGACTCAAGAATTAGCGTTTTAAGCACCGGTAAGAAAATGCCATCAGTCCACCAACCAAGTTCAATTCCATTTCCTATTTTCAGCTTAACTGGTTTCCTACTCTCGAAACCTTCTAGAGACAGCCAATATCTATCTCCGAAAACGATACATAGATCAAGGTCGGAAACACCACGCGCCAACACATTAGCTATCCAAAAATCCAGACTATCTGAATCAACACCAGTTTTACACTTGAGTGAGACTTTATCAATGGGAGAATTTCCCTGCAATGACAATACCCTATCCACAAAATCCATGAAGCTATCTAGAATCCCGACCCTTTCCCGTTTACCCTCTTCCGGATGAAGAAAGACAGTGTCATCGAGATCAAGCTTAGAGACAAGTGCAAACAGATTGCGCCACCTCGTTGAGAGTACCGATGTCAAAGCAGCCTCCTTTGTCGTAAGGAAAGACAGGATATGACAAAGAACCTCGTCTGGTAGACTGCTTACACGATCCATCTTGTCTACACAAAAGAAGAGGTATATTAATTAACAACCTACACCTCAAAGCAATTAGAAAAGCATCCATACATAGTTACCAAACAGTTCCACTGTGTAAGATCTACAAACAGAGTAATGTTCGGTAGTAAAGTGGAGTGAAATATGTAGACATCAAGAAGCTAAAACAGTCGATTCAATGATGAAATGTAACAACTTTCCCCCAAAGAGAGGAGAAATGAGAACAGAGGAAAACACAGTTAATAGGAAGCCACCAAAAAAAAAAACCTTTGAACTAAGAAACCCAAAAAGAGAATAGAATCAGTATGAAGCAGAAGAAATTAGTAAACTTTGGAATCTACCTCGTTACAAACGCTTAATCCAAGAACCAAATTTTAGGGATTTCAGTGAATCGAGTGAGAGAGAGAGTTGGGGGAGCTGAATCGCTGGTTTCTATGGCCATACAAGCGAAGATATGAGAGGTAGAGAGAGACCCAAGCTTTCAGTTTGGAGAAGAAGACATGCAAATGCATCAGAGAAGCAAAGGGAAAGCCGAGAAAAAGTTTCGAAGCGCATTAATAGATTCATGTGAATTAAGAACGAGAGTCCTAAGCACCGGAAGAAAGGCATTCTCAGGGACAAGATCCAATGCAGAGTCAGTCCCTAGGTCCAGCTTAACCACCGTCTTGCAAGTGAAGACCTCAAAAGGCAGTGAATATCCATTTTAGCATTTATGTCCAGTTTAAGCTCCAAGACACCACGCTTCTTCAACACATTACAGAGACGACGGTTCACTTGAGCATACTGAGTTGGATCAACTCCCTTTTGACATGTTAAGGAGAATTTCCTTATGCGGGAACCGGGAGGCAGAGCAACCACTCCATCCAAGAAATCCATCAAACTCCCTTGATTCTCAACTCTGTCATCAAACTCGACCTTTTGTATGATGGTATAGAGATTTCGCCATCTCTTTGAGAGAAGGTACGCGAAAGCAGCCTCCTTTGCCGAAAGGAAAGATACAATGTGGCAAAGAATATCCTCAGGTAGACTGTTGATTATATTTATCCTTTTGCTCAAATGGCGTTTTTCGACCACAAAGTATCACCTACTACAAAATCTATAAACAGAGGGAAGGTCACATTCTCTGGAAACAAATACAGTTTCCAAGTAGAGACATATACGTTGAATTAGTTGCTAAAGAGATTAGAAAACTTCCAAACTAAATCAAATTAAGAATGAAAATTTCAACCAAAAGTACCACACAAGGGAAGCAAAAGAGACGAGTTTAACTTGGGCACATACCTCGGAATAGACGTGAAATCGACAGAGAAGTTTTGTACAAGTACAAACCTGGCAGAGCTTTTTCTAGTTTGGATACGAGGGAGACGGTCACACGAGACCTTTTGACTCCGTGTAATTGGCTGCCAAAAAAAAAAACAACCTTAACTAGGTGACTTGGAGTGAAGCGAATTTTTAGGGTTTTGCGCAACAAAGACATTCGGTTTACTTATACATTGGTTTGATTCGACCGGTTTTAAAATCCAAAATCAATACCAAAACCACTTCTTATGCTCAACTCTACTAGTGTTAAACATGTCTAATGGGTTTTGATTACATAAGTGTCACATGGTTTAGAGAGAGAGAGTTTATGAGCCAAGCAGCTTCTTGGACTAACAGCGAGAGAGAGAGAGAGATTATGTGCCAAGCAGCTTCTTCCACCTGGCGTAACCGAGGATGACCAGGAAAAGCAGAAGGCAAAACGCAGTAATACTCCACACAAAGTAGCCAAAGATGCCATCCATCTCATACAATGGACATGGTATGTTCATTCCGAACAAGCTGGCCAACAATGTCTCTGCAGCTATTGCAAACGAGGCTATGGTCAGTATCAGCTGCAGCTGGATCAGCTCGTTACGTTGATTGTCTAGTTGTATGTTCACGTAGTCTTCCGTGTCGTCAATGTATTCCCTGACCGTAAGAATTTTGTTCCGCATTCCCTCCAGTTGCATGAAGTATGCCTCCAGCAACATCTCCAGATCCTCCACGTCGTCTTCATCCGCATTGCTCGTCAACATACTGGCGCTTCTGTTTGACGCGAGCCGGTGGAGATTTGATGTATTATGCGGTAAGGCTACAATGCTGTTTGATGCTGTCCCCGCAAGTATTGCCTCGGTTTGCTGGTTCTGGATCCATTTCCTTGTCAAATATAAGTCTGCCATGTCTTCGTTGTCATCTAACAAATGTTCGAGTTCATCTCTCACCTGAATCATGTAACACCACAAGACATTACAGTATCATGGGAAAAGGCATTAATTTAGTCAATTTTTCTTTACCTTTTGTACACGGGCTAGCAAGCGGGTGAGATTACTTTTCAAACTTCGTACGTATTCAAGATTCTCGGTGCTAACATGCTTGGTGAGTTCATCAAGGATAGGCCAAGCTTCTGTCTCAAGTGCTGCCACACTAGTATCAACAATCGAGCAAACAACCTCGAGCGCAATCTCCAGAACCTGAAATTCAAAAGGAAGCTCACTCTGCAAACCCTCTGCGCCTTCAGGATCAAGAGGAGATTGTACATTTGCAGAAGCATTTTCTGTCCCATTCCTCAGAGGAAACTGTTGCTTTAGCCGCTCAATCAACGGAAGAACTTCAGGTCGGAGAGGATCCAAGATCAGCACTTCTTCTGCGGTAACTATCGCCTTTATGACCTCTAAATTGACAACAATAGCTTTCTCTCTCGCTGCAGAGCAAAACATGGATTGATCACAATAGAATGTAGTCCGCAAAAACACAAAGCTTAGAACCTCAGAAAACACAAATCTCCAACCATGTCAGCTAAACAAATCCAAAATTGGCAAGTCCGGGAAAATCTCAATTGAAGAAAACAAGTCAAAATTTGTTTTACCTAGAATGTTAGAAGAGTGAGAGAAAACAGGTCCAAGAATCCTCAAATCCCTAGCTGGAACAGAAGCACGTTTGATGATGGTGCTCTTATCGCATTCCACAACTTCCATAGCACCAGTCCGATCAAACCTCATCCACAGTCTAGCTCCACCGGTTTTCTTCTTCGCCTTACCGGTCACTCCCACAATCGGTCCGCCTGAATTGATCGGCGTCGGAGCCGGTGGAGATAAAACCATCGATGTCTGAGCTTCATCCTTCACCGCAGAACCCTTTTTCCGGTGACGGATGCTCGAAAGACGGCGAAACGACAAATGTCCCTTACCCATCGCGATCTACAATTGAACCGATCAGAAATCCGGCGGTGGCTGCAGAAGAAATCGCCGAGCTCTGCAGCTTCTTCTTCGCTTTCTCCGATTTCTACAGATTCTTCCTCTGCCATAAAACGCCAGTGAGGAATAGGGTTTCGTAACAAACAAATTTATTGCTGAAGTCAAATTCGGTTTTCTAAATCGGTTTGTTTTAGGTTTTAATTTCTTGGTCGATTTGGTTTGGACCCATTGACCTTGATTATGTAATATGTATACGATCACAATCTTAAAACAAATGTTCATAAGCAATGAAATCGAACTTTAAACGATAGTAATTGACTGAAACAATTGAAAAAAAAGAGAGAATGGAAGGAAACAAAATGTATGGTTTAGCGATTGGGTTAAGCCAAATAAACAAAACCAAATTAAAAAAAAAAAGAACAAAAGTCAAATTTGATGGAGGAGTTTTGGCAAAACTATGAGAAAATTTTCTTCTTTAGAGACTTCCTTGTTCAGTCCACTTCTTATCCAAATAATCACTTATCAGAAGCTGGACTTTGCAACTTGATAACTTGATGTATAGTTCGAACATCTTCTCGATAAGATCATAAATTTCAGGGTTTCTGAGCTGATCCTCTTCAACGAAGATCTCCATCTCCTTCAAACAAGGAAAATAATCCAAGAAATGCTTTATCATCTGCATCTCTTTCATTGTTCCTCGAAACCCTTGAATCTCTAACATTTTTACTGGACAAGATGCGAGTGACATGCCTTTCTCCTCCCGAGGAATACAGTCGCAAGCATCTCCGCATTTATCGGTCACATGGTGCACGAGACCCTGAAAGCATAAAGGAAAAAATAAGAGATTCAGAGTATGAACTCTATCTTTGAACATGTTAGGCAAATGAGTTGTTTTTATACCTCAATGGCTGCTTTTCTAAATGTAGACAGTTCCTTAGAAAAACTGGCATTGCTTGCCATCCTCGATCCTTATCACTCTTAATTTCTAATGATTTGAGGTTGTTGAACACTGGCATCGATTCACATCATAGAGAAAGCACCTGAAAACAAGACATTTTGGAATTACATGTTTCAAAACTAGACCTTCGCTTGTTGGTTAAAAATAGGACCGAACAAACATGACCAGTGTGCTCCAAGAATTGGAAAGAAGTCCCGGCTTTTGTTCTTTTATTTCCTCGAGACCAGCTGAATAAAGATATTACAAGAGAGAGAAAAAAACTGACCTCAAGGGTATCAGGACACAAGTAAAGATTTGGAACATTTCGTAAGCCATGAAAGAGTTTCCACACATTACTAAATCCGAGAGCAACTGCGTCCTCATCACCTCTAACCAATCATTGTTTGGTTCTCTAGCTCGCTCAAGGTCCTCGTCAGTTAATGAGAAGATGATTCGAGCATCTACCAAGTTTTTCATATTAACTACTGGATAGTCCGACGCAATATAGCCATAGTACTCAAAATAAACGAGGCTCGGCGTATCAAATGATAAAGTGCTTATACAATCGTCGATCTTTATTGTTAGGGTCTTGAGGCTTGCACTTGAAATAGTCACATCCGTGTCTTGCCAGTTTATATCAACCAGAACTAATTCCTCAAGCGCAGGCAAAGCACGAAGAAAAATATCAAACTTATCAAGCCTAACAGTGTCAGGAACGAGAGTTTTAAGCACCGGGAAAAGAACGCTCCCAGCCACCCAACCAAAATTAATCAAATGCTTAGTATGATTCGTTAAAAGGCTAGAGATTAAATTTTATTTTTAAAAATTTATTATCCCCTAAACGTTGTAATCGTTTGAGTTGGTAATAGCCTAATACTTTAAATAAAATAAAAAAAATTGATGTAAATACACCCACAACAAACAAATTTTAAAAACCGGTTCAATTGATATAAATGTGGCTAATTACAATCAAAATACACAAACAAATTACAAAATTGGGCGAGTCACATTAAATTTTTTGATATATATACACCCACGACAAACAAATTTCAAAACCGGTTCAATTGATATAAATGTGGCTAATTACAATAAAAATACACTCACGACAAACAAATATTGATTGGTGTGCATTTTTTAGTTAATGAGCTAAATTTAAGTAGTTTTGTAAGATTAATTTTAGTGGGTATAAGTTTTAGAGAACTAAATTAGTGGAATTAATTTTTGATAAATTTTGCCATGTCACACTTTAGTGAATGACATGTCACAATGAATTTTGGAAGATTGATTTTAGAGAAGACACATTGGAAGAATCACTTCCCATATAATGTATAAGGGTAATTACATTTTCAAGGTTAACTTTGGCATGTCAAGTAAAAGATCATACGATATGTTATAAACAGACCAAAGAATCCATCAAAGCAAATTACTGATGAGAATCAAATCAAAAGAGATCCTAGAAAGAAGAAAAATTCAAACAAAGAGAATCCAACAAAAAGATAAACAGAGTAGTAACAAGGGATATAAGTGAGCAAGAGTTTTCACAATCCGATTTCATGTTACAACAGACAGATGCAACTAAGAGGACCAAAGTTTGGTAGTTTTTTTAAGAAAATGTGACCTCGATCTTGCACTTAGACGGAGCTTTGGGAAGCATTAACGACGGTTTCCTAACGGTGCCAGCGCTTCCCAAGTAATGAAGTTTCACCAACTCAAGACATGACAGTTTCCTTAAGTAATGATTTAATTGTTCCACTTCTGCAATAGTTCCGCCATAGTCGGTTAACTGTAAGACCTTTAGAGGACATGACAATAGGAATGAATATCCAAACAAGCACTTGCAAACAGATTGAGGTTTTGTTACATCGAAGTGCAATGGACCCTGAAGCAAGAAAAGGACGATTAGAAATTGGAAATATAGAAGTATTTAGAATGTTTTTGCATTTGTGCAATAAACTTTTGAGGTTTGGTCATACATCGATGGTAAGAGTCTCTAGATTTGGAGCCTTGTATAGCAAAAACGGTAGAAATTGCCAACAAAACGCCTCATCATTAGGTGTAATAGTTAAATGATGTAGTTTTTCAAACACCGGGAGTGCTTCATTGAAGTAATAAAACGCCTGAAAAATAAATCAAATGGCAATGTTTGGATTAGAAATAATAAGCAACATTCACATACATGTAACCAACAATTATCACACCTTGATCAGATTTGTTGTTAAGTTCAATAGCACACTTACCTGGAAAGTAGTAGGAGTTGTTAAGTTCATGATTTGAACATTTCTTAATCCCTTGATCAGATTTGTTGGATTGCTAGTAAGATTATTGTAATCACCTACGAATCCATCGTAGTTGTGATTGACCGTCAACATAAGATCGAGCTTAGCTTCGACAAGGGAGTCAAGATTAACTATTGGAAACTCCTCCGGAACAACATCAAGGCACTCAAAGTAGGTAAGACTTGGAGTGTTTAAAGTTATTCTTGTAACATTAAACGGATAGAAATCTCCACGATGCATAGTAAGTCTTTGAAGTGTTGGACTAGACACATTGCCCGACCATTTCCAACGTTCCCATTCCATATCGTTTATAGTTAATTCCCGAAGCACATGGCAAGCAGAAAGAAGCTTTTCAAACGCACAACCGTAAAGATCTTTGAACCGAACGTAGTCAAGAAAGAGTGTCTCAAGCGCTGGTAGAGAAGCATCCTTAGGAAGAACATTGATAACAAAACCGCACCCGAGTTTCAGCTTAACGACTGTCTTGCAAGTGAAAACCTCAAAGGGAAGCGAGTATCCTTTATCACCATATATATCTAGTTCAAGATCCAAGACACCACGATTCAGTACATCACATAGACAACGGTTGATATGAGCATAGTGAGTTTGATCAACATCATCATCTTCACATTTTAGAGAGAATCTCATTATGCGGGTACTAGCCGGGAGAGCCAATACTCCGTCCACGAAATCTTTGAGACTCTCTAGTGACCCATCAAACTCAAGATTTGGTATGACGTTGAAGAGATTGATAAACCTCTTTGAGAGAACCGTTGTGAAAGCAGCATCCTTTGCAGAGAGGAAAGACACAATGTGGCAAATAATCTCATTTGGTAGATCGCTAATCCTATCCATTCTCTTCCCAAACCCTAGAAGATACTCCTCGGAAAAACTCAGTTAATTGTAATGGAGATTCCAAACCACAATTTCAACGAACATACTATCACCAACTGCAAACAATATACAAACAAGAACAAGAGTTTCAACTTTCAAAGTAGAGATTGATACACTCGATTTAAACGTTAAACCGTAACAAAAATACTAAGACATATAGACGAACCTTGCAACAGACGCGAAGTCCGAAGAATAAACCACAAACTTTAGAGTTTGAGAGAGAACATGCAAATGCATCTGAGAAACTGAAACATCCAAAGTAAAGGTGATAAGAGAAGGATAAGTAGAGTCCAGTAAGATATTGTAGTGCTTCCACGTGGCACATTTAAGATGATAAATTACACTATCAGGATTAGTGATAATTTACTTGGTTAATACCGGTTATCAAATTTATTTGTGCCTATAATGCCCTGCTTTTGTTGTTCTCCAAAGTAATCCATATTTTGATTTGAAAATCTTTAGCACATCGAGTAAAGATCATACGATTAGTTAAGAGAGACTAGAGAATCCACTAAAGCAAAGTACTGACGAAAATTAAAATCAAAACAGATCCTAGAAAGAAGACAAGTTCAAACCGAGACAACAAAGAGAATCCAACAAAAAAAGATAAACAGAGTAACTAAGGATATAAGTGAGCAAAAGTGTTCACAATCCGAATCATGATATAGCAGACAAATGCAACTAGGAGGACCAAAGATTGTTCTTCACTCGTGAGTTGGTAGTTGTTAATAAAACGTGATCTTAATCTTGCACTTGGGTGGAGCTATCGGAAGCAGTAAAGTTTTCTCGTTGCTGTAAGGTCTTCTTTCCCAAGAACGAAGTTTCACCGACTTAAGACATGGCAGCTTCCCTAAAAAATGCTTTAATAGCTCCACTTCTCCAGTAGTTCCATGGTATTCGTTTATCCGTAGGACTTCCAAAGGACATGACAGTAGAAAAGAATATCTCGACATGCACTTGCAAACAGATTCAGGTATTTCTTCATCGTAGTGCAATGGACCCTGAACAAGAGAGACAATTATAAAGTGAAAATCAAGGTTTTGCATTTATCCAATGAACTTTTGAGGTTTTGGTCATACATTGATGATAAGCGTCTCTAGATTTGGAGTCTTCTTTAGCAAAAATGGTAGAAATTTCCAACAAGTCCCATCATTAGGTGAAATAGTTAAATGATATAGGTTTTCAAACACTGGGATTGCTTCATGGAAGTAATAAAATGCCTGAAACAAAATAAAACAACCACACTTCAACTTATTGTACTATTTGGATAAAAACTTCTAAGAAACATGTTTCTTATACCTCATGAAGCGAAACTATGACATCTCAATGATTAATGACTGTCCTCTTCATTTAAAAAAAAAAAATAATTCAATTTGTAATAACATGTTACAGAGAAAGAAGGAACAATATCACACTTACCTGGAAAGTATCAGGACTTGTTAAGTTCATGATCTCAACATTTCTTAACCCCTTGATCAGATTTGTTGGATTGCTGGTAATATTATCGTTGTCACGTACATATCCTTCGTAGTTTTGATCGACTGTCAACATAAGATCCAACTCAGCTTCGACAAGGGAGTCAAGGTTAACAACTGGATATTCATCCGGAACAAGATCAGAGCAATTGAAATAGGTAAGACTTGGAGTATCTAAAGTTATTCCCGTAAAATCAGACTCCATGACATCTCCATGACGAATAGTGAGTCTTTGAAGGGTTGGACAGGAAATGTTGCCAGACCATTTCGAACGTTTCCATTCCATACTATCTATGGTTAATTCCTTGAGCACATGGCAAGCAGAAAGAAGCTTTTCAAACGCACAACCACAACGATCTTTGAATCGGATGTATTCGAGAATGAGGGTCTCAAGTGCTGGTAGAGAAGCATTCTGAGGGAGAGCATCAACAACAAAACCATACCTAGCACTCTCCAGCTTCAGCTTCACGACTGTCTTGCAAGTGAAAAGCTCAAAGGGAAGCGAATATCGTTTCTCAACATGCATGTCTAGTTCAAGATATAACACACCATGCTTCAGGACAGCACATAGACAACGGTTGACATGAGCATACTGAGCTACCTCAACGCAATTGAAAAATTTAAGAGAGAAATTTCTGATGCGAGAACTGGCAGGCAAAGCCAAAACTCCATCCAAGAAATCAGTAAAACTCCCTTGAATATTATCCATTTCATCAAACTCAAGATTTGGTATGATGTTGAAGAGATTCAAAAACCTCTTTGAGAGAACCGTTGTGAAAGCAGCTTCCTTTGCAGAGAGAAAGGACACAATGTGGCAAATAATCTCATTTGGTAGATTGCTAATCCTATCCATCCTCTTGCCAAATCCTAGAAGAAGAAAAACTCAATTAACTGCAATGGAGATTTCAAACCACAATATCAATATACATACTATATATCAGCCACTGCAAAAATCTACAAACAAAGAATAGACATTATGATTATTCGGTAACTAGTTTCAGATTGGAGATAATAACACTTTACTTAAATAAATAAAAGGTCCGACAATACTAAAGGGAAAAAAAACAAAGAAACAAGATTACAAGAGAAAGATATGAGAAATCTTTGACACTAACCTTGCTACAAACACGAAGGCAGAATAAAAAAACTACAAATTTTGAGTTCGAGAGAGGACATGCAAATGCATCTGAGAAGCTGAAACATCCAACGTAAAAGTAAAGTAATAAAAAGACAAAGGAAACGAAGCGTCTAATAAGAAAAATGCACACCCTTTTGTGCTTCACACCGCTACATCCACGCGGCATACATTCATACATAGTCAAACCAGAAGAAAATTAAAATTTCGGTTTAATAATTGGTTACAATCTCTTTGTTTATTACCGGTTATCAAACCAAACCGGACCTAACTCAAAAAGTAGAAGAAGTAGAAATCATGCCGGCTTTTCTTGCATAAGCAAAGATTCCACCGGCGTCGATGACTGGACCAGCGTCACCGAGCGGTTTCAGTTTGTATTCTTTCCTCGTCGTATGATTAATAAGCAAACTACTACCATCTTCCTTAGGCTCTATAGTAACCACATCCCCTGTTTTACACTCCTCGCAAATCCTAACTTCAGATTCCAACGGAAAAATCTCTCCGGTAGCTACACAGTTCCTGAAAAAGATCCTCGCGTAAGATTCCGCAACCACGGCTTTTGCTCCGGCCGCACCGAGGCAGACCGGAGCGTGTTCACGTGACGATCCGCATCCGAAGTTATCGCCGCCTATTATGACTGTGTACTTTGATTTCATCTCTGATGGTGATGGATCGACGAAACGATCGTTGTAGAAACTTGGTAAACCGATTAAAGCGAACGAACCGAGTTTCTCTCGATCTTCCGGAATCGCCGGGTTTAGTGTACCGTACTCTGCCGGGATGATTTGATCGGTGTCGATGTTGTCGTTGACGACGTAGCAGAGACCGTGGAAGGTTTTCCTTGCTTGAGATTCGTCTAGTTCGGAGGATGATGTTGCGGCGGCGGCGCGTGTGTTGGAGGAGGAAGAGGAAATCAAGGGTTTGAGGTTGAGAGCAGAGGAGGCGGAGTTGAGTCGAAGGAAAGGAGATTGGGAGAGAAAGGAAGAGTTTTTGTTTGAGGAAGGTAATGATTTGAACAATGTAGGGTTTAGAGATTGGAGAGAAGTCGCCATTTTTGTTTTGGTTCTTGTTAAAAGAAGGAAACGAAACAGAGCAATATATAGGAAGGAAAATGAATAATGTGACGGAAAGTATTGTTTTTACGAAAAGGCCACTCTGAGTCCTAAACGTGCGTTTTGAGATACGAAGGTAGGTCGAGATGTAATAAAACGTGGGCTTTTTTTCATATTGTTACATCTGTTTGTTGATTTGGTTACGGAAAGAGATATAAAAGTACACGAACTTATTAGTGTACTAGTATATTGAAGTTGATATACATGAAATGGATTTGTCTTAAATAATTACTTAATTCGTGATTTTAAGGAAAAGGTGAGCAGAGAATACTTAAGCTTGCTAAAATTTCCAGAAATATATAAATCCAAAGGTTAAACGTTACGAGTTATATGCAGAAACAACATTTGGGGTAAGTTTTGTTCGGTACTTGATTCAGTTAGGTGTTGTTCGTTTATACATCGACAGATGATGTTAGTTTTAGTGCAATCAAACACATCATCTAGATGGATCATCTAGATGTACATGTACTTCTAAAATTCTTGCAAACAAAAATTGTAGATGTAGATGTTTCATCTAGATGAGTTTAAGTGGTTCATCTAGATGTAGATGACTTTTCCAAAAATTGTAAATGTTTAAAATATCATCATTTACAATTATAATTCAAATAATATTAGTTTTCTATAGATTTTTGTTTTATATGTAAAAATTATAGAGTTACAAAAAAATTTCTCTAAAAACCGTAAAATAACGAATTATCATTTTTCTCGCAAAAAAAAAAATATTTCTGTCAAATTGTAAAATCGCGAGATTACGTTTTGCGCCAAAACCGTAAAACTATGTGTTTTCGGCCAAAACCGTAAAACTTTAAAATCACTCTTTAGGGGGAAAATTGCGGAATATGTATTTTTCTTGCCAATTTTTTAATCAAAACCGCAAAATCGTGTCATTACATTTGTCCACCAAAATCGTAAAATTATGTTTTCCCACTAAAACCATAAATCATGTTTTTGGCGGGAAAATGACGGAATTATATTTTCCCGCCAAAAAAATATTTTTCGTCAAAATCGTAAAATTGTGTTTTCCCGCCAAAACTGTAAATCACGAATTTGGCGAGAAAATGGCGGAATCATATTTTCCCGCAATTTTTTTTTTTTTTCAACAAAACTGCAAAATTGTCTTTCCACCAAACTTGTAAATCACATTTTGGTGGGGAATTGGCGGATTATATTTTCCCGCAAAAAAAAAATCCATCAAAATTGTAACTTTGTGTGTTTTATGCCAAAACTGTCAATTACGATTTTCGCGGGAACATGGCGGTATTGAATTTTCCCGCCAAAAAAAAAATCCCGCCAAACTACGTAATTATATGTTCTATCAAAATCGTAAAATTATGTTTTTCCGCCAAAACTGTAAATCATGACTAAATCATGACTTTTGGCGGGAAAATGACGGAATTACATTATCCTTGAGAAATTGTGTTTTTTTCGGCAAAACCGTAAAATTGGAAAATTGTGTGTTTTTAATTTAATATAATTTTATTAATATAAAAAATAATATTTTAAAAATCATTTAGTTATATTTGCAATTTAAATAAAAAAAGATCTTTAAATGAAAACATGTCAATAAACTAAATGCATTTAGATGCACTTCATAAACTAACCAAACAAACAAATGTACATTAGATAAAATATTCAAATGAATTATCCAAATTAAAAAACTAACAAGAGTCAAATACATGAGATGCATCAACTAGTTGTATCATTTGGATATTACATATGGATGCACCATCCAAATATACAAACGAACGCAAATCATCACTAATTGATTTTGTCGAATTTTAAAGAATATAATAGTATACAAGGAAGTGATACGAAATAAAAACAATTGAGTGCAAACAGTGTTAAGCCTTGTCTATCTCCACTATATGGGTCTGGATTTCGATCACAGGTTCAGCCAAACTCTTTTTGTTTTGAAATTGACTGAGTAGTTCCATCTTCAACTAACCACGTGTGGATTACCAGTTGGACAAGCTCTACGAGTTTGGTTATTGTGAGTTCACAAGGTTGGTTGAGTTCTGAAAATAGTGAATGCAAGTTGCCAAGTGTTTTTTGGTTCTGGTACAGAACCTGAATTGATTTGTGATAACCTGTGTGGCTGGAGTTTGTTGGTGAGATTACAAAGAAAAAGGTTGCAAAATTGGCAGGTTTCTTGGAATGTGAAAAGGGGAAACGGTCATTTTAATACCGAACTATCCGTTTGAGCCAAAATAAGTACCAACTTTCTAATGAGTAAAAAAAATACCAAATTTTGGTTGACTCTGCCAAATTAGGTATAGAATTAGTCAACTTTAACAGCCGTTAAAAAACTGTTTACTTTATCCTTTAAGTTTCAAAACTGCGTCGTTTTAAAATTAGAAAAAAAACTCATAAGGTCATTTTAATACCAAACTTTCCATTTTGAACCAAAAAAGTACCAACTTCTTCATGAGCCATAAAATACACAAACTTATGTTGACTCAACCAAATTAGGTATAAAATTAGTCAACTTTAGACAGGACCAAGGTGTGGAGACATGTAGAGCCGAGATCCTTGAAGGCCATAGCCTGAGTCCAGAGACATGTTAAAACACGAGATCCCTAGAAATAGTAACCTGAATCCGGAGACCTGGAAGGACAAACTTGCTCCTTAGGACCGAGCTGCATAGGACTGATCTCCTAAGCAACTGCTATCCCTTGCTTCTTCTTTTTTTGGAAAAAGAATAGAAAATTCAACTGTTAGGCCCGTCCGAGGTTGCCAAAACATCGGAATTACGTCTAACTATCCATGAGTACTTAGCGGTAAAGTAAAAAGAAACTAACGACCCCAAACAGAGTGATGATGTTACTTAGCTGGAGATTTGACGATGAGTCTTTTTCATCTGCTCGTTCTTTGTTTTTTCTTTCTTGAAATGCTGGTCGAATCTTTTTGGTGCATTGATGTCGTTGTCTGCTCTAAGTGCGAAGCCGATCAAGTTTTTGAGGATCTCGTCTCTCCGGACCGAAAATGACCTTATGAAGTTTTTTTTTCTAAATCAAAACGACGTCATTTTGAAATTTAACGGATAAAGTAAACAGTTTTTTAACGGTTATTAAAGTTCACTAATTCTATACCTAATTTGGCCGAGTCAACCAAAATTTGATATTTTTTTGACTTATTAAAAAATTGGTAGTTATTTTGACTAAAAACGGATAGTTCGGTATTAAAATGACAGTTTTCCGAATATGAAAATTAGCAATGGACATTAAGGTACACACAACACTATTGAGAGAGATCATTGGAAATTAAGTGCGAGGAATGGGCTCACTTGGGCTCCGAACGGTATTGGACTACACTTTAGTTTTATTTAAGCCTTTTAGTAGTCTTTTATTGGGAAAAATATTCATGAAAATGATTATCAAATTAAATCAAACCTCCTTTCTTCATCGTTCTCCTTCTCTTCTTCTTCTTCTTCCTCTTCCTCTGACACTTCGTCTACTTCTTCTTTAATTCTCTCTGTTCTTCTCAACCTATTCTATCTATCTTCTTAATTCTCAGAGAGAAAGAGACCGAAGTTTGAGTTCGCTAAAGATTTCTTCATCTCAGGTCGCGGAGAGAGAGGCGAGAGCTATAGAGGTAATTAGTTCTCCTTTGAAATAATTGAACACAATCAAATCCTTCTATCTTCATCTTCTGTTAAATTTTCTTAGGAGGAAATGGCCGATAGAATCACCGATCTACCTGATGAAATTATAGGCCACATCGCGACATTTCTTTCTGCACAAAATGCGTTTTATGTGTCGATTGCATCAAAAAGGTTTCAGAATCTTTTTAGCTTTATACTAAATCTTGAATTCGATGAGGAAGCTGCAGAGAATCAAGAGAATCTTCCCGGTTTCTTGGACCGTATCCTGGCTCTGATGGAAACTAAAACCCGGATCAGAAAATTCTCTCTAAAATGTCAGAACGGTCTTGATTCAGATCATTTCAACCGTTGTCTGCGTCATGTGGTGAAGCTCGGTGTCATGGATATCAAACTGTGCATAAATGGTGAAAATGAACATTCACTGCCTTTGGAGCTCTTCAATTGCAAGACAGTGGTTAAGCTTCAACTAGGGAGTGCGTTTGTTATCAGTGGCATTCCTAACAATGCTTTGTTACCATCGCTTGAGACTCTTGTTCTTGAGTCAGTCAAGTTCGATTCTCCTGGTGATTGTGCATTCAAAGCGCTTCTTTTAGCTTGTCTTGTGCTTAAGGAACTAGAAATAGATGGTATGTACTGGGAAACTTGGAATTGGTCAGGCAATGTGTCAAGTCGAACTCTTCAAAGGCTTACTATTGGTCGTGACTTGTCCCCAGGTTTTCATATGCCTGATTTTCAGAGCATTAGTTTTAATACCCCGAGTCTTACCTACTTGGATATAGCTGATTTTGTCCCGGATGCATACCCATTCGTTAACTTTGACTCCCTTGTCGAAGCTAAGCTCGATCTTCAGGTGTTGGTAGATCGCCATTGGGATGTAATATTTCCAGAGGAAGGTCAGGCTCTTTCTAGCAATCCGACGAATCTGATACAGGGGATGAAAAATGTTAAGATCCTGGAATTATCATCACCTTTGAGTTTCGAGGTAAGTTTGGTATTGTTTTTTCTTTTTCTTTTTTCAGTTTGTAATGCGTAATTACTGCTTGAGAAAGTAAAAGAGCACGAATAGGAGAATCAGGCGTGCATCTTAACTTCCATAGGATGTTACATATACTCACAATGTTTCATGAGGTTCTGTTCTAAAAAGTTGAACTTAGTTGATGATGACTAGTTAATTTTTTTTATCAATGGCAGACGTTTTCCTTCTTCCGTGAGGCCATCCCTGTGTTTGGAAACCTACATAATTTGAAAATTGTGCATGATGACGCGGGATTCGGTTGGCGATTTCTCCCTTTTTTGCTAAACAAAACTCCAAATCTAAAGACGCTCATCATAGAGGTATGACCTAAGTCTCAAAATCACGAAAACCATGTAGATTCTAAGTAAATCTCCAATCTCTAATCCTCTGTCCTTGTTGTAGGGAGGATTACACTATGTAACAGGACATGACTATGATGAAGAAGTTGACTACGTTGAAGAAGATGAATATGTTTGCCGGTGCTTGTCGGGATATTCTTGTCTATTGTCATGCCCGGTGGAGGTCTTGGATATTACGTTATGCGACAACGGATCTCCTGGTGAGTTGGAGCAAGTAAAGCACTTTTTAGGGAAATTGTCATGTCTCAAATTGCTGAAAGTTCGTATTGGGGAAGGAATAAGCAGCAGTGAAAGGTTATGCATTGCCAAGGAACTCCGTATGCTACCGAGAGCTTCCACTGAGTGCAAGATCCAGATCGTTGGTCGTTCAATGATTTACTTCTATCTCTAGTTTTATCTCTAAGTCACTTTGATGATTTTGCTTGCTACCTCTAGCCCTAGATTTGCCTTATTTAGGTTGTTTCCATTCGAGTGATACTTTGTGGTCGAAAACTCTATTTCAATTAATCGAGCAAAGATATGTATAGAATCAAAAGTCTACCGAATGAGATAATTTGTCACATCGTACCAAATGAGGTCATTTGAATGGATTCAGGTTTAATTCGTGGATCTACAGTGAGCAGATAGCATATGAAATCGCTAAAATTTCCAAAAATACATAAATGCAAAGGTTAAACGCTACAATATATGGTAGAAACAAACATTTGGGTAGGTTTTGGCAAGTTTTGGAGCTAAACTCGGACTCTCTTAATTGCGATTAAGAAAACGCAATTTATGAATAACTAAACGCAATCATCACTTCTTGTTAATTTTGTTGGATGTTGAAGAGGAACTAGTTTGCGTTGTATCATTAAGGCTAGTGAAAGAAGATTCATCACCAATTGCTAATAACCAACGACTTCCAACTTGCAGTTATGTGAAGCTCTTGGGGCCATCTCCAGTGCATTGGAGACTTCAGAAAGATCAAGACCCTCTTCTTGGGCTGAATCCAAGTGTAATATGATGGTCACTTCTTCAAGGTGAGCCAAGTTCTTGAGGAAATGCTTGGCTAGGGACATCTCTCCACATGTTGCACCAAAGTCAAATATCTTGAGGATCTTCACAGGACATGATGATAGACAAGACGAAGACGAGGAAGAAGGAGGGATGCAATCACAAGCATCCCCACATCCATCCGTAACACCATGGTGTAGACCCTGATGAAAGAGTAGAGAGAAACCAAATTAAAAATGTTTAGTGGATCATTGGAAGAAAAAACGTTTTAAGGGATCATAACTTACATAGAAGATGAGAATTTGTAGATTGGGGCAGTTGATCAGCAAGAGAGGCAAGGCTTGCCATCCTCGTTCATCGCCACTCTCGATAGATAAATGATTCAGGTTGCGGAACACCGGTACGGTCTTACAAAAGTCTGAAATCACCTGAAAAGTGGAAACACATTGTCTAATTAAAAACTTGTTAAATTATCAAAAAAGGTAATTGATAATTAACCATAAGAAGAAAGAAAACCTCAAGCGTATCAGAAGTTAAATGAAGGGTTTGAACATTATGCATCCCCATGATAAGATTTGTGGCATCCCAACGAACTTCAAATTCGTCTGAATCTCTTACACGTATCTGAGATATACTTGATCCAACATCGAGCCTAGCCTCAACAAGGGAATCAAATTTGACAAGTGGATAGTTGCGAGCAACAAATTCTGAGTAGTCTAAGTAGAGAAGGTTTGGAGTATCAAAAGAAACATCTCGAGGGTTGGCACATCCGAACTGGAAAACTATGCCAGGATTCTCCGATGGATAATCTTTAGGAAGGTAATGTTCGCAATCAATAGTTAGTCTCTTGAGGGTTGGAGAAGACACTGATGCAGACTTCCAATAGTGCCATCTTATACAATTTACGATCAACTCCTCGAGCACAGGGCATTTAGATAGAAGCTTAGCAAATCCGGAATCAAAATTACGACCAAAGTCGATAGAATCAAGATGCAGAGTTTTAAGCTTTGTAAAGATTAAGTCTCTTCGAAATAGACTTTGGTAGAAGCGACCAAGGCTCCCACTCCCGCATCCTAGTTTTAGCTTAATCAAGTTTTTTAGTCCATTAAACAAGATAGTAGCAGAGCGCCGTGCGGGTTTGGGTGAGTTTAAGCGCGAAGGGAAGAACAATACTAAGGAAAGGTCTGTTGCTCCACGTCCCAAAGCTTTCACTACCCAATCCTCAACAAGTTTATCTTCTACACCTTTATGACATCTGATGGAGAATTTGTTCATGGGAGAATTGTACTGAAGAGCAAGGATTCTGTTCACAAACTCCTTGAAACTAGTCCGTTCGCATTCTTCGGGTCTTTCGCCAAGCACGAAGATGGAGTCATCAAGGTCAAGACTAGGTATCAATGTAAACAAATCTCGCCATCTCTTGGACAGAACCGACGTTAAAGCGGCCTCTTTTGTCGTGAGGAAAGACAAGATGTGACAAAGTAATTCATCTGGTAAGTTGCTGATTCCATCTTCTTCATCTCTGCTCTTTCTCCTTTTCACATCCATCTCTGTTTCTCTCTCTTTCTCTAATAATCCCTTCGTTGAATGAGCCAATTACTACATCCCTTATTTATAAGTGTCGAATTCCTAAACGAATTAGGACTGCAAAGTTCGATAACTAAAGCCCATTACTACATTTTTCCTTTCTAACAACGAATATATTTCTACACGTTTTCTTATTCAAAGAGGATAATTTCCTTTTCTCTAAGTCTTAATGCATTTATTAAGAGAATATATTTTATAAGTAAAACAATCTTATACATGTGTAAGAAAAACAAAATTTGTTTTTTTCTTTTTTGTATTTAAAAACTAAAGTAGTTAATATAATGTAGTCTGAAAAAAACTATTTTAGTTTCCACTGGCGTTAACTTCTATTACAAGTTAGGGCTTACGAACAGAGTTGGATGGGAAACATGGTTTGCGTGGATAACTGGATATACCCACTCCATACCAATGGTAATGTTACACAGACGAAAGTACGAAACCTTCCAAAACAAGACAGACCGTCTAAAAGAAAAGTTTCATAAACAAATAAGTAAATTCAATTCATAATCACACCATAAAATTGATCATCTATTGACTTCTCTTCCGGTTAAACTCATAACCATTAAATGTATGTGCGCAACAAACTCTAACACTTGCAAAAGCACAAAATTCGCAGAAGAAACGTTAGCAATAAACCACGAACCGGGATCCCAACTTACCCCAATCGAACCATTTCAGAGAATTTTTGTATTCGGTTTGGATATTTTACCAAGTATCGAATAAACCGATCAGGTTTGCAAAAGCAAAATTCACAGGTCTGATGGAAGCGAATATCACTTTTCTAATTTGCTTGCCATATAAAGCTTCCTCAACCAAATTTTTTCATCTTTGTATCTTTTGTTTTGGATTTTAAAACCGGTCTAGTCAAACCAATTTATAAAGTAAACCGAATGGCTTTGTTTTCCAAAGCCCTAGATTTGCCATGCTTTAGTTTTCCCCCCAAGTTACCCTAATTTTGGTTGTTTCCAGAGTTTTCTCCTTTTAGGTCCTGACCAATTAGTCTAAGTTGAAGTCACCTCTTCTGCTTCCTTTGTTTTACCTTTTGGTTTACAGTTGGAGAATCAATCTGATCTGCCTTCTTGAACTCAAAGTTTGGGACTTCCCGTCTGTAATTAGGTAGTTGTGAATTATCTTTATCTTCGATTTGATTTGAGTGGCTTCTTTAGTTTCACATGATCGGTTTTCCTTTTCTCCTTATATCTTTAGTATATATATATCCCCACTTTGGGAAACTCTTTTTGTTTCGAAAGAATCATAATTTGATCTTTCTCTGTTTGTAGATTTTGTAGTGAGCAAAGAGACGGATAGAATCAGCGGCCTACCAAATGAGATTATTAGCCACATTGTATATTTTCTCTCGGCAAAGGAGGCTGCTTTCGCAACGGTTCTCTCAAAGAGGTGGCAGAGTCTCTATACCATCATACCACATCTTGAGTTTGATGACAAATTTGAGTTTGAAGACGAAGATGAAAACCAAGAGAGTTTAACAGATTTCTTGGATGGAGTGCTAGCTCTGCCTCTCAGTTCCCGCGTTAGGACCTTGTCTCTAAAATGTTTTCGAAATAGTGTTAATCCAACTAATTATGCTCAGGTCAACCGTCGTCTATGTGATGTGCTGAAGCGTGGTGTCATGGAGCTTAAACTGGACCTATGGGTTAAAGATGAATATTCACTTCCTTTTGAGGTCTTCACTTGCAAGACGCTTGTTGAGCTTAAGCTAGGGACACTTCTGAGAATTGATAATCTCCCTGAGAATGCTCTTCTTCCGGCCCTTAAGACTCTCATCATCAAATCAGTTCGATTCTATGATCTTTATGGTTGTGCTTTCCAAAAGCTTATTTCTGCTTGCCCTGTGCTTGTGGAATGAGATTAGTACAAGGGAGAAACTGGAAGGAATAGTTCCAGACTCTGATATAGATGCATTCATGAAGGTAGAATACTGTGGATATTTTTTGTGAGTGCTTGTCGGAATATTCTTTCTTATTGCCGTTTCCTGTGAAGGTGCTTGTGAAACAGACGACGAGGAACAGTCTCAACTCAGAAACAAACTGCTAAATCTTCCTTTTTGGTTTGAGCATGAATTTGTTTTGATATTTGTTGACGTTTTACTCAAAGTGACAAAGGTTTTTTTCCTTTTATGGTTAACACGTTTCAATCAACAATAAAAGAAAACTTATTAGTGTAGTTTGCTAAAGAATATTTTCTTATAAATTGTTACTAAGCATTAAAAGTTTATAACTTTGAAGATCAAGCCCCAACGTCCACCATGTGACATGTTTTTTGAGCAATTCGCACCAGTAACTTAACCACAACACAAAACGCTCCGTTTTGCTTAAGAGTAAACCGAACATTATAAAACCGCCGCATCTTCGGTTCCAAACCAAACCGATTCAGGCGAAGAAATCAAAACCGGAACCAAAGCAATCCAAAAGTCACCCTCACTCCTCTTCACTGAGATTTGGTAGTCTTCGCATTTGCATGTCTTCTCGAACTGAAAGCTTTCAACTTTCTCCTCCGCCTTTCGCTTTTTCTTCATATCTTTGCTTGTAGGGCATTGAAACCAGCGATTAGTCACTGGATTCCTTCAATTTGGGTCTTGGATTAAGCGTGTGTAACGTGGTAGATTCCAAGTTTACTCATTTCTTCTGCTTCATACTGATTCTATTCTCTTTTTAGGGTTTCTTAGTTCAAAGTTTCTTTTTCTGCTGGATTCGTATTTGCGGTGTTAAATGTTTCTCTTCTCTTTGGGGGAAAGTTGTTACATTTCGTCTTTGAATCAAATGTTTTACCTTCTTGATGTCTACGTTTTTCACTCCACTAGCTCGAGTTTTACTTTACTACCGAACATTACTCTGTTTGTTATCTTGCACAATGGAACTGTTTGGTAACTATGTATGGATGATGTTCTCATTGCTTTGAGGTTTATATATCCCTTTTCCGTGCAGAGAAGATGGATCATGTAAGCAGTCTACCAGACGAGGTTCTGTGTTATATATTGTCCTTCCTTACGACAAAGGAGGCTGCTTTGACATCGGTTCTCTCCAAGAGGTGGCTCAATCTATTTGCACTTGTCTCTAATCTGAATCTTGATGACTCTGTCTTTCTACATCCTGAAGAGGGTAAACGGGAAAGGGACGGAGTTCTTAAGAGTTTCATGGATTTTGCGGATAGGGTTTTGGCATTGCAGGGTGATGCTCCCATTCAGACATTCTCCGTAAATGTTAAAAGGGGTGTTGATTCAGATTGTGTGAATCGATGGATATGGTATGTGCTGCGGCGTGGTGTTTCAGAACTTGTGTTATCCATTGATTTGGGAGCTGAATATCGGCTACCTCCTGAGATTTGTGTCAGTAGGACACTAGAAATGCTGAAAGTAAAAGATGGATTTGATCTTGATTGGCATGTTCTGGGTATTTCCTTACCGATGCTTAAATTTCTCTTCCTTAGCTCAGTTGGGTTTTGCGTTGATCAGTTTGAAATGCTTCTTCCTGCTTGCCCTGCGCTTGAGATATTGGTCCTGAGTTGTATAAAGTGGAAGAATTCCAATGTGACCGTGTCAAGTGCAAGCCTCATGCAGTTATACATTAAGTCCAGCGGTTGTTCTGAACATTTTGTAAATCCAAAGAGCATCTCTTTTGATACTCCAAGTGTGGTTTACTTACTCTATCGTGATTTTGTTGCGGAGGACTTTCCAAAAGTTAACTTGACAAACTTAGCTCAACCTTATGGTAAGTGAAGATCAAATCGAGCGAATAAGAGCGTCAAACATTGGCTCGGTAGAGGATGATGAGGATGTAATTCTCCGATTTGGTAACTTATGGAAGCTCATTAGTGGCATAAGAAATGTTCGGTTGCTCACCTTAACTTCTATTACTCTCGAGGTCAGTTTCTATTTAAATCTCTCTTGTATTTTCTTGTTGGCCTCAAGGGGAATAAAAGAAATCAGTCATCGACGTTTAAATTAAAACCATGGAGATTCATATTCATGTTACTTAGAGAGTAAATTTCTTATGCTAAGTCCTGGCACTGGTTTAGTTAGATCAAAGGTCGTCCGAATGTTCTAAGTCTCTTGGTTTAGGATACAAAGATTGCAGCAAAGTAATCTATAGATGGTTTTTTGTTTCTCTTGTTTCAGGTGCTTTCTCTGTGCTGTGAATCAATGCCAGTGTTCAACAACCTCAAAATGTTAAATATTTGGAGCTCCGAGAATCGAGGGTGACAAGCAATGCCGGTTCTCTTAAAAAACTGTCCACATTTAGAACTTATAGTCTTTGATGTATGAACACAACTCATTTGTCAAACATTAACAAAGACAACGATCATTCTTTGAAGTCCCTGATTGACTCATTTTTGGTTTCAGGGTCTCTTACACCATGTGACGGATAAATGCGGGGATGCTTGTGACTGCATTTCTCGGGAGGACAAAGGTCATTCGCTCACATCTTGTCGGGTAAAGAAGTTATATATTAAATGGTTTCGAGGAACATCGAGAGAGTTAGGGATAATAAAGCATTTCCTGCTCTCATTTCCGTGTTTGGAGGTGATGTGAATATTTGCTGAAGAGGAGGGCCCTACAGATTTCGAAATCCCTGGAGTGTTTAAAATTGTCGAGGAGATGCTAAACCTCTACGATGAGTTATCGAATTGTGATGTCAAGATGGTAATGCCCAGTGATGCCTTGTATAAGAAATGGACTGCACAGTGAAAGAAGTCTTGAAGGAAGAAAACTTGCTCATGGTTTTGGTCTAACTGTCCCTGTGATTCTTGTTTAGAAGAAGCTTTTAAAATGATCCAATTTCTGTTTTTGTTTGTTTGTTAAGTTTGCTTTTTCTTCACTCTTATCTCCCTCCCCTGTACTCAAACGGAAACTGAACTTCCTCTCCCTTCCTATCCTTTTTCTCCATCTTTCAGAAACTCATAAAAACTCAGCTCGACTACTAATTCTACTCAACATTCCCTAAGGACTCGCATATTATAAACCACTGGTACTCAACAGAAATGATGAAAGAGAATAATAGAAGGGAGAAAGTGGAAGTAATAGTTCCAGATTCTGATATAGATGCATTCATGAAGGTAGAATATGGATATTTTAATATGAAAACAACCGAAGATGAGAGAAGCGCGGGTAAGAAAAATCGATATGGATCTTGCAGTTGTCCGAAGCTCTAGGAAACATGAGCAAATCGGTGGTTAGTCGCACCTTTTCCTCCTCGCCTCTTGTCCCAATACTAAGTTTCACCAACTCAAGACCTGACAATTTCCCTAGGAAATGTTTCATTTGCTCCAATTCTCCTCTAGTACCCTTGTACTTGGTTATCTCTAAGACCTTCACAGGACAAGACAATAAGCAAGAATACTCTGACACGCACTCGCAAACAGATTCAGGTTTGCATGGATCACAGTGCAATGGACCCTGAAACAAAGAGGGAGGAATAGAGATTTGAAGATTAACTATATGGATTCATTATAAGCTTTTTGGGAGTTTTGGTCATACCTCGATGACGAGCGTCTTCAGATTTGGGGACTTGTTAAGCAAATAGGGCCAAAATCGCCAACAGAATCTATCATCATATGGTCTGACTGATAAATGATGAAGGTTTTCAAACATCGGGATTGCTTCACGGAAGAAATAAAATGTCTGAAACAAAATAAAATCAACTACTCATCAACCAACTGCAATGTTTGGTCAAAACCTCAAGAAAAACACTTTCGATTTTGTAACCTACACAACATCCTATGGAACTTAAGATGCACACAGAAGAAACAATAACTGACTTACCTCGAAAATGTTAGGAGATTCTAACTTGAGGATTTGAACATTCTTTAAGCCCTTTAATAGATTGCTTGGATTGCTAGAAATAGGATCATAATCACCAATGGCTTCGTCATTCCACGCGTGCTCTACCGTCAAAACAAGCTTGAGATTAGCTTCGACAAGGGAGTCGAGGTTAACAGTTGGATACTCATCCGCAACAAAGTCGTGGTACTCTAAGAGGACAAGATAGGGAGTATCAAACGTGATGCTCTTAAAATCTGCTCTTAAAATCAGACCCTTGAAAACCATAATAAGCTGAACGGTAGATGGTAAGTCTCTTAAGGGTCGGACTTGACACAATGCGAGACCATTTCCAATACTCCCAGTGCACATTAAGTAACACTAATTCCACAAGCATTGGGCAAGCAGAGAAAAGCCTCTGGAACACACAACCACAATCATTATCATCGAACCGAACTCTGTTAAGACAGAGTGTCTCAAGCGCTGGAAGGAACTACAAGTCTTCCTCTCAAGCTAAATTGGAACTTTATGGTAAAGCTTGGGTTTTCCTCTGCATTCGCTTGACATTTGCTTCCTTCTTTTTTTTTGTCACATCTTCGCTATTTGGACGCATTCATTGAAGTCCCTAAATTTTGAGTCTTGGAACGAGGTAGGTTTACTCATCGCCTCTACTTCTACTGATTCTCTTCTACTCTCGCGACCGTATCAAAGGTAATTACACGGAGATTTCTCATCTCTCTTGCTGTGAATTCCATCTTGGTCTCCTCATTTTTTTCGCTCCATCTCTTTTCTTTAGCTTAAAATATCAATATCTTGAAACAGTTTCTCTCTTTCACTCTTCACTGGACGCCCTTGAGTGAGATTTTACCCTAATTTGACTCTGAGAGTGAGATCTAAAAGTGTTGGTCTTGGATTTACATGCAGAGAAGATGGATAGGATCAGCAATCTACAAGACGAGCTTCTCTGTCATGTCTTGTCCTTCCTTACAATAAAGGAGGCTGCTTTGACATCGGTTCTTGCTAAGAGGTGGCGTAATCTGTTCGCATTTGTCCCTAATCTCGATCTCAATGACTCTGATTTTCTGTATCCTGAAGAGGGTAAACGAGAAAGGGACGGAGTTCTTCAGAGTTTCATGGATTTTGCAGATAGGGTTTTGGCATTGCAAGGTGATGCTCCCATTGAGAAATTAACCCTAAATGTGTTAAGTGTCATGTCCCGTGACATTGCAAGGTGATGCCTCAGGCGCCTGGATCTTCTTCACTGACTGGTAAATTCGGTTTATTTCATAATTACCGGTGATTTAAAAGAACCGGATCAAATAGAACCAACATTCACAATTTCGTATGTTCTTCCCGTCTATCTCCCACTTCGAAAGTATATTTATTTTTCTCAGAGTTCCACAAAATTTTGCCCTAATTTTGACTCACTGATGTTCGAATTGCTTTAGGAGCTTTGCCTAGTTATTGTACCTTTGATGTTTGAAGATGGATAGGATCAGCAATTTACCGGACGAGCTTCTCTGTCATGTCTTGTCCTTCCTTACCACAAAGGAGGCAGCTTTGACATCGGTTCTCTCAAAGAGGTGGCGCAATCTGTTCGCATTTGTCTCTTATCTTGATCTTGATGACTCTGTCTTTCTACATCCTGAAGAGGGTAAACGGGAAAGGCATGGAGTTGTTCAGAGTTTCATGGATTTTGCGGATAGGCTTTTGGCATTGCAGGATGGTTATCCCATTAAGAAATTAACCCTAAGTGTTCAAAATAGTGTTGATTCAAATCGTGTGAATCGATGGATACGTAATGTCCTGCATCGTGGTGTTTCGGACCTTGATCTTTTCATTGATTTTGGACATGGATATAGGATACCTCCAGAGATTTTTGTCAGTAGGACACTAGTTAAGCTGAGAGTATTCAATGGATTTGATCTTGATTGGCATGTTTTGGGTATTTCCTTACCTATGCTTAAAGATCTCTTCCTTAGCTCAGTTGGGTTTGGTGTTGATCAGTTTGAGATGCTTCTCCCTGCTTGCCCTGCGCTTGAGACATTAGTCTTGACTCGTATAAAGTGGAAGAATTACAATGTGACCCTGTCAAGTGCAAGCCTCAAGCAGTTATATATTGAATCCAAAGGTTGTTCTGATTTTCTTATATATCCAAAGAGCATTTCTTTTGATACTCCAAGCCTGGCTACCGTTGAGTATTCTGATGTTGTTGCGGAGGACTATCCAAAAGTTAACTTGACCAACTTAGTTAAGGCTAAACTCAACCTTATGGTAGGTGAAGATCAAATCAACCGAATAAGAGCGCCAAACATTGATTTGTTAGTGGATGATGTTTTTCTCCGGTTTGGTAATTTATGGAAGCTCATTAGTGGCATGAGAAATGTTCAGAAACTTTACTTATCTTCTAATACTCTCGAGGTCAGTTGCTATTTTGATCCCTCGTGTTTTCGTGTTGGCAGTCATCCTCGTCTTAAACCATTGAGATTCAAATTCATGTTATTTAGAGTGTAAATTTCTTAGACAAGTCCTGGCACTGATTTAGTTATACTACAATCAAAAGTCGTCCGAATGTTCTAAGTCTCTTGGTTTCAAATAGGAAACAAGCATTGATACTTTGGAACAATGACTGCAGCAAAGTAATGTGTAATTGGTTTTTTTTTGTTTCAGGTGCTTTCTCTGTGCTGTAAATCAATGCCGGTGTTCAACAACCTCAAAATTTTACGTATCATGAGTTCCGAGAATCGAGGATGGCAAGCAATGCCGGTTCTCTTAAAAAACTGTCCACATTTAGAAATTCTAGTCTTCGATGTATGAACACAACTCACTTGTCAAACATTAACAAAGACAACGGTCATTCTTTGAAGTCCCTGATTGTCTCCTTTCTGGTTTCAGGGTCTCTTACACCATGTGACGGATAAATGCGGGGATGCTTGTGACTGCGTTTCTCGGGAGGACAAAGGTCGTTCGCTCACATCTTGTCGGGTGAAAATGTTGCATATTAACAGGTTTCGAGGAACAAGGAGAGAGTTAAAGATGATAAAGCATTTCCTGGTCTCATTTTCATGTTTGGAGGTGATGCGAATATATGCTGAAGAGAAGGGCCATAGATATTCCGAAGTACCTTTAATGTTTGAATTTGTCCAGATGATGCTAAAGCTCTACAATGATTCATCGAGTTGTGATGTTAAGTTGGTGATGCCCAGTGATGCCTTGTATAAGAAATGGACTGCATAGTGAAAGAAGTCCTCTAGGAAATAAACTTGCCCATGGTTTTGGTCTAAATGTCCCTGTGATTCTTGTTTAGAAGCAGCTTAACAAATGATGCAATTTCTTGTTTTTTTGTTTGATAAGTTTGCTTTTTCTTCACTCATATCTCTCTCCCTTGTAAATGATTTGGAGTTTTGGCTTACTCTTGACGAAAACTGAACTTCGTCCTAAGGCCTTGTTATCAGATTCAATCGACATTAGAAGGAGCCTTAATAGTTTCAATCTGCAAAACAAATTTTCTTATAAAAACATTAAACATCACATTAAACTTTTGATTCCATAAAATGTGATTAGTCATCCAATAACCATCAGACAAAACGCTCCGTTTTGCCAAAGAGTAAACCCGAGCAATTTATCTTCGGTCTAAACCAAACCGGTTCAGGCTAAGAAATTGAAAATTTCCCTCTCTTTCAGCTTCGTCTCCTATGCATTTTGCATGACTTTTCATAGAAACCACCGATTCAGTACTCCGGCTTCTCTCTTCTCACTGGACAGAGGCCTTCACCGAAACCCCGTTAAGTGTAGCGTCTTGGATTCCGTGTTTGTTGTTCCTCCAAGGCAAGTGTCGAATTTTTTCCCGATCTCCACTTTGAAATTGGGTTTCTTTTAATCTTGAGACCTTTGATTATTTGTAGGGTCAAAGAAACCAACGGTTTTGGCAGTAGGGATCTTGATCTCTCCTCACTTGACGCTTTCAGGGAAAAACCCTTTTAAATTTTTGCCCTAATTTTGCTTCGAGAGCTCAAAGTGTTGGTCTTGGATTTCCCCTCTGTATACCAAAATGTAAATGACGAAGCTAACTCAAATTCTTCTGCTTCTATTGATTTCATTCTTCGATGAGCTTGTTTTAGTTCAAAGTTTCTACAAGTTGGGTAGTAGTAAAATGTTTGGTAATGGTTGATGTTCGAATTGCTTAGGAACTTCTTGTTGTTAATTTACACCTCTGTATTCCTGTCCTGCAGAGAAGATGGATCGTGTCAGCAATCTACCAGATGATGTTCTTTGTCATATTTTGTCCTTTCTTACGACAAAGGAGGCAGCTTTGACATCGGTTCTCTCCAAGATCTGCTTGCATTTGTCTCTAATCTCGATCTCGACTGCATCCGGAAGAGGGTAAACGGGAAAGGGACGGAATTCTTCAGAGCTTCATGGATAGAATATTGGCTTTACAGGGTGATTCTCCCATTAAGAAATTCTACCTCAAGTGTGAAACTGGTGTTGGTTCAGATTGTGTGGATCGTTGGGTAAGTAAAGTGCTGAAGCGTGGTGTTTCAGTTATGCATTAATTTTGAATACCGGTTGCCTCCAGAGATTTTTGTCAGGAGGACACTAGTTTTGCTGAAAGTAGTATGTCTATCTGAGCTTGATTGGCAGGCTCTCGGTATTTCCTTACCGATGCTTGAAAGTCTCTTTATTCGCGGAGTTGGGTTTTCTGTTGATCAGTTTGAAATGCTTCTTCCTGCCTGCCCTTTACTTAAGGTATTAGACATGGAAGATTTCAAGTGGATGAATTCCAATGTGACGGTGTCTAGTGCAAGCCTCAAGGGTCTAGTTATCCATTCCAACGGTTGTTCTGACTTGATAAATCCAGTGAGCGTTTCTTTTGATATTCCAAGTGTGGATTACTTTGATTATGCTGATTTTGTTGAGGAGGACTATCCAAAAGTTAACTTGACAAACTTAGACAAGGCTCGAATCAACCTTAAATTAACTGAAGATCAGATTGAGCGGGTAAGAGCGCCGAACATTGATGGATTAGAGGATGATGAGGGTGATGTTTTTTCTTCGATGGTAATGTGCGGAAGTTCTTTAGTGCGATAAAAAATGCTCAGCAGCTTCACTTATATTCTGACACTCTCGAGGTCAGTTGCTATTTTGTTCTCTCGTAGTAATTTCTTGCTGGTCTCATCGAAAAACATTGAGATTCAGATTCAAGTTCTTGTGTTAAACTTGTCAGTACACATGATTGAGTGCGAAGTCAAATGTCGTCTGGGCGTTCTAGTGTCCTGGTTTCAAATAGGAAAACAACTCCTGATAATTTCTTGTGTTGGGCTTTTTCTTGTTTCAGGTTCTTTCTCTATGCTGTGAATCAATGCCGGTGTTCAACAACCTCAAAGTGTTACGTATTAGGAGCGAAATTGATCGCGGATGGCAAGCAATGCCGGTTCTCTTAAAGAACTGTCCACACTTAGAACTTCTAGTCTTTGATGTATGAACACAGCTCATCTGTCAAACATTAACAAAGACAACAATCATTAATTTTGAAGTCCCTGATTGACTCCTTTTCTGGTTTCAGGGTCTCTTACACCATGTGACGGATAAATGTGGGGATGCTTGTGACTGCGTTTCTCTGGAGGACAAAGGCCGTTCGCTCATAAATTGTCCGCTGAAAAAGTTACAGATCATAGGGTTTCGAGGAACGATTAGAGAGGTAGAGATATTTGTTGAAGAGAATGATCCTACAGGACTCGAGGTCCCTATGATTTGTGAACTTGTTGCGTGGACGCTCAAACTCTACGCCAAGCTTTATAATTGTGATGTCAAGCTCTTCGCGGATGGCTCCGTGCATAAGTTGATTGCAGAATGATGAGGCTTCAAGAAAGGAAACTTAGCTCATAGTTCTTGGTAAAAAAAAAAAAAAACGATACATTCTCTGCTTTTTGTTGGATAAGTTTGCTTTCTCTTCTCTTAATCTCTCTTTCTACCTGCTTCTATGCAATTTTTACATCCTTAGGCTAGTTCAAGCAGAACTGAACTTCATTTTATCTAGATGTACGATTACAGATAGTTTCCGAGTTTACCACTGGGCCTCTTAACTTGAGCCTTGATCTGTTTCAGCATTACTTACTCAGCCCAAAGTGTAGCAAGAACCGGTTTAAATAGAACCAACATTTGTTTGAGGACTTGGTCGCCTTCTTCAGTTTGCTGCTACTCTATTTATATAATTTGGATGTTTCAGCTTCTCTCAACAAGCATTTGCGTGTCTTCTCGAACTTAAAGTTTTTGACTTTTTTCTTCTGCTTTCGCGGCTGTATCAAGGTAACCAAATCTTGATTTGTTTGAGGACGAAGGTGGTAACCGAGAAAGTTTCATGGATAGATTGTTGGCTGTGTCTGGAAATTCTCCCATTAAGATGTAGAAAGAAGGGTCCTAAGCCAGCTCCTTTCAATCGTTGGTGTCTTGGATCTGAGCATTGATGCTAAAGATGTGCATCTCCTGCCTTGTGAGGTTTTCAGCTGCAAGACAATTAAAAAGCTGAAACTATCTGGTTTTTTTATTGATGACCTTCTTGATAATGCTTTTCTTCCAGCTCTCGAATCCATTATTCTGAATTCTGTTCACTTCTATAGTCATCATGTTTGTGCTTTTGAAAAGCTTCTTTCTGCTTTCCCTGTGCTGGAGGAGTTGGTCATATCTGATTTGACACTGGGAACAATGGAAATGGTCTCACACGGTCACCAGTCGTAGCCTTCAGAGACTTACGATTAGACGTACATAATTCTATGTTTCTCATTTGTTTGATTTTGAGAGCATTCCTTTTGATACTCCCAGTGTTACCCATTTAGACTACTGTGATTTTTTCCCGCCTTCTTATCCAATTGTCAATCTTGACTCCCTTGTTGAAGCAAATCTCGATCTTGTTTTGAGAGTAGATCAAAGGTTGTTGACTTGTAATCCAACAAATCTGTTTAAGGGGTAGAGAAATGTTGAGATCATGAATTTATTAGCTCATGGAAGTTTGGAGGTAACTGCACTCTACTGTTTCCTTCTTTCTTTCTCTCTACACTTTGTTATTGCAACTTGAGAAAATTGAAGGATATTTCTTGAGATTTTGATGAAAAGATTGCAATTGGTGAATGACTAGTTGATTTGATTTTGTTTCAGATGTTTTATCTCTTCCCTGAAGCAATCCCAGTCTTTGAAAATCTGGTTCATTTACTTATTACAACGGCCTTCGAACGTTGCTGGCGAGGACTACCATTTCTGCTAAACATCTAGAGACTCTCACCATCAAGGTATGTGCGAAACCTCAGTAAGTTTATTGTATAAACACAATTTTAATTGGAGTATGGATACACCAAATCTCTAATCTCTTGTCTTCCCTATTGGTTCAGGGAACCTTGCATTATGATCCTATTGATTGCGAGTGCTTGTGGGGATATTCTTTCTTGTTGTCGTATCCTGTGAAAGTCCTAAAGATAACCGAGTACATGGGAACTGTTGGAGAGGTGGAACAACTAAAGCATTTCTTAGGGAAACTGTCATGTCTTGAGCTGTTGGAAGTTGAGACTCATGTAAAGGACAAGTTGGAAATAATTAAGGGTCTGCTAATGCTTCCCAGAGCTTCGTCCAAGTGCAAGATCAAGGTCAAATAACTCATGCATTGATTGAAGAAGAGCAAACTTTTGATTCTTCTCCTAGTGGCCTAACTCTAGTTCAAACATGAATCTGTGTCCAGTGTTTTATCTTTTATCAGACTTTACTCACTGTCTTTGCCTTTATCTTATCATCTTTTGTCGTCTGACTTGTTTTGAATCGAATTCTCAACAATTATTTGCTTTTGATCGATTCTCTTAGTTGAAGTCTTAACTAATCCTACTTGCTCTCATTGTTCCATTTCCTACACTCTCGTCGCACGCATACAAAGAAATACATTCCAGGCTGTGACTTAGTCAATGTATCTTGAAGTGGGGTCTCTACACACGTTTAGGCCATCCTTCCACAAGTGGTGATTGTGGCATCTCATGATTCCCATCAGAAAATCAATAACAAAACCGGTTCCAAGTTTTAGCTCAACAACCATCTTGCAAGTGAAGACCGCAGAGGGCAGTGAATATCCTTTTTCTACATTTATGTGCAGTTTAAGTTCCAAGACACCAAGCTTCAACACATTACAAAGACAATGGTTCACTCGAGCATTGATCCAACTCTTTCGTGCAACCACAAAGTATCATCCACTACAACAACAACAAAAAAGAAGAGAAACGTCACATTATAAATCTTTGGTTACAAAAATAGTTTCAAAATAGAAGATATATACACCAATCTAAACAAAAATATCCAACCACAGAGATCAGTTTCTTTGAGGGAAGAGAGAGGTATCTCCTTTGATAAGTTGTATGAAACTATAAAAGATTTTAATAATGAAAACTCCACCTTTAAAGATTTATAAGGTTACAACTTCTTAGATAAAAGGATATACTGAAATGTAAATAATGAAAAAGGAAAATCACTAATAACTAGGAAAACCACCATAATTAAATATGTAAAAACTCTCCAAATTCTTCTAAACACCGTAATTAAAATATGTAAACACCGTAATAGGTTTAGGTTAGGAATCTGTAACCCTAATGGATACAGAAAAGAGTGAAAACGGCGGCCAAAGAGAAGAAGAAGAAGGTGCAATCAGGAAACTACCAGAGGATTTACTTTGTCGCATCTTGTCTTTCCTCACGACAAAAGACGCAGCTTTGACTTCGGTTCTGTCCAAAAGATGGCGAGATTTGTTTACATTAATACCTAGTCTTGACCTTGACGACTCCATCTTTGTGCCTGGTCAAAGAAATGTAGAAAAAGGGACTAGTTTCATTGAGTTTTTGAACAGAGTCTTCACTCTTCAATCCAATTCTCCCATTACCAAATTCTCTCTCAAATGTCATAACGGTGTTGACGAAGCTCTTGTTGGAGATTGGGTAGTGAAAGCTCTGAGACGTGGAGCAACAGATCTTACCTTTATATTGCTTTTCCCTTCACAAGGATACTCACTTCCTTCTAGTATCTTCTCTAATGCCCAAAACTTGATTAAACTGAGACTCGGATGTGGCAAACTTGGTCCCTTCCAAAGACTAACTCGAGGAGGAGACTTCATCTTTACAAAGCTTCAAACTTTGCAGCTTGATTCTATTCAGTTTGGTGGTAAAGGTACCATCTTGGCTCTGCTTCTATCTAAATGCCCTGTTCTTGAGGACTTATTTTACTAGATTGTGTTTGGAGCTCAGCTGCGTTAGTTACTTCCACAACACTCAAGAGACTAACCATTGATACTAAACATTACATACCTCGTAAATATTCTCGAACCTCCTACATCGAGCTTGGTACTGATATTGATCCACCCACTTATCTTACATTCGACACTCCAAACCTCATCTACTTAAACTACTCGGATTCTTCTCCACGCAACTATCCGCTAGTCAAAATGGATTCCCTTATTAAAGCTAGGCTAGATGTTGGATCGACTATAGCTCAAATGAGTGTAAGAGAATCATAGGGTAACCCATATAAAGCTCGTAAAGATGCCACCACTCTTATCATGGGGATACACAATGTTCAAACCCTTCATTTATCTTCCGTGACGCTTGAGGTTACTTTACTTACTTCTTTCTTCTTTTTGGTTATTTAAATACGTACTCTTTTGTTGATCATCCAACAATAACTTTTTCAGGTGTTTTCCTTCCTTGGTGAGACCTTATCGGTATTCAACAACCTGGCTCATTTATTTGTTGAGAGCAACGATGAGCGAGGATGGCAATCCTTACCGCTCTTGCTCATCAAATGCCCTAATCTACAAAAACTCGTCTTCCATGTAAGTACATGATTAGAAACAGAAAAACAACTCCCTTAACTAAAAATAGACTATTACACATTTTTAACAAATTTGGTGTTACACATTTTTAACAAATTTGGTGTGTCTATGCTCTTTCCTTCCTCAGGGCCTCCACCAATTGCTTGCGGATTGATTTGGGGATGCTTGTGACGGCATATCTTCATGTCCTGTGAAAGTCCTGAAGATATTGGAGTTTGGTGCAACCCGTGTAGAGATGTCACTAGTCGAGCAACTCCTCAAGAAGTTGCCTATGCTTGAACAAGTGATCATCGTATCCTCCAAAGACGAGTGTTTTGATCTCTTTCAAGTCACCGAAGCACTCAAGATGGCCCCGAGAGCTTCACCAACCTGCCATTTGTTATTCCCTTAGCATCATTAAAACTCTCGTTATTGACTTAGCTTGATCTAGTATTCGTTTAGCATTTTTAAAAACTCTCGTTATTAGAGATTTATATATTGATGGTGTTTTTCTCGTATTTTTCTCCCTAATGTCCCATATATATTAGCTTTCCTCTCTCACAATTCGTGTATAAATAATCTATTTTCTTAATTTGATGCGTGAATGTGCATATTTAACAGTCATTCCGTCTAAAAATTCCATGTTTTGTATCTTTTTGTACAATTCCATGTTTTGTGCAAAAAAGTCAAATAACGGTCCAATATACGATCCAACTTTATACATCAAATACTGGATTTGACTCTATATTACATTGATATGCACACACATTATGTATATAATAAATCTCCATATGATATCTCAAAATCAAGAAAGAATATTATAATATTATTAATTCACCTTAAAAGATTAAATACCGTTAATACAACAATATATATGTGTATCCACTCGTTCAAATGTATTGTTTATATATATGATCATCATTATTCATTAAGGATGATTAATTATTAATGAGCATGATTATATATCATCATGCGGAGGATAGGGCATCAACGATGCTTTGCATGACGTTAACTTGCATGGTAAGACACTTGATGTAATGAGCTGTTTCCATCATCAGCCTCAACGTCTCCATATCTCCACCTCCCGGCACGACTGTTCTCAGCCTATCCTCCACCGCGTCTTTCCTCCTCCGCCGTATTCTTCCTACATCAGCACCTGATGATCTCTTCTTCGGTTTTGTATATCCAAGGATCTTTCTGGCTTTGGCTCGACGATGGAGCCTCCACAAGATGGCTCTACTCCATCTCCGGCTAGTTCCTCCGGTGGCTCTGGCCATGGAAATGTAAGCTGCAATCTTGATCTTCCTCGCTCGCTCGCTAGTTTTACCGGTGAAGGATTTTTGTCTTCTTAGCTTTGAGAGAGAATGAAGGAAGTGGAGGGCAAAAATCTCTTTTCTTGGGAAGGTTGTGGTTAGGGTTTGAATTGTAGAAGAGGCCATGGTTCTCCCTCTGTTGCGGTTCAGAATAACACAAATGATAGTTAAACTTAATGTTTATATAATGGAGAGAAGAGAGACTAATAAATAAAATATTGGAGATTTACAAGTGCATAAAGGCAATTCGCTTTTTGGAGATTATATTGTGTGTACGTGTGTTTGTTAAATTTCTAACCACTATGCTACAGTACAGAATGCTATTATATTTAGGTCTTTTTGGTGAATACCAAAAAAAATTAAAAATTAAAAAGTTAAGAAAAATAAGATATGTGGCAAATTGTAAACTATTGGATTTGGGATTTTGGGTTAATTTTTAAATTATAATTTTTTTGTTGTATTTTTGGCAAATTCTCCCTTATATTTATATCCCAAGAATAATAAATTTTATTAATTTGAAACATTCTTTTAACTAAGTATGTTAGACGGGATAAAAATTGATGCAGGACAGTGCAAATTTAAATGAATTTAACGCATCCCGTGCACATCTCCATAGCACATCAATTCCAAATTCAAAGCCGGTTTTAGAAATTACATAGAACAAATTTACATATAGAAGAACGAAACTAAGCTATTAACATTTTATAATTAAACTAGAACTGGAGTTGGACGAGTAGACCCACAATTGGGCCAACCACCACATGAAGGCACATGGCCATAATTAAACATCAACTTTCGTTTATCTTATCCTTAATTAATTATTACTAACTAATATCAATTTGTATAAAGTTATACGATTAGGCCCTCTCTCTTCGTATTCAAGACTAATCATTTGACTACTTTTAAATAAGAAAAATTGAAGATATTTCTCTGTTTTTCTACTTCATATCTAAATTTGCTTTTTAAAAAGAAAGGCGCTGTTTTTTTTTTCTGTGGCGGCTGAGTAAGCTTGAAGTTGTAACTATGAATAGTTGGCACGAACCATTGAACACACACTCCTCCCTCCAGTCCATAAGCATTGACGTGGCTCATGTTCGTTACTTCCGTTGCACGACTACATATGATACATTTCTAATTTTTTATAGGAGATTAATAATGTTTTCTATAAGAAACCCAAAACATGTAACAATAGAACAGAAATAAGTTATGCATGTTCATGGCCCAAATTAACATTCCATAAATAGTAAGGCCGTATTTTTTTTTTTGCTAAACTTCTTTTTTTTTTTTTAACTTCCTTTTTTATTCATTCTCTTTTCCTTTCCCCAAAAGGGAGACAATTTGAAATATTACAATTGATCAGTGCAAGAAGAGATGAATTGTTTGAGCAAAGAAAGGATATATAAAAAGCAATTTTGATGAAGCAAAACTCGGCAAGTTTAGAGCAGGTGAAAGATAATTCTTTACGGATGTTCGTGGAACAGAGGGAGCTTGTGATCGATAAAGATCACTATCAAGACCCGACAACTTAGCCCGAATAAGCTGTTGAATGTCCTTAACAATTGATTGGGCGTGCTGAGAGACCGAGCTGTGAAGTCTTGAATTCTTCTCTTTCCATAAGAAATACAACACAGCTTGGAAGATTAATTTGATGATGATATTGAGTCTTGGGCTGTGAGATGGCGATAAAACCACTGGAAAACCGTATGTAACAAGGAGGGTACCGTAAGACCCGAGAACCTGAAGAAGGCAAACCAAACTTTCGAAGAAAATGAACAATCAAAGAAGAGATGACCTATTGTTTTTGAGGCAGTGCCACACAACAGACAATCGCTTGGGCTTGGGACATTCATACCCCAACTTCTCAGCATGTCCCTGGTAGTTAATCGACCTCGTGCCACAACCCAAGAAATGAAAGTATGCTTAGGGATACTCTGTTTAAACCAAACAGCCTTAAGCCAAGAAACAGGCGGTGTCGGGGCTGTCGGATTAAGTGAAATCGAGGTCTTTTTGGTCGAGAAAATCCCCGGAGATTCCCCCACAGAATTTTTCCAAAGGAACGAGTCTTGAAGAAGCGGGTTAAATTGTGGTGGAGCACTAGGTAGGCAAGCTCTGAGGAGGACCAATAAGGGATGTCGACGTCGAGAGATCAACCAGCCTGAATCATTGCAGCAATCCTTAACCAAAGCGAGAGATGGAAAACCGATGATTCGGGGCCCATTATCTCCAATGATGTCGATTAACGGACCAAGACCCGTCCAATTATCATGCCAGAAAAGAGCTGTAGAACCAGAGGAAACTTCATAAAATAGATATGGACGAGCTAATGGTCGTAATTTCATAAGTCTTCTCCAAATCCAATTTCCTGAAGGAAGGAATTCCGCATTCTAGAAATTTGTGTGTGTGTGATTGTTAGTGTGATTGTGATTGATTAGTGAATTCTCCCTTTAAACGCTATATTGAGAAAACAAAGTACATAACGCAAGTCGTTTACGTAATAAGAGATTATCGACATTTGTTCTTAAAAAATGTAGTAACGTTTTTTGAGAAAATTACACGAAAAGAGATGATATTCTGATGAAGACAAATGACGAGAGAGGGATCACAAATTCAAAATATACAATACCAATTTAGACACTTTATTTATGAATCATTACAAATATAAAAAAGTATAAAAATCAAACACAAAACGCATGATACACAAAGTATAATAAATTACAATTTGTTTTTCACCACATCATTTGATTAATTAATAATCAGTTTAAAGCAGTACAAATGATTAAGAATAAAATCAAAATGAAACTTATAATAGCCCGGCCTCGAAAACGACACCTGTTGATGGCAACCACGAATTCCCACCAATGAAACCCGAAACAGTAAACCCTTGAGCTTCAGTCAAAGTCAATGCCGGGTGATACCCGGGCCAATTAACCCGACCCGAAACCGACGAACCAGGACCCGAATTACCAAACTCTCCATAAAACAGAGTCTTCAAACCGAAATTACTAGACCAAGGAGACCAACCCGAAGGATGAATCGAACCATCCAAAAACGATTGCATCACAACGGTTCTCGAATACTGTTTCCATGGTCGACCCAAATAAGTCCCGGTCGAACCGGTGATTCTACAATTATGTATCGAAATTCCGGTATTCTGATTCGGGTCGGATCTTCCTTGAGCCGTCACGTAGTTCTGATCCGAGGAGCCTTTTCTTGATACAAGGTTGCAGCTTTGGAAAACGACGACGGAGTTTCCGAATATGAAATCGACGGTTCCGTAAATATCGGTTTCTCTATAGAATTGTCGTTTAGAGAGAGTGTAGAGTGAGTCTTGATAACCATCGATTGAGCATCGGTATACGACGGAATGATCTGACCCGACCCGTAATGCTACTGCTTGCTCTGAGTTTGGTCCGGCATTGTTCACGAATGTTATGTCCCGAGCTATGAACCCATCTCCCATGGCAGCTTTCATAAAATAACACAACAACAACAACAAAAAAACACTCAAGTTTAGTATTTTCAAGTAGTTAAGGAGTTTTTAGCAAATAAAGTTGTAAATTTTGAAGTATTTAAATGAGAAAATAGACCTTATAGTAACAACATAAAAAAATTCATAAAAATATAGATTAGAAAAAGAAAAAAAATTTGTTCTTGATATATAAAGAGAGTTAGAGGAGTGTTTTCAAAAAAAATGAAATTGTAAAACAGGTAATAATTATAATGAGAAAATAACATAAAATACGACGTAAAAAGACTACAAATGTACATAGATCTTACTTTAAAACATTAGTTCTTTTTCTTTTGTTTTTTTTAAACTTTGATAAAACATTAGTTCTTGATGTAGACAGTTCAATATTAAAAATAAAATAGAGAATTGGCATATACCAAGCGGGGGGGACACAACCGAAAAGTGAAAATCATATAGTACCAAATTATCTAATTGTATAATTTTCTGATTATAAAAGTTTGATGAAAATCTCACCGACAGTAGCGGTTTGGTAAGTATTATAACCGCCTCTGTTACTTCTGCTACCGACAATGACTGTTTTGCCCTTTCCGTCACCAACCAACATAACGTTCTTCTGTTTGGTCGGAATGTTTAGATTCTCTTTGTAAGTTCCGGCTGTTAAATGAATTACGTTTCTGCCACTCCCCTCCGACAATGAGGCCAATGCTTCGGCTACGCTCATGTGTGTCCCGCTTCCGTCTAGAGCCACCACCGCGTGAGGTATCAGCTCCTCTACCGAAGATTCTAGAAGCTTCCGGTCAGACGAAGAAACCCACGTCGGAAAATCTTGATCATCCGACAACAGTCTCCGACCACCGACACTAGAGGAAGAGGAATCATGTTTCCGCTTAGAGATCACGAACATGTCAAGTGAATTTGTTAGTAAACCGGTGAGGTTTCTTGCGAAGGAATTCATCGTGATTCCTTCTTTGTTGAAGCTAGATTTCTCACTAAGGCTTTGTTTACAAGTCTCTTGATTAGTCAACGCGGCGCTTAGCCATGTATGGACGTCATCGTTGACGTGATCTTTACGCTTGGTGGCTATACGAGACAACATGTCAAGCGTGTCGTCAAGGAGCTCAAGACAGTCGTTGACGGGATCGAGCATGAGGGATTGAGTGGTACGGTGGGAGAGCGTGAGATTGAAGGCGAGAGAATGAGCTAAGCGAGCGTTTTCCAAGCTGCGTTGGACCGAGTTGAGAAACACATCGTTAGAAGAAGTACTTGAGTGTTTGGTTCTTCTTGATGATGTTGAATCGGAGTTTGGGTGTCTTGTGAATTTTGTGAATTTTGAGTTTGATGAATGGGCAAACACTAGATTATGAAGATAGAAGAAGTTTAAGATCAGAAAGAACAATAGTTTGATCCGGAACGAGGATGATGTAGTCGCCATTGTGATTATGTGCAACTTTAATAATTTGTATGTAGTAGAGAAGAAATGTTATGTGCTTTCTAATAATGTTGTATATATAGATATTGTTTGATAATAAAACTAGTACTAGGTGTACTAAGAACCTTTTGAAGTGGAGGTGGACCGTGGACCTAACTAATCAACTTCGAATTCCAAGTTCCAACGGTTATGAAGAGACTTTTTAAATGTATATACTACTCGTTTTGATATATCGGATTAGAAGTAATAGTGAGGGGATACTCTTCGCTAAAGAAACAAATGGTAATGAGCCACACAATTATGTGGAAAATTTTCCTACATCATGTATTTGAATGAATATTATTACATTTCTAAGAAAATTCAAATGATAGATTTATTTAAAATGATCATTAGATTATCTTATATACATGTATTGCTGATTTATTAGAGTGGTACAATACAAAAATTGACAGTAAAGTTGACATGTCAATAGGATTAGATTTTACTCATGGTTTTAAGTTTTATTGATATCAGTCAAAATATTGTTTTGTGTGATCTTTTTCATAGATAGAGAAGATTACATTTGATATGAGTTTTGTCAGCTACTATAGTGCTGATATTGTGTCATGATGTAGATCAAATTCGGCAGGATTGGACTATTTTATTTGCCTTGTTTTTCTCATGTTTTTTTCTCTCTCGTTATTACTGCATGACTCTTAAGTTTCAACCAATTAAAAAGCAAAACGAATAAGGAAGTTTCGTTTAAAAATATATATAAACCGATAAAACAATAAATCCAATTTTGAACCTTTTTTGCATATAAGACAGCCACCATCCCTTCCTGTCTGGTAATAATAATTGATGGCTTTTTGAAAGGTTGATTTCTTTTGTTTCTTAACATTCAATGGTTTACATTGATTCATTATCTTATTCTATTTTCTTATAACAATTTAAATTTAGAAATCGAAACATAAATCGAAACAATTTAAATTTAGGTTGCTTATAAAAACTTTAAAATTTTGTAATTTATCTAAACATTAAATAATATTTGACATCTAAACATAAATCGTTTAGCAAACCTAATATAATTTGCATTTCTAATTTGGTAGACGTTTTTTATACATACAAATAAAATTACTTAAGTAGATACAATTTTTAAAATCGAAACTTGATTAACCCTGACGAAAGTTGATAATCATGAAACAAACTAAACCTAACTCTTTGCGACAAGTTAAACGGAAAGATTAGATAAGATATGGATGGACTATCTTCATTGCTTAAACGGCAAGTTGATATCTTTCATATGCACATTTTTATTAACAAAAAATTGCTTAAAGGTTTGTTTGTTTCATAACACACCGATTTATTTTATTAATTATTATAGCGAATATAATTGACATTTCATGTAGCATGAGATGTTAGTGTAACAATGTTTCTACAATTAAATGATTTTATGAATGGGACCCCGATTTTGTTCTGTGCATGTAATGATTTCAATGCAAACCTTTAGACGAAAGCAAAAACCCTTTAATCAGGCTTTAGATGTTGCCAGACTGTAGCAAAACAGCAATTATATTTGATGCACTGAATTATAGCACTAATTTCTGCTTTTTAGGGTTAAACCTTTTCTAAAATGTGTTTATGATTTTGTAGACATACATATGTACATATATTATGTATTGTAACTTATTTTTGTAATGGTTCATTCTATTGGAAATTTTTTACAAAAAAAAAATACAGCGAATTGTTTGACCTCATGGTCTAATTACAAAATTTTCTTGAGAATAATAGAAGGATTTTCTAAGAGTACTTTAACAAAAAAAAAATCTAAGAGTATGTCATGAAATATGATTTATGACTAAAAAAATATTTTACTAATCTAGTATCCATATAACTCAATCTGCTTACCAATATTATATTAGTATATTTGAATCTGTTTATGAAGAATAATTAATACTTTCTCCGTTTTAAAATATAAGTTGTATTGGTTAAAAATGCGAATATTAAGAAACTATTTTTCTTCTAAAAATTATTATCTTATATATATAATAAAATTAATTTAACCAATAAAAAAAGCGACTGCAAAATACTATTGGTCACACAATAATCAATAAAGTTAAAAAAGTATCTATAATTATCCAAACAATTTAATAAAAAATCTCTAAAATAACTTATATTTTTGAAACGGAGGGAATAATTTTGTTTCGTGTGCGAAATCAGAAGCGCCAATTCTAAATTTCCAGTGAATATATCATGTTTGAGGCTTTTAGCCATGCAAAATCCAACAACGACCGTATACTTAAAAAATCATATATAACAATATTTATCTTGTGACACAAAAAAAAAAAACATTTTTTACCTAATGAACAAAACCATAAAGCACGTATGTATTGGTGCATGTGGATGTATTAATTACGTATGAATTACAAATCGTCATGGCTTTAATAAGCCATTGAGTATTTGATTTGGACGTGAGTAATTCAAAATAAGGAAGTGATAATGTGACCGTGTGAGAATGTGAAAGATTCAGATGCAATGCGACACGACTCACGCGACATATATAACTTCGTATTACAAAAGGCACTAAGTTTTTTATTTTATTTTTATACCTGCTTAATTTAAAGATACAAGCGGATGCAAGAAATAGTTTTTAGCTACCTAAATGTTATTGAGAAAATTAAGACCATAGTATATTGTGGATAAATGATTCCACCTAACGCACATGGAAAATAAATTTAGAATTAATGAGATTGATATCATTTTGTCGAAGCCCTTAGCTCTTAGATGACTTAATGGCACGACGCACGTCACTCGTCGTCGTCACTGCTACTCACCCACTTGGACCCGCCGGGAACAAATTAAAGCCGCAACTAAATTTCAATTATTCATAGAGAACTTGTCCATTCTCGTTTAGTGTACGTATAAATATAGAGAAATTTAAAAAATTGCCATTTTTTAAGTGCTATTTTACAAAAATGTCACATTTTTAAAATCTTTACAAAATACCACTTTTTCAAAATTATATTTTCTTTATATTATTTATGTTTGGGTTAATTATGTTCTATTATAGTTTAGTTTTGAGTGTTTATGGGGTTTTAGGTGTCAAAACATTTTTAGGGTTTAGAATTTTAAGATATAGACTTTATAAATCTATAATTAGTGGCATTTTTGTAAATTGACATCCCTTGCAAATGTGCACACAAAAAGTGGCATTTTTGTAATTGTCCCATATATATATTTGGTAGTTTACAATTTGTATATTAAATTAATAATTATAACTAAGAGTAGTTTAGAAATCGTGTCGAAGAACTTAATTCACAATAAAGTAGTAGGGTTTACGGATTTTGTCCACCCTTTTATTAATGAACAGAGAAGTAGAAAAGGGTTATTATATATCTCAAAGTATTGGGGGGAAAAAAAGCCTATCTATATCGATCATATATAGTTTTTGTTTTTTATAATCAAGAGGCTCCGACCTTCCGGGTCTTATACGTAGTCCATTCGGGCTAGAAATCGTAACATTTTTATTATGTTAATAATTAATTTCTTTTCTGACAACGAGATTCGAACATAAGACCTTGAGACGCATTTCCTTTCGACATATATCAGAATGTTATCAATGTATTTAGAACTCCGGAACAAACTAATATTAAATTTCTATAAACGTTTACTATTTGGAAAGAGTAAACATAGGTTGATTGCATATTTGCATGTGTTGTATTAGAGTCGAATTGATGATTTTGAGAAATGTTTGAGCCATGTTTGAAATGCAAACATGAAACACAAACATAAAAACATTAAAAAAAAAAAACAACAATTTTAGTAATTTACACGCAGACAGAACTATGACAAGTTAAATAATTCGAAGTACGTTAACGCAGCATGGGAAGAAACAAAGTGGGTCGGTTTGTTTTTAGGTCACTTGCATCAATTTCAATCCTTAAACTGTTGGTACTACCAGTACCAAAATACAAGGAGATAGGTTTTCTTTTATCTTTCATGCAGAATAAAGAAAACATATTCCATTCATATTTATAGAAATATAGACACACACGTAAATACAAAATCATATAAAAAGAATATGAAGATGATTAGCTAAATTAGACGTCTACACCCTTGGGCCATGAAGATGTCTTAGTCTATGAGTTGAAATCTGAGCTGGAAAACATGCATGCCACAAAAGACTAAACACATCAATTCACTATAGACATTGATTTATCAAATCCTATTTCTTATCTTGATCACGATCAGGGATCCTTTTTTTTTTTTATCGCAACTTTTGTCTATAAATTTCAAGATTAATCTCAAAATCGTTCTGCAAAATCCGATCATTAAGCAAAACCGTAGGATCGAGTTTATATCCACGAATCATCGTCGCTCAGGTGTAAATTCCTTCCGATTTATACAAAATTATGAGCGTATTTTTTTTCAAATATTTCTGTTAAATGATCTGAATTATCAAATAATGAAAACTATATATGCTCTAAAAACAAACAACAATGAGGTCCTATATTTTAATTTTATAATAAAAAGGTTCTAATTTGTATGAAGTTTCTAAATGAAACACCATATATCATCTTAGACGTAGTTAAAAATATACTATTTTCCGATGTAGTAAAATGTAACTGAAACTTCTTTATTTCTATCCGGTTCTAAATTAAACCATGGAACGCTATTTTTACCACTGGATTACCATATTGTTAAATATATATAAAGTTTTGGATCACATAGAAAAAGTGCAAGTTACAGTACACAAAAAAGGTGAGAGTTACACTGAAAAGAACACAATGGACCCAATATTAAGACGATGGTTGCATATTGAAGCCAATGAATTGACCGGTTTTGGAGCTACTTGTTGACTTCGCCTCCTCTAAACCAATCTGTATACCTTCCTTCTAAGTCAATAGTTAGAAGGGAAAAAAAACACAAAACAATACTATACTTCATTTTTCTTCTTCCCAACATTTATTATTCATGAATAAAGCAACTTCACATGAATTGGGGATTTAATATTTATTCACATTCAACATACGTCTTTCCTGATTGTGAATTAATCATATAATATATAAGGATTTTGTAAGAAACTAGAATCTCAATACCTAAGTAAATATGTAATTTTATAGTTTGGTTGTTTATACTACTATATCGTCACCATCGGAATTCCTTCACAAACTTGCATAATGCATGTAATGTAACATATACAAAAATATACAAAATATGCATGTAATATAAAAAGACTAACATATACTCTATCTGTTTCAAAATAGTAAGTTATTTTGGTTAAAACTGCGAATATTAAAAAATTATATTTTTTTTTCAAATATCATCTTATATATTTAATAAAAATAATTTAACCTATGAAAAAAGCGACTGCAAAATACTTTTGGTCACACAATAATCAATAAAATTAAAAATTATTTAGGATTAAAATAACTTATATTTTGAAACAAAAAAAATTTTTAAAACAATTTATATTTTGAAACCTCCAAGTCAAAGTTTTTTTAATATATTTTTCTATTGTCAGTATATAGGTTGATCACTTTGTGTATAATTACGATGCTCTAAAGGTCAATCAAAATTCAATATCTACATGTACAAATTTTTATTGCGAGCCTAAGACAAATCAATCGACAACTTACAATCCCATAAGCTTTTCGTTAAAAAGGCCGAAGATAACGAAAACGATAGTCTATCAGTATTTTGATGGAATGTCAATTACTACTTAGTCCTTGGCCTTATTTAATTAACAACCAGTGGACTATATCGTGCATATCCCTTTTCATAGGTTACTCGTATAACTATATATAAAACAAAAAAAAAAACAAAAAAAAAAGAATTAGCCGAAAATAATTGGTTCGTAATCAGACGTTCGAAGTAGAATTGCATTGTAAGAAATGATTCTTCTGATAAAAAGCATAAATATGATTATCTTTATAGTATATGATTCTGCAAAAGGTATAAAGGAATCATTTCACCTCAACTCAAACATAGCGTCATATTACACTCGATTATAGGTTAATCAATTTTCTTACACCAATGGAGTTTAAATGCCAAACAAAAAAAAAGAAAAAAAAAATTACAAGAATTGATCGTATTCTCGCTAATAACCTCGTTAAAATAATGTCTGTCGGCTGTCTTCGAATTATCTTTCCCTTGTAAAGTTGAAGTTTGTTATCGAATAAATAAAACTAGAAAAAAAAGCTCTATTATCGAATGCAGACTAATAAATTAGATTCAAGGACTGAAATTGATTGATTTGATCCGTTTGCAGAAAAGCACGATAATGAAGGTTTTTGAAGTGTCATTGGCACCTAACGCTTTTGTTAGTTCGTTAATACAAACGAAAAGTCATTACTCCACTATAATATTATAGACATTTCAATATTTAAAAGAAAAGCAAAAAAAGCTATAGAAATCTTGAAAATTTTATAGTTATTGGCAAATCAAAAATAAAAGAAAAAAGGGGCACCTTAACAATAACGTACAGTATGTGTATGTTCCTTCACCTTCTAGACGTCATCCCAATTGCAAAATAATCTTCTTCGATCAAAAGAAGAAATGGTTTCGAAAAATCATCAAAAAGAAAATTCTCTACTCTAATTATTTTTATAATTAAAGTTCTGATAAACTCATGCAAATATCACAAAGTTGTTATAAAGTTGATTGATGGATTATGCTAGTTTAGGAGAGTACAAGTATTGTGCAACTATGACAATACTAATCATCAAAGTACATTTTTTATATGTTCACTTTATTTTGAAAAATTTCAAAAATGTCACTTTTCAAGTGTCATTTTACAAAAATACCACACTTTTAAAATTTTTACAAAATACCACTTTTTAAATTTTTTTTTTTTTTATATTATTTACGTTTGGATTAATTATGTTCTATTAGGGTTTAGTTTTAAGTGTTTAGGAGGTTTTAGGTGTCAAAACATTTTTTAGGGTTTAGAATTTATAAATCTATAATTAGTGGTATTTTTATAAATAGACACCCTAAGTGGTATTCTTGCAAATATGCACACAAAAAATGGTATTTTTGTAATTGCCTTTGTTCTTTTTCACAAAAAAAAAAACTACTAATTCCTTCATAACTGGAGACAGCAATTTACCAATACAAGTAGTTTTCTTTACTCTTTTACAGCAATAAGTTTGTTATTATTGTTTGAGAAAGCCGAAAAGGGTGAATATTGACCGTTTATTACAATCGAGCCAATATAAAAATGAAAATTATAGACACAGCTTAGTTGGCGGTGGCTGAGAACGAACACAGACTCTAAAGAACGACCAAAATCAAACAATAAAGCTAAGTAAATGTGACAAACATAAATGATAGATTAAGGGGGAAAAAAAAACTATGTGCTTTTTATAAATATGACTCCAATCCCAATCGGAGAACATAAAACCCCTCCCAAAGGGTTCTCTGTTTTGTCTGAAAAGAAAGAAAAAAAAAAAGAACCCGAAATGGGTTTTGTCTTTTGTTTTTGTCTTTTGGATGATTAAAACCAAAAAAGAAAAAAATGATGATGATGGTAAAATACAAAACTGGAGATGGCAGAGATTGATCTCTCTGAGAGATGATTGATTGACTAATGAGAGTCGACCAGACTCACCTTCGATAAGCCTCTTTTAGTTCCCGAGGACAGAAGGCTTTTACAAAAAATGCAGCCAAATGGAGAAATCAGGAAGCGATTGCTGTAGCAGATTGCTTCTCAAGTTTCTCCTTTAGAATCTCGGCTCTTCTCTGCTCTGTGTGCTGTGCTACGTTGTTTGCAAGTCCTTGGTAGTGCAGGTCTAGTGTCTGCGTAAGGCTTTGGAACCTGAGTGAGTCCGATCCTTGCATTGCTATATTAAAAAAAAAGGAAATTAGATGATGATACCATGTATAGGTCAGTATATATATATCACATCTCTTGAATACCTGTGACTGAATCCATGAAGAGTATGAAAGGATCCACTTCATCAATTGGAGAGTCTAGTTCTTCATCGTCGCTAAAATCATCGTCCGAAAAGTCATCATCGTCGCTGTAAGAGCGGAAGTCCTTTGCCTAAAAGATAATGCACACAGGAAACAAACCTCAGTGAGCTACTACTACAAGCACATTGATAGCTTTTTTCAAGAAATCACCAAGAAGTGTTAATTTACGGGTTAAGAAGACAGACCTGTGCTACTAACTTGCGAAGTGTACTTTCATCAGTTTCATCTGGATTCTGGTCATCTCCGTCATCATCTTCATCATCGGTCTGAAAATCATCCATGTTGTCATCATCACCATCCTCTTCTTCTTCTTCCTCTTCTGCCTTTGCAGCTTCTGTCATCAATGTTCAAAGAGGAATATTAGTGAATGTCTGTTATAAGAAAAATTAGAGACAATGTAAGGCACTGACCAGCAAGTTGATCCTTGTATGCCACTAAAAGCTCGAGAAGAGCCCTGAATACAGGTGGCAAGACCTCTCCGGGCAACTGACCAGCAGGTAGACTGAGAAGTGATGTCAACCCCAAGATGCAAACTTTCTTATCATGTTCTCTGCGTATGTGAAACAAGGAAGATTATTCTTATCTTGAGAGACATGTGGAAGACAGGATAGAGAGATAGAGGTTACAGAGATCAGATTCACGCACCTCTTGAAGTTAGCATGTACACCACTCTTCTTCTTTTCTTGCAGCATATTGAGCCAAATGGTTAAAATTTCTGTTACTATACCAAAGCCTTGCAGTATGCGAAGTGTCAAAGGGGCATTGTAGTAAAAGGCATTTGCAATCTGCCAAAGGGTATCAGAGCATCAGCTATTATTGCCAATCAGGATATAAAACAACTTAAGATTAACTCGGTTAAAGACAGCTAAACAAAAGGGGCAATTAAGTCTATGAAGCACAATTTGACTACGGTGCTATTCTGCTTACCACTTCAATAAGAAGACATCTGAAAAAAGATTTCTCAGCACCTCGTAGCCGATCTAATGTGATTCTCAGGTAAGGCTCCACACAATGATCCACCTGGCCCTTGCAAGTCTGAAGCACGATCCCTAATAGCTTCGGAGCTGGCTCAAGGTCACTGTCATCAATATTTTTATCTGCCATAAGCTGCCATGAGAAAGAATGAACAAATCAATCCATATCCATATGCATATTATCATATATTGGGAGGGGAATAGGACGAGGCCATCTACTGTTATATTTATATGAGTAAGCGTACAGCAACTATCAGAGAGTGAGCTTACCCCAGAGATCACACTCCAAAGACTTTGCTGGTAATTGGGTTCCTTGCAAGTGAGATAATGTTCAGTCCCCCTGGATATGTAGTTGTGCAGAGGGACCAATATATCTAATGATGTTTTAAAGAAAGATCAAACAAAGGGGAAGTAAATAAGAAAACCGAATGAAACTTTATGAAAAAAGAAATAGCAAGAAAAGAAGCTGCAGGTTTTATATACTTGGGAAGAAATCGATAGCCCAATCCTTGAGTGCCTCCATCATCAAAGGCCATAAACTCCACATGTCCAATGATATTGTAGGTGAAAAGGTAGTAATATATGAGACGATCTCCAGAACCTCTTCAAACACATCTGGCCATACATATTAATGAATGAATAACCATGTTTAGATCAAGATCCCCAAATAAACTCCAATGCATTCAATATACTTCATTCAAAGGAATCCAAGTCATATTAACTAACTCCAAATATATGGAGTCTCTAAAACATACATACCTTGACCATCAGTTGTCAGCATTTTACGCATTATCGGCAGCAACTGTGGTTCAATCTGACCATAGAGATGAGGGAGACTACTGATAGATTCAAGAATTGTACTTATGGCACGGAGACATCCCACTGCAGCCAATGCACCAGAATCATCAGTTTCATCATCACCGTTGTCAGTGTCAATACACTTCCAGAATGCACTGGCCTGAAATTTATAAACAAGAATAGGCTATGATAGTGCTAAAGCAAAATAACACTTAAAAGAGGACACACCAGAATAGTATCTTACCAAATTCTGGCACAAACCCAATGCATAAGGAGAAATCTCCTCTCCAAACTTATACACAATAGTCTCTAAAGTAAAAGCAAGGTCTTCGTTTTCAACTTCATTCATTAGCTTGAAGAATTCTGCACAGCACAAGTCCATACCAATTAAGTCAGTTGATTAACATGTTCAGTTTTAGCTTTAAAATCAGTTTAAATGGAAATTAAAGTATAACTATCAGCAAAATCAATTGTAAAGTGTACCGTCAAGAAGTTGAGGCAGAACAGGGCGGATCTCATCTAAATCTGCAGGGAAGATAAATTTAGTTGAATTATACTAATCCGTGTTAAATATAATAGATCAGGAGATGGAAGAAGAGCAGGGAATCTTAAGAGGCAGAAACATATTTTTTTTGGTGGTGAATACTTACTTTTGCAGGCTTCAATGAAAGAACGCAAAGCAAAAACTGAATCCACCCGAACAGGAAGTTCGGGATCACGCATTCCGGAGATAACACAATGCAATGCCTTGGTAAAATTGTTCTGATCTGAGAAACTGATGTGGGCGTATTGCCCTGCAACCCATGCCGCCTGCACAGAGGATGGAATGTTGAGAAATAAGCACGACAAGTTACAACATCCATGTGATGAATGCAATATGGATGATGCAATGGTTTTAACAAACATAGGTTGCTTTGTCATAGCAACCTCAGAAAGATAATAACATCAGATAATTAATTGACCTGGAATAGTAGATGTCTGCACCATTTTCAATCACATGCATAAATGATAATGAATAGAGGGACAAAAAGCAGTCACTAAAACCTTAGCTCTTAGATGACCAGCGGGGCTGCTGAATTCAGGGAAAACATGTTGCACTAACATATTCTCCAGCTCAGACTTGTAGGGTTCATTTTGCCTCAGTTTATCACAAAGTGTCCCAACAGCAAGCAGAGCACCATCCTTAAGGCGATAAGGCTTATGTTCTAGAGGTGATTCATCATATCTAAAACAAAGAAAAAGTAATTATACCATGTCGCAATTTTATAATACCTTTTTCTATTTTTTGTAGATAAAGTTTGAAAGTACTTCTTAAAAATGCCCACGATGAACTGTATAAATTTTGGGAAGTTATCTTTTCCACGTTTTCTGACCAGCTCAGTCACAAAGTCCATAGATGCCGTCCTGGGACTGTATAAATCTTCAATTATATCTGTAGAAAACATGTAATGATGTTATAAAAGAGGCATCTTTTAGAATTATCCAAACATGACAAAGAAGACTTTAAGAACATACCATAACCCTTCCTCACATACTCATGCGGGTCTTCCTCCCAAAGCAATTGATCATTATCGTTGAAGCACATAAGTGGGAAAACTATTTCAAATAGTAGAACATCAAGGTGGGGCTGCAGTAACTTGTACATGCTATTCTTCGAGATACTGCAGAGACACAATTAGTCAATATGAAGTCTGGTACCCCAAACATGATAAGGGAATCAAGATACAGATAAAGCCTATAATAGTTTTCAAGGAAGGAATAGAAATTGCAACTAGAAAACCTACCCAAGACACTCTAAAGATGAAATTCAGTTGTACCAAATGTCGAGTTCTTAGGCAACACATTTGTGTATTTCTCACTGTGGATTTGATTCAGTTGTGAAAATACGTATGAAAAACCAACACAAACGGTTCCAAACAGAACAAAAAAATATTATTACATAAACTATTCAATAAAGCCAAAAAGATCCTCCCCTAGGGACTTCAAGTGCAATAATTTGTTCAGTTCAATAGATCCACATAACTCATATTCAAATGAATTTCAAAACATGATCAAAAGTATGCCACAGAGAATATCCTACCTGTTACTTAGATATTGAAGAATTAGGTTGATGACTCTATCAGGAAGATATCCACCAATACGTATGGCATTCAACAATTTCAGGTGGCACTCCAATATCTTGGCTGCATAGTTCATCTGAAACATTTGGGCGAAGGCTTTGTTTTCTGGATTCTGAAGTTTCAGATCTCCAAACCTATTACAGATTTTTTTTAAACTGTAAATTAAACGCAAATGAAGAAAATGCCAAGGTTGTAAGTTAATAGAAAAAATTTCACGATCCTGCATACCGAGTGTAAAGCCTGTTTAAAATGTGAGCGACCCACTTCTTGGCCTTCCACCATCCCCATGATTTTCTAAGCTCAGGGTCTTCAGGCTGGCCTTCTAGGGGAACAGGACGTTCCAAAATGTTTAGGAACAGACCCATCCAAGCATTAAAAAAGTTTGGATCAAACAATGGTCTTGGAAGCTCTAGCTGTATAGAACAAAGATGAAGGAAATATATATATTAAAAAAAAAAAAGAACTTCACCACAAACCACCTAATATCCATAAGCTTATTTACAAGAACTATAATTCATTAATTTTTCCATTTGAAGCCAGGAAGCAACAATAAATGATTCAGAATAAGCACCACAAGATGTACAACTTACATAAATGCATGACCAGAATATCTTGCAGATAAGCTTGATATGGTCTGCCACTTCAAGAGAAGGATTTTCAACATGGACAAGCTTATTAAAAATATTCAAAAGGTGCGGAAACGTCTCCTCAATTACTCGGTAAATGGGTGTCCTGTCTTCATCTGACTTAAACCTATAGATACAAAGTGGGAAAAGGAGAAGGGAAGATTAAGAATTTTTTTTCATTATATCTAGTAAAACAGAAGCTATGCCCTGATTTTGAATATTATAACTGATAATCCCAACTCTTCCTGGATCATGGTAGACAGTATCAACCCACAGAGATATGTCACCCCAACTAAAATAAGTGCGCATTTCTACTGCTAATTATGCATTTATGCCAAGCTTTGCAAGTTCAAAAGTTGCGGCCACATCAGGAACATAAGCATGAGACACCAGAGCGCAAATATAACACACCAATGAGTAAAGAATCTCAGATTAAGTGATGAAAAAGTATAGAGAACTCTAGTGCTCATAAATGACATCAGAGAAGGAATGTATAATAGTATGATTCAAGAACAAGCCTATTTCCAATCTACGAATATGACATGAACTACAAATGAGAAGGCGAAAAATCTGAGCTACAATTCTTAAGCAATGTGGTCATTTTCGGACAGCCAGATTCAAGTGAAATGTCATAAAGCACACTAACTCGTATTTTGAAGATAGAATCCGCAACACAAATAACGCGGCGTAAACTTGTTGATCTTGCAAGTTGTGCTTCACCCAGTCAAGGAGATTGGACCATTGCTCAGGATAATCGGCGTAAATTATGGTCTTCAGGCATTCTCCCATCTGAACTCTGCATCATACACACAAACGAGCATTTCACATCATGTATGTATATGCATAAATAAATCAAGCCATTAAAAAAAGGGGCATTGTCTTAACAAGTGCTGCAAGGTATACAATAGCTGCTACCTCAATATCGGGGGAAGTTGAGAGACATATAAAAGAATCTGTTCCCTGACAACATTCTTATCACTTGGCAAAATCTTGTTCTGATCACCTGCATAAATCAAAATAATGGCTAAGAACTCTCGATTCAAAAGCCTCTTACTTAAACCGACATTCGATTAATCAAACAAACAATTACCAGAAAGAGGTTCCCAGTGCTTAGCGACAAAATTCTTGAAATGGATACTAGCAGCTTGACGTATAGCAGGGTCACAGCCACCATCAACAATGATTTGCAATACCCTTATCAAATGCTGCGGAGTATGCTTAAACTGCAAAAATCGATATTCCAAGCAAAATTAAAACCATATAACCGATTCCCCTATCTTCGTTGACTACAGTCTAATCAAGTCAAATCTATACAAACAAACAAAAAATCATCCATACTCCCGAGTTTGGATAAGCCTACTTCTCCACCAATTCAGAAGAAACGGAATCGAAGTAAGAAGACGACGGAAGAAGAAAAGGAGAAATTCGGTCTTACCTGATCAAGGCTCTGCTCAGCAGCTTTACGCTCGTTAGGATTGGGACTGCAAGCAGCAGCGCCAATGATTACAGCAAGGCTAGGAAGATCCATCTAGCTCAAATCGGGGAAATTCACAAACAGATTAAACAATCGGAAGGTCGAGAAATTCCCGGTCTTCCGGTCGTCTCTCCGGTGGAAATCGAGGAGACGAGAGTCAAAATCACGAGGAAGACGAAGACGAAGAAGACGATAGAGAGAGAGAGGTATAAGAAGAAGGTCTAGGGTTTTATGAATGGTTCGTTGGTCTAGTGGTAAGTCTCGCACGCGCGTGGGTAATAAGTGAAAAACCACGTGAGACACACACAATATAACCCAGACTTGCCTTGAGCTAGACCACCTCTTTTATTTTATGTTATTTTATTTTCGTATGGGTATGTGTTGACAAAAAAAAGAATTGGGTTATTATATATATATAGACCAAGAGAAAATGTTAAAAGAGGAAATTTTTTTATAAATTTATTGAATAAAATAAATAGAATGAATTTAAGTGACTGTTTTTAGTATCTTGTTTAATTCTTTGATAATTGTATTCAATGTTGTAGTATCCTAAATTTAAATTCAAATGCATAGATAGAATGAAATTGTGAAAATGCATATATAAATTAATGTATTGTCATTGAATAATTACATAAATAGATAAAGTATCAAGTGATATTAATCATACTAAACAAACAATACATTTTCTTCTCTACATGGTATAATTGTAAGAAAAAAAAACTCAATAAATAAAAGTGTTTTATGAAATTTTGATATGGTGGGAAAGACTAGTTATTAAATTATTAGAAAATAAAACTTTTCTAATCATTGGTTGAAATAATGAGTATAATCTTCTGAATGTAATGGGGGCCATCCGACCTAATAGACAACTCATTGATTTCATCTTACGTCAGGGATAGATCATCAAATCAAATGACAAATGCAGATGATATCTTATGTTGAGAGTAACAAAAAAAATTGTATTTGGATGGTTACAAATGGGCCTCAGAACAGAACAATAAATGGGCCTAGGGACTTTTTGTAGGCCGCATTTTCTCAAAAGAATCATTATTAGTATCTTTTATTTATCGAGGCATTAACAAAAATGCCACAAATCAAACATATTTGGAAGTGTGCCACCTCTATGTGTATTTTTACAAATCTGCCATTTTTTTCTCCAAAAAAGACAAGTTTGACCCATTAAAGAAATAAAACTTTTCTCCTTTTTTTTCTCTTTCTCTTCTCTCTCTCTCCTCGAAACCAAATCCTGATAGATATAGATCTACTATCTTTCTCTCTCTCAAGCTTTTTAATGGTGGTGATGGTGTGAAGAAGAAGAAAACACAAGATTTAGATATGAATCTCTCTCCTTTTTCTTTTCTGAGTAAAAGTAGATCAAGATCTACTCTCTTACTCTTTCCTCTCTCTCTCAAACTTTTCAATGGTGGTGATGATGTTGAAGAAGAAAAAAAAAAACATATCTAGATATGAATCTCTTTCTTTCTCTCACATATAGATTCAGATCTATA